>OY755208.1:25822550-26444370 GCA_963576765.1 Draba incana
GGTTTCGCCGTGAAACGGTACGGAATCGCCTCGAAATCGACGGCGACGGTGAAGCTCTCCGTTAAGTCTCGCCAGACGGATTACTTCGAGAAGCAGAGAGTCGGTGACTCCTCTTCTTCGCCATCAAACTCCTCGCAAAATGGTAAAACCATCTCAATTTTGCTTTAAGGGTTTTAGCTTAAGTTGATAAATTTTGAGATTGGAAGCTTGAGATCCAAAAAGAGAGTTCTTTGGTTTCTTGAAATGGAGTTTGTGTGTAAAAACTAAAACCCAAAGAGTGATGTTTACTTGTATTTGATAGCTGAAGGATTACCTGCAAGGTTTTATGTGGGTCATTCGATATACAAAGGGAAAGCTGCTTTAACAGTGGAGCCAAGAGCACCAGAGTTTGTGTCTTTAGACGTAAGTCTCTATATCCCCCCACAAAGATCAAAGAGCCTCTAATTGTATGATTTTTGGTGTTTGAGTTTTCCATTTGGTTTCTCTTGTTTGCAGTCGGGAGCTTTCAAGTTGTCGAAAGACGGTTTTCTATTGCTCCAGTTTGCTCCTTCGGCTGGTGTTCGACAATACGATTGGAGCAAGAAACAGGTTTGGTATTCCGAAACTGTGGCTAAGATCATTTTTCTCTAATGATGAATTAAGATGTTTCTTGATGTGGAAATGTTGCAGGTGTTCTCATTGTCGGTTACAGAAATCGGAACTCTAGTTAGCCTAGGCCCGAGGGGATCTTGTGAATTCTTCCATGATCCAAACAAGGGAAAAAGGTTTAAAAATCATCAGTACTACGCTTATAACATTTGGTGTATTCTCTCATTTGCTTGCTTGTGATCGGTGTGTTTGTTTGTTGTATGTAGTGATGAGGGAAAAGTGAGGAAAGTGTTGAAAGTTGAACCTCTCCCAGATGGTTCTGGACACTTCTTCAACCTAAGTAAGTAAATACTAATCTTCTTATTAATTCTTGTCGAAAAGATCGGTCTCTGACGGTTTTTGAGATTCCTCTATATATATATTAGGTGTTCAAAACAAGCTTTTGAATGTGGATGAGAGCATTTACATACCAATCACTAGAGCAGAGTTTACTGTTCTTATCACTGCTTTTAACGTAAGATCATTAAAAATCCTTCACAACTTTACATTACCTGCGTTTAGTGAATGAACATTTTTCTAAACTCGTTTTTCTTTGGTATCGCAAGTTTGTCTTGCCTTACCTTATAGGTTGGCATGCATTTGCAAACTCCATCAAACCAGAAGACGCAAACCGTACGAACAACAACGCTCCTCCTAACTATGGAGGAGACTATGAATGGAGTAGATGATGAAAATCCTTAGGGACGTAGTTGTGTATCTCAAAACATCTTTTTTATGATTGTTGTCTTGTGTTCCTTTAGCTGTTTTAGATCCAAGAGCAAATGTCAAATTTTGTTTCCTTGAATTTGCTAGTAAGGTGAATTGGTTTGTCTAGAGGAGAAGCAAGACACTAAGAAAGAACACAAGCCTTTTTTCTTTTGTAAACTCCACCATTTCGGTTTAATTATGTTCGGTTAGTATAATACAATGGTTTATTTCGGTCTGCCTCTAATCCTAAAATGTAATAAATTATCAGCTTGTTATAAAGAAAAAGAAAAATTTATATCAAGTTGGTGTTATCTTCTTTTGTAAAAAAAATAAGGGTTAATTGACTAGATATACATAGATATTTATAATATTAGGTGAATGACAAAAAAAATTTAAAACTCAATTCCACTGTACAATATTGTGTGGTTATTTACAAACACCTCCTTCATCATAACCCAATCCGATCGTCTACTCAATCCCACCACCACCACCACCACCACCATCTCCGACAATCCAACCCGATTCGACAACCCAACCCGATTGACTCCGATTCTAAACCCGTCGCCACCACCACCACCACCATCATCTCCGACAACCCAACCCGATTCGACAACCCAACCCGATTGACTCCGATTCTAAACCCGTCACCACCACCATATATTCTTCCCGTATTTCCGTCGTGATTCCTCCGGTACTCAAATCCTTTGACAACCCAAAAAGAAATCAAACAAAAATTGATCCTTTTGACAACCCAATAATAAATCAAACAAATTTGATCATTTGACAACTAAATAGGCTGGGAAATTTCATGTAGCATAAGAAATTTTAGATCAAAATTGAGATTTTGTGAGATACACAGAGGGATCGTTGGGAGAGGAGAGGGGAGAGAGAAAGAGAGACAGAGGGTAATTCCGGTTTTTAAAAAAAATGTACAGTTAATTTGTGTTTGACAAATTTTGGATTTTTCCGTTGTTTTCCAGTGCAAATACCCAAAAAATAACTCTAATCTTCGGGTTGAAGTGTCCGGTTCACGGTACAGTTCACCCTAACGGGTTAATTCCGGTTTAGTAACTAGTCGGCTCGTCGAAAGGGCAAATCCAATTAACTTTACAGATACATGTCAGAGAGGGAGCAAGTTTCTAGAAGATCGTCATCACTGCGTACGATTTACGTTGTTCCAAAATATCATTGAAATTTTTCTCTCATCGCACGGTGAAATTCAAGAATCGCCGATCTCGAATCGATCGGAAATTTTCTGTGATAACCGGCGGTCAACGCCGATATTTGCTTGACGACCTTTTCTCGCCGCGAATCTTTACCTCTTCCTTTTTTGTTTCGCCGGCGTTTATCTCAAACAACGAGATCTGTTTCCACGGTACGTTTTCTTCTGATTTTTTTTGGTTTCATCGATGTTTCTTTGCTTGGATCCATGGATTTTACTTCCATCGGAGCTGTTCTTATCATTTTCTTGGTTTCTATGGTGAATTGATTCGGTCTTAAGCTGTTTCTAGGTTTAAGTCTTAGTTTTGGATAGATTTTCTTCAATATGTTGCAGTTGATGGTTTAGTTAGCTCTCATAGGTCGTAGATTCGAGTCTTTACATTTTTAGCAAATTACTGCCTTCTGAGCTGTTTCATGTAGCTATTTTGGTGAATTGATGCGGCCTTAAGCTGTTTCTAGGTCCAAGTCTTGGTTTTGAAAAGGGTTTCTTCAATATTGTTGCAGTTGATGTTTGCTTCTAAGCTAGTTAGCTCTCATATTAAGCAGTCTAGCATATCCAAGTATGGAAATCAGTTCATTCCAAGATTTAGTAAGGTTTTCAGACCTTACAATGATGGATATTTTTGGGTTTTGTAGACTAGAGAACGATGTCGACTCCAGCGAGGAAGAGGTTGATGAGGGATTTCAAGAGGTTGCAGCAAGACCCACCTGCGGGAATAAGCGGTGCTCCTCAGGATAACAATATCATGCTCTGGAATGCTGTCATATTCGGGTAACCGTAGATACTGGCTTTCGTTTCTGAAAATTACATGGTAGTTTCTCTACTTACTTAGTTGGACCTTTTTGTTTATAAATTTGCAGGCCTGATGACACGCCATGGGATGGAGGTAAGCTTATATGTTATTGCAATTTTTGGGTAGAATCATTTATCTTGAGACTTTGGGATTGTTATAGTAGTGTTCTTATCGCTCTTGCTTGATACTACTGTCAGGTACTTTCAAACTTTCACTGCAGTTTTCTGAAGACTATCCAAATAAACCACCAACAGTTCGTTTCGTGTCACGGATGTTCCATCCAAATAGTAAGTTATAGAGATACAACAATGCTTTTTCTCTCCACTTGGTCAATGTTCAGATTTTGGCTTTAATTAAGCTTCTTCTTCTCTTCTTGTTGTGCAGTTTATGCAGATGGGAGTATATGCTTGGACATTCTACAAAACCAGTGGAGTCCAATATATGATGTTGCTGCTATACTTACCTCCATCCAGGTAATACCGAAATGCCACACCAACATCTCTTAATACTCTTGAAAGCTTGAAATTACGCTCTTGTTTGCTAATCCGGTGTACCCTTTGTTACTGCAGTCTTTGCTCTGTGACCCTAATCCGAATTCTCCTGCAAATTCGGAAGCCGCTCGGATGTACAGCGAAAGCAAGCGCGAGTACAACAGAAGAGTGCGTGATGTTGTTGAGCAAAGCTGGACTGCTGATTAGTAGTTGTTAGTTGTAAGCTTTGTAACTCTCTCCCATTCTCAATGTCACCATTCAGCGAACAGCTTTCTTTTCTTTTCATGTATGTCTTGTGTTTCCCAAACTCTGTTTAGTTATTCCCATGCTTTGATGGTTCTATCATCTATGTAACCCAATATCCTTTTCAAAAACTACTTGGTACCAAATCAACTAAATTATTCACTTTTGTGTATATATGTATATTATGATTTTCTTGAAAGGTACCAAACATCCAATATGAAATATTAATAAGTTTTCTCTACCAAAGCCTGAACCTTGACATGGGACTTGTAAGTACCACATAATTTGTTTTCACATGGTTTTTGAATTTGATATTGATCTGTTTCTCTACTTCCTTTAGGGATGATGAAAATTTATGCCTCTTTTACATCTATGTACCACCAACCCCAAGGTTCCCACTGCTTGTAAATCCTTGTTGCACTTGAATTGTGTACTGCAGATTCCATACAACATCCTCTATCGATGGTCGCTTCATTTTATCTTCACAAAGACAGTTAATGGCAAACTCTACTGTAGTCCTCAGCGACTCATACACATATGTTCCTCTCACGCTCGGATCCGCTAAGCTACGCAACACCGATGGTTCGTCTCTTAAACCATTCTCCAGCTGAAGTTTCAAGCTTTCCAACTCTGAAGATGCAGCCGCCATTACTTTTCCTGTGATGATCTGAAGTAGTATCACTCCAAACTGGTACACATCTTCCTTCTCTCCATCTTCATTACTAGGGCTTTCTGCTCCAACCTGCAAAATCCCACCCAAAATTAGATATTTTTCATGAGGTTGAACTAGAAATAAGAAGCTAAGTCTTGTTTATACCTTGGATGGTAGAGGAATAGTATAACCACTGAGTTTTACAGTGAGTGTCTCATCAAGTAAAACATTCTCTGTCTCCAAATTATTCCCAAAGATTCCTGGTGCTACTCCTGTGTGTAAGAACTGTATTCCTCTAGCGACTCCAATCGCTATCGACATTCTCTGAGGCCATTTCAACATCTCTTTCTTGCTCCCATCTGCCAAAAACAATTCCAAACAATTAGTTTCCCAACAAAAACTGAATCTCTTGAAATCCAAACTCTTTTCTCAGGTATTACCGGTGAGGTAATCCCTCAAAGACCCGTTAGAGATGTATTCTTGGACTATGAAAATGGTGCTCCCGGCGTATGGATGATGATCTTGGTAAGTAACAATGCAGTGTCCAAGAACACTGACCAAATGCATGTGCCTTAGCTTTGATAAAACTTCCATTTGTTGAGCCAAATTCTGTGTTGGACGCTTCTGTTTCAGCTTGATACACCTCACTGTCACTGCTATGCCTTCTCTAAGACAACCTTTGTACAGCTGTTTTGAAATTAGACACCCATCAATCAGAGATTCATATCAAGTTATGATCTTCTAATGTTTGCTTTGTATTTTACCTGTTCTCCATAGAGATTCGCTGCATCGAAATTGTTGGTTGCTTCTTCCAGTTCCTCCAAAGTGAAAACTCGATAAGGTGATAGTCCAATCACCGCGGATCTCATGGTTTGTGGTACGCGTCCTACATTTGTAATACTTGAGCTAGTTAGGTTAATGGTTGGTGAAAAATTGATTCAATATTTCAAAGTAATAGCCTATTGTTACTTGGATCTGGTACTGTCTTTGATGCGGTGGACCTTGTCGCGGTGCTGCAAACAGAGACCTTATCGACGTTGTTTGCTTCGGAAGGCTCTTCCTTTGATCGTGATTTTCGCATCCTAAACAAAACCAAGCCAGCCAAAACAGCTGAAACGAGGACTACACCGATGATAATGCCAATCACTAATCCGAGTTCGATTCCTTTATCTTCTTCTTTCTTTTCGTGATCCTTAGTGTCAGATCTCACAGCAGCAGACGCTTGCTTTGCTTCGTTTTCACAGAAGGTAACCGGACGCTGATACTTTGCAAGAGGAGAACCAATGATAGACAAGCAATTGAATGTGTATATCACTGTCATGTTCCGAAAACTCATTGAAGAGAAACAAGATGGAAGCTTTCCGGTTAGAAGATTCCGCGAAACATCTAACATTCTAAGCTTAGAGCTGCATAACGATGAATCTAGAAGCGATCCACTCAACAAGTTTTGTGACAAACTTAGATTCTGAAGTGAAGGAAGCGAAAGCAAGAATCTTGGGATTGATCCAATGAACTTGTTGGCAGAAAGATCCAAGCTTTGAAGCTTATTCAGTTTCTTGATCTGTTCTGGAATCTTGGATCCAAAAGAGTTGTTCTTTAATGAAATACTGATCAAGTTACTTGCGAGTAAAGGAACAACTTCAGGACCGAGTTTATTACCGCCTAAATTCAGTTCTTGAAGATTCAACAATCCTCTGAGATCAGGAACACTTCCATTGAACAGATTGTTTGATAAAACCAGACTTGTCAAGTTCTTCAACGACGAGATCTCTTTAGGAATTTTCCCAGAGATAAAGTTAGAACTGAGATTCAGAGATTGTAGAGATGAAGATAACCTGGTGATTTTTGGAGGAAGAGGACCAGAGATTCCGAGAGAGACAAGAGACAAGGTCTTTAAGTTTGAGAGTTTTGTGAGAACAGTGAAGAGTGAGTCGCTGGAGAATTTTCCAGGAAGTTTTACGGTTCTGTTTCCGGTGACGGTTAATTCGGTTACGTGACCGTTGAAACAGACGATTTTGAAAGAAGGAGAAGAAGGGAGGTTGCAGAAATTTGTCCATGATTGAAGAATTGGTGGGTATTGTAAATGTTTTTGGATTTCTAATAGTGTTCTTGATTCACTTGATGTTAGCTGTGATTCTGAGAGCAATGGTAGAAGAAGAAGAAGGAGAAGGAAAGTGAGAGAAAAGAAGATATTCTGCATTTTTCCCGGGAAAAAATACGGAGATAAAAGAAGAAGTTATTGTGGCTAGATGAACAGAAAGAAATATGTCATTGTTTCTGAGATTAGTGTGATTTGTTTAACAATAATTGAAGAAAATGCAGAAGAAGTGCTTAGTGTTATGTAACTTATGTGAAGAGGCAGATTTTCTCAGAAAATTGAGAGAGAGAGAGAGAAAAAAATAAACAATCTTCTTGGGACAGAGAGAGGGAAAAGAGAACCAGTTTCAGTGGAGAGAAGAAGACAATAAATATTTGTTTAATTTTAATTTTTGTTTATTTGTTAGATTGTTTGCTTCGAAGAAAGTGATAATAAAATAAAATTGATACAGAAAATTAACTAGATCCTTAAAATACGTAAAATCCACATGAAATATCTGACTATTTATATACTTTTGATCTAAAGTTTTCTTCAATTAGATTTTATTTGATTTATTTAATTCAGTTTGTTAATTGAGTAATTTCTCTGACGTCTAGCTCGTCTCAGTAATCAATTATATAGTTTTCCTGTAATAGTCAGACCAATATTTATAACATGCATTTACTGAATACATATATATACAAACACATATATGCATGTTTGACGAATAAATGTTTGTAGTTGTACTTCTCTTGAAAACCGTAACTTTCTTCCCCAATGTAAATCTTTCTTCATCCTTTACAACTTTTAGAGAGAATATAAATATTCAATCTCATTGATAAAAAAAATTTAGTTTTTCACTTAACTCGTTTTATTTTGGTACCTAATGATTTGATGAAAATATACAAAAATTATTTATACTCTCTCCGTTCTTTTTTGTTTGATGTTTTAGAATTTTCACAACTATTAAGAAAACACATTAAATCTTACTAATAAATGTCTTATTTTTTGAACTCAACAATTTTCTATAACTTTGGTCCAATAATAATTCAGTAAAACCAATTAATGTATCTTGAAATTTACAATTTATCATTAACTTTACATTAAAAATACATTAAAAATGTAAAAAATCAATCTTTTAGAAATATTTGTTCTTTTACTACATCAATTATAAGAGAAAGGAGGTCGTAGATCTCAAAGATATGTTGCGACCAGTTTGTACTAAAAGTCAACCGCTTAAGTCCCACGCGCGGGTTAGAGAAGTCACGTGCTTAACTCTTGTCAACGTAACACTGATCGACGTTAGATCAGATCACTCCGTTCTGTGGATTAAAACTGAAAATGAAGAATTACATGTCCTAATCCAAATCTTTTTCTCGAATTTCACTTTCTTTCCTTATAGTTTTGTTGAAATCAAAAGAACGTTGAATGATTATATCCCAATGTCAACCAAAAATAATCGTGAGATGATTTGTTTTGGTCATCAATCAATATCAAACTGATAATGATACTACTAACTAACTTGGCCAAAATATTTTGTTATCATTTGGTTATAGATGTTTAATTATTTGTCGATGAGATTAAGAAGGGTGTGTCGTTTTGTTTCGTTGTGTTTAAAAAGTGTTGAGATTCTTATAAATGTTGCGTTGTTTTCTTTTGGTGTGATGAATTGTCCATTATTTTCTCTTTTGTCCTCTTATTCTTTTTTCATCATCTCCACTAATCTAATTACTCATTTCATATTTCAAAAATTCAATTTGTTTTCTTAAGCGGCCTGATTTGTGGCTAATAAAAGAAGCTTGGCTATACTTACACAAGAATTCACTGAAGTATCAAAAACAAGAGGAAGCTATCATCAATAAGTTAAAAATTCTTCTTGGGAGAAAGACTAATTTTGGATCTACAAAAATTAAGGTTCTGACCCGCACTTCAAAATTATATAAGAAAAAGTTTAAAATCTAAGAACACATCAGAATACATCAAAACATCAAGAAAAAAAATCTTTTTTGAGAACCTCAAAACCAACTTATTTTTGGGTTGTCACCGTTTCGAAGTTTTGTTGAGAACTTGGTAATTAATCATGATTGAAAGATATTTTATTTATCAAGAAAAATTGGGGGAAAATATGCGAATTAGCACATCACATGCAATTGCCTTATACGAAGCGACACTGCCAAAGTAACAATTAATATTATTCTTTCTCAATAAAAACAAATACTATCATTATATAACATGCATCTCTTTTTCATTTTGCTTTTTTTAAAATCCCTTTCAAATAATTTACTAAATAAGAAATTTATATTTTCTGGCTAATAGTTGTTTGGTAACGGTTAAATTTAGTCCTGGGCTTTCGGCATAAACCGAATGAACCAAACCGACCGAACCGAAAGTTTCGGGTTTCGGTTTCAATTTGGGTTGGAGCTGTGAACCGATCGGCAACGTTTCAAAATTCTTTCGATTATCAGTTCGGTTCGGTTCGGCAGCTCCAAACCGAACGGTTTATTGGTTTTTGGTTTCACTACTCTTTTACCCTTGTTCATCTTCTTCCTTGGTCGTTTTTTGTTCTTTTTTACTCTGTCGTCTTCCTCAATCTTCACCATTTGTATCTTTTTCACTCGTCAAAAGTTGAAAACACCATTGCAGCCGCCGTTTTCACATGTAATTTGTCAAAAATCAGAATCCATAATTGTTTAATTAGGTTAGTACATGTTTTGGGCTTTAAATCTGACCCATCAATTACAATTTCTTTTTAAAAATTTTGGCCCATCAACTAAAAACCTTCTTTTAAACGGCTAAATTTTTGTTGGAACCGAATAAACCGATTAAAAAATAAATTACGGTTCAGTTCGGCAGAGATTATTTTACACAAAACCGAACCGAAAAACTGGGTACCGACCGAGCCGAACCGAAATTGATTTCGGTTCAATTCGGAACAAATTGTTAATAACCGAATTTTCCATAAAACCGAACAACCCGGCCCGAATGACCCGGTTTAGCCGAAATCCCTGGACTAGTTAAATTTGAAACTCTATATATTTGGCCCAAAATATCCATCTCTTTAAGGTCCAAATACATATGTTAAATCATCTAAATTATGTATTATTACAAAATAGACGACTATCATCCTATCAAAAAGTTAGCTATGAAAATAATACATATAATTCAAGGTAAATCATAGGTTTATGGAGGGATATAGATTAATCACAGGGAAATGTGCAGCCCATGGATAAATCTTCTTTATAGATATGCAAATGGGCCGAAAACAAGGGTCCATATCTGTGTGGATGTCTAAGGTAATGTGTTTTTGTTTTGCGTAGCAAGTAAATCAAACTTAAAACGTGTTGGCGTCAGAAGTTTGTCTCCTTACCACATAACTAAAAATAATATTTATGAACGTAGTTTTTTTATAGTCATTTCTATATACATAAACATGCAAAACTTATATCTAAATTGAAGTTGAATCAACAATTATTTTGGCAGATAATGAGTTGAAGTTAGGGTCTCAAATGAACAATCGGAAGAAATCAGTGATGCAGTGCAATTGAAACTGATTCAAAGGATTTTTAGGGCGAGGCTCCAAAGCTTCTGAAAAACCAATGTTTCTCTGTCATAAATGGTCTACGGTGCCTTGCTATATGGGAGCTCCGAGAAGTTCTGAATAAAGAACTGAAGATATATGTGCAAGACAAGCACAACTGTGATGTGTAGCTTTTTGTTCATGGTACCAAAGCAAACTAGATAACAAAGTCAATGACTTTATCACTAAGTCGGATGAGACATCATTGTTAGGAAATCTGGAGGGATTTAAAGGTCCATAGTTTTATGATGGAGAAGACAACGAGACTTAAAGTCTCTCAAAACTTGAGAAGGTGAACGAGTTTTTTCATCATGTTGTAATACTTTACAAGGAGTCGAATGAAAACAAATCATTTATCAATGATCAGCTTGACAAGGATGGAGAGTGAAAGATAATCTTGTTGTAAATTGAAGTAAAAGGTGCCTCTGGCATGCGGGCTCTTTTTGATGGTGCTCATTCCTTCTAAATCCTCAACGCTAAGAGGAAAGCCACATTCTTCGGCTAACGTCTGAATTCCTAGCACATGGCAAATCAACTTTGGACACAATTGCGGTAACGCTAGTTGATGCTTTTGCATAAATCAGATCAAAATTTCAGCCAGGGGAAAAGATAACCTACAATACTTGAAGTAACACTCATATGCACAACAATGGCCTGGCCTTGCGTGTTCCAGTGATTCACTATCAGAAGGAACCAAAAGTTCTACCTCATGACTTATTTTGCAGCGTTTTTGAAGTTATAATCGGGATTCTTGTTTAAAATCGAATATAAAATGGGGACCAAACTTGTCACAACACAAGGCCTTGTTTTTGAAACAACGTGAGTTTGGGCGTCTAAGGCAAATACTACATGGAGATACCTTTTAAAGGGCCCACAACTCGAACAATTTTGGTTCAGACATCTCCATGGTAAGTTCTCGTCTGACGGGTAGGGATGAGAAGATTGAACGAGACTCGAAGTTTAAAATGAGAAAATTATTGAGTCTGTTAATGCAAATGCACACGTTTCCGAGGTGGAAGACTGAAGAGACACTGATTGTTCGTCGATTTTGAATTAGTAAACTTCTTTTTGAACAAAAGTATTTGAGTTTAGTAGTGTTTGTGGATTCTTCTGTATTTCATTCTAATGTATTATACAATTCCAAGTTTTGAAAAGGAATGAGACTAGGCTTCTCTTCTAAAAAAAAAGTTTCAAAAAAAAAATTTATATTTAAATAATCATATAAATTTTATCAAAAACAATTTATCTATCAACCATAGAAAACAAAAACTCTATAGATAAGCCACAAGTCAGTATCTTTTTTTTTTTTTTTTTTGTCAGCCATATAATATTTAAGACCACAAAGGCCCAAAGTGATACAAGTGGTTTACAATCTATATTCATTACAATGTAAAGCCCAATTAAGCCCACGAAAGAAACAGATTAGGATAAACCACCGACTACAACCTCCGGTGAGATGCAACCGCCGGTGAGAGACTTTGCCAGATCAAATCTAGCGAAAAAACATCTGCAAATTATATCCAGATCCATGCCTTTTCTTCCAAACCACTTGTCTACTCCCTCCTCTTTAAGAACACGACATTTGATTGATAGCCACCTTGACCACCGGATTAACACACAAAGAATCCTTCAAAAATTTGAGAACAAAACATTCGGCATATCACAACCTCTACTGATTGTGCATCAAACTTATCCGAGATACCAACTCCACAATTCTCAATTTGACTAAGAAACTTCGCTTATACCTAATTCAAAGGCCCGATCTAGGGGAAACGAAGATTATACTCTCATTAGAAAAGAGAATCGAGCAACGATGATGAAGAAACACTCTCAGAAAGCTCTCGATTTTTACACTAGATCTACGGAGAGGAAACCTAAGTAAAACGAAAAACGAAATCCGAACATTGTCGGAACAAAACAATTCGGTCAAGCCGGAAACTTATTATCCGCTTAACGGAAACGCAAATCCGATCGAAATCGGAGATAAACAAAATTTCGACTATCTCTCTCTAAAAGATTTTGAAGAGAGAAGAGAGATAAGTCTTAGTCAATATCCATTAGAATCAATTTTAAACTTTATCTTCCTAGGATCCTAAATATTTTTTATTAAAAAAAAATGTGAATGCAACGGACAAATTATCCAAGTCAGAACAAAATACATTATCTTCAAGAGCTGGTTAAGATTTAAACAATTGATTTGAAGTAGTAGATGTTTGGATTTAGTAATTAGCGGACTAAACCACTTGGATAATGACTCCATTTGTTATCAATGTCATCATCTTAGACAAAGGAAGGGTATTTCTGTAAATCCATCTCCATTAATTGGGCCCAGAAAGGCCTAGTTTTAATTAAACTTTGCCAACGCATCGTCCCAACGACGCCGTTTTAAGACTAAACTTTTTATTTTTTCATTTCGCTTTAATTAATTAATTGTATCTTTCTCTTCTTCATCTTTCTTTCGCAATCAGTGGAACCGTTGGGGAGTCTAATTTCCACTGTTACCTACCGTACATTTTTAGCCTCTTAGGTCACATTGATCTTGTTTTAGGGACTTTAAAAAGACAACAGTCGAAGAACAAGCAGAGTTGGGTTCGGTACTGATTCATTTAATTGTTTAGCTACATTCAATTCTCTGAGGTTGATGTTTTGAATTTCTTCTACACCATTTTAATCACAAAAGTTTTCTGCTTTTTGATTTCTTCACAGATCTGGATATTTTCTCTTGTTCATCATCTTCAATCTCTGATCTTAATTTTGTCTCTTAGCTCTGGTTTGTATGAAAGATTCGAATTTTGTTTTGGTATTTGCATAATTGGAAATTTCTTTCCTATTTTGGTATTTTATGATTTTGCTTTGGTTGTCTTCAAGATCTCTGTTTTTGTTCACTTTATTTAATGGGTCTGTTTTATATTCTTGCTTCCGTTAATTTTGTTTTGAATTTATGCTACTTTCTCTTATTTCAGTGAATTGATGACTTTAGCTGATGGATTGTGTTTATATATGATCTTTTTCAGTTTTTTGCATTTTGGGTTTTGGAATTGTTACCTGTTCAACTTCTTCGTGTTCCTTGGCTATGTTAGACTTAAGTCACATAATTGGCTTTGTTTCTTTGCAGGTTTCTTGATTCAGCAACTTACTCAATTCAGACGCTCTTTTAAGAATGGGGAAGACTCCTGGTAAATGGATTAAGACTTTGCTTCTCGGGAAGAAGTCACCAAAGTCGAATTTAGCTAACGGAAGCGAGAACCTGGTAAGAATTATGTGATTTTCTACTTCTTACTTCACACAAAATTTGGGTACTTCTGATTGTAATCTTGTTCACTGTATGTATACAAAGAGATCTGCTAAGAATAAGAAAGAGGAGGAGCCGGTTGTATCGGGGACAGATCAATTTTCAAACTTATCGGTTGATCCTTCAGTAGTTTCATCAGTACCAGATGCAGCTACTACTGCTCAAAATGTGGTTTCCCCAAAAAATGACGCGGAGCTCGAGCTTGAACATGCTGCAATAAAAGTTCAGGCTGCTTTCAGAGGTCATCAGGTACATATTCTTTGCTGTAATAAAGACAAATCTTACGTGAAGAGAGTTGAAACGGTAATGATGATGTTTTGGTTCTTGTACTAAAGGCACGTAGAGCATTTCGAACCCTTAAAGGTATCATCAGGCTGCAGGCAGTTATCCGCGGTCACCTGGTCAGAAGACAAGCCGTTGCTACATATTCATGTATATTTGGGATTGTGAAGTTCCAGGCTCTTGTTCGTGGCCAGAAAGCTAGATCTTCGGATAACGGAATTCAATGTCAGAAAACTCACAAGGTATATAATCTCTTTATTACTCCTTGGTTACATAATTGTCATGTTTTTAATCAAGCTGTAATTTTCTTTCTTCTATTAGGATGTTGCCGGTGATGATTCGGAAGCTTTGCAATTGAGCACGTATAGTTGGATGAATAATCCCACAAAGTTTGTCTTTGTCGATAGGGTAATTTTAACTTTTATTTCATGGTGCCTGCTCGATAAACTTGGATTTTACCAATTGTGCAACACAATGTTCATTGCTTGTTTTTGTGCCTTCTTTCAGCTTCTGGCTTCTTCAACAGCTAAATTGCCTTTGAAGATCCAATATGGTCCTGAGGAACCTAACTCAGCCACAGTTTGGCTTGAACGCTGGACGCAATTGCAAGTTTGGTCTACTGGTTCACGAGCAGCTAAGATTCTGGTTCCAAAATCGAAGACAAAGAAGCGGAATTATCAAGAAGTGGCTGAAACAGAAAAGGCAAGGCCAAAGCGCGGTGTCAAGAAGCAACCCGGCCGAAATATTGGAAATGGCTCTAACCGTTCTACAACTATAAGTGAGAAACCGAAACGAAATGTGAGGAAAACTTCCACGCTTAGTTATAATCCCACGAGAACTGAGAGTGACAAGATTAAGGACAATCTGAGAACAAGTAGAAGTGCCTCAAAGGAGGGATCTCCTTTGGAGGTGAAAGACGAGAAGCCTAAGACTAAGCTTAAAAGGTCTTCTCTTTCAAACGGGTCCAAGAAAACCACCCGTAGATCTGCTGAGAAGGAAAAAGATACTGCAGCTTCTGTGAAGGTAGAGCCTGAAGTGAAGGTGGCAGCAGATGTTCTTCAAGGGGGAGACACTGTTGAGAAAAAAGAAGATATTGTAGATTCTGTGCGGATAGAGCCGGAAGTGAAGGTTGCAGATGTTCTTGAAGGAGAATTCAAGATTGAGTCTGCTGAGAAAAATAAAGATACTGCAGATTCTGTGAAGATAGAGCCTGAAGCAAAGGTTGCAGATGTTCTTGAAGGAGACATCAAGATTGAGTCTGCTGAGAAAAAGAAAGATACTGCAGATTCTGTGAAGATAGAGCCTGAAGCAAAGGTTGCAGATGTTCTTGAAGAAGAATTCAATGTCGAGTCTGCCGAGAAGAAGAAAGATACTGCAGATCTTGTGCTTACAGAGCCTGAAGTGAAAGTTGCAGATGTTCTTGAAGAAGGAAACACTGTTGAGCCTGCTGAAATGGAGAAAGATACCACAAGTGTAGTTCCTAAAGTGTTAGATATAGAAACAGAAGAGATTTCACCGGAGGAAGATAAACCCAGAGCTGTAGAGACCAATGGTAAAGGTGAAGATCTCAAATGCTCAGATGTGAAGGAAAGCTCTGAGAATGGTAATATTGTTTCTGATAATACAAAGGCAAGTGAAAGACGAGTATCACTCTCTACAAATGTTGACCATCAAGATGACGGGCATAAACATAGCGGGAGGAAAACCCCTAGCTACATGGCCCCAACTGCGTCTGCAAAGGCCAGAGTGAAAGGAGAAAGTTCTCCGAGGTTTGTCCAAGAGAAAGCTGAGCCATTGCGTCGCCTTTCGCTATCTTCTCCAGCTAATGGTAAGCTGACTACTACTGCTACTATGTCTCCAAGGGCTCAAAAACTTCTCATAGCCTCAGCCAAAGGATCAATGAACGGTGTCAAATCTTTTACTTCGTCTAAGGACATAAGTGGTAAGCAAGACTCAGATTAGCACAACTCTTTTAGAAGTTTAAAGCTTTACTCAAATCAATAACCTTTTTAATTCATTTTGTTCTTAATTGTTTCAGACAAGCCAACCAGAACCGAGTGGAAGCGGTGAAGGTTCAAGCATCTCACCGTCTTACATGGTCGGACTCAATTACTTAGTGTGTTTCCTCTGCTTTCTGGTTTGGTTTGGTGAGTTTAGAGAGTGTTTGGTAAGAGTTCATGTGTATTACATCCTTTTCATATGTTGCTTCAGTTTACTGTTGATATGTTTGAAGTCACACAAAAAAATTGAGTAAATAGTTCTTGTTTGTATAAATCTTTCATTCACTCCTCCTTCAATTACACATATAAACTTGAATCTCTAAACCTGCATTTTTACATATATTACACATTTACACACAAAAGCATAGAGCAAGATCAATTTTCTTAAATCGGTGTTCTCATCTTACACGCGGAGATTGATTGTAAGAAGGTAAAGGCGATGCACCAGGAGTTAGGTGAGCTCTTGGAGATTTATGCGCAAGAGAGGAGTGATGACCTCTTGGAGATCCCATTTGTGTGTGTTTGGTTCCAGGCTTAGCCACAGATTCTAGCTCTTCTAATGTGACTAAAACCTCTGACATTTTTGGCCTGAGCTTCGCATCAGGGTTTAAGCACTGCAACGCAAGACTAGCAGCTGCAGAAGCTCCCTTCTGTGGATACTGACCGCCTAGTTTCGTATCCATTATACGAAAAAGCTTTCGCTTATCGCCAAGGTACGGTTTCGCCCATTCCACAAGACTATGTTCTGTTCCCCCATTCGAACTGTCCATAGCACGTCGTCCTGATATAATTTCAAGTAGCACCACTCCGAAGCTGTACACATCACTCTTTGCAGTCAATCTACCTGTAGCAACATATTCAGGAGCTGCATAGCCATGAGTACCCATGACTTTTGTGGAAACATGTGTATTATCACCAGTAGGACCTGCTTTCGCCAAACCGAAATCCGAAAGCTTAGCATTAAACTCCTGCATTAAGACATACACAATTTTCAAACGGTTTAGAGTCATTCGAATTTTGAAAGAGCTTCGAAAGAGAGTTTTTGATCGGTTTATTACAGCGTCGAGTGGAATGTTAGCGGCTTTAAAGTCTCTGTATATCACTTGAGACTTTGCTTCATGAAGGAAAGTAAGACCTTTAGCTGCACCTACTGCTACTTTCATCCGTATCGCCCATGGTAGTGGCTGCGCACCACCTGCAAGAAACCATTGACCCGACGGTTAAGTATAAAACATCGAAAAACGAAGCACGCAAAGAAGACACAATTCTCAAGATTGCTGAAACATACGTCTAAAAAGATGATTCTCCAAGCTTCCTTTAGGCATGAACTCATACACAAGAAGCCGGTTTTCGCCTTCCGCGCAATAACCAACTAGTAACACAAGATTTGGGTGACTAAGTTGACCAAGATAATTCACTTCAGTCTGAAAAAAAACAAAACAATATCAGCAAAAACACAAGGTGAATGTTTCCGTAAAGGGCGAAAAAAGCCGAACTTACCAACCACTCTTTATGACCTTGAAAACCTTCAGGTTTAAGTTTTTTAACAGCTACAACGATTCCAGAACCAGGTTTTGAACAAGTTTCATCAAGAAATCCTTTGAATACACAACCGAAACCTCCTTCGCCTAATACACTATCAAGACGAAAGTTCTTAGTAGCGTTCTTGAGTTCGTTTAAAGTGAAAGCTTTTAGATTTGGTGATGAAAGTATCTCTCCTTCTGTTCTAACCGTTGGTAATGATCCTAAACTGGTCTCTGTGTTGTAAGAATCTGTGCTTGTTCCTGAAGGAATCGTGGACCGGCTTGTGTTGCTCGAAACTTTTGAAGCAGAAGAAGCTATAAAAAAACAGAGAAAAAACTCATTAATTTGCTAAAGGTTTGATCTTTGATGAACCATTCAAGATCGTAAAGTTTTAAAGTTTCATAATTTGATATTTCAAGCTCTGACCCAGAAAACCCAGTTTGAGAATAAGGACAAAGCTGCAAGAAACTTAACATAGAGCTCAAATTAAGCAATAAAGGCTTGAGAGGAATTAATTACCAGAATTAGCTGAAGAATTAGTATGTGGGCTGTTAGTACTATTATCCACTTTAGCTGAAGAACCAAAGCAATTACCCATTTTTAGAGAGACAAATTAATTTCGTGTTCTAAAACAGAGGATCAAGACAAGAACAGAGAGTTTCTTTGTCTGTTTTTTGAGTTTTTTTCGGCGGCTTAATGTATTGCTTAGCTGAATATAGACGCTGATAGAATTAAAATTACAATAATGTAAGAAAAGAAAATCTAAATAAAACAAGAAGGAGGAGAGAGGAAGGAACAAGGAAGATGAAGTAGAGAGGAACAGAAGCAAAGGCGACAATACAAAGAAAGTCGTCGTTTCGTTTTTGTTTTTGTTTGTACTCTCTATGACAATAATACCCTTACGTTCAAAATAGTTCTTACGTACGGAAAGGATAATTCTGGTAATTGAGTAAGATCCGGTTACGGCATAGTCACGTCAGTCAGCCCACGTCGGATTATTATTAATTGTACGAAGAACTTTTCAAGATTTCATTAAATTAGTGATATACTGTATTCATGTTCCCATTTGATATCCAATTGTCAGATTTTTAGTTATCTTTGTATCAGTCAACCTAAATTAGAAATATGTTTTACTTTTTGCCTGTGTTAAAATGGGGGGAGACATGATTTGAGATTAAAGTAAACTATTAAGTTGAATTTTATAATTATTAGACAACTATTAAACAATTCGTTTTAAGAAAAATACACATTTGAGACATGATTTTAAAAGTCATAATACTTGCTTTCTATCTAATTCCGTTTCAAAGTCCAAATAGAAATGACACAAAATATTTCCTTTGAATGCTTGTTTCTCTTCCCATTTTTCAACACCCCTATTAAATTTCTTGTTTTCTCATCTGTCTTTTAAATTGACCCGTTGAAATATAGAAATGGTAATAGCGCAAAAAAAAGGTATTGCAATGGTAATGGTAATGGTAATAGCAAAATATATATATATATATTTTTCAACCAATTATGGTCTTCGTTGACGAAAAATAAAATACATTTTTGTGTTAAAGGACAAAAACGTGGTGGGTCTCGATCCAGCCCATATCGTTGAAATTTTGATGGCTATTTACTTCCTCTTTAATCAATATTTTTTACAAAGTTTACATTCTCATTTTTTGGAAGTTTTGTTTCAAGTTTCAACGTCAACGTCAAATACTATTGTGAGAATACTATCAGATCATCGTCATATGGTTTAATAAAACAAGATACTAAATTATTTAATCGAAGGTAACAAGTTTATGAGTATATCTCGTGTTGATATAAAAAGTCGTGTATCATTTGACGTTTGACGCCGAAGCTTGAATAAACAACTACATCAGTACATCATGAACTAAGAAGAGGTATGCACACAATCGTGTGCAAAAGCGTATGCGAATAATTGATTTGCTTCTAAGCAAAGATGCCGAAATTATTGAAATCTAATGAACTAAATTTGGCGATAACAGAACTTTGTTTTCAAAGCCCCCAACAAGAAAAAAAAAGTAGTATTATACAACTCACCAAGGCAAATTATATCTCGTCCACAACAAAAAGAAAGAAAAATTCGCTATGAAAATTGGAATAATAACTCGAACCACAAAAGTAAAGGGCACATTACAAGCATGTCACTCTTGAAAATATTTTAATCAATCATGTCATTTTCACATTGTCTTTTTCATTTATGTCATATTTTAGTTCAAGAATACAAAATTATTCATTTCTCTCTTTTTTTTCTCTACGAAACATATCTAATCTGATTTTTTCTCTCTCTTTCTTTCTCAACAAATTTGTTCAATCATAGGTCTCGATGTAAAAAGTGATTCCTCTCTTGGACATTGAATCAAGAAGAAAGTGTCGCGAGGGGAGGCATATTGGCTGATGAGAAAAGGATGGATTAAGTTATCGAAAGTATTTGTTTGGTTCTACTCCGGCGCGTGGATGACATGAAGTCTAACCTAGGAGCAACACGCTCGTCGTGTCATTCAACCCTCACAACTGGATTGCTGATTTAGTGAGAAGTTCATTCTCTGGAAATGCGAATTTGTTGAATAAAATTTCTGATTGGTCATTTTTGGTTGACTGAATAAAAAACGAGATTAATTAACTAAAAATGGCAAATCAACATACGTATACGCCTTTTTCTTTCATATTCTCACCATCACGTGACCTATAGATTTTGTATATGAATTTATCGATCATTGACATATATCCATGCAAAGGGCTAATGTTTTTCCAAATCTATTATGTTCTTTAAAATTTTTCTTTTCTCCATACAGTATTTTCCTTTGCCTTATACTCCATCCGTTTCATATTAAGTGTCGTTTTGATAAAATGTATCTGAAATGTATCTGGACGTGTTTTGAGTTAAATACATCCAAATATTAACCAGATATATTTTTCAAAACGACACTAAATATGAAACGGATAGAGTATTTCAATAACATTTAATTTAAACTTTTTATACAGCTATTTGCATAATCACCTAATCAGTATGGTTATTTAGTTAACAAAAAAAACATACTTTGTGCAATTTGGTTAATGAAAGGCCCGAAAAGCCCAAGATGGGAAAAGAAGAAAAAAATCCGCATATAAGTTTTAGTAAACTGCGTGCAGTTTTCATTGAAACAAACGGTACGTAGTTCCAGATTACCACAGACATGGAAATTGGAAAGTAAAGTATACTAGTGTCTGACCTGGACATGAGAAATTTACTCCGCATCTCAATGACCAATCAGAAATTACCATATCAGATTATCTATCCAATTAAAACATTACACGTGGAACATCTACGTCTTTTTCGCGCCTCCGACCCTGTTAATAACTTCCGTTTTCCACTTTCAGATCAGATCTCAAAAATCCGATCACAAATCAGGTGAATAAACGTAAAATCGAATTTTCAAATCTTCGCCGGAGTATAAATCGGAGAAAATAACAGGCGGCGTAACGGCGATGGAAGCTTACGGTTCCGGTTTCCGGCGAGTTCTGTTGTTGTCATTCTGTGTCGCCGGGATCTGGGCTGCATACATTTACCAAGGCATTCTTCAGGAAACTCTGTAAGTAATTTCTTAGCTCGTTTTGATCATTGATCGATTCCGTTTGTTCAAGATCGTTTCTATTCTCGGAAGCCTTGATTAGTATCTGTGGTGGTGAGATTCCTTTGCAATACAAATCTGTGATTGGAATTCGTAGAAACTGAGATTCAAATATTCCGGTTTGTAATTTAGGTCTACGAAGAAATTTGGTGAAGATGGGAAGAGATTCGAGCATCTTGCATTTCTGAATTTGGCTCAGAATGTAGTTTGCTTGGTTTGGTCATTTATAAGTGAGTACTCGAAATACTCTTCCTTTGTTATATTCATTATATGCATAACGAAGAATAGAGGAAGCTCAAGTATCTTTTGTTTATGAGCAGTGATTAAGCTCTGGTCCAATGGAGGTAGTGGTGGAGCACCATGGTGGACGTATTGGAGTGCTGGTATTACTAATACCATTGGTCCTGCTATGGGAATTGAAGCTTTGAAGTATATTAGTTATCCAGCTCAGGTAAATTAGGCATCTTTACGCATGGAAGTGTAGTGAAAACTCTATCTGTCTTGATTATAGTTGATGGTTCTGATCTTAATCATTTCTTTAGTAGTTGTATGTAGGGGAATAAGATTTCTGAAGAGATGTTATTGAGTGTGATCTTGTTTTCTGCAGGTACTGGCAAAATCCTCCAAAATGATTCCAGGTGAAGTGTCGATTTAGAACGTTAATCTTTAATGGGTCTCAACGGATCTCTCTGTGTATCTTATGTATATGCGTATTCTGTTGTGTAGTCATGCTGATGGGCTCCTTAGTTTATGGCATAAGATACACTTTGCCTGAGTACCTCTGCACCTTTCTTGTTGCGGGAGGAGTATCCAGTTTTGCGCTTCTTAAGGTAGATACGTATTCATGAACTTTTATCATAACCATTGGTTGTACTTTGTCTCTGAAACTGTGTAGTAACCCGTCTTTGGATTGGTTGCAGACGAACTCTAAAACCATCAGTAAGCTAGCAAATCCCAATGCACCCCTTGGTTACGGACTCTGCTTCTTAAACCTCGCCTTTGACGGATTCACTAACGCCACCCAGGATTCCATTACCGCAAGGTATGGTTCTTAACCAGAATGTCTAGCTCACTTTTGTCTGCCATCTGGGAATAACCATCGCCATACATGGATATAGGTACCCGAAAACTAGCGCATGGGACATAATGTTGGGAATGAATTTATGGGGAACTATATACAACATGGTCTATATGTTTGGATTGCCACACGGGAGCGGATTCGAAGCTGTGCAGTTCTGTAAGCAACACCCTGAGGCAGCATGGGACATTCTAATGTACTGTCTATGCGGTGCAGTGGGCCAAAATTTCATTTTCTTGACAATAAGCAGATTCGGGTCTCTAGCTAACACGACGATAACCACAACACGTAAGTTTGTAAGCATCGTGGTCTCCTCAGTTCTGAGTGGTAATCCGTTATCATCCAAACAATGGGGATGTGTGTCGATGGTGTTTGGTGGATTGTCTTACCAAATTTACCTGAAATGGAGGAAGTTGCAGAGAGTGCAGAAGAAGAAGAAGACTTGAAGCTAAGAAAAAGGGTCAAATTCTTCAAAAAATTGTTTTTGATTTCGGAACTTTTTACTTCAGAATATCAACACCCATGTCTGAAACTTAGAGAAAAGAAAGCTTAGTGACATTAGCAAGATGTAAACTAATGCATTAGAAGAAACTTATATATATCAAAACCAAAACCAAATTATATTTCCACTCATATATATATATATATATATATGTCTTTACAAATACATTTTGAAATACAATATCCTAGGAAGAAACAAGTCTTCTTCTTCTTCTTCTGCTATGAGAGAACAGACAAAACAGGTACAACTTTTCTCTCTTCTGAGAATTTTTTTTTGTTCCTAGAGTTACACTCTTAAAGACTTGTTTATATATGTACAGAGATGAAGAAAACAAATCAAGAAATCATGGGAAAAATGCTCAGATGATGTATCTGAGTAAATGACCCTTCAAACCAAAGAATTTTCCTTAGGACACACTGGTGCCTTCCTTTGTAGATGGCTTCCTTATGTTAAAGTAAGAAAAAAGAAAGAGAAATCTTGAATCTGAGTTATATGGCAGATTCTTGAGAGCTTTTCTTTCATGGGGACTAGAAATGTTACCATTAACATTCTAGAAACCAAGAAAGAAACTTTGAAAAAACCTTGAGGAAGGAATGCAGATCATAGCATGCCCGCTTCACAAAAACTTTCAGGCCGATATGGCTGCAAAATCCTAAAATGAAAAATCACGTCTCCATGGAGACAAAACCGCGGTTTTACAAGCTATGGAGAAGGACTCTTTTGCAAGGGGGTGGTTTTGAAGGATTAGCACTTGGACATGGAGATGATGACTCGATCCCGAGTGTTTTTAGCAAAAAGCTCCTCTCCTGCCAAAACAGTTTGTCTTTTAAGACTCATTGTTTGATCAAAGCCTAAGTACATGAGCATGAATGATAAGCTTACACTTTCAGAGAATTGTGGACTTGGGATGCCATCAGCTAGAGATCTGAACAACGGCGTGACCTTAACCGGTGAGCTGAACTTATCTTTTCCCGAGACGGCCATGTTCTCAACAGGATTTTTCGGGATATCGCAACATGAGAGCAACTCCTCAACAAGTTGTTGTGTTCTATTATCACCAGACTGATCCAGCATGATGGTTGATCCTGAACTAGACTCAGAGCTAGCTGGTGAATCATGAAGATCAGGTTGCCTAATGAACATCAAACCAAAAAGGTTATACACTCCGAAAACACACAAAAATCTTCCGCGGATATTAAAAGCTAATTTTCACCTCCAAGATGGTTGATTCTCTTCATAACTACTCCTCAAATCCTCTACGAGATCCTTAAATTCCTCGAGTTGGAAATCGATATCAGGTATTCCATATCTGAATAAATCATTTTCTTTGCCTTTATTCAAGAAATCTTGAAGAACCTAAACATATACATATAACAAGAGTTGTGTTACCAAGAAATTTTTTCGCTATTCCGATATGTTGAGAAGTTTTTTCTTGGTTTACCTTCCAAGCATTCTCCATGCTTTGTTCTGTGTTGTCCGCGTTAACTTTCTGCGCCAAAGAGCTTAAAAGCTCGGCTTGTTGCATCAAAGCGGTCACTTTTGGATCATCCTTTTTAAGAAACATCTCTTCACTACCACCACTCTCCTTCCCATTTCTTGTTTGATTATGTTCCTCCAAGCTATCATCAATACCCGTGGCATTGCGCGCTAATACAGAAAACGGAGATCCTATCTGCTGATTCACACAAGACTCAGCCTTTCCATAGTTACTCATCTCCGTGAGATCAAGAATGTGACTTCTCCTGTATATTAATAACCAACAAGGTCCATAATTGTGTGAAAACACTTGAGAATTTTTTTTTTTTTAATCGTCTGGATTTATGAATTATTACAAATTATGAGAACAATTATGTTATTAAGATTGGGAGGAAATAAACTTACCTTGTTCTCTTAGCAATAGGAGCTTCATTCTCGGCTTTTCGAGGTGTACTAATACCGTCTAAAAACAACATTCTTTTGTTGCTATTCTCTTTAGCCATAGCTTCATGCTTGGCTCTCTTTTTACAAAGTGTAGTAAACCTGTTCTTCACAGCATTATCCGTTCTAACAAACACACAAGTAACAACAAAACATTAATTAATCACTTTGGTGTTATAGTAAAGACTTGACCCCAATATTAAAGCTTTGAGCTTTAATTCTACCTGCCTGAAACCACTTTTGCTATCTCAGTCCATCTATTCCCAAACACTCTTTGTGCCTAAGAAATCACAAACACAAGAGCTTAAAGAGTAGACATAAACCCAAACACAAAATCTGAAATCTTATCCATGTAAGTGAAGTCACCTCGCACAAAAGCATATCTTCTTCAGGGGACCAACCTCCTCTTTTGAAATCAGAGTTCAAGTATGTATACCATCTGCAAACAAACAAACAAATATCCATCGCAAGATTTTAAAAATTCTGTTTTAACAAAATCCAGAAATTTTTTTGATTGAATCTATTCAAAGACCTTCTTCTGCATTGTCTTGTGCTTTTATCTTTGAACTTTGATGCAATGATCGCCCAGCTAATACCATCAAAACACAAACCCAATAATCTTTTTAGAATCCCTCTTTTGAAAACCCAAAACTAAAAAAAAAAAAAAAATTACAAGAAAATAAAGAGATGATTGAAATGGAGAAAAATAAAAAGCTCTTACTTTTCGGTTCCATGTAGAGTGATTTGGTCTCTTAGTATAACATCCTCCTGAAACTCCATAAACCCATTTCAGAATCAGACCAAAATAGAGCAAAAACAGATACACATATATGTATATATATCACACCTCTTGTGTCCAAGTAACAATATGACGTTCTTTTTTCTTTGAATCTTGGTTAATAATATTCTTCTTCTTTTTCTTCTTCGTCTCTTCCATTTTTCTTCACTTCTCTCTCTTCTCTATCTCTCTCTCAGATTATAATCTATGAGTTTTTCTTCGACGCTCCGTTGCCTTTTAAAAACCAACACCTTTCACACAAGACACAACTTTTTCCAGGAAAAAAAATTCGGGAAAGAAAAAAAACCTAATTAAAGACAAACTCTGAAAAGGAAAATAAAACTCTCGACTTATATGCTTTATTCAGATTTTTTTTTTTTTTACAGAGATCAGAGTTTCTCCAAAACAGCAAAAAGAAAATGTGTTGTTTTTAATCATTCACGATTCATGAACACATGCGAGAGAAATGAAATAAAATAAAATAACCCCATTCTCATATGATTTGATATTATTTCTCTCTCCACATAAAACCTTTTTTAGAGAAATAAAAAAATTTAAGATATTTAAAGAAGAGAAAAATAAATAAAAGATAAAATAGAAATGAAAGCCAACGGATGGGTGAGTAAGTGCGCGGGTATGAAGGCAAGTTTGAAAAAATAACGCTGAAACCCATGAAAACTTGTACTCCATTAATGCCTATTCTCTTCACCAATTATGTTTCTTTGTCTTTTTTTTATTATTGTATAGACTCGATTTTTTCCTTGATCTTTATTTAATACATCTAGTCCATTACCATTAGATATTTTAAAATATGTATGCAAATTTTTAAAGTATCGTAAGAAAAAACACTTGCCATTATGTTACGGTAGTAGTGTCTATAGTTTCGTGGAGAACATGATTACTTTCATGGGTTTCCTGCATCGGTGTTAGCATTTGAAAGCACGTAATAGAGAAAGTGCGGGACAGGAGTACAAGAATGTGAGGGGAGGTAAAATTATATCACATTTTCGATAAATTGAAAAAAAAAAAATTAAGTACCACTTATAACATGTAACTTTACAAAAATATCACTATCAATTTTTTTAAATCATTTATGTTTAGATTAACTAGTATTAGAGTTTAGCTTTTTGCGTTTAAAATTTTGTTAAGGATCAAAACTTTTTTTAAGATTGAAAATTAAGATATAAGGTTTTTAAACGATATTTAAATGGCATGTTGGTAAAAAAATAATTCAATAGTAGTATATTTGTGAAAGGTAATTCAAAAATGCCATTTTTGCAATTGTCCAAAAAAAAAATTATACCGTTTCACATCATTTTTATTTGGAATATATGATTTAATGTGGTCGAGTTTTAGAACGATGGATGTATATATAGTCCAAGAAGAATCATTTTAGTTTCAAATAGGATGATGTTTGTTTGAAAGATGATCAATTTAAGGGGTTTTAGTAGCTTTTAAGGGATAATCATGAGGTCATCCGGTTTTTACATTCCGGTTAATCCTTCATAACTAGTGTAGCCGTCGAATAGTCTATTCACCGGATTTTTTAATAAACCTAAAGTATTGCACCATTTTGATTGGATAAATAGAGGTGAAAGTGTTTCCAATAAGACTCATTTTGCCACTAGGTCACTACTACTTGGTTATTGTTTCTAATTGTTTCATCAGATAAAATCAATAAACTATATAAAAAAAAATTGATTACTGTAATAAAATTAGTAGTAATTATAAAGAAAAAATGCTATGAATACGTAACAAATTGGTTTATATTAGTGTCAATCAATGTGTCACTATCCAAATTTAAACTCGCAAAATGCATATTATCAACAAGTATTTATAGAAATAAAATTTTGGTGTGTTTTTCATTGTAATGTTTTTTGGTAAGACTAATGAAAAATATGAGACATATACATAATGTGACGATCTAAAAGAAAACAAAAAGGTAAGAATAAAAAGATTGGAACATGGAAAAAGAAAACACTTCGGATTTGGAAAAGAAAAAGAAAAAGAAAAAGAAATAATCGGCGATTGAGATTGGCGACACTTCATTGGTGTTTTGTTAAAAAAGGGTACATGACAACTTACGTGATTCAACGGCCATTATTCGTTTGGTTCGATTACTTCTAGTTTCAAATTTTTAAAAACTTCTCGAATTAATTTCTTTTAATCTCAGTGGCATAGAGAAACTTAGAAAAGTCATGTACAATGAGCTGTTTCAATTTAATTTTGACTCAAAACAGAAGCTCCCACCAGTCACGACGAATGCAATTAATTTTGGTAACTACTTGCTGCTACTCTTTAGACTTTAGTGTGTGTGTATAATTGAAATAAATAAATAAAATAATAATTGAAATGGTTATTCTTTGAAGTCATTGTTTTCTCTTGAATCATCTACTCAGTTGAGAATAAATTACATACTTTAAGAAATGAAAGGATTAAATTTTATAATGGTATTTAAATTGATATGAATAAGAACTTTTACAGAAAGAGTTTCGATCATTCACAATTCTCAACATGCATGTTTCAATAATAACTTTACTCTTGGGATATCAATCCAAATCCCACGTCTGAAGATTAGACAAGATTGGTCTAATATATAAGTAAATTCCAACCAAATTAGTATGAAGTTTTTTGGGAAGGAAACCAAAGATAAATCCGTGCGGGCTTTAATGATTCGGCCCAAAACGGACAATATCATACTAATTAGGGGAGTTGGACATGAGCTTTAAAAAAAGTTTCAACATGATATCATAGCGGTAACAATCCTGGAGACCTGGAGAAGTGGATGGGCAAAATAAATAATGTGGGAGCAGCTCCTCATAAGATGATCTTGCGAATAAGAAGGTACAAGACGGTACCAAGATTTCGCTAGACCCTAGCACAAACGAAATAGGTACAAGATGGTGCTTAAGGTTTAACTCAAGGGGAGGACACGAGTCGTGTGGTCCTTAGTTTGAAGGGAAGAATTTTGGGATATCAATCTAAGTCTCACATCTGAAGATTAGACAAAATTGGTCTAATATATAAGTAAAGTCCAACCAAATTAGTATGAGGCCTTTTGAGAAGGAAACCAAAGATAAATCCGTGCGGACTTTACCACTTGGGCCCAAAACTGACAATATTATACTAATTTGGGAAGTTGGACATAGGCTATAAAAGCCAATCAATATTTACGAAGTCTCATTTTTCGCGAATATATAAGCAAAATGAAAAACAAAATCATTTTTACAGACAAAAAATTTAGTTAATGAATTATGAACTGTCGAATTTTAATTGGAATATGAGTTACAAGCGATAAAATAGCGCGTGGTCTGCCTTGGATTTGAGTTTAGACAGCGAAGCACTGACATATCACATTTTTTGAACAGTTGATGTAAGAAAACTGTAGTATATTGTTTAACTGTTTATTAATTTCCTTTTGTCCACATCTTTTGTGTATTTATATTCTCTTTGAATAGATTCCCGATCAACTCTATAGTTTTAGTCCCAAGTTTCATTCGCTTCTCAGTTTCTGTTTCGTTTTATACCGTAACAATTAGTGCATCAACAACATATAATATTATCAACATACGAGATTAGTATAGACTTCTAAAAAAGAAGCACTTTAAAAAAAGGCTTTATCCAAATTTTAAATGAAACTTCTTTTTTGTTATTAAGGGAAATTTGTACTTTTCTTTAAAGAGGGATGTAGGTTTCTTCTTTTTTTTTTTGATAAAGATGTAGGTTTCTTCTAGTTCTAAAATAACACAAATTTTATAATAGGTGGAAGCTTTTGATCACTAGTATTACCGGTGACGGAGAATATGGTTCGATTTCGAAGAGGAGGCCAGAGAAACGACTACTACATCAAATAATGATAATATGCATACAAATTATCCAAAATGTCAGAATTTTCAAGTTGAGTTCAGCTTAGATCCAAATTTTTAAAAATGTTGTACTGGAGATGAAACTTTTCAAGTGAAATCTCCTAAATGAATATTTAAAAGTTTTCAGTCGAACCAAAAACAAATAAAAATTCTGTTTGTTGCTTTTTAGCGAGGGATGTTAGTTTTTGGGTATGGGATCGGCATTCTCGCAGGGGGATGGATCCGAGAGGCACTGGTTAGGTGATTGATAGTTTGGAGGATTCAACTTTATTTGAATTTCTATTGTAGCATTTCAAGATCCTTTCTTTTCAATTCCATTTTATGATTTTCTTTTTTGTAATATAATATTTTATTCGCATTTTATGGTTTATTTTTGTATCTCTCAACATTTTCTTTAAAATAAAAAGTACTAAAAACATTTTATCAAAGAAAAAGATAAACCTCTGTTCAGGTCAATCTTGGTTCGTACTATATATATTATTATTATTTGGGTTAGAATATATAAATACATCAGACATGTAAATACATGTTTGTCTGTACATATGTGTACGAACGTACGTACGTTGTATTATACTTCGATCACCGGCCATGTAAAAACATATCAACGTAGAATATATATATATATATATATATATATATATATATATTAGAAGTATGATTGTGAGTATGAATTAGTGTAAATATGATTGTGATTGTGAGTGATACAGACAGATATGTATTATGTATATATGTATTAATCCATGTATATAATAATAGGCTAATAGCAAACCCAATCAAATGAATATTTTTTTTGTTAGTTTTTTCGGTTTATATATAGTGGTTGTATATTTTCATTTGGGTTGTGACTTGTCGTTTTTTAAATCATTTAATAGTTATTTAAAAAATTACGTCTTTTCATTATTTGTCTTGTCAAGAGTTGCGAATAGGATAACCGTTTTATAATTATTCTTTAGATTGTGACTTTTCGCTAAAACAATCACTAAGTAGTAATTTTTAAAAGTTGGGTCTTTTCATTAAGATAGCCTCGTTAAAAATTGAGAATATGATAACCGTTTTATGGATATTCTTAGGACGAGACTTTTCGCTAAAAGCGCGCTTTATAATCAGTTGAAAATATGCGTTTTTTGGTATAACCGTTCAATGCTTTTTTCAACGGTTGCGATCTTTCAAGAAAAAAACCGTTTTGTTTTATACATAGATGTTCCTTGAACTCTTGTATTTTTAATGATGGCTACGAATTTTGTAACTCACTCTACAAATAATTTTTAAAACTTTTTAGACAATGTTGGTTTTATTGCTAAACTAAAATTTTTAAAACTAATAAACTTTCCAACTTTATTTTTCTTGGAAATGGATGGTTCATGTACGTAGTGAGTTTTTTATTTAGCAATACTCTAAGGAAATGTTGATACTATTTATTTAAAAGCAATTTTTATGAGTTGTATAAATCAAAATATTGAAGCCGCGTTGACGTTGGTACAAAATTGGAAGATGAGAACACACCCATTAGCGATTTGGTGATCAACTATATTTTTCTAAGTATTAAAATATAAATTGGTGTATAGTAAAAGTTACGCTTTCTCAATATGTTCATTTTATCAGAAGTTGCGTTTTTTCAGTATAACCGTTTTTCTAAGAGTGAGTCTTTTTGTAAAAAACATTTTGGTGGTTATTCCAATAGTTGCGTATTTTTGCTATAACGGTTTTTGACAATAGTACATTTTTCGGTATAACAGTTTTGTCAAGAGTTGCATATTTTCAAAATAAACGTTAATGCTTACTTTAAAAGGTTAAGTTTTCTAGGTTTACTTAGGTAAACATTAAAGACCAACTATTATGTTCATAAGTTTTCTGGGAAAACCAAATTTTCTTAACAAAAGTTTTTTCGGTTTTAGATTCACTGTAATTATCTCATATTTCTTATTTTTCCTTAAAAAAATATACAATAACTTCTTCTTTTGAGTTTTTTTTATGGGAAAAATATATATTGATGATGACGATTACAGAAGAGGGATCCACAAGGTTACAAAACTATAACCAATTTTCATTTTGATGTGTAATGATAACTAATTTCTTCCGAGCAAAATTACTTTAACCATTTCATAACTATAGTTTTGAATATAAATTTGATGAAACCAATACTCTTGACGGTATAATTTACATATATAATCTAATTTTACGAATTTAATTATAAATTTTAAAATTACAATTGAAACAACCAAGCTTTTTTTTTATAAAAAAATGAAATAAATAATAAACCCGAATTTTGTATTCCCATAAATATTAATTCTCAACAGTTAATTTCAAGCCATCAATAACCATCGGAAAATACTAACAATCTAAACCAATCAATTTAATAAACAAATAAACCAATAACCAATTCAACAATAAACAGAAATCCATGTTCATCTAAACTAGCAACCTAACACCAGGTTCTACTCAGTTCAACCAAACATGACAAAATTCCTAATCATTCTATTCCTACGCCATGATTCCGCGATCACACTTTTTTATTTACCTGCAACACATAGGAAAAAGAGTTGCGTGAGTATCTTCACAAATACTCAGTGAGGCGGTCATATTCCGTCTACCGGTTACATAATAAAGATAACGCATGCCAATAACTACACATGCATTTAACAGTTCACAATGTTCGAATTACCAAAATAAGAACCAACAGTCCCCAAAAAACAACATTACATAAATTGGTGTCGATCGACACACCACACAAAAACACAGAATTCACGTCAGGGTGTCGATCGACACTACCTCTAGGTGTCGATCGACACTCTATTCCCGAATGCAAACCAATACAAAACACAACGGGGGTGTCGATCGACACTACCTCTAGGTGTCGATCGACACTCCATCGCAAAAACCAGGATCGAGCCAAATTCTCTCGTGGATCGACGCCGTTCTCTCGATGGATCAAACTCAGCAATACACAGCGCGATAATCAATAGAATCAATCACCAATAACGAAATTATGTGAACACAACATCAATTCTATCAAAGGAAATCACACAACCCTAACAAAAGGTACCTATAACCACGATCACACACTCACCTTATTCTGGAATCGAATTGGATCGCGACAGCGAAGAATAGGGGCCAAACCCACGAATTTCAGCCTCAAACACACGATCAAACAGTCTCAATTGATCCCGCGAACACTAGAAACCTCGAAGAACACTTTCCTATGAATTCTAAACCCTCAATTCATAAAACTTCTTCTTTTCTCTCACAAATCTCCTCTTTCGCACAGTTTTCCTCCCAAAAACTGATCAAACACGCGGCTGGTAACTTTATATACGCGAACCTAAGGTTCTGCACCCAAACCGAGACAAACCGAGCAATTTGATTCAAACCGAAAAAAATCCATAACATTGGTGTCGATCGACACCCCTGGCCAAAATCCATATTTTGGTTTCGAGATGTTACAACAATCAATGTTAGTTAACATTTAGTTTATTTGACTTTAAATATTCTTGTTTTTGGCTCGGTTTAAAACCAATTGAAAAGTTACAACTCTTCAGGATCGAGCCAAACCAGGATCGACTCCGTTCTCTCGATGAATTTTTGAAATGGTGACTTTTCATTAAAATAAAATAACTACATACTAATTGAAAAGTTATAACTCTTCAGATGGTGCATTTTCATTAAAAAAATTTATGGTTATTTAACTAACTACTTTATTTAAAACCTCTTTATGGTTATATCAAAGAGTCGTGTATTTTAGGAAAAATTGTTTTATAGTTATGGATATATATTTTTCAGAAAATCGTTTTATTACCATTTTTATAGTTATCTGTATATCGAGAAATCCGCTTTATGGTTATTATTAAGTCATTGAGTCACGTCTGTTTTGAAAAAACTTGTTTTATGGTTCTTAATGCATATTAGAGTCTGATTTTTTTTTTTCAATTTAACCGATGTTTTATGGTTATTAATGTATTATGAGATTACGTCTTTTTTTCTTTCTCATTTTTTCTTTGTTATGTTTATTTATATTTCATGATTTTTTCTATTTTCTTTGAAATATATTACTAACTTTTTCATAAATAAATATATGTTTAATTTTTTAGTTATATAGTATTGATTGTTTAGATTGTTTTGACTTGAGAATTGATAGTATTCGGGTTTTAAAATCTATTAGAATGGTTATATATTTGCATTTGTCACAAAAATAAATTGTATCTTTGGTTGCGTCACCAAAAACTTAGAAAAAAATTTGTTCGAGATGTTCTTTTGCTTCTGCGATTTCGCGGAGGTTCGAGTCCTAGTGTATATAATATGTCCATTGTCCAAGAAATTACTCTAATAAAATTCTTTGGTTTCAATTTTATTAGAGTACAAACATAACAAAAAACCAAAAGAAATTAGTTAATCATCAGGTTAGCAAAATGTTGTTTTTAGACTGTCAATACGATTATATCCAGATTCAATGCAATATATCTTAACGTCACCCCCACAATCGTTTGTCAACTACATCCATATTATCTCGAAATCTCGAAATATTAAAAACGACTTTCAATAAACAGTTTAGCGTTGAATTACTCAAAACTCAAAATTATTTCATATATCATCTCAGTCATTCATCTTGAAAACACTATAGTGACTCACTGCTTCATCTTGCTCACTCCACTCCACTGATATATGAATGACTTAATGTACATTACGTGACATCACCCACCATTTCTCAATATAAAAACATAAGCGTTGCACACTTACGCTTTACGCGTGAATATATTTTTTTGGTACGCGTGAATATATATAACTAAATAGTTGCATAAAATCGTCAAATCCTTTGAAAATCAAAGCATATATATACTCGAGCAAACCGTCGATACTAGCGACTAAACAACGTACGTATTAATTTGCATGGGATATTGGGAATACAACATACTCCCTCAGTTCTCAAAAGATTGATGTTATAGAATTTTCACAACTATTAAGAAAACACATTAATTCTTAGTTATAAATGTCTTGTTTTTTGTAGTAAACAATTTTCTATGACTCTAAACCAATAGTAATTCAATAAAATCAATTAATGTGTTTTGGAATTTATAATTCATCATTATTTTTTCATTAAAAATGTATTGAGAATGTAAAAAATCAATCTTTTAGAAATATTTGTTTTTCCTACAACATCAATCTTTTGAGAACGGAGGGAGTATAAGATTATTTCGTGCCATTCAAAAAGGGTCATATTATATCATATATACAATGGGGGTATTTTGGATGGTTTCTCACCCAAAAAAATTATAAAATAGCAAAAAAAAAAGAAAAAGAATAAAGTTGGTTTCTCAAATGAGAAATTTGTGAAATTCTATTCACTTTTTGAGATACCCATTTAGTATATGTACATATTTGATTGGTTGATTTTTTTATAATTAAACTTTTAAAAATTTAAAGATATTAGTTAAAATAATATATTTGAGAAATTCAATGGGTTTACTACCATTGATAATGTTCTTAGGCCATTTCCAATGTATTACACCATATTTTACACTAAAATGGTGTTGGGTTTTACTCCAATGTCTTACACTATTTTCTACACCAAAAAGGAAATATTCTAAATTTATTCTTTTACAAATTTACAAATTAACATATGTAATTTTTTTTAATTTAATAAATTATAAAATTATTTAAATTTAAAACTAAATATGAAAAGAAAAATATAATACATCATATAAAATAAAAGTATGCATAATAAATTTTAGTTTAATCATCATAAACATATTAGATTTGGGTTTAATTGTCATCATTTATATATCTTTCTCATTAGATTTGAAATTATTTATAATTTCAAAGACCAATTTATAAATAAAAAAGTTTTACACAAAAATGGTGTAGGATTTGGTGTTGGATTAAAAAAGATTTTATACCAAAATGAGATTAAATGTAGGATTTGGCGTAGGGTTGGAGATGCTCTTATAGGTAAGAACTCTTACAGTCTTGAATGTATAATATTTTAATAAATTTTATTTCATTTAGTTATTTATTTAAATATTATATTAATAAACAAATTCTTAACCACTCTCATGTTGACATGTGGCAATTAAGTTTCTCAGAAAACTAGTTACCGTCTCTTCTTTTTTTCCTCCGGCCTCTCATTTTTTTTGTACATTTTACTATTTTTGATTTTTTTTATTACTAAGGAACTTTGTGAAATACCCCTGATGGGGGTGCTCTTATCATTTAGTTTGCATACGCAATTTTATTAAATATGTTACTGGTGCATATAGAAAAATAGTTTGATCACTGTATAATATAAACCAGGAAAAAAAAATCTCATATTACTAAATAATAAAGGTGTATATACACATATATGTATAGAGAAATGTGTTATACTGTTATGGAAGAAAAGGGTCGGTGGTATGAGAAGCCCCACAAGTACACACCGAAGAGTTATAATGGAACTAAAGTCTATGATAAATAATGGAACCCTATGCAAAAAAGCCTTCCTTTCTACTTCACATTTTACACTACAAAACCCATCCACCTTTTTTCTTTCTTTTATATTAATCCAACAAAGTTTAAGTCTTTATTATATTCGGTGCCTTTTACATTTTATTTATTGTATATCTTTTTGTATTAATTTTCTTTTTTCAAAAAATGTTATACAATTATTTCGATATAGATTTTGTTGCTGTTTGAGTGTGTATGGATTCCAACATGTAACGGGTCATTCGTTCTCGTCTAAATAGTTTTTTTCTTTTGTAAATGGATTTTCTATAGCAATTCTCATACACACTTTTAAAAGTTTTTTTTTCAACTATACCACCAATTTTTATAAGTTTTCTAGATACCACTTTTTCAAATGTTTCAAAAATACCACAAAATTAAAATTAATTTTAAATGGTCAAAACTAAACCCTAAACCCTAAACCCTAAACCTACACCCTACCCCCTAAAACTATACCCTAATTGTACAATAGTTAACCAAAACTCAAAAATTTAAATTATAAACCCTTTAAAAATCAATTTTTGTGTTTGTGGTATTTTTGGAAAATTTGATTTTTTTTAAAAAAAATGGTATCTAACAAATTTTTAAAAATTAATGATAAATAAAAAACAAAAACTTTGTTTGGTGGCATCATAGGTAATTTCTCTTTTCTTCTTTCTATATTAAATCAAAAGATATGTGACAACGTTTGACATAATTAATGGATGAACCAAAAACTTTAATATTAAAACAAACGAATCGAATTTCAATAATTTAATCCGAACGAAACTAGTTGCATTGATTAAATGACAATTCTCAAAAATACCACGCTTTTAAGTTTTGTTTCCAAAACTACCACCAATTTTTAAAAGTTCCAAAAATACAATTTTTTCAAAAGTTCCAAAATATCACAAAATTAAAATTAACTTTAAATATTCAAAACTAAACCCTAATTGTACAATAGCTAACCCAAACTCAAAATTTAAATTCTAAACCTTTAAAAATCAATTTTTGTGTTTGTGGTATTTTTGAAACTTTTGAATTTTTTTTTTGAAAAAGTGGTATTTTTAGAGCTTTCAAAATGTGCTATTTAAAGGAATTTCTTTTGATTAAACGTGCTTATTTTATTCTCCTTTTTAGATTATTTTCAAGAAATATATAATATAATTAAAAATAAAGAAAGTTGAACAAAAACAAATTATAAAGAAAGAAAGTGGAGATAAGCTAATCTTATAATATAAAAGAGGATGTGTAAAATTGTAACTCACGATATCGCGACGCGTGTTAAGTAGTCAATTAGTTTCTAACACATGTTAATTATTTAAATATATAAGTTTTTTTAATATCAAAACTGTTAATTACCCATAAAAGAAAAATTTTAAATGGAAAAAAAAACAAGCATAAAGTAATTTTATAAATGGCACAAAACCTCTATACGAATAGTTATATTAGATATTTAGTTGAAAACGATTTTTAATAAAAAAAATTTAACATAAAACAAAAATTAGGAAAAGAAAATAGCAACCTATATAATTAAAAATAGAAACGACCATGTTTCTATCATTATATATATAGGGAGAGGTTTAACATATGAATATATATGGAAAAACATAAAATAATTCACCATGGATAAAAAAAGAAATAGATCAAAGAGAAGAAACAAAGATAAAGAAAATTTGGGTAGTGGTATGTTTTTACATGTTTAGAGTTTATGTAATTGCATTAAAGAAAAATAGTCAAAGCATATAAGAATGATTTAGTTATTATATCAAATAGTTTAATCATTTAAACCATATTTACATATATCAAGTGTATATACTTTATTGATTTTCAAATTCTACAAATTATATGAGATATGAGACTATACTTTTTCAAATTACATATGTACCTATAACTTTAACCACTACAATATCTAAGTTAAGGTTTGAATTAAGAATATAATATATTTTTCCTCAAAACATTCCATTTTTTTTTCAACTTCAAAACATTGTTTAAACATAACTATTTACTATAAATCAAATAAGGATAATTTACTATATAAAAAAAAAGAAATTTCAAAATCTAACCAAAAACACTCCTATGAGATCAAATTCTAGCCCTTAGTTTTAGGGGATTTGGTTAGATTTTGAAATATATTTTTTTCATTGTTATAGAACAAATCGACTATCAAATAATCTTTGCATCACAAGAGTTTTAATCTAGTTATAAATGAAAAAATAAATCGCGAGGGTCTTAATGTAGTTATAAATAAAGATATACATGATAAATGTCGTACGTAATGACATATCTATAAAGGTATACGTTACATAGGTGCAAAATGTACGTAATGACATATCTATAAAGGTATACGTTACATAGGTGCAAAATGTAAAGTATAAATTAACATCTAATTAACGTTTTTGATTTGAATATATATATATTGTTCAAGACTTTTAGATTTTTAAAAGGAGAGAATGAAAAGTATACCCTCCACAACAAGGGTCGTTCTCAATTCTTTATGCTATTTTTTATGGCTTTTTTTGGATCTACTGTGATTGAGAGTGAACACACATCTTCCATCACATCTACAGTCTTATTGGATCAACACCCAATGATTTTGTGTAGCACCTATATTAGCTATTACCTCTAATGTATATATATATATATATATATATATTGCTGTTATGCAACTTTACTAAATTAAACACCAACTATGAATAACCAGGACCTCTTTCCTTTTTCCCTTTTCAATGTTTAATTCATGTAAAAACCATGAAAATTAGTTATATTTTAACATCAAATATAAACAGTTGCGGTAAAGTTTAAACGTGTGGCGCACCGAACACCGTTTGAATTATGTAATTTAGTTTAGACAGTACGTAATCCCGCTATATCAATTCATTTCATTGCAACAATCTCAAATATTTTGTATCTGATCAACATGTATATGTATTCGATTCATGAGAATAAACACCACTGGGTGAGTAGTTAAATTTTGAATTTCACAGTCTAAACAATATTTATATATAAAAGAAATCAAAGAAGCATCAATTGAGAATACTTATAAAATTTTGAACTACGTTGAATTGAAATAAGTGATTGAAAATTTATATATGGGTCCATAATACAGCAATAATACAATAACTGACATAATAAACATTGTAATTAATATAAATATTACGTACGCATTATTGACTCCAAATTATGTATGGTGGGGTATATATATATTGACTTGAATTTATGATAAATAAGATAGGAAATGTCAATGGGTGATCAGATTGGTCACTCTATTTAAAAAGAGCGGTTAAAATTTTTTGAGCGGTTGTACTGAAGTTCGTTTGAAAGAAGGCGGTTAAATACAGTGGTTAGAGAAAGCGGTTCGGCAATGAAGGGCGCACTACAAGAAAACAACCGCTATTCCGACGACCAAAACCGTCGGAATTCGGTCGGAAAAGACCCATTTCCGACGTGTTTCTGACGGCTTGGGTCCGTCGGATCTATCACGTCAGAATTTTAATATCCGTCGGAATTCCGTCTGTTTGTTGCAACGGAACTCCGACGGAATACGGATATCCATTTTCCGTTTGAGAGCCGTCGTTATACCGTCGGAACTTAATTAGACGACGGAATACTGACGGGTTCGGAGATCCGGTAGTTTCCGAAGGCTTTCCGACGGTAAGGTATTTCCGACGGTATACCGAGGGTAAAGTAACCGAGGGAATTCCGACGGATAAACGGCACGACGGTGTTCCGACGGAATTATATACCGAGGGTATACCGACGGAATTCGTATGTTTTTTAAAAAAAATTAAAACTATTTAAATAATTTAAAATCATTAATAAATCATTAAAAATCATTAAAAATTAAAATTAAAATCTTAAAAAACCCAAATTAAATTAAAATTGTTTCAAAAGTACATTAAAGTTTTACAATAAATTTTAAAACTAATAAATGTCTATTCCGGCCTACGGGTACGGAAGAAGTCGTTCATCTGATCTTCCAACGCTTTAAAGCGTTTTTCCGACTCCGCCCTATATCTGTCTCTCTCTTCCTGCATTTCCCTAAGCCGGTCGTGCAGCTCTCGGTTTTCCGCCTCCAACCTGCTACCACCACCATATCGAACCGTCGAAACAGACGAGCTACTATCTTCAGGGAGGCCGTAAACACGGCTTCTGGTCTTGGGAGTCACCTACGATAAAAAAAAAATTTATATTTTATAACTTACTTGTATTAAAAGTAATGTTTAAATTTCTTTAAAAGTTAAACGGTTACTAACCTCGTACGTGAACTCGTTGATCTTCTCGACTGGAACTTCGGTTGGCGCCAGAGTTCCTTCCACGATATGTTGCGATTGCAGGAACTCCTCCTGCCGCCTCTGGACGGCTTCCACGATTTCACGAGCAAGCGGGTCTTGAATTTCACCGGTCTTCTTGTTGGTGTGCGAAACCTTGACCAAATCAAGGTTGGAAGGATAGGCACCGGTCTGCTGAAACTGTTAACATATACAATTTCGTTAGCGAATTTAAAATTTTTTTGAATTATTAAACTACTTACAATTTTCTGAGCAGCTGAAGCCTTGCTCGTTGCTCCGAGGTTGTGGGTCGCCTTTCCCTTCCCCTTCTGGGTGCTGTTGCGGTTAGTGGAGTGTTTCTCGGAGTCCGCCCGAGTTGCCTCTAGTTCCCAACGTCGAAGTAGTCTAGCCCACATCTCTTGTTTATATTTAAAAACTTTAGGCACCTTCCCGTATTTATACCACGAGTCTTTCCACTCGTTGATCTTCCACAAGAACTTCCTCGCAGCCTTTGTGTCGAATTCCTTTCGGACCATCGATATGAGCGGTGGGTCCCACGTAAAATCTTGCTGCAAAAAAACACCACATTCCCGCATTAGTAATTAAAATGTGAGTCATATAGAAAATACATTTGAAAAAAATAAAATAAAATCATACCGCAAATTGTCGGAACCAAGTGTCCCGGTCCTCCAATGGCATGTCGGTGTATGTGGGATACGGTTTAGTGAGCATGGAATTCATCATTTCGTTGATAGAACCCGTAATACCGTTTCCCGAGTATTGGAACCTATTAAAACATTTAGTTAAATATTTATCTAAAATTATTAAATCCACTACATGTTTAAATAAGACTTACCAGGTCGTGTTAGGTGCCGGGTCTGGATGTAGACGCGTCAACCTATCACGTCCGGGTTGCGCCACAAACTGCTCGATGGTCATCGAGGTGGGAGCTGAGTGGGCTGTAGGCGGGGGCTGAGACATGTATTGGGTCTCCAAGTCGGGACTATCCTCGGGGATAACCGTCTCACTCGTAGTCCGACCTCCCCTACTCGAACTCCCACCTCCTCTAGAGTTATGAAATTGCCCATAATTCCTACGATTTCCATAATTCTAAGATTTAGAGATTTCGTGATTTATGGAATTTGGAATGTATAGGAATTTGTGATTTTGAAATTTTGGGATTTAGTTAATTGGAAATTTAGGATGATGGGAATTAAGGATATTGGGGATTGAAGAGTTTTGTAGTAAATGAATTTAATTCAATTGGGATTACGTGGTTTTGTGATTTTCAATTTTTAAATTTAAGTAATCTGGGTTTTTTTTATATTGTATATTCAGAAACCGAAGTTCATGGATTTAAGTTTTAAATTTTAAAATTTTTTAATTGTTAAAAAATTTTATTAACATTAATTTTCCAAATTTTTTAAACTTGTAAAAAATGCTTTAAAGGTTTAAATTTGTTTAAAGTTTGAATTGGTAAACATTTTTTATTAAAATTAATATGACAAATTTTAAAAAAATTTTAAAAAATTTGTAAATATGAAGGATTTAAAGGTTTAATTTTTAAAAAATTGTTTAAAATTCTGAACATTAATTTGACAAATTTTATTAACGTTAAAAAATTATAAATTTAAAAGTTTAAATTGTTAACGTTATAAACTTTAAAATTTATAAAATTGTAAATTTAAAGGATTTAAAGTTTTAAATTTTATTAATTTTAAATAGGTTTAAAATTTTATAGGTTTAAATTGTTTTAAACCTTACATAATTTTTGATTTGGTTGAAGAATTTAAAGGTTTAAATTGTTTAAAGTTATAAATTGTTTTAAACCTTACATAATTTTTGATTTTTTTAAATAAATTGTTTTATTAATGTTATAATATTATGTAAAATTATTCTATATAGGTATTTACAAATATAAAATTTTATGAAGAAATGTTTTTTTTCCCCAAGAACACAATTTTTTTTTATGAAGAACAAATTTTTTTTTTTATGAACAAACTTTGTAATCATCAAAAAACTTACATAGCTTTGTTGAATTCGTGAAGGAGGGTGTGGATTAGGATGATTCCGGCGGTTTGTGTGAGTTTTCCGGCAGTTGAAAGCGAAATACGGCGGTGAAAGGTTTTTTATTTTTGATTTCTCCGTTGAACAATCGTGAAGAAGAGGAGACCGAGGGATTACACGACTGGAACGAGGCGGTGACTCGGCAAGGGATCGGCTGTGACTCGGCAAGCAAGGGATCGCCGGCGACAAACAAAAGTTGTGGTGAAATTTTTGTTTTTACAGATCTGTCTTCGGGGAAGACGAAGACTGTGGATTTAATAGACTATCCGACGGCCAGGCAATATTCCGACGGTAATTCCGATGGTTTTCCCGCGTTGACGAAGATTACGAAGTCTTTTGGCGGCTGGTCAAATTAGGGTTTCCGTCGGTAGACCGTCGGAATTTAAGACGGAATTCCGACGGAAATTCTTTTAAAATATTAAATTGTACATTTTTTAGATATTTTCCCGTCAAAATAAATCCCGTTCCGTTCTATTCCCGATCCTATATTCCCGTTCCTTTTAGTTTTTTCTATGTGAAAATAAATTTTATTTGATAAGACTTTAGTTTGTTCAATTGCATTTTATTTATTTAGAAATTAGTTTGTACGCCGAATTAATTGTTTACTTAATAAATTTGGTAAAAAAATCTTATAATTTTGAATCCCCGAATAAATACGTCTGATTTTTCGAATTGGTGATGTTATTTTGTAAACATTATCATATATTTTATACAAATCTTTTAATTCCTTTACAAAAACCTTATAATCAAATTTAAAACCTTATTATATATTTAAAAAAAAAAAAAAATCAAACACCGTCGGAATTCCGTCTTAAAGTTCAGACGGAATTCCGACGGTGTTTGATTTTTTTTTTTTTTTAAATATATGGTAAGGTTTTAAATTTGATTATAAGGTTTTTGGAAAGGAATTATAAGATTTGTATAAAATATATGATAATGATTAAAAAATAACATTATCATATATTTTATATAATTAAATATATAAATTGATGTAACACCAATATTTCATAATTTTAGTTACTTTTGTTTTGTAATGATTTGCGTATCAATTTATGTAAATAAATATTTTGAACAGTATTTCACATATATAACACCAATATTTCATAATCATTAAAAGGAAATATAACACATGAAAACATTATACGATCGTAAAATAGATACTGGATCATTATTGAACATAAAAGCAACATAAAGTTGTTATCATTAAATTATTCTTATTTGTGGACGAGTTGGATGTTTAGTCTTCATCAGAGTCTGGAAGTGTTTCATACTCGTACCCAGTAGTTCCTCCATCTTCCGCCTCGATGGTAGATCCTTCCATTGGTTGGTATTCAGCAATAATCGAATTAGCACCGATTATCAGTTTCAAAAATGAATTTAGTTAAGCATTCCCATAAATATTTATAAATGTATATATGGTGTATCTACCTTAACAATGTTCCGCTCTGTAATGTTCAGGTACTTTTGGTTTCTATCAAAACGGCAAACGGTAACATTCTTCAGGATTACCACCGCACCTACACCAGTGGTGAGTCTGTACTCGTCCTTCTTGAAGATGTTATGGTGCATGGTTCCCTCGATTTTTCCTGAAGGATCTTTTAAGGTTACAAGCAAATCTCCTTGGTCATTGGGGGTTAAACTAGAGAGCATAGCCACAATCTGATAATAAAATATATAGAATATACTTGTCAGGTAAATTGTATGTCTAAATGTTAATAAAATATGTCGCAAAACGTAAACCTTTTTGACTTAAAAAAATTGTGAATGCGGGGATTTAATTTCTGCAACCTAGGTCCAGAATGGTGTGCTTCTTTTGTTAGAAGAACCTACATGAAAATGAATGGTAGATTTAGTATTTGTCAGCTACAATCAATATTGTAAAAGTAAAACCGGTAATTATATATATATATATATACCTTCACGGATTATGTAATCGATAGTAGAAGTCCACCGAGGACTACTAAAATCCTGGTCCTCCTGTGGTGCCTCATTCATGACCTCACGAATAAAATCTTGTGTTGGGCGTGGCTGAGAACTTTCACCTCGCATCACCTTTGCATCATGAGACCTCTTTCGAAACAGGCCTCGCCGTACAACTTGGCCAGGTCCCGGTATTACGGGCGTTTGGTTCTGGGATTGTTGAGTTGGATGGAGTGAAATAGTCGGTTCAACATTAGTAACATTTAAGTTACCGTAAGGAGGGCTTGAAGGAACAAGAGTTGTGGCTAGAGGGTTATGACCGGGGGATCGGTTTAGCATATAGTAATTCCACAGATCTTTATTTGCCATTACGCAATTGAATTTTTCTGTGTTATGACTTGAAGGTTATAATTTTGTTATGAATGCAATGAAAAAATGTGCAAACTTATGTAGAACGGATATCCGTCGGATTTCAGTCGGAAAACCGTCTAAACACTCGGACATAAGACCCAACCAATCCCTTCCGCCACTGCAGACGATTTATTAGCCACTCAAACTTTTCCGACATCGAAAACCATCTACAATCCGTCGGAAAGCCGTTACATAATTGTGACGACATAGCTCCATCAGAAATACGTCGGTACAACTGACCAATCAAACTTTGCCGACATCGGAAACCGTCTGCAAGCTGTCGGAAATCCGTTAAATAATTCTGACGACATATATCCGTCGGAAATCCATCGGTATAACTGACCAATCAAACATTGCCGACATCAGAAACAGCCCGCAATCTGACGGCATACGGACGGTTTATACAGTCAAGTACAACTATAAATAGACCTTATGGAGTGTATATCTTCTACACCTCTCCATAACCAAAAAAATATGTCTTCTAGCTCTCCTAATGAAGACGCAAAAACAACATCTGAGGCTAATTTTTTTTATGTCCTAAAATACTCTTGGGAAACCGAATCTCAATGCGACGAATTCACTCAAGAAATTCCCACTTACTCGTGGGAATTTGATACGTGCTCACCAATCCAAAAAGAAGATTCCACATCAACAGTAGTGCCTGACAGCCAGTGGTCGCCAAACATCCACCACGCCAATCCAATCGAAGTCGAACAACCATGTGACTTGGTGGAAAAGTCTGATACTTACGGTGCAAGTACTTCAAACGTATGTAAGGATCAGTCGTATGATTTTGAATTCGCCCAAAGCCCTGAAAAGCCAAACTTAAATTTAGATGTTGATGCAATCAAAAGTGAATTGTGCGGCGGATTTATAGATTGTGCACAAAAAGATCATTACTATGATTTTGAATTCGCCCAAAGCCCAGACAAGCCAAACCTAAATTTAGCTGTTGATGCAATAAAAAGAGAATTGTGCGACGGATTTGTAGATTCTCAAGAAAAGAAAATAAAGGGAAAGCCAAATCAGGAAATGGTTCTAACAAATGGTAAGTTCGGAGTGGAAACCGACATATGATTGTAAAATGAGGAGTTTATTATGTACTTGTGTCGTAACGGCTGTGTGTTAAAAATTTCAAACTCTCTAATGTAACTGTTAACGTTTATTTCATCTGTTTTAAATTTTATGTTCCAATAAATGTAATGTTTCATTGGAATTGCAATAACATTAGTTATCTTTAATTACTCATCGTCCATGACTATATATATAGTATTAAATAATATGATATATGGTACACACAATTGTGAGAGAACAACATGCATTAATAAGCACATTTTTATTCCCAAATAATTATTTTGAATCTTCGGAGAAACCTTCACTAAGGATGGAGTCTGAATCGTCGTCAAATTCTCCACGTGTTTCCTCTTCGTCCGAATGCACTTGATCATCCCCGACATAATTAGGATCAACGATAAGGTCGATGTTATCCATCTCCTCAACCGGTGACATTTGTACACTTCTCGATGGTTGTAGAGCATCATGTTCTGGAACTCCAAAGATTTTTCCTCTAGGGTTTATTGCAGTTACTGTGATCCATGGATCTGTACGGTAGGCAACTCGAGGATATGGAAGGTAGCAAACCTAATAATAATTAGTGGTTATTGATAATATACATGAACAAGAAACCTTAACAATGAGTAAGTAGGTAAACATATTACTGTATTGATACCTGGTCTGCTTGAGACGCAAAGATAAATGGATCGTAATACTGTAGTTTCTAGCTTGAATTAATCGAAATAACACCAAGAGGGTCAACTCGAACCCCTCGACCATTGGATGGGTCATACCAATCGCACATAAACACAATGCACCGCAAATCCAACATTCCTGGATAGTGGATTTCCAAGATTTCTTTTAAAATCCCATAGTACATCGTATCACCTGATTGCGCCGAAATACCACAGTCCGAAGTTGACCTTTTACGTCCTTCCTCACGGATCCTGAACGAATATCCCCTAGTACAAAACCCGCGATATGAAGTCGCGGTGCTGAGTAACCCATGAACAAACTCAACTAAACATGTTGGGACATCTTCACCACATGCTATACAGTCAGACACCTACAAAATGATATAAGTAAGATATAAGTAACATATGAACGTGAAAACATGGAAAAGTAAGAGTAAGTAATTATCTTAAACTTACATAACATGGCAACCACCCCGGAAATTCTTCATCTTTCAAGACAGCTAGTTCGGCATCTGTCTTATCAGAATGGTATTCACGGGCGAGAGACATGTAGATCTTGTAACATAACAGTTGTTAGTTGATGAAGGCATATATATATTTCCATAAATTTGCCATAAAAACTTATATACCTTTCGTACTTCAAAATGTCGTCACAGTTTCTGAGGATATACGTATGCAAATGTGTGACCTCTTGTTGTGATAGTCTGCGTTTCTTTCCTTTTTCAATTGGTCGACCAACTTGGGCAAACAACTCAGGTACAACCATGGCATAGACAGCTTTCTCACCTCCATCATCATGTCTGGCAGGACGTCTCGCCTTAGTACGAGCTTCCGATGGAAAGTAAGTTTCGGCAAAGTGTGAGATTTCTTCGTTTAGGCTTTGTTAAACAATAGATCCCTCAACCCTGCTCAAATTTTTTACCTTTTTCTTCAGGTGGAACATATAACGCTCGAACGGATACATCCATCGGTATTGAACATGACCTCCTAAGGCTGCTTCTCGTGGGAGGTGAATAGTTAGATGTTCCATAACGTCAAAAAAGGACGGTGGAAATATCTTCTCAAGATTACAAAGGAGAGCCGGGATATTGTCCTCCAAGTTATGTATCCCGTGGACGGTAAGCGTTCTTGAACATAAATCTCGGAAGAATGCACCAACTCCTATGAACGAAAATTAAACAAGTTAGCTAGTACATATATAGTAATATTATGGTAGTAAGAAACTAATGGGAGTACGAAATATACCTCCAATTGCTTGGTGGATTGGTTGTGGAAGAAGATATGCAAATACAAATGGAAGAAGACGCTGCATCACGATATGACAATCATGACTCTTCATTCCTATAAACTTGCCTTCCGTCGAATCCACGCAATTACGTAGATTAGATGCGTAGCCGTCTGGAAATTTGACAAATTTTTTGAACCATTCAAAAAATACTTCTTTCTTGCCTGCGTCTAACCGGTACGCAGGCATCGGTAATCTATCATTAGAAACATGAAGAGATTCCCTTGAACAAACCAATGGCAAGTCTAACCTAGACTTCCTGTTGTCTTTTGTCTTCCCTGAAATGTTTAAGATGGTGTTCATGATGTTGTCAAAGAAATTCTTTTCAACATGCATGACATCTACATTATGGCGCAGTAGATGGTCTTTCCAGTAAGGCAAATCCCAAAAAATACTCTTCTTGTGCCAATTATGATATTGTCCACAACCGTCGACGGGGTAATGGCCATTACCCCCACATTCAGGAGTTCGCTCTGCACCAAAATCTCGTAACTGTTCTAATATGCTGTGACCATCTATCTCAGGAGGTGGACCATGTAACACTTGTACATTCTTCTTGAAATGTCTTCTAGACCGACGATATGGATGGGTTGACGATAAAAAACACCTATGACAATCAAACCATGAAGTCTTCCTTCCGTGCAGCAATTGGAATGCTGAAGTATTGTCTTGGCAATAAGAACATGCCAATCTTCCATGCGTTGTCCATCCAGACAACATACCGTATGCCGGAAAATCGCTTATGGTCCACATAAGAACCGCTCGCATGTTGAAATTCTGCTTGATTGAAATGTCAAATACCTCGACACCATGCTCCCACAACATCTGCAACTCATAGATCAATGGTTGGAGGAATATATCGAGTGACCGTCTTGGATGATCAGGCCCGGGAACTAGAATTGAGAGAAACAGGAACTCTTGCCGCATGCACATAGAAAGAGGCAAATTGTAAGGTGTTACGATGACTGGCCACAATGAATATTTTCTTCCATGCTTTCCAAATGGGTTGAAACCATCGGTGGATAAGCCGAGGTATACATTCCGTCGTTCATATGCAAAATCTGGATATACGGATTGGAAGTGCTTCCACGCTTCCACGTCTGATGGATGCGTGATATCTCCATCTTGACTATGCTCTGCATGCCATCTCATAGCCCTAGCAGTGCGGTCTGATTCGTACAACCTCTTCAACCTCTCTGTTAAGGGTAAATACCACATCCGTTTAAATGGAATCTTCGCCCTCCCACTTGTGTCTTGGAACCGTGGTTTGTGGCAAAATTTACATTTATTTCGGTTCTCGTCTTCTCTCCAGTATATCATACAGTTGTCGATGCACACATCTATAACCTCGTAGGGCAAACCAAGACCGGCAACAAGTTTTTGGATCTCGTAGTATGATCCGGGGGACAGATTATCTTCTGGCAAAACATCTTTCACGAACTCGGCGAATGCATCAACACATTCTTCGGACAAATTATAATCAGTCTTCAGGTTCATCATCCTACTAGCAGCAGATAGCGGTGAATGACCATCCCTACAACCGCTGTATAGTGGTTGCTTTGATGCGTCTAACATTTCGAAAAACCTTCGAGATTCTAAATTAGGTTCTTCAACCCTATCACCCTCATGATACCCACCCGACTGCAAATTCTCTCTAAACGCATCGTTAACCATCGCAACCGTACTTACTCCAACATCTACTTCCGGTGTACGTTCTCCTACGCTATCCGGAAAATAAGGTGCATTACTACTACTACTACTACCATATTCATAATTGGTTTCTCCATGTAAAAACCAAACTTTATATCCCGGCCTAAATCCATATATATATATATATAAGTGATTCCAAACTTTACTAACCGAACCACTAATTCTATTACAGCAATTATAACAAGGACATTTGATATCCTGACCTTTCTTGGCCGCCTCTTGATTTCTAGGTAACTGCATGAACTCGCAAATACCTTGAGTGTATTCAGTCGTTAATAAGTTCGACCCCTCTTCCATCATTGGCGCGTCCATCCATGACCGAAAATATGAAGAACTCATCTCTCAAATTTTTTAAGTTTGGTTTTCAGATGTTGGTATAATGAACGTTGGAAGAAATGTGCAAACTTATGTAGAGGGGATTTCTGTCGGAAATCCTTCAGAAATCCGTCAATACATCCGACATAACACCCCACCAATCACATCGGCCACCGCAGACGATATGTCAACCATTCAAACTCTGCCGACATCGATAACCGTCCGAATTTTGTTGGAATGCCGTCAGAATATACCGATTGATATTGACCGTTGAAAATCCGTCGGTTATGTCCGACGGTTGTCCGAGGGAATCGTTTTGGTCGGCATGCTGTCTGAAACCCGTCGGAAAGCACCGACGGTTTTCCGACGGAACAAAAATTTCCGTCGGAATTTACAGTGTTTTCTTGTAGTGGCGGTTGAAAATAAGTTTGATTGGTAACACTATAGTGGTTGAATAGTATAATTAAATAAAATGTTGGCTATATGATTTCAAAGTATATATATATGGTCAATTCTAAAATACCACACATTTAAATTTTATTTTTAAAAATTAATACCATTAATTTTCAAAAGTTTCAAAAATTCCACTAAAAGTTCCAAAAATATCACTAATTTCAAAAGTTCTAAAAATACCACAAAATTAAAGTTAACTTTCAACATTCAAAAATAAATCATGAACTCTAAAACCAAACCCTACCCCTAAATACCATAATTTTGGATGATACTCATGCACGTGTCAATCCAATGCATGAACTCATGTACTAAAAAATACAAGACAACAAAATAATATACACCTATAATTTCATCCTCATATATTGAATAAATATATCAATCCCTTGTTATTTTAGTCGCCATAACTTACGTCGTTTCAAAATCTCGTTTCAACCACCTCTTTTCATCAAATAAGACACGTTTCAAATCGCTCGTTTCAATTGCTCATTCCAACCGCTCGTTTCAATCGCTCGTCTGAATGATAACTATTAGGCGATTCAACCGCTCCATAATTACAACTGGGGTAACCAATCTATCCCTATAAGAAAATATGCAAAGGGGTCCGGATAGAAAGAGGTTGATTCAAATATTTAATTTTTTCCAAGGCTATGGCCAACCCTTTTTTTTCCTGCCAACCCTATGCAGACTTTGCAGCAATTTTTTTTGACCAAGTCTCTGACAATTAAAACAAGTCCTTGACAAAAGAAAATATCGCCTATTACTTCTCCACTCGACAATTTTTATTTTTTAAATTACGAGAAGTTATGGACTAAATTTTTTGTACTACCTTGAATGAGTAGGAAAAAAAAACAACCTTTGATTGAAAACATAATTAATCGAAAAATTACCCCGTCGTAGATTACATAATTAGGAGATTTAGAAACAAAGCTTAGCTAAGTAGGCACTGAATGGTGTTAGAGCATGTTTATACATAGTAAATAAGGGGTAATATGACATAATAAACCCAAAAAAATAAATGAAAAATCCCCCATATTCATATTTACGGTAATACTTGTGTGGATATTGTTAACCGTAAATATAGCTTACGTGGTTCGTTGGGATTGGTCGGTGGAGGAAGACACGGTTATTGTTGGTCGTCGTTGATCTCGTCTTCGATGGTCGTCATCGATTTGGTCGATGGTTTGGTCGGTGGTTTGGTCGATGGTTTGGTCGGTGGAGGAGAAGAAGCAAATCGGAGAAGTAGATCGGAGAAGAAGAAGTAATTATGGAATAAATTTTTTTTTCCAAAAAAAATAATAAAATATTCACTATGTGACCAGATTTTTTTTGTTTTTATTACTCGATAAAAATACAGTAAAAAAATGACCTATTTATATTTGGAAGATAAGAATTTTAGAAAATATTCAAGAAAATCTCCTAATGGTCCTCAAAGTTCAATACAACAAGATCCAACAGCTCATTTTTAACAACGGAAGCAAGTCCAGAAAAACACGAAAGTAAGTTTAGGAAAACAAATTTTACTTGAATGTTTTTGATTTTTGAAATTTCATATTTTATTGAATGTACTATGTTTTCAATTTGGAGAAAATAAACTTTAGTTACAAAAAATAGAAATTCATCAATTTTTTTTAAAACCCTTCTATATTTACTACATATAATCACTTAAAAAATACAAAACTAAATTAGAATAAATATGATAATTCCAATACAATTAATAATTTAAAATTCTTATATTTCTTCACTATCTTACCTATCTATAAATATGCTCTTAGTTGTTGGAGGGAATGGCCCAAGTTCCCAAAGAGATTGATTATTTTAGTTTTAATTATGAGTTGATTTGTTCGTGGGGGCTCATCTCATCATGCCAAGTGGAATTGATCTTCACGTATCTTTATCTCGTCTCGCCACGTATTGCGAACATACATGTAAAACAGATTTACGACGATCGACAAAGAAAACTACAGGGATTTGAAGAAAACCAATTATGTGGCACTCAGGTAATCGGTTTGGTTTGTCTCGGGTATTTCGCGTTCCAAATATTTCGGTACTATAAATTTTGGTATCGATAAATTTAAATTTTGGTTTGGGTTTGGTTATGTACCGTCTCGGTTCGGATCGGTTCTGATATTTGGAGAACCAAAAGTTCTTTTAGAATTTATAGTTGCATGTGACAGGTTAAGTAAGCGAGAAAACTAATCTGTTTTTTGGAATGTAAAACTAATGTCATTACTTTGTTAATTGTCTTTTTTTCTGGTTCATATTACCACTCGTTTTATTTCTAGTTACATGTTCGTCCTCATCTTCCCTATTTAATAAGAAAAGGGCTTTGCTTTAAGTTATATAAAATTTATTCCGGAATTCATTAGGCGTTTTAATTGGTGAGTATACTAAAATAAAAAAATTGATAAATGGATCTGAGTCAAGTCCGACAATAATATTTGAGACTGTAGTGGCGGCAGAAAAAAAAAAGATGATGTAGCTCATGATAGGGGTTCGATTGTGATGACTCTGATGGTTTCTATCGGTTTCATATTGTGTCGTAATTGTGGTAGAAATTTCAAAGTATTATTACAGGAGATTTATCAATAATCAGTGCCGTCCCGGCTATAAGGCACATGAAAGCCACAAATTAAGGCGAAATTTTTTTGGGCATGTGTCACGTTTACGGAGGGCCACATTATTTTCACATAAGTTTACGGAGGGCCATATTATTTTGAAATGCTTTAAGCCTCTAAAATGTACGGGACGGCACTGTCAATAATATGCAGGATATTTCATTGTTCAACTCAGTCATGTTATGGTAACGTATCCACTAAAATATTACGTCTTGCCACATGTAGATCTTATTTTAACGATATAGAATAAGACTTTTGCTAAAAGAATAGTGAACAAAAGAATGGTGAACAAACAAATAAGGTTTATACAACAGTCTTCCACATTTAGATGCAGAGAAACAATGTTCTTCAGTCACAACTTTGAACCGATTCCTGCCACTACAATCTTCAGGTTCATCTGTAGAGATATTCGCAACATCATCAATGCGCGACGACATATACATCATTTTAGCAACTTGATGTCTTTTTGGTTAAGGTAATGGTTTATTTTGAAATTCCTACCATGTAATTTTGTTGTCTTTGATTTTTACTTCTGTTTTTTTGCCAAGGAAACAAATCGAAAGTTGTACCTAACTTTTCATCTATATGAATAATAACGTTTTAGCAAAAAATAAGGTCACATTTTCTAATACATTTCGTGCTCATGGTGCTGGTATCATGCGGCTCCCTTAGAGCATGTTTATGGGTGGTAAATAGGCGTAAATATAAGAAATTTTTAATAGTATAAAAATTTTATATTTACCCTAACCATTTTTGGGTATCTAAATATAGCATCTATATTACTCATATTTAAGGGTAAATATAACAACATCTCTCTATTTCTCTCCTCTTTCTCTCTCTATTCATCAATCCCAAAACAATTAATATTATAAAATTCATATATTACCCCAATCATATTTACCACCTATAAACATGCTCTTATCATCAGTAAGTTGTATTTTATATTTTATTCGCCAAAACTCAAATTTATTTTTAAAACTAGACTTAAATTTTGTAAAGCCAATAAGATATTTTATAAATCTGAAGGCTTCATAAACAGATGCTGTTACTTTTCCCTTTCCCTTGGAAAAACACTTTCACAAGATCAAAAACTAAATTAGTTCCTCTTTATAACGAGTCTAGAGAAATGTTTTTTCTTAAGAAGTTTTCTCTTACATTCTTAAGTTAATCGACGTAAATTTTTTATTGCATTCAGCGTGCAAGTATTATCATAAATTTATTTCTAAATCATTGTTAATCTAGCTATAGAATTGATATTTTTTAAGTTGAGACGCTAAAAATTAGAGGGTTTTGTATAATTACATTAATTTTGACTTAGTTTCATCCCCATAGAAAAGAAAAAAATCACATAAATTCTCCACACGTGATCAAAAAGCGATTGAGACTTACTTTTTTTCTTTTTGAAAATTTTACTAACCTTCGTCAAGATAGTCTAATTGGTAAGCGAAAACGGTATAAGTTTTTCAGTTGTAAATTTTCCAAAAAAGTTGTACAAATAAAATTGTACAAAAAACTGAATGTAATACTGTTGATTGTATATATATATTTAGTGATTGATACATTCTAAAACGTTATAAATTGGAAAGTGACGGTACGTTTGGTAAAGTTGAAATTAAATGGTTGTAACTACACGATTTAAAGGACATAATAAATTGCTTGGGATTCCTACAATCATATGGGGCCTCGCTTCAGAAATTTGAGCCAGCTTTTCTAGAACCCTAAAACCAATCTTCGTCTTCTTTTTTAATAAGTATATTTTATTTATATACCTACAAGGGTACAACTAGCTAAAACCTTCTAGGAATCCGATGTCCATTCTAATTTTAAATATCCGTAATCAAATTTATTTTTGCTTAAGGCGCCTTAATCATCAAATTTCCTAGCTAGGATATGTATACGTACCGATGTCTCTTATTTTTCAGATATCACTCTACTTTCTTTGCCTCTCTTAATTAATTCTTTTTTAATTTTGTTAAAAGCTACCATATATTATTGATTTTTCCTTTATGGAATTCGTACAAAATTAATATAAACCTAGGACTATAAATTCTTCAGTTTATATTAAATTTATAAAAATCCAATTTATAAAAATCCAATTTATGTTCGAAGAAATTTATATTTTTACGGGAGAACAAAAAAAAACAAAATCAGGAGAGTGTTAAAAAGACATCCTTGCACAATTTAAGGTTGCTTGTTAGCCTGACATATGACCAAAATTCTAAAATGCGCCGCTCATTTTCTTGTTTAGTTTTAAACTAAAAAGGGGCGGACGACTGACCAATTCAGATTAACCACTTTCCTTTTTTTGATAAAGTTATTGGTAGCGTTTTTATAAACATACCGTCTCTTTATAATTTGTAACGTTTTAAATTGTACCAATCACCAAAGCAATACCAAAAGCTTTACCAACACTATTACAATTTTATCTATACAGTTTTACACTATTACAGTTTTATCTATACAGCTTTCCACTATGTTGTACAGCTTACTGCTTCAGCTCTTAAAAAGATTAGGTTACCAATCGGATCCGATATATTGTAAGTTAACATCCGAAGAGACCAGTGGATATTATTCAGGGCATATTTACAATATGAATTTCTCGTGGATACGTGCATGCATTTTAATTAGAGTCACGTATGTGCAACGTATTCAACACGTTAATCTCTCAGTTTTGTTTCAAAACAAAAAAACGTATTCAACACGAGTAGTCGTAGAAATGAAAAAAATACAGATGCACACGTATGTGTACAATGTGCCCATGCAGCATGTGAAACAATGTGACTTAAAGCTTGGAGACAAAGAGAGGAATCTTAATTCTGTAAATTGTTCGTCTTTATTGAAAGTTAAAAGTTAGGACAAAAAGACATCTTATATATGCTTTGTGCAATACATATTTCGTAACCCACTCGCATTGCAAGTTATTAGCATTTTTGGTCTCTTTAACTAGCTTCGTATTCAAATTCAAAGCAGTTGATTCAACCCTTTAAGATGTCGATTATCTAGATGAATAGTGATTGGTAAGATCTTTTAAACTTAATGTCATTAGTAACATTGGAGTAATTGAGGAAAAGTATTACTTTAAATTGAAAAAGGTTGCTTGAAAAATTCGAATTGCATCCCATAGTTGGCACATGAATAGCTCAATGTTGTCTCCTTTGTTTACATATTTATAGCTGTCTGGTATATAAGTAGAGTATTTATATATTGTATATGTACACTCACACAAACCAATATCATAATGTATAATGTCATGATGGGATATACCAAAATATTAAAATATAAGCTTTATAAACAATGAATAAAAACAAGAATAATATGGTCAAAAATGGGGAAATGTGGAAGACTACCTAAGATTTGATGCGAATGTGTCAGAAATCAAAGCGAAGGAAAAAGCTTCAAGGCCTCTCTACTTCTTTAACTTATCATCAACCTCCTCATCTCCCAAAAAACTCTATTATATTGTCCATTCATTTTCTCCATATCAACATGTTTTCTAACAAATTTCATTGGAATCCTATGGGATATATATGGTCAAATTAACAGATGGACTATATGGTCAACACCATATGGACCACTTTGTGCCTCGAATCGTTTTCATTCATCTTTTTTAGCAAATGTGAGTTCGCGACCATAGGTTTTTAGGCCATGATGGTTTTTGTTGATTATGGTGAATGTTTTGTGCATGATTTTGAATATGGATGTTGATGTGTGTTCTGTGTGATTTGTGTGGCTTGGAATTATCTTTTCTATGCAGGTTTTGCGACTCATGTTCATCGGTTCCACAGAGGCGTGTCGATCGACACCAGGAGAGTGTCGCTCGACACGAGTGCTAGTAGCGTGTCGATCGACACCTCTGTGGTATCGCTCGACATGAGCTCTTGAGTCGTGTCGATCGACGCATTGTTGGTGTCGCTCGACACGACTAGTTTTGATTTAAAAATGTTTTGAAAATGCAGTGTTGTGTGTTTGTTGGATTGTGTTATATATGTTATTGTATGTAATGTTGTTTGAGCCTTCTTGTTACGCTAGTTGGTGGTATGACCGGCTCACTAAGTATTTATGAAATACTTACGCAAATCATTTTCCAATGTGTTGCAGGTAAAGGGAAAGTGTGACTGATGAATCAAGGCGTAGGAAGAGGATGATAGGATTTAATGTGTGCTGTTTAGTTCTAGTGAATACTACTGCTTTAGGCTGCTAGAGTTTGTTATTTGATTATGAATTCTGGAATTCGTCTATTGGATTTGAATTTGTTTTATTGAATTAATGGATTGATTTATTGGATTATATGTTGTGAGAATTTCCGGAGTAGAATTGTTAGGTTTAAAAAAAAAAAACTTGGTTGTTTTATCCCCAATTCGATTTCTCAGAACCCTAATTTTCTATCAAAAATCCCAAATTTCTTTGAATCTCTTATCGAATCTCTCTGTTGATGGCGAGGACTCATGGAGGGCACAAGAGAGTTGGCAGTCGTCGTTCTCAAAGACTGTTGTCAGCGAGTGCAGACGAAATCGCAGAAACTAACGTAGCCGAGTCATCAGAGATTGATCATCCACCTAATCAAAAGAAGAAGAAAATGCATATCTCTGATTCTAACGGAGCAGATTCAATAGAGATTGAGGTTGTTTGTGAACCTAATAAAAAAAGATGAAGAATACAAAAGAAGTCGTTGAAGATGTTGAAGAAGATCGTGAGGCAGTGAGTGGTGATGAATGTGAGGTTGCTGGTGATGAAGATTGTGATGAGGTTAGATATGAAAACGAGGGAAACAAGAGCCATGAAGAGGAACCAACCATTGATGCAGTTACGGAAGAAGGTGTAGGTTTAGAAGAAGAAAATGGTGAGGAGAACTTTGAAGCTGAGTTTAGAGAGGAAGCGAGAGAAGAGGACAATAAAGGAGATGAAATCGATGATGACAATGGAGATGAAATCTTGAATGAAGAGAGGATTTCAGATCCTCTTTCACACAGTGATGATGAAGATGTTCATGAAGAAGAAGAAGATAGTGCTGAAGAAGCTGGACATGGTGAGGAGCTATGGTTGGGAAAAACATGTGATTGTCCTGCTGATTTCAAGCTTGCTGTGTTGAGGTATTCTCTGAAAACAAAATACGATATTAAGCTTTATAGATCACGATTTATGAGGGCTGGTGCTAAATGTAATGATGCGGATAAAAAATATTCTTGGACAGTTTATTGCTCATACGACAAGAAGAAGCAGAAATTATAAATAAAGGTGTATGAGGAGAAGTTGATATGTTAGGTTTTTAGCCTAATTCATAGTCAGTTTCACGAACGAAGAACTCGCTCATCTCGAACGTCAGAATCGCCGCCGAGCACCTGCTCAAACCGATCGAGCACCTGCTCGCACAGAAAATATGGCAGATCAGGAAGCTATGAATGCTCAGTTACAGATTTTGAGAGATCAAATCACCCAGTTGCAAAGGCAACAGCCGCGGGGTCAGCCAACCATAGGGGATTCGGATAATCCCCATGCGTTTTATCAAAACCGTTCGGCCATTGTCATTCCGACCATTCAGAGACAAGATTACGAGGTCAAGGCTCAGTTAATTTCATTGGTAAAGCAGCATCTATTCCATGGTCTACCCGCTGAAATACCAATGGACCACATAGAGAATTTCGAGGAAATTTGTAGTACTACGGGTTCTAATGGGGTTCCAACCGAGTTCTTGAAGTGTAAGTTGTTCCCGTTCTCTCTCGCGGACAAGGCACAAAGATGGTTAAAGTCACTGCCGGCTGGTTCATTGAAGACTTGGGATGAGGCTAGATCCGCGTTCTTGGATCATTTTTACACGAAGTCCAAAACGGCTGCTTTAAGGAACAAGATTGCATCCTTTCAACAACACTCCGGAGAAGCTTTTGGAGAAGCTTGGGAAAGACTCAAGGAGTACAAGAGGGAGTGTCCTCATCACGGTTTCAAGGATGAGCAAATCTTGAACATATTCTACGATGGAGTCGATTGGGATTACCGTAATGCTTTGAATGCCGCAAGTAATGGAGACTTCATGACCAAGACCAAGGAAGGTGCATTTGAGCTCATCGAAAACCTTGCCTCAAGCTCCAACAACAAGGCTCCCGAGTACGATAGAACCAAGAAGGTCAATAGTGTGGACTCTCAAAAGATCGATGAATTAACCGCGAAAGTGAACTTGCTTCTACGAGAGACTCAAAGGCCGGTTAAGTTCATGGAAGAAGATGGGGCTGCCCCTAATGCTCATGAGTTTGTGGAAGATCAAGAAGATGGTTTAGAAGAGGTCAACTATGTGAATGGCCAAGGGTACCAAAACCGAGGGTTTAACCCCAACTACCGAAGCCATCCAAACCTCTCCTACCGCAACACCAACGTGGAAAACCCCCAAGACCAAGTCTATCCGCAACAAGGGGGTACAAATCAGAAGTTCTACTCCAACAACACTCAAGGGAAGCAAATTGTGCCCAACCAAAATCAGAACCGGTTTCAAGCAACAAACCAACAACAAACCGTTTCCGCGCCTCAATCCCAACAAGATGATTTGAAAGGTCTCATTCATCAAGTCTTGGCCAACCAACAGCAGACGTCAACCGAGCTGGGCAGTAAGATGGACAACATGTACAAGGATCTCCATGCAAAGTATGAGGCCGTGACCGCACATGTAAAGAAGTTGGATACACAAGTAGCTCAAACCGCCGAGGCTATTCAAAGACCGGTTGGTGCTCTTCCTGGCCGTGGTGAAGTGAACCCTAGGAAGGAGTATTCGCCATGCAATGCTGTTGAGTTAAGAAGCGGAAGAGTGTTGGCACAACCTATGGCCACAACCTCTCAAGTTAAGGCCAAGGAGAAAGTTGTTGAGCAACCGGCACAAGAGGATGATTTGGCAGAGAATGTGATGCATGAGGAGGCTGGTTCTAGCTCAGAAACCACACCAGCTACTGTTCCGATCAATCTGGAGAAAACACCCCAGCGAGCACCTGCTCAGCCGATCGAGCACCTGCTCGCTCAGAATGTTCCCGCGAAATTTCCAGAAGCTCAGACCGAGAGAGTCTATGTGCCTAAGATACCCTACCCAGTGCCTCCCAAGAGATCTAAGAAGGATTTGGAGGATGCTAAGTGTAAGGAAATGATTAAAGGCTTGGAGGTAAAGCTTCCTTTATCCGATGCGGTTCAAATGGTACCTTCTCTCAAACGGTACATGAAGGAGCTAATTTCTGGAAAAGTTGTGGAAGAGGAGAGTGTGATGATGGTTTCCAAAGAATGTAGTGCAATACTTCAGAGTAAGGTGTTGACTAAGAAAGGCGATCCCGGGAGGTTTGTGATTTCGGTAAAAATTGGGCCATGCACGTTCGCATGCTCACTGGTTGACTTGGGTTCAAATAGATCCACTAAACTGCCTGTAGGTATAATCGAGGATTTACACGTCCGCATAGGGGACACTCTAATCCCAACCGATTTCGTGGTTCTAGAGCTCGATGAAGAACCAAAGGACCCACTGATTTTGGGGAGATCATTCCTAAACACGGCGCGTGCAATCATCGATGTTGAACAAGGTATAGTCGACCTCCGTCTTGGAGACATGGTGGTACGGTTCGAGATGAGTAAGATGCTCAAGAGGCCGATGATAGATGGGCAAACCTTCGTGATCCACGATGACTCCGAGATGTCGGAAGATGTGGTTGAAGAGATCCTAGCAAAGGACTCTCTCGAAGTTGCATTGACAAAAGCCGAAAGTGAACACGGATTTCTAAATGAAGACACCCAAGGATATGCCAAGTTTCTGGATTCCAACACCAGAATAGAGAAAGAAGATGAGTTCCAGAGTCTGACCGAGGGCACAGAAAACGATGTTCTGCCAGATTCCCAGCGAGCACCTGCTCGCTCCGACCGAGCACCTGCTCGGACCGAAAACCAGAACATCACCGGATCATGGAGCGAGCTGAAAGCTCCAAAGGTAGAGTTAAAAACCCTCCCAGCGGGGCTCAGGTATGCATTTCTAGGTCCTAACTCTACATATCCTGTTATAGTGAATGCAGAATTGAATAATGTTGAGATCACTTTGCTTTTGTGTGAGTTGAGGAAATATAGAAAGGCCTTGGGATATTCGTTAGATGATATAACCGGTATATCTCCCGACTTGTGCATGCACCGAATTAATCTAGAGGATGAATCGATGACTTCTATAGAACATCAGAGACGGTTAAACCCGAATCTAAAGGATGTCGTAAAGAAAGAGATAATGAAACTTCTAGAAGCTGGTGTGATCTATGCTATATCTGATAGCAAATGGGTAAGTCCGGTGCATGTTGTACCTAAGAAGGGAGGTATCACGGTAATTAGGAATGAGAAAAACGAATTGATTCCAACTAGAACGGTAACGGGTCATAGAATGTGCATAGACTATAGGAAATTGAATGCTGCTACTCGCAAAGATCATTTTCCTTTGCCTTTTATTGATCAAATGCTTGAACGTCTTGCTAATCACCCTTACTACTGTTTTCTAGATGGTTACTCAGGATTTTTTCAGATACCCATCCATCCCGATGATCAGGAAAAGACAACGTTCACATGTCCATACGGCACATTCGCATACCGCCGGATGCCATTTGGTTTGTGCAACGCCCCAGCGACTTTCCAACGTTGTATGATGTCCATTTTTACTGATTTAATTGAAGATATTATGGAAGTATTTATGGATGACTTCTCTGTGTATGGGAGTTCTTTTTCTGTTTGTTTGTCTAATTTGTGCAGAGTATTACAAAGATGCGAGGAGAAGCATCTAGTGCTGAATTGGGAGAAGTGCCATTTTATGGTCAGGAATGGGATAGTACTTGGGCACCGGATTTCAGAGAAAGGGATAGAGGTTGACAAGGCTAAGATAGAGGTCATGATGAGTTTACAACCGCCTACTACGGTCAAAGGAATCCGAAGCTTTCTAGGCCATGCCGGGTTCTACCGTCGTTTCATCAAAGACTTCTCCAACATTGCTAGGCCTCTCACTAGATTGCTGTGTAAGGAAGTCAAGTTCGACTTTGATAGAGAGTGTTTGGCTGCGTTTCATACTATCAAGTATAGAAGATGTGTTTCGGAGGAGGAAATCCCTGGGATCTTGCACCATTGTCACGGTTCATCTTATGCCGGACACTTTGCCACATTCAAGACGGTTACAAAAGTGCTACAAGCGGGTCTTTGGTGGCCAACGATGTTCAAGGATACGAATAGGTTTGTTGCTCGATGTAACGCGTGTCAAAGGCAAGGGAACATCAGCAAGCGCAATGAGATGCCTCAAAATTTCATCTTAGAAGTAGAGGTTTTCGATGTTTGGGGTATAGACTTCATGGGACCGTTCCCTTCCTCCTATAAGAACAAGTACATACTTGTAGCCGTTGACTATGTTTCCAAGTGGGTCGAAGCACAAGCCAGCCCGACTTGTGATGCTGCGATAGTTACCAAGTTACTCAAAACGGTGATTTTCCCTAGGTTCGGAATTCCGAGAGTTGTGATAAGTGATGGAGGTTCACACTTCATTAACAAGGTTTTTGAGAACTTGTTAAGGAAGAATGGAGTCACACATAAGGTAGCCTCTCCTTATCATCCTCAAACTAGTGGACAAGTAGAGGTCTCCAATAGAGAGATAAAGAGTATCTTGCAAAAAACAGTTGGTACAACGCGTAAGGATTGGGCGAATAAACTAGATGACGCTTTGTGGGCATATAGGACAGCATATAAGACTCCGTTGGGGACAACGCCTTTTCATTTGGTGTATGGGAAGGCATGTCACTTACCGGTAGAATTGGAATACAAGGCGGCATGGGCTGTCAAGCGACTTAATTATGACATCCTTAGTGCATCCGAGAGGAGATCCATGCAGCTGCATGAGTTGGAAGAAATTAGGCATCTCGCCTATGACAATTCCCGAATCTACAAAGAACGGACCAAAGCTTACCACGACAAGAAGATTATCCCTCGAAACTTTGCTCCTAACGATCAAGTTTTATTGTTTAACTCTCGTTTTAAGTTGTTTCCAGGGAAGCTAAAGTCGAGATGGAGTGGTCCGTTCACCATCAAAGAGGTGAAACCATACGGGGCCGTAGTGTTGCTAGACACTAAAGGAGGTGATTTTGTTGTTAATGGTCAACGTCTCAAGCCATACCTTGCGGATACATACGTGGGAGAAGTTGAATCAGTCACTTTTAGTGACCCTCCTCGAGCCTAAAGGGTTTCCAAAGTCGAGCTAACGACTTAAAACAAGCGCTTGGTGGGAGGCAACCCACCGGTAAGGATTTTTGTATAAATTTTGAATTTTAATTCCTTTTATTACTAACATTTCACTTGTGATTTCAGTAATTACATTCTGCGAAAAAGTGTAAAATTGCGCCGAGCACCTGCTCGGAAGGAGCGAGCACCTGCTCGAAACCAAAACGCAGCAATTCTCTCAGATTAGCAGAACACAAAAAAAAAAAAAATAATAATAATATTAAAAAAATATAAAAGAAAAAGAAAAACAGAAAAAGATTTGATTTATTTCTTCTTTCCTTTTTATTTTATTTACTTTTATTTTCTTCTTTATTTCCTTTTCAATTTTTGCCAAAAACCCTAACCACTAATTTTTCTTCCTTTTTGCAGATAAAGACAACTTTTTGGTCTCCTCCTCTTCCCCAAAACTGCCGAGCATCACCACTCCCCCATCTCCTTTGAAAACCGCAACTCTCCATTAACTCAACCTCCATAAATCCCCATCTCTACCACTCTCCAAGACCAACCACTCACCATAACTCTCTCTCACCAGAAACCACTCAAACTCTCAAGCTCCCAAACCGCTCAATTCTCTCTCAATCTTTCAACCTCTCTCGCCGCCGCTCAAGCCCTATAACAACCGAGCATCTGCTCACTTGGCTAAACCACAAAACCACCGCCACATTCCACTATCTCCTCTCCGAAACCAAACCTTAACACTCGGAAACCTCTCTCCGCCTCTTCTCATTCACCATGGCTCCAAAAATCAAGTTCTCCAACAAGGAAAAAGGCAAGGGTAAGGCCTCTGCCTCCGCAACCGCTTCTCCACTCACCTTCCCATGGCCTAGACCGGAAGGCGAACCTTTTGAAATTGACCGAGCCGGACTCCCAATGTCCTCACCAGACTCTTGGGACGAAATCGACGCTTTCTACTACAATCAACTCCTCCAAGTTGACCTCGAACCTACTCGGTTCATGTGCGATAGAACATTGGTCGAACTTGGTCTTCAACAACAAGTGAGGAGCATACTCTACAATGCTCGCTGCATGGCCTTTGCTTTGGAGGAAGATGTGCTCTACCCGGACCTCACTAGGCAATGCCTAGCCACCGCGACTCTCTCCTATGCTAATCCGGACAACCCTTGTTTCGAGGAAGCCACGTTCTCTTTCTTTGCTGGAGGAAAGAGGTATGCGATTTCAATGTTTGATTTTTGTGTAGCATACGGCTTTTACGAGACGGACACAAGGCTATCGGGTCCTAAGAGGTTTCAAGAGGCCAAGAGTTTTTGGAGTTTGATTGCTTCGGGAGAGTACTCATCCAACTCCGCGAGCCAAAACCGCCTACGCCATCCCGCTCTCCGCATAGTGGCAAGGATCTTGAGCAACATGCTTTTCGGAAGATCCGTAGGTAACAAGGTCCATCAAGATGAGTTATTGTTATTATTGCTTGGTTGTAGTCCCATTGTAGGTGAAGGAGACTCGGCACAATATGAGAAGTATCGATCAAATTTGGGTATACGTTTCGCGGAGATGATTTGTGCAATCAAAGATAACACAACCGCAACAAACAAAGGACCAAGGACGGAGCGTATTGGAAGCTTGCTCACACCGCTATTCCGCAATCTAAGGGTGGATCTTTCTCCATATTCCTACGTCCCGGAGATGAAGCGCATTGATATGGAGCACCTGCTCCTTTCCAAAATCATCATCAAACCGTCAACTTACCAATTCTTCAATGGAAACGGTGAGGCGAGCTATGTGGAGCTGCCCAACTTGGAAATCACGCAACTTTCTTCCCTTGATGATCTTGCGTTTAACCCTCCTCCGCACTACTTGGTACCAAACCCGAGCCGAACCTCCTCCGCTTCCCGCCTGAGCACATCACGTCGAAGCACATCGAGGCAACCTCCAATTGACTCCGAGGATGCTGGTCCTTCGGCTCCGCGCCATGCTCTCACGTACCACGACACTCCTTCTCAAGGTGAGTTTGATCTTCCCCATATTGATGATAATGCTAATGATGTTGAGTATAGGAGGTGGATGATCCAATCCACTAGGAAGAACAACAGCCTACTGCAGAGGCTCATGCAGGCGATGTCCAGAGGCTGCTGCCATGCTCCGGATGTGCAAACTCCGCGAGCACCTGCTCAGCGTGAACGAGCACCTGCTCGCACGCATTCGAGCACCTGCTCGGACCAGCCAGCAAGGAGAAGGAGGAAGAGGTCTGATCATGTCTCCGACGATGCTACATCCGGGTGATATCCACTTTCACCCTACTATTTCCATTGTTTATATCACATTTGTTTCTATTTTGTTTTTATTTTGTTTTTGATTTGAACTTGTTTTTAGTCTACTCTTTCGGTACTTTTCTTTCACCGAGACGGTGAAAGTTAAGTCCGGGGGAGTGGATTAATGTTTTAATTGTTTTTGCTTTGAGTCTTTTGTTCCAAAAAAAAAAAAAAAAAAAAAAAAAAAAAAAAAACATTTTTATTATCTTTTTCATGCTAGGATCGAGTCTAGAGCATTTTAGGATTGCATTTGCATAGGGAGCAATGATGAAATTTCCTTGTAAAGATTCATTTTAGGATTCCATGATATGCCCTCATTAGAACTTTTTCGATGCATTAACATTCGTGAATTAGAGGCTCATCCATACTTGAATCTTATTTCTTTGAAAATCCCAACTCAATTGAAACTTGCATGATCTAGATTCAACTCTATCAACTTGAACTTAAACTTGATTAATTCTTCTCACTTTTGGACTTTGAATCATAACTATGGATAAACACCTTACATTCAAATCATGTTTGCCTAATTTTTACCACTCTTATCTTGATTTGAATGGCTATCCCGATCTAAGTTCATCTTTTAGATGAGGATAGTACCACACCTTTTTAACCCAACCATTTCGTTCAAACCCTTGCATATGTTCTCCGAGTGAGGCCTTTTTCTTTGTGTTGCATTGGTAAAATCTTGCAAGCATTAGAGACGACAAGGCAAAGTTTCCATTAGGCTAGTTTCTTGAGTTTAAGACTAGTCTTAGGTGGGGTATGAAACCGATTTGGTTAAGCGTTTACTTGATTATCTTTGGGTTTGTGGTTAAGTGTGAAAAGAAAGAAAGAAGAAAGGATGAGTTCTAGGGAATAAGTTTGAAAAGAAAAGTATATAGCTCTAAGTGTTTAAAAGAAAAATGATAGCTTAGCATTCTCTTAGAATAAATCAAAAAGAAGAAAAATGTGTTAGAGAATGCTAGGATAGAAAGAGCTAAAGTTAAGAAAAGAAATTCCCTAGGATTCGGAAAATTTAAAGAAGAAAGAGGAAGTTTGAAAGGTTTAGCCGAAATTGGCTAGTGGTTTAACAAATGGGTAGTGAGAAAAGAGAGATGAAAGATTGCAACAATGGGGTTATGGGTAGAAATTTGGATTCCTAGCCTTGTATGCATCAATTGTCTCTTTTCTTTCTTGCTTTTGCTAAATGTAACACTTGCATTTGAGAGTTAGCCACCAAAAGGATTATGAACCGCCTCTTTACATCACCTAAAAGCCTTCTTCTACCGAGCCAAATGGTATTGATTCATTGTCCAATTGCGAGACCGCACCAAACACATTAATGAATGTTAAAGAGTTGAGTTTAGTTGATTGCATGCTTTCTTTTGAGTCTAAGGATTTGGAGTAATTATTTTGATAAGAGATGAGTATGGCGAAAGCTTCTTGAGTAAGATTTGTTATGCATCGCATTAGTTTTCTTTAGGACATGTTGTTGAACCCTTCGATGTTTCTTTTGGATTTGAGCTCCCACCTTCAAACACTTCTCCGGATTTCTCTCTTCTTGTTTGCTTGCGGACAAGCAAAAGGCAAGTCCGGGGGAGTTGATATGTTAGGTTTTTAGCCTAATTTACCCATGGTTTTGTGTTGCATTTCTTGTCTTTTTGTTTCCTTTTGATGTCTTTTCAGGTTCTACAATGCTTTGGAGCCTAATTTGGAGCTGCTGGAGCTCTATGAAGAAAAGGAGAAGAATTGGAGCAAAAAGAAGAGTTTTCACTCCACCGAGCACCTGCTCGGTCCGAGCGAGCACCTGCTCGCACCAAGACACCAGAACCTAAACCTAATAAAGCTGTGGCCGCCGAGTTCATCTGATGGCCCACACGATCCCCAGGAGTTAGTGAGTCAACATCAATCCCTTTTCATTAGGGAGATGATTGATTTTAATCATAAATGGGATTTCTTCTTATTTTCCTTATTTTGCCTTAAAAGATATTTTTAGCTCTTAATGCTTTCTCTTGTATTTTAAAAAGGGGGTGATCTTCATCAGGGAGGAGAGATCTCTTTGTTCACGAAATAATCAGAAAACCTTTAGTTCTCTTTTTACGATTTTAATAAAAGTTATTTTTGTTCTTCCATTGTTCTTCACCAATCCGAATCACCACTTCATTTCCATTGAAGCTACTGTTCATTTCCGAATCATCACATCATCATCTAGAGAAGAATTCTAAACCCCCTTTCATTCTTATCTTCCATTATGAATCCTTATCTAATGATTGTTGCACTTGATTTAATCATGTCCGAGTAGTTTGCTAGCTAAGTCGAGGTGTTTTCAATGGTGATTTAGGGCTTTAGATGGTTGAGCCAAATAGGGTATTCTTATGTCTTCATCTCTAGGAAATCTCAATGCTTAGGCTAAATTGATCACTTAGTCTATGATCTCTAGGTTTAATCTATTCACCAAAAATGATATAGGTTGCTAGAATTACCTTTGATGAGCATTCGGTGGTAACCAAAACACCATTGATCGTTCCCATTGAATGTGAACATATTGAACCATCGCATTAAAGCTTGCTTACTTCATTACTAAATCCACTCGAAAGTGTAGGTATTTAGGCTGTAGGCAAAGGTGTTGATACATCGCCAAAAGCGGGGCAATACATATTTATGTTTGAGTTCTAGACCGCATTTAAATAGACCCTGAATAGCTTGCTCAACCCAAGTACCCGAAATCACCGGAGATTCATCTCGGCTTAGTGCCTTTTATCATTGTTTTATTACCGATTTTTATTCCAAGCACCTGCTCATTTACACCGAGCACCTGCTCACGTCAGTTTACAACTCATTTAATTTATCTTAGCTTTATTTGAAATCCATAGATTCATAGTGTAACCTTGGTCTCTGTGGATTCGATACCTTATATACTACTGCTTTTGCCTGTGCACTTGCAGCATTATTTTGGGTTAAAACTCGAGACTATCAGAAGCATATATGTTAGGCCAGGTTATACAAAGATGTTGAAGCAAGGAACAATTGCTGGGTTGTTTGTAGAAAGGTTGAGAAAGAATCCCAAAATGACCTAAAGGGAGATGGTTGATGATATCAAGAGAGACTATAACATGACTGTAACTGAAGACCAATGTGCAAAGGCCAAGACAAAGGTGATGGGAGATAAGAAAGCTACTCATCAAGATCATTTCTCTCGTATGTGGAATTATCAAGCAGAGATATTTTGCACCAATCCAGGGACTAATTTTGAGATTGAGACTGTCCCAGGGACAATCACTGGGAGCTTACAAAGGTTCTTTCGCTGCTTTATATGTTTTAAGTCACATAGAGAGTCTTGGAAGCGTACATATAGGCCTATCATAGGAATAGATGGTGCCTTTCTTAAATGGGATGTAAAATGACATCTCTTAGCTGCTACTGGAAGAGATGAGGATAATAGGATTGTTTCCATTGCATGGGTTGTTATTGAAATTGAGAATGATGACAATTAGGACTAGTTTGTTAAGATGCTCACTGCAGATTTTGATATTCAAGATGGAAGAGATGTATCAATCATCTCAGATAAACAATCGGTTAGTTATGTGTATTTACAATCATTTACTGCAATAATAACTCTTTTCTACCATATCTAAGTGATTTCTTTCTGCTTTGCATGGTCTTGTTAAAGCAATTAAAAATGTAATTCATGCTGTTGAGCATAGGCAAGGTGTTAGGCACATCATGGACAACTGGAAGAGAAGTAACCATGACATGGAGCTACAAAGACTCTTCTGGAAATTGCTAGGAGTTACACAACTGGAGGGTTTAATGCTCACATGATGGCACTAGAGATGTAAAACCTTGTAGCCTATTAGTCCCTACTGAAGACTAATCAAAAGACATGGTCGAGAGCTTTCTTCAGGATAGGAAGTTGTTGCAATGACAACTTAAAAAACCTTAGTGAGTCTTTCAATAGAACAATCCGTTCAGCAAGAAAGAAACCTTCGCTACACATGTTGGAGGACATTAAGAGGCAGTGTATGGAGCGTAATGAGAAGAGGTATGAACATGCTGGAAGGCTGCAAAGAAGATTCACTAAGAGAGCCCATGCTGAGATAGGGAAGATGATTGATGGATCACAATTCTGTGAAAGATGGATGGCCATGCATGATAGGCATGAGGTACGTCTTGGCAATGATACTTTCTCAGCGGATATGAATGAAAAACTTGTGGTTGTAGAAAGTGGCAGATGACTAGTATGCCATGTGTTCATGCTGCATATGTCATCATCGGAAAGAAAGGAAAAGTCCAAGATTATGTCAATGATTGGTACACAACTACCATGTGGCGGCAAACATACGAAGACGGTTTTACACCTGTTCAAAGTGATACTGAATGGCCACCACTGAATAAACTTGGTGTGTTGGCACCTCCATGGAGAAGAGGCAATCTTGGAAGACCAAATAATTATGACAAGATGAAATCTTTTTAGAATCTGATTTTTAGATACTAAATAAATTATATTTTTTTAAAAAAATACAAATAAACAAATCTATATTTTCTTCATGTAAGATTTTTAGAATCTGATTTTGAAGGAATGTAAGATTTTTAGAATCTGATTTTTAAGGTATGTATTATTATTTTTTTAAAGAAGGAATCACTGTATCAATCGAAATCTTTATATAAAAGGGAAATTAGCAAATATAACATCAAAAAAAATTATAATCTAAAAACTAACCAATTTTTACCTTTTTCTCTCTCTATCTCTTGCTATCTCTCTCTACCCAATTTGCTAGTTTTCAAATTATAATTTTTTTTTGTGTTATCCCACAAATTCACCCTATATAAAAAAGAGATGACCATTTGGTCTAAAACCTAGAAGAAATCAAAAATAATTATCTTCACAAAAAAAAATACAAGAACAATAAATGTCAGGACAAAAGTTTCAACTTGCTTCTTTGCTCTTAATTATTTGTCTTTTTTTTTCTCAGTCAAATGGTATTATTTACTTCCTCTAATTTCATCGTATAGAAAAGAATATACTAGATATAATCACTTAAATCAGCTTATTTGTTTTAAATACTAGACTTTGATCCGCGCTTGGCGCGGGATTATATTATATGTAGTAGATAAAAAATATAAAAATTTTGATCTAAAATATGTAGATAATAATAGTTTCAAAGATTTGTTCTTGAACCGTCTATTGAAAAGACCAACACCAAAAACCAACAAACTAAAGCAAAATCAATTAAAACCCCAAAAAACGTATATGAATTCTTTGATGCAGAGTTTTGACGCGGGTCAAAATCTATATTTTGATACAATATCTCCTGGTTGGTTTCTGGATCTTCAATTCCAAAATAAAATTGTATCTTTAATTATCTCTTTCCACCATTTAACTACTTGAATCAGGTTAGGCAAATCAGAATCCATTGACATGTTAGTCACCAACAAATTATCAATTTTGTTCCAAACAAAGTTAAAATAGTCATAGTTCTCAAATATATTCTTCTAGATACTCAATCACAGATTCATGTCTCTAACAGAACTATATTTCTTCTTTTCATGACTCCACTTTTTTTTCTCTTATGAACAATGATGTAAGAATTATACTTTTATTAAGAGAGATAATGATAAACGTTTTGTTCTTTAAAATTTTCACAAAATAAGGGAAGAGAGTTGGGCTTGAATATTCTGAGTCATCACTGCCTAGTGCCTACTCTCCCTCCATTAATAGAGATTATCAATAGTACAAAATATATGTACAAAAGAGAAGGATACATCTGCAGAGAAGAAAGAACACAACTCTGCAAATTAGAACAAAATGTTATTTTCGGAAAGCTATTTTCGGAAAGCAACTTAGAACAAAACGTTAGAAAAATTAATGTAATATTTTCGGAAAGCATATGATTGTTAGCAAGTAAATTTTTTTTTTAATTATGGAAAATATTGTTCCGACCAAGTAATTATGGAAAATAATGTTTTTACAATATTAATATATAAATGTCTTATTATATTTATTTTTTAATAGAATACTAATTAACCCTCAAAACACTCTTAGCATGAAATATATGATTTTTTAACTTAGAATATCTCAATGAGTGACACTTAGGATTTTGAACTTTTAGTGTCTCCTCAATTAATATTTATAGGATTTTTTCAGCTAAATGTTACTACAGGGGTCCTTGTAAGACTGATGCCGACTGCAAGAACATATGCACAAGCCCTTAGTTTGATCCAACTTTTCTAATTTGCACTGCTGTAGGCCTGCCCCTAACTAATAAAAAATGTTGTTGTTTATTGAAAAAATAGTCTTGTTCTACGATGATATATATCAATATGAATGCATCATTACCTATCATAAGATTTTAAATTAATAAAAACTAATGTTTGGATCATAACATGATCTCCTGCCCCTAACTAATGTTTTAATTAACATGATCATAACATTACTACATGTTTATCCAAGCGTAGCACCAAGCCACCAATCATTTTTTTTTTTTTTTTTTTAATATATTTTTTCTTTTCTTAATTTAGTTAACTAAATTTTATTGAATACTCGTTAAGCTTAAAGTGTATTTACAATAAAAAAAATTCTTTATTAGTTTTATTCTCCTCTCTATAACTACAACAATTACATTTTCTATTCACCAAAAAAAAAAACAATTACATTTTCTTTCAAATTAGAAAACAAAAAAAAAATCCACAAATTTGTAAATGTCATTCTCCATGTTATAAGAGTGGTAAAACAACTTCCACTATATGTTTTTTCAGTTTGATCACTGTATCCTTTTTGATACTCCCTTCGTTTCAATATATAAGCTGTTTTAGGGTTTTTGTTTTGTTTCAAAATGTAAGCTGTTTTGATAATACTAGATACTTTTAACCTTTTTGAATACTGTGTGACCAATAGTATTTTGCAGTCTTTTTTATAATTGGTTAAACTGTTTTTAATATATATTTTAAATACTACTTTTTAGAGTAAAAGTAGTTTTTTAATATTCGCGATTTTTGCTAAAACCTTTTATATTATGAAACGGAGGGAGTATTAAACATGTAAATTCCACTATAGGACATCTGTCTCCAGTGGCGGATCTAGAAATAGATTTTATCGGGGTCATAATATTTTTTTTTTACTTCACTATAATAAAAAATGATAAAATTACATAAATTGATGGGTGCATTTTAAAGTTTTAACATAATTTATAGGGGTCAAAGACTAATTTTAAATAAATATTTCACTAAGCCCAATCAAAATTACACCAAAAATAATTAATGCACTAATTTTATGGGGGTCATGTGACCCCCCTCCTCCCTTCTTACCTCCGCCACTGTCTGTCTCTCATCATGAAATAAAAGTGTTGTTTGTGCCCATAGTGTATTGGACCACACGGACAATAACATCTTTGGGCCGTTAAAAGAGTTATCTGTTTCAATAATAACAACATACCCGTCTTTGCTATATAGAGTTACACATCGTCCCGTTTTAATTTCTGATATAAACAGCGAAAATCGCTGTACTGTTTTCCTAATCTAGAAGAAGACTACTTGTCGTCTCAAATCAACGCACATCAATCTAAAAAACCATGACATTTTTCTTGTTTAAAAGAAGACTACCCGCCGTTTCTAGAACATGATCGTCGTTCTCATAGAGAAACACACATACAATAGTACACAGAAGTTTGAAATCAACATGGAAATGATTCGATCTCTATTTCAGAAACATAATCAAATTTGAATTTTATAAAATTTGTCAAAATCCTTTAGCACCAGATTCTTTCAAAACAGCAGGTTGATCAGCCATTGATAAGCAGTATTTAGCAATTTCTCTGAATTTAGGAACGCTTCTCAGATCCACTTTTGTGCCGTCTTTCAACGTGATGATGATGTCACCCCATTCACCGATGAATCGCGGAACAACTTGCACGTCTTTAATCACTTTGTACGAGAAATCGCTCCGATCTTCTCCGGTGAGACCCGAAATCACCGTCACGCGGAGGTTAGTGAACCTGTAACGGAGGTTAAACGCTCGTGATACGGCGGCTAGGGTTAGTGGGAGCCATAGGATGGTTAGACCTAAGACGAGATTCGCCAATAGATCTCCGTAATGAGCTCCACCGTCGAAATAGACAGTTTCTTTCTTCGCCGATTTGAAATCGGAAGGAACGGCGGAAGCAGCGGCGGAGGAAGAGGAAGCTAGGAGAAATCTGTGAATTTGTCTCTGCGGTGATTTAATGGAAGGAGACAGAGAAGAAGCGGGGAAGGAGAAGGTGGAAGAGAGGAGGAGCGATTTCCGAACGACGGAGGTTGCGGTGGTTGACGACGGCGGAATTGAGGAAGCAGCCATGAGAGATGTGATTTGGAGTGATTAGAGCGAAAGAAGATGACTTCTCTTTGTTTTCTGGATTCGATCTTTGACAGATATTGCGCCACGTGGCTAAATCTCTATCGAAAGCAGATCTATCCAAATACTACTTCACATGTACACAAATTTTCGTGACCAAATTATTCTGGATAAAGGATTATGATACTGTAATTAAAGCTGATATGTAACCAAGTATATGCTTTGTTTACGTTTCTTTATAGTATTCGCTATGATAAAATTTGATACACAATTCATAACCACCAGTAGTTTTATTCATGATCAGCTTTGCATCATATGTATTCACAAACGAATCCAGTTACGTTCGGTTCATCGGGTCTAATCACTGTCCGGAATTACGATTACCGAGATCAGAAGCAGCTTTAGCAGCCCGCTCTAACGCACCCGATAGCCAGAGAGCTCCGTTGGAGAAGTAACTGCTATTGACGACGCTAGTTGCAGCTGCTTTGGCCCTGTCTGAAACATGGTACCTTTGGTCAGTCAATCTTACAGCTTCAACTCCCGCAAATATTTTGTCAGTGAGACCGATCCTCTGCTCTAGTTCAGATACTCTAGCCACTGCCGCGGCTGATACTCCGTGGGATTCGTCAAAGGCTTTAGCTTTCGTTAAAGCGTCTTTGCCTAGCACGAATCCAGTGGCTAGCATTGTTTTCACGACTTCTTGAGCTTTCGTCACTGCTTCTCCAGCATTGAACTCGCTTCGTTGAGGAGGAGGCTACATGATTGAAAAAAGAAAGACCCTTAATAAACAGATACAAAATCATCTTTGATCAAACTTCTCAACATGTTTGATCTGCAATAGAAATGTAAAAAAGAGATTCATACATATGAGTTTATTCATCGTCAAAATCCCCAGGAGCTTCGTTCCAGAAAGCAAAAGGTTCATGATGCTGTCCCCAACGAGTTATGCAAACGCGCTGATCCAATATCGATGCGCCCTGAAGAAGATAATAATATCAAGAAGTCCAAATAAGTGAGTGATTACACAAAGATTGATTCACAAATTCAAACAACACTTACGCTGAGTAAAACCGCAGTTTCCTGAGAATAAGAATCCTTGAACATCACATAAGCAGTACAAGCTTGCTCGCCCGATCTGGTCTCGTTAACAACATAACAGAGTTGTGAATCCACCAAAATATGCAAAAAAAAATCAATGTGAAATACCAAATTTGGTGAAAGTAAGACTCACTTGACAATATCAATATATTCTATTGAACCAGAGAAGGAGAAGAATTCGATGAGATCATTCTCAGTAACAGCTGGAGATAATCCAGTAACTTCAACACCATATCCGTTTTGATAATCCATCTTGTTCCGTAGCTTAATTATACCAAACGAGTTTAGAATTTCTACAGTACCCTGCAAAACAAAGCTATTTCATCTCTCATGAACTAAAACCCTAGAAATTCCAAGATAAACGAAGATTCCAACAGATTTGATGATTTCCAGTTCGTGATCAAACTTTGGGAACTAGAAGAAATCGAAACTCGTGATCCGAATCCGAATCCGAATTAGCTTAACATGATCTTGAAATCTCAATTCCTTAACACGATTCCAAGCGAAACTCGAATGAAAAATACATCAAACATCGATCTAGAGAAGAATTTGAAAGAAATCGAGAGGATCGAAGTTACCTGTGGTTGAACAACACAGGCACAGAGAGGAGCTTGCTTGAAAGAGAGACGATAGTGATGAAACTGATGATGATGGGAGGGAATACCTTCTCCGTGAATGAGACACGCAATTTCAAAGGTTTAAATAAACGACGTCGTTTTCAACTTTAGCACAGTTAATGGGCCTTACATGGCCCATCTAAAATAAAAATAATACCTGCACGAAAGGCCCAGTATGATCTGAGATTACATATTATTTTTTTCTGGTTTGCATCTACGATTTGGCAACGTACCGGATCCGTTAGGATTACGCTTACAATGTGGTTTTTTTTTTTTTAAACCATTGGAATTTCGAATCTTTGATCCATCGGTGCCTGGAACCAGCCTTTGATAATACCACATTTTAAGCGTAAATCACCATTTCCAAGTAAAATTGAACTTGAGATCTTGAAAACTTTTTTCAAGTCTCAGGGCCACTACACCACCAACCACTTGATATTATCGGTGGTTATTGACTTGTATTAGCTCCCAATAAATTTAATAAGCCTGCTTACTTTACGTTTGTTCAATTCCTTTTAGAGCTTCATTTATATAAAAAAACACTCCATTGAAAGGTTAATAGTTTAGTCAATTAGAGAATTGAAAAATCGAGGGAAAAAGAAAACATTTTAGAGAAAATAAGTTTCGAGAATAAACTGCAAAATATTTGAACGGTGATAAATGATTGATTTTCATATGATCCGAACCGAATTAATCACTAGAATAGAGTAAAATATGCAATCGAGTTTAACACCATTGCATGAAAAATTCACATACTATTACTATTGGTTTAGTTAGATAAAAGCTACTATTATTTACTAGCTAATACTTTAATATTTCTTCCATAACCTTTGTTTTGCGTATACGTTTAACCGTCCAAACTGGTAAAACTTTTATCCGTGCTAATTAACTTATCTATTTCCTTTTTCTTACACACATACTGATATTGATGTTGAGTAAGCTCCAAGAAGATGTTAGAAGAAGATTTCCTTAAAGGAATTAGGAATCTCAATAGAAAAATGAAATTATCTAGTTCTAATCTAAAAGGAAATAGAACAGGTTTAGAATAGGAAATCTATAACCTATATATGTATGATCATAAGAACTAAGTAAGAAAAGCATGTGTTTAGTTTTGAGGAATTTTCTAAACATTAATAAAGGAAAGACTCTTTATTTAAGCTTTTGTGTGTTCTTGCGACTTTATTTGGTATCAGAGCAAATCCTGAGGAAGAGAACCTCAAAATCAATTGTATAACCTAAGCCATGGGGGATACAACTACGGACGCAAAACCAACGGTGAAGACAAGACAAACTTCCTCATCCGCAGTAGTTTGTCCGATGTTAAATTCATCAAACTACACCGTATGGTCGATGAGAATGAAGGTGACGCTGCGTGTTCACAAAGTGTGGGAAGCTATCGAACCAGGATCAGATAATAAAGATAAAAACGATGTTGCAACTGCCTTTTTGTTCCAATCTATACCGATGAATCTTATTTTGCAGGTCGGTGAACAGAGCTCTCCAAAAGAGATATGGGAAGCCATTAAATCAAGACATCTAGGGGCAGACCGTGTTAAGGAAGCTCGTCTTCAAACGTTGATGGCCGAATTTGAACATTTAAAGATGAAAGATACAAACACAATCGATACCTTCTCTGGAAAACTATCTGAGTTAGCTTCAAAATCTGCTTCTCTAGGTCAATCTCTTGAGGAACCGAAACTGGTGAAAAAGTTTTTAAATAGCTTGCCACGAAGCAAGTTTATTCAGATCATAGCTTCACTCGAACAAGTCCTCGATCTAAATAAAACTAGCTTTGAAGATATTTTTGGAAGACTCAAAGCATATAAAGAGCGTATACTAGAAGAGGATACACATGAAGCCCAACGAAATCTCTTGTTCTCAAACGCAGAAGGAGACAATCAAAGAAGGTTTGATAATGCAAAAGGACTTGGAAGAGGCAGAGGACGTGGTCGCGGTTTTAGAGGAAGAGGACGAGGCAGATTCAATTCACAAAGCAGAGAAAGGAAGGATAGATCTCAGCTTGTGTGTGTTTCGTTGTGAGAAACCAGGACACTTTGCCTCCTCTTGCCCCATAAAGGTTCCAAAGGATCATGAACTCAACAAAACCAAAATAGAAGAAGCCGATATAGCCTTATATATGCACGAGATTGTGTTCCTTAATGAGGAGAAGGTAATTCCGAAGAAGTTTGAGACGAGTACAAGAGAAGATGGAATGTGGTATTTGGATAACGGCGCTAGTAATCATATGACAGGAGAAAGAGGTTCCTTCTCAGAATTGAACGAGAACATCAAAGGAATGGTAAAATTTGGAGATGGATCGTGTGTCAATATCGGTGGAAAAGGATCGATTCTCTTCGAAGGAAAGACTGGAGAACAAAGACTATTGATAGACATCTACTTCATTCCTATGTTAAAGAGTAACATACTTAGCTTGGGACAAGCCACTGAATACGGGTGTGATGTAAGAATGAGGGCCGACTATCTCACCTTACGAGATCCCAATGGATGTCTATTAGCAAAAGTAACTCGATTTCCAAATCATCTCTATAAAATCAATCTTAAAATCGGAAAACCAACGTGTCTACACTCAAGAATTGATGAAGAACCATGGCGATGGCATGCACGACTCGGTCACAAAAGTTTCAAAACCATCAACTCTATGTCAACTCATCGATGGTCAGTAGTCTGCCTAAGATTACTTGTGAAAAGGAGCTTTGCGAGTCATGTTTAGTTGGGAAGCAGACACGATTTGCTTTTCCAAAGGCGACCCAATATCGTGCTACACGTGCTTTAGAGCTACTACACACAGATTTGTGTGGACCTATATCACCAGCGACACTCGCTATAAATCGATATATCTTTGTAATCGTGGATGATTATACAAGATATATGTGGACCATTCTGTTGAAAGAAAAAATGAGACGTTTGAGAAGTTCCAAGTCTTTAAAAATCTTGTCGAGAAGGATTGCGATAAGAAGATCACAACATTGCGCACAGACAGAGGTGGAGAATTTAATTCAAAGGAATTTCAAGAATTTTACGATCAAAACGGGATTAAACGACATCTTACAGCTCCTTATTCTCCTCAACAAAATGGCGTAGTAGAGAGAAGGAATTGTACATTAATGGAGATGACTCGAAGCATTCTTAAAGCAATGAGAGTTCCTAATTTCTTATGGGGAGAGGTTGTTCGACATTCAACATATTTGATTAAAAGAGTTCCCACTAGAGCTTTGAAAAATCAAACACCGTATGAATGTCTAAAAGAGAAGAAGCCAAGCATCAAACATCTTAGGGTATTTGGGTATCTTGCTCATGCAAAAGTGGAGTCAGAACACTTGAAGAAATTAGACGATCGGTCTCAAACAATTGTACACCTAGGAATAGAACCTGGAACCAAAGCATATCGACTTTACAATCCAACGACGAGAAGAATTATTGTTAGTCGTTGTGTGGTTTTCAACGAGAAGGGAAATTGGAATTGGAAGGGAGCAAATAACGAGAATGATGAACCATGAATGTTTCAAATGACATGGGGAGAAGCTATAGATAATGACCAAGGACCATTCATGGCATATGGTACACAACCCGCGTATGGAGACACATGAGTGACACAAGAAGAAAACAATGGAGAAACAGAGGATCACATTAATGAAGAAACAGAGGATTCAACTCAGCCAAGAAGATCAAATTGCCAACGAAATCTCCCAAGCTACCTCGACGATTATGTTCTTCTAGCTGACTTTGAATGTGAGATACTTCTTTTGTCACTCAATAACGAGCCGATCAGTTACCAAGAAGCAAAGGGATCAGTCGAATGGACAAGAGCTTGTCATGAAGAAATCGATTCAATTAACAAAAACCATACTTGGTTTTTAATTGATAAGCCTGAAGGAGTAAAGGTCATTGGTCTCAAGTGGGTGTTCTAAATAAAAAGAAACGCGGATAGAACCATAAACAAGCACAAAGCTAGACTTGTTGCAAAAGGTTATGTGCAACAACAAGGGATTGATTTTGATGAAGTTTTCGCGCATGTTGCTCGCATAGAAACTATTCGGATGTTGATTGGTTTGGTTGCATCACACGGCTGGGAGATTTACCATTTGGACGTTAAAACAGCGTTTTTACATGGTGAATTGAATGAAGATGTCTATGTTTCTCAACCAGAAGGGTTTGAAAAGAAGGGAGAAGAGTACAAAGTTTTCAAACTCTCTAAAGCCTTATATGGATTACGGCAGGCACCGCGAGCATGGAACACAAAACTTGATCAAATTCTAAAGGGCTTGAATTTCAAGAAGTGCTCAAAGGAATCTTCGGTGTATCAAAAGGAGGAAGGGAAAAATCTTCTCATCTTGGTAGTATATGTAGATGATCTTTTCGTAACGGGTAATACGATTAAGATCATTGAAGAATTCAAGAGTGCAATGTCTTCCAAATTTGAAATGTCGGATCTCGGGAAACTAACATATTATCTAGGGATCGAAGTCTCTCAAACAGAGGAATGAATTGAGATTAAGCAGGAAGCATATGCTCGAAGAATTCAAGAGGAAGCAGGACTTGATATGTGCAACCCTACTCATGTGCCAATGAGTTTCGGGTTGAAGTTATCGAAAGGAGATGATGTGGAGACTGAGATTGATGCTACTGCATATCGAAGAAAGATCGGTTGTTTAAGGTACCTTCTTCATACTAGACCGGATCTTGCCTTCTCAGTTGGAATGCTTAGTAGATATATGCAAGAACCGAAGGAATCATATGGTAATGCTATAAAGCAAGTCTTAAGATATCTACAAGGAACGATGGCTTATGGTTTAAAATTCAACTGTGGAGGTGATAAGCTCAAATTTACCTAGAGCTAAACTATCTCAAATTAAGAGATCAGTTATAGTACTTTAGGATCGAATCCACAGGGAATCAGGAAAAACACAATAGATTATCAGGTTCAGATTATGCTAGGCAAGAATAGTATTAAAGCAGTAAATAAGCAATTAAAAAACGGTTGTGAATCAATAAAAGAAAGACGCTAGGCACAGGGAATTCTCAGGTGAATCAGATATGCAGATGATCAATTAGCAATAGGATTTATGAAGCTCAGTTCCTAAACATGAACACGAAAGTAAAACAAACCAGCTTCCGCTGCGAATATTATCTATGAATAAATCCAAGAAAACCAAATTCCTTTGCGAATCCTATGAATCTAAACAAGCATTAATTTCAGGTTCAATTGTTCACAAAACCCTAAGCCAAATTCATTTACGAATAGGAATTTTTCTCATCAAAAACTAGTACAGGTTATCAATCAAACTGTCGTTTCTATTAATAAACCCTAGATCAGATTCAAGGTAGCTAATCAAGAATCAGCAATAAGAACAAGTTAAGATGAAGAACTTCTAATGATATTAATCCTAAGCAGTTATGATCAGATCTAGCAAATCATCAACAACCTTTGAAAATCCCTAAACCTAACAAGGAAACTACTCAAACATGATCAAAGAAGAAAATATCTTTTTATTAATGAAAATCTCTAAGTAATTGATAAAATAAAGCGTGATGCCTAAACAATGGCTTAAAAACGTATTTATAAGGGTTCTAAACCGTCATAGACATAAAAGTAAACATCTGGAAATTTCTTCGTAAAAACGGAAATCTTCAATTTGGGCTTTTTGGCTCGTCTGGCATGTCTGTCGATCGACACAGAATGCATGTCGATCGACACGACACTCTCTGGAAAATCTTCTTGTCTCACCAGACCTCCTGTCGATCGACGCAAAATCTCTGTCGATCGATGCTGGCTCTGCTGGCAGATTTTGACTTTTTGACGCTCCATTCCGCAATGCTCCAAAACTTCCAGTAAACATCTTTTCTGCTCCAATCGGTCTAGTTCCTGTAAAGACTCTAAAAACACATAGAAAACACCAAAAGACTCTAAAACATGGACTTATATCATGGTTGAAAACCGGTATAAACCATGATATATCAACTCCCTCAGACTTAGCTTTTTGCTTGTCCCTAAGCAAAACAGTGTAATCACTCCTTTAGGAACCACATACCTTTGCAAAGCTAATCCGGTGATACTTCGATGTTTCCCTAGAAGCTTAGCAGTCCTTCAGGTTGAATCCAAACTCCTTAGAGAATCTCAGACTTTCAGTCGCAAACCCCTTTAGTTTAATTAGGTGCGGTCTCATCGAGGGAATATCGATCGCTGGACCTTTTAGATTCTTTCACTTCCTTGAACACTTTCCTGCGTTTCACCCTCTCTCTTCCCTCTGAAACTGTATCCAATTAAGGATATCATAGAGATGCAATGCCTTTTGATGATTTCCGCCATTGTGATGGCGGGTACCTCAGGAGAGGGTCCTTTACCACCAGAGCTAGATGCTCCATTTTTTTTTTTTCTCTGCATTTTGTTCTGGCATTTTTGAATTCGGGCTTGCACTTTTCCTTGGCATCTCTACGATCACTAGATCAGCGCTCACTACTAGTGTTCTTGTGGAAACAAGGTCATGAGGCTTTTTCTTTTTTGATTTAGGACAGTTAAATTCGTCATTCGGGAAGAAGTTTCAAGAGCGGTCTGTCCTTGCTTTCAAGTGTTTGGAAGCTGAATTAAGTCTTGCGATTACCAACGCCCTTGACAAGAAATTAGAGATTCATTAGGGGCAGGGTCTTTGACATCCTTTCTGGCGTTCTCCAGAAATCTGAATTCGCTCCGTTAAACCGATCCACTTCCAGTTACCCACCTTGTAAAACCAACCAACTTGCATCGGAAATGGTCCTTGAGTGTTGTTCAAAGTAAGTTGGAAAGGGGAGTTTCGACCCGAATAAAACAAAAATTTTTTAAATTGACTCAAAAACACCAAAATAAAACACATCATTAGCAACTACCTCCCCCAGACTTAAACAACACTGTCCACAGTGTTATTAAGCCCAAGATCGGTGAATAAAATAGATAGAAAACAGAAGGAATCGAAATTTTGAAAAGAAAAACGTAACCTGGAGGGGGGGTGTCGATCGACACTCTCAATGGTGTCGATCGACACCATCGATTTTTTTTGCAAGTGTCGAGCGAGTTGACCATGACATCGCTCGACAGAAGCTCCTGAAGTTCATCGTTACGTTTTTATCTCCTAAAAAATCACAACCAAAAACTTACCAAACATAAAATTGTAAAAGAAAAAAAAAAGATAACATAAATATTAGACTCACGAATGGGTTGCGTCCCACTAAGCGCTTGTTTTTAGTCCATTAGCTTGACTGTGACGAGGAACTTAGATGTCTAGAGGATCTGCACTCTTCCATGGAATGACTCCTGGAAAGAGCTTCTGTGTCTTCTGCACCATCTCATGAACGACTGCTTCTCCTTTCTCTTTTACCGGTGGAGGAATGATGATTCTCATCTTTGCAAACGGTTTTGAACTCCTCTTACTCGCCTTAGGAATACCTGCACATTTATCAGAAGAAGAACCAAGCTTTCGAGAAACTCAATGCTTGCATGAGCGCGTAACCGCTTTTTCAACTTTAATGAATGTAGAAGAGATAGAATTAAGTACAAGGGGTTCATACTTGGGCTCTTCAAGAGGTATCTCTGGAAACATTTCTATAACGGCTACATCGTCGACAATCTCAGGAGGAATGTCTTCTGAAATCTCCATGATCAGCTCTTCTTCCTCTGAAGTATCCACAGAAAAAGCTTGACCATCTATAGTGGGTTTCCTTCGCGTTTTATCCATGTCAAAATCCAGGACCACATCACCTAGATCAAGCTTGATCTTCCCTCTGCGCATATCAATAGTAGCTCCATTTGTAGCTAAGAAAGACCTTCCTAGAATGAGAGGATCCGGAGCTTCTTCATCGTATTCCAAAACCACAAAGTCTGTAGGAATGACGCAGTCTTGAATTCTGATAGGCACGTCCTCTAGAACACCTTTAGGAAACCTCCTAAAATGATCTGCTAGGATAAGTAACATCCTAGTCGTCTTAAAGTCTGTCAACCCCAATCTTACAGCTACGGAGAATGGCATCAGGTTTATACCAGATCCTGAATCACACAGCGAATAAGGGAAACGTTCTTCGGAGATGGAGCAATTAAGCACAAAGCTTCCTGGATCAGGCAGCTTTAGTGGAACTCTACTTTGAATCATCGCGCTAACCTCTTCAGAAACCACTATCTCCTTCTTCTTCTTCTTGGAAACTGGAGCTATGTTCAAAAGAATCGCTTGAATGTCTCTAGTCTGCAGTGTTCCTTCCTCAGGACTAATACCGTTCGCTACAAGCCGCTTGACATATCTTTGAAGCGCAGGAGAGAGTTTTACCGCATCAACTAGAGGCATCTCCACCATGATCTTATCAATAATCCGTTTGCACATGGCCTCTTCGGCTTCCTGCTTAGACCTTTTAACTCTGGGGAAAGGAATCTTGGCCTTATGGACGTTCTCCTCTGCTCGAACTGAAGAATTCGTGATTTTTGCACAGGTCTGGATGGGGTGTCGATCGACACACTCCGTAGTGTCGATCGACACAAGCTCTTCTGTCGCGATCCGAGTTGAAGATTCGAGAGGTGTCGATCGATACTCAGATGTAGTATCGATCGACACTTGCGTGCTGTCCCAAAAATTTCGTCAAACTCTGCGAAATAATCCTCCGTTTCAGTTTGAACGGCATTGCAAGCGTTCCTTGGGTTTGCATCGGTCTTCGCAGGTAGAAATCCTTCTTGTCGCATGATGGAACTAGCAGTTTGGGCGACCTGAACATCCAATTTCTTGACGTGGGTGCTTAACGACTCGAATTTCCCATTAAGATCTTGGTAGACGGAGTCCAACTTCCCATTGAAAGTAACTTCCAACTTCTTCTGTCCCTCTAGGAATTGCGCAAGCATAGCTTTCACATCATTGTCCTGCTCAGGAAGTTTCTGATAAGATTATGAACCATAGCTTCAGTTGAAGTTGTTGCTCTGGAAGGGCTTCTGATAGCCTATCTGATTCCCATACTTCTGAAATCTGGCTTGGTTGATGTAGTTCACATCTTCTTCTGCTGTCTCAACTCCCTTGACCGATTTCTTTCCCATAAGGATACTTTTCATAAGGATACTTTTCATGGAATCCAGCTTTGTGTTCATCTCAGCTAGGTGTTTCCCACCATCCTTGTTGTCACTCATATGCTTCCTCTCAAAATTAGCGTTCTTTGTGCTGTTGCTAGAAGCAAAGTTCTCGGTGAGAGTAACTGCGTCCTCTGGGTAGTTGGTATTGAAGTTACCACTACTCGCTGCATCTAGTGCCATCTGATATCGCCAGTCTACTCCTCTGTAGAAGATGCCTAGTAACTGAACATCTGTGAAGCCATGGTGAGGAAAATCTCTCTGATAGGACTTTAGACGTGTCCACGCAGCCCTGAATGCTTCTATAGAACCCTGCTTGAATGAAGTAATCTTTGTCCTTAACTCTTCTGACCTCGCATCATCGAAAAAGTTGTTCAGGAACGTGTTCTTGGTGTCCTCCCAAGTAGTAAGCAATCCAGGTTCAAGCTTCGTTAGCCAATAAGAAGCATCCCCACTAAGAGAGTATGAGAATAGCTTGCAGAATAAGTAGTTGTTGGACACTCCATTCGCCTTGATGCTTGAAGCTAAATCCTCAAAGTTCTCGATGTTGTCCATCGGATGCTCATGAGGGAGACCATGGTACGGGTTCTGAGCAACTAGGCTGAAGTAAGCAGGCTTCAGCTCAAAATCATTCCTCTGAAAAGCAGGAGGACGAATCGCAGCACGATTCGCATAGAATTGATCCGGACGGTTGAAATCAGCTAACGTTCTGGGTCTGTCCTGGACTGGGTGTCGAGCGACACCAGGCTGGCGTCGATCGACACCATCCTGTTCTCCACCTTCGAGGATTGCTCTTTCCTCCACCGGCTCGACAATCTCTTCGACGATCACAGTACCATCGTCGTTGATCCTCTGCCCTTCGGCGTTGTATCTGAGACCTGCCGGATCACGCAGGAATCCATCTTCTCCTTGAATCAGAACAAGTTGTGGTCTAGAAGCCATTGTTGCTGCTATTCTGTTTTCTCGCTCTAACCGTACTAATTCCTCGAGACTCAAACAAACTAGTTCCTTGTCTTGATTGCTCCTGGTATTGCGATTTCGCATGTACCTGAAAAGCAAAACAAAAAGAAAAAGAAACTAGCAAAGCAAAAATAAAAAAAACACAAAAGCCTAGACAAAATCCTAATAAAATAAATCTAATGGTCTAGATTCCCCGGCAACGGCGCCAAAATTTGATAAGCTCAAATTTACCTAGAGCTAAACTCTCTCAAACTAAGAGATCAGTTATAGTACTTTAGGATCGAATCCACAGGGAATCAGGAAAAACACAATAGATTATCAGGTTCAGATTATGCTAGGCAAGAATAGTATTAAAGCAGTAAATAAGCAATTAAAAAACGGTTGTGAATCAATAAAAGAAAGACGCTAGGCACATGGAATTTTCAGGTGAATCAGATATGCAGATGATCAATTAGCAATAGGATTTATGAAGCTCAGTTCCTAAACATGAACACGAAAGTAAAACAAACCAGCTTCCCCTGCGAATATTATCTATGAATAAATCCAAGAAAACCAAATTCCTTTGCGAATCCTATGAATCTAAACAAGCATTAATTTCAGGTTCAATTGTTCACAAAACCCTAAGCCAAATTCCTTTGCGAATAGGAATTTTTCTCATCAAAAACTAGTACAGGTTATCAATCAAACTGTCGTTTCTATTAATAAACCCTAGATCAGATTCAAGGTAGCTAATCAAGAATCAGCAATAAGAACAAGTTAAGATGAAGAACTTCTAATGATATTAATCCTAAGCAGTTATGATCAGATCTAGCAAATCATCAACAACCTTTGAAAATCCCTAAACCTAACAAGGAAACTACTCAGACATGATCAAAGAAGAAAACATCTTTTTATTAATGAAAATCTCTAAGTAATTGATAAAATAAAGCGTGATGCCTAAACAATGGCTTAAAAACGTATTTATAAGGGTTCTAAACCGTCATAGACATAAAAGTAAACATCTGGAAATTCCTTCGAAAAAACGGAAATCTTCAATTTGGGCTTTTTGGCTCGTCTGGCATGTCTGTCGATCGACACAGAATGCCTGTCGATCGACACGACACTCTCTGGAAAATCTTCTTGTCTCACCAGACCTCATGTCGATCGACGCAAAATCTCTGTCGATCGACGCTGGCTCTGCTGACAGATTTTGACTTTTTGACGCTCCATTCCGCAATGCTCCAAAACTTCCAGTAAACATCTTTTCTGCTCCAATCGGTCTAGTTCCTGTAAAGACTCTAAAAACACATAGAAAACACCAAAAGACTCTAAAACATGGACTTATATCATGGTTGAAAACCGGTAAAAACCATGATATATCAGGATGAACAAAGGAGATTGTTGGTTACACTGACAGCAGCCACAATACTAATCTTGATGACGGAAGAAGCACCACTGAACATGTTTTCTACTTCGGAGGAACACCGATCACATGGTGCTCACAAAAGCAAGAAACGGTAGCTTTGTCATCATGTGAAGCCGAGTATATGGCAGCTACGGAGGCGGCAAAACAAGGTATATGGATTCAAGATTTGTTAAGCGAAATCACTGGAAAGAAGCATGAGAAGACAATGATTCGCATCAATAACAAATCTGCCATTGCGCTCACGAAGAATCCAGTTTTCCACCGAAGAAGTAAACATATACACAAGAGGTTTCATTTCATTAGAGAATGTGTAGAGAATGGACAACTTGAAGTAGAACACGTTTCCGGAGAAGAGCAACGCGCGGATATACTAACAAAAGCCTTAGCTAGAATCAAGTTTAAAAAGATGAGAGGATTGATTGGAGTTCAAGATCTCACAAAGAATGGCTTGAAGCTTAATGGGGTGAATGTTGAGTAAGCTCCAAAAAGATGTTAGAAGAAGAATTCCTTAAAGGAATTTGGAATCTCAATAGGAAAAGGAAATTGTCTAGTTCTAATCTAAAAAGGAATATAATAGGTTTAGAAAAAAAAATCTATAACCTATATATGTAAGATCATCAAGTTGTGTATGATTATAAGAACTAAGGAAGAAAAGCTTGTGTTTAGTTTTGAAGAATTTTCTAAACATTAATAAAGAAAAGATTTTTATTTAAGCTTTTGTGTGTTCTTGCGACTTTAATTGACAAGTGTATCATATAAATTTAATTAATATATACAAAAGGGCGAAATTCAACGGAAATTAAAGTTAAACAAAAAGAAGAAAAAAGAAAAAGACGTGCGCCTAACAAATGTTTGATGTATTGGTAAAAAAAACGCAAAGAATATTAATTATTATTATTCTTGCATATGAGCCGTTGGCGAAACCAATACTTACGTCTCTCTTTCTCCATCTCTCATTGTCTCTATCTACTCTCCACAAACACGTGTATCAAACTTTCTTCTTTTTTTTTTGAAAAATACGTGTATCAAACTTCATTAGTATAATAAATCAGATTTTATGTATGGTTCATGACTTCATGTGGTCGATCGTATATTCTGACCATGTTGTTATGTACTTTCATAGAAACAAATTTTGATTTTATAGAGGTATGTAATTAAGCTTTTCATAGACGTAAACACCAAACAATATAGTTTCATTTTCAGCTGTCTTAGAAAATATAAAATTATAACTTTCAATAGAAATACTCAATAAATGTTATAAATTATAAGAACTAGTTGAGACGTTGAGTATTGGTCCAATAACCATTATCTTTACCATATATGGTAAGAAAGAAAATAAAGGTTGACTATGGACTAATGTATCTAATTATCTATTCTATTGGTTTGTTTTTATAAGGATCTGAATTTCGTAGTGAGGTTCAAAGAAAGATTTTGATATTGAGTTGACGTCAATTCTGAAATCTACAACGTGATTAAACAATCTTACCTAATTTTCTTCTTGTCTTTAATTGACTCCATTTTAGTCGATTCAAAGATCCCATCCCAAGTTGTTATCCCCTTTTAATTTTTATCTCAAACACACAAGTAATTAATGATAATTATATATCTAGAAAGCCTTCACAAAACATGTATTTTTTCCCTAAGATTGCAACTTGCAATTCTGACCCAAAACGAAACACAAAAAGTTTCCATTCGAGGGTAAAAATGGTGAGTGTGTTAAAGGTAACTATCATAATACGTTTAAGTTTACCATATGATTTACTTACTCTTAATTTGACAGTACTATTTATCCATTGAAACGCCAAGAAAATACAAATATAGAAAGAGTAGGCTAATTTGTTACATTCATTTCGATTTGCATCTTGAGTTTACGAAGAGCACGTGTTGAAATTGATTTTGACTTGATGTCAATGAATTTACCTAAAGAGGAACAGTCTACCAAAACAAAATTGAAATATGTACTTTTGGAATTTTATGGCTAAAGAGATGAAAATTAGAATGTGGTATAGCTTGTAAACTGTAATGATAATTTCTAACCTACTATTTCTGTTGGCAGCTTGTCTTTTCCTCAATAGTGATTACAGATGTAGAGTAAAGCTGTCACCCATTGCAGGATGATGGCTCATTAAGTAATGTAGTGTAATCAAATGAGAAAGTATACTAATATTCAAAAATAAACAAAAAAAAAAAAATTCGTTGGAGACTATATTTGTGACTTTATCCGTTTATACCCTAAAATGTAACATAATACCCGATTTAAAAAAAACAAGTTCACATATGTAAATGTGGAATGTAATCACCGATTAAGACTCGTAATAAAATAGTTTAATGTGAAAGGAAAAGGAATGTGAACACACAAAACAAACAGATCACATGGACAGCTCTTAGGACTTCACTTTCAGACACAAGTGATTTAGATACACCCCAAAAACACAAGTCATATATTCGAGAATTTTAGAAAGAAAAAAAACAAATAAATGCCTTTTCCAACCAATATTCATTAAAAACGAAAAGAGAATAGAAAAGAAAAGTTTACCATATGGAGATACATACAATTCATTCGGATATCAAACACATTCGTTTTAAGGTTATATATATTATTTATATCGTTGATAAGATAAGAAAATAAAGCGTTGTAAAAAGAAAATAAAGCTTCACAGAGAAAAGGTTGTTGATCGTTGACTCCCAAATTTGATAAATTTTGAAAATGTCAATGGTAGTACACGTCCACAAATTTACGAAAACCTCTTATTCTGAAACGATTACACTGTTTAGATAGAAAAAGACGGTGCAAATGGTTTGTATAAGTAGAACAAATGGAATGACGTGAGTGAAAAAAATGAAGGAGCCAAAAATTGATTTTTTTTGTTCCACTAATTTCTCTTCTATTTTGCTGAGGAATGTTTTCTTAGAACTTTGTTCATATTTTCAACTTTTATTAGTGGAATAAGTTGAATCACTTTTAAAAACATTTCAACTCAAATGGTAAATATTTAGAAAAATACATAATTCCACCAATTTTTGTTTCACTCAAATAGTAAAATTCTAAAGGAAAAAATAATTCTACCCATTTATATTTTTCTAAATCAACAGCCATTTTTATTCTTTTATTTTACTAAAGAATTAGGATAAGGCCCGCGTTAATACGCGGGTTAACACATTAAATTTTTTAATAAATATTTAAATTTTATTTAAAAACCCTGCTAAAATTGATAGAACATAAACTATAAATCCGTAGAGTTCATTTATATCTTAATTCTTATGTCATAATTGATATAATGTGAATTCATAATCATATATAAATGATTAATCCTAATATTCGATATAATTATTCCTAATAATTGATATAATGTTAATTAAAATGGTTAACCATAATGTTAGGGTGCTCATAATTATATTGAATATTTTTTTAACTATATAATAAATCGTAAACAACTAAAATATTTTATAATTAAATCAGAAATTAGTAAATTTTATGTTAGTAACCTCATATAAAACATATAAATAATATTATCAAACATCACATACATACATCTAATTATATCCTCTCTAAATCCTATATATTATTATTTTTGTTAGTTTAGACTTTTAGAAATTTTCCATTTAATTATTTGAGTAGTTATTTGGAAACTTTTTTGTTAGTTTTTCATTTATAATTTTACTTAAATAAATTTAAATTTTAACACATGTCATCATCTCATTAATATTACACATATCACGATTTCATGAATTACAATTTTGCTTACGTGTCACGCTCTCGTCGATTAGTTTTTTTTATATAATAAGATATTTTTTAGTTTTATTGATAAAGTAGTAGTAGTACATAAGAATATAGATTGAGATCTATTTAGATCTATTCTATTGTACGTCTACTTCGACGAATCTATCTAATTCTTTTTCATTAAAGCACACATATATAGAAATTCTTTTGTGATGGTCATGAGCTTTGGGAATACCGTACTGACACAAACCATATTTTTTTTCTATTTTCATTTTTGGTCAGCCAAATATCATAAATTGTAAGTTTAGCCAGCAGCACAAAGAAAAAACAAACAATTAAAATATCTTAGAGAAAATAGCAGTTAGAAAGATATAAATCATCTAGCGTTCGAATAATTAAAAATCCATATATCAATTCAGGAAAATTTTTTCCGACCAAAAAAAAAAACTCAGGAAATTTTTTTATTTTTTTTAATTCACGAAAATTGTAGATTCGACTTCAGTCCAAACAAAATTACTGTTAAGTTAATTGGATTTTTGTAAGAAACTATTTGATGAAATTTTTTTATGATATGCCACTTTACATGTTTGCCATCGTTTAAAAATCTTTGCAAGAATACCATATTTTTATTTTTATTTTGTTTGAGTTAACTATTTTATATTTAGAGTATAGTTTTTGGGTAGGGTTTAGGCTTATGATTTTGATTATTTTGTGAAATAAAGAGTGAATTTTTTTTCAAAGTTGGAATATTTTAAATTTTTTTCTTTCAAAAGTGGCATATTTGTAAGTTTGATACAAATACCGCTGCCAATAAACCGAAAATAAATATGCGCAAATAATTTGATTACTGATTTGATTAGTCATAAACTCTTACAATGATAAAACACTTTTGCTACCGTCCAAATTAGTACTTAAGATGGTTCACACACGTGGCGGATAATGAATGAATTACAGCTGGCAATATCCATATAAAGGGTTGCAATAGATTACAATAATCCCTTAGTTGCACGCTATAATTTTTCGGCGCGACTTAATCAATGGGTAAAATATGTTAAGATAATTGTGGCACGATTACTACTACATGAACGTACTGTCGTACTTAAAACATCTCCAATCCCACTCCAAATCTCATTTTAAAAGAAAGTGTAGAGTAAAATATTTTCCAATCTCACATTTGAGTGCTTGTTGTCTCGAACTCTCGATACGTGTTATCCTGCTGTGATGCCGACATTAGAGTGCTTGCTTACGTCATTGGTACATCTTTGTTGATTAATTTGTCTTGAATTGGATGATTATATATATATACAGAAACTGATATACTTTGTATGTTATTTTGTACATATCTGGTGTGTACATGATATTTAAATAAAGTAGTAAAATAATATATAGTATCTACAAAAATATACATTGTTTCAACAGTAAAAATTTATAATAATACATGTAACGTTAAAAGTAGACTATGTATTTATACTATTAAACTCTGTATTGAGAATTTGTGAGCGTTCTAAAGACTCGTGAGTGTGTTTAGGAGCGATAGAACCGAGGTGTTGGCGATTTCCAGTGAAGGAAGTCGTTGTTCGTGTTCTTATTTCGTAGTCTCTCTTTCCCAAATCCGTTTTACCAAGATGAGTGCGCAACCGTAGGCTTATCTAAGCCGATATTGTGTTTGTATGCGTGTTTTTGGTGATTTATGAAGGAATTGAGAAATGGGTTCGTGTTATTGTGTTCCTTGGTGTTTTTTTACTGTGTGTATTGGTGAATTATCGTGCAACGGATCAATACTGGGAGCGTTGAATCGGAACATGAGACGAGAGTTTTGATTCAGGCGTCTGCGAGGCAGTGCCAATCGACACCAGGCGGGTGTTGATCGACACCAAGTTGTTTCAAGTCAGTGTCGATCGACACCAATGTTGAATGTTTGTTATTGTTGTTCGGTTTATGCTATTTGGTTGTGATGTGTATTTGTTGCATAATATCTAGTTTGTGTGGCATGTAGACGGAATGACCGTCTCACTAAGTATTTATGAAATACTTATGCATATCTTTTTTCCATGTGATGCATGTAAAGATAAAATGTGATCGTGGAATCATGGCGATGAGAAGAGGATGATTAAGATTTATTTCATGTTTCATTGTTGGAATTTAGAACTTGTTGTTTAGGTTGCTAGAATTTCTCGGAATTGATATTGGAATTTGTTGAATTGAATAACTGCGTGGTTTATTTGATTTAATGGAATTATTCTGGTTTAACTGAGGATTTCCGCTGGTTTACTTGGTTTAGTGTAATTGATATTGAAGATTATTATTTATGAGAATAATAATCTGAATAAATTAAAAAAAACGTGTTGGTTGTTTCAGTAGTGGATATAACATTTCTAACCAAGACTCTAAAAAAAAACTTTAGTCTACTACAAATTGTGCATCTAGGAAAACTGAATCACTTCATCAATATTAAAGATAAAAAATATATAAAAACAAAAAAAGAGAATATGACTAAAATATAATAAATATTATCTCATTACGAGTCGAGATTCTAATGAAATAGACACAAATATACATTCCAGCATCTTTGTTGAGATGATGAAGATACCTTGATAGAATCAAAATGATATTACAACTTCTCTAATCAATAATTCGTTTACAAATCTATTTGATGGAAGAAAAAAATCGACAAATCATATTTTATTAAAAAGCTGTAGTAAATATTGATAAAAGCAATCAAGTTAGGGATTTGTGACAAATAATATGTCTTCTACATAATGTAGTTTTACAAACGATCTATTTCATTTTTCATAAAATGTTGTACGTGTACAACAATTTGCTAGATATATTTATTTTTACCTAAATAATTATTTACGAAAAATATCAAATTTATGTAATATTAAATACACAACTAATCAATAAATTAGAAATTCTAATATATTTTATCATGTTAATTTTTAAATCCACGCAACACGTGAAAAATTCTTAATATCATATAAAATAAAGCATCAGAAATAATCAATATGTGTTGAAGCATGATGGTAATCAGATCGATGATTTGGAAGTTCGTAGAATACGATGCAAGCACGTGTATGTCTGATACGAATAGTTTTGCACTGACAATAATTTTTGCAGAGGAGAATGTAATTTTCTTATAAATGTTCTGGTGCAAGTGTAACGAAGGTGGTAAAAGTGATTGATAATATTTCCAATTCAAGAAAATCGTCGGTCCATTTGAAAAAAAAAACAGAAAAGAGAAATCACTAAAATCATGGAGAATCACTGTTAGTCCGGAAAATTGTCGCCCTTAATATCAAATTTCTGAAAATAGAAGCTAAGCTATGTCTATATATACGCTTTGGAGTTTGGAAATACTCCTTGTCGAACGATAAAATGTAGCTGATTTTTGTTTTTTAAAATTTTATTCATGTCTAAATATTTGTTCGAAGAGATAAATTAAGAGCCCACCACTTTGTGTAATGGTCAACTAAGCAATGCAGTAATCTCAAGTAATAATACATTGATTAACAATAGTATTAATTAAATTTAAATAATACACTAATTTCATGGTTTATGCGCGAAAATATAATCCCACGTGAGTTGACACGTGCTCCGTGAACCTAGATTTACTTTGTCGACAGCTTTCTCGTATTCCTAATCTGTTCAGCTAATCCTGATAAACATACATACATGCTTTTTCCCGTACACTTTTTAATTTTAATTTCTTTTTAAACATAATTTTTTAATAGGGATTATATATTCGAAAAATATAAAAAGTAGTATTATGTTCCTTGAAAAAAAAATCTTATTTTGTGGATTATGACGTTAACTCACATATAGTAAAAACTAAAAAGTAAGAATAATTCCTTTTTTTTACAAAATTCTGATGATGTACATGAATTTTAGTAACTAGTACAATCAATTAACTTCTATTTGACCAGAATAAAAAATAGCTGGTTATAAAGATAGAACAATTTACACTGAAAACACTAAAAAACAAAACTAGAAACAGTTTCGTAAAATTTCTTGATTTGTTTCTTCATACGTTACGTTAACTAATCCGAAGAGAAAAAAGTTGACCAGAAAAAAAAAAATCTTATCTCTAAAAAATTTGAGTCAAAGGTTCTGTAGAAACAGAAAAATTAACTTACTTACTTAATTAAATACATTTTGATAACTTTATAAATCAAAGAAAACTAAAGTAAACAACGAATAAACAAGAGAGAGAGAATGATTTTTAACTCATAAACTTCACTTCCGATTCGCAGAGAGTTTTCAAGAGAAAGACATTAAAATCACAACGAAATCAGAAACTTTCTTTTTTCCTTATTCTTCTTCTTTCGTTAATCCAATCCGTAAGTACCTTTCTTCTTCTTCTTCTTCTTCTAATTATTATTATTTTTACATAATCTCTTTCTTTTTTCTCTCTTCGTTGTTTCTTTTAAAGATTCTCCATTTTTTTTTCTTCTTCTCCGTTGAGGAATCGTGTTCAGATCGGGATCAGCGATTCCTACGCTTGATTTTTTTCTTCTGGGTTTTCAATTTTTTCGGTGAATTGGAATTTGGAATCTAGAGATCTGACAAATTTCGTTTTTTTTTCCCGATTGGGTTTTGATGTTCTTATTATTTTCATTAATCTGACAATTTTTTTTTGGGTTGTTGGATCGGTTGTTTCTGAATCCATTTCTCTTTCGGATTTGGTAATAATCAATCAAAAAAATGAGATGACTCTGAATCGTCTTTCAATTTGGGATTTTTTTCTCATTCTCTCTGTTTTCTGCATCTGTGATTGAATCTGATTTGTAACACATCAGAATCTGTAACGGAGAAGATGGTGGAAGATCGTACATATCTACTTGCAAGAGTTTTCTCAAGTTCTCGTCTCTCAGAATCCAAGTGGCCTTACATGTATCCAGAATCAGAAGATTACTCTGAATCTAAGCTTATCAATGGCAAAAGAGCATTGGAAGAAGACGATGATGATGAATCCAGAGAAAGAAAATCTCCCAAATTGATTCAACAATCTGATTCTAACAACAATGGTGATGGTGATGGTAATGGTGATTCTAACGGTGATGGTGATTCACTAATCAACGGAATTGGTCAAGACAATTCAATAAGCTGTTTGATTCGGTGCTCGAGGTCCGATTACGGATCAATCGCTTCTGTTAACCGGAGTTTCCGGTCTCTGGTTAAGTCTGGTGATATTTACAGGCTTAGGAGGCAGAACCAGATTGTTGAACATTGGGTCTACTTCTCATGTCAGCTTTTGGAATGGGTTACTTTCAATCCTGTTGAAAGAAAATGGATGAATCTACCAACAATGCCTTCAGGTGTTACATTCATGTGTGGCGATAAAGAGTCGCTCGCCGTTGGTACCGATTTGCTTGTTCTAGGCAAAGATGATGGTTTCTCTCATGTCATATATAGATACAGTCTTTTGACCAACTCTTGGTCTTCCGGTATGAAGATGAGTTCGCCGAGGTGCTTGTTCGGGTCAGCGAGTTTAGGAGAGATTGCGATTTTCGCTGGTGGTTGTGATTCTCTCGGGAAAATCCGTGATTGCGTTGAGATGTATAACTCCGAGCTTCAGACTTGGACTAGGCTTCCTAAGATGAATAAACCGAGGAAGATGTGTTCGGGTGTTTTCATGGATGGGAAGTTTTATGTGATTGGAGGAATTGGCGGGAGTGATTCGAAAGTGCTTACTTGCGGTGAGGAGTTTGATTTAGAGACGAAGAAATGGACTGAGATTCCGGAAATGTCGCCTCCTAGGAGCCGGGAGAGGCCAACGTCAGAGGCACCTCCTCTTGTAGCGGTTGTGAATAATCAGTTGTATGCGGCGGATCATGCTGATATGGAAGTGAGGAAGTATGATAAGGCGAGTAAGAGATGGTTTACGTTAGGGAGGTTGCCTGAAAGAGCTGATTCGGTTAACGGTTGGGGATTAGCGTTTAGAGCTTGCGGGGAGCGGTTAATCGTGATTGGTGGACCTAGGAGTTCAGGTGGAGGGTTTATTGAGCTGAATTCTTGGATACCATCAAAAGATGGAAGTCCGCCTCTATGGACATTGCTCGATAGGAAACATTCATCGAATTTCGTTTACAATTGCGCCGTGATGGGTTGCTGATCAAAGTCAGTTTCTGAAGATTTTTTGCTGCTGGGGAGTTGGAAAGTTGCAGTCTTTTTTTGTCTTATTGATTTGGTTATAAAAATTTTCTTTCAAAATTCAATTGGATACATCATCTTGGTGGTATTTGTTAGGTTCTTGGAAAGAAAAACAGAAACAGATTTTGTAATAAGTTGGTGGAAAAAATTTCTGAAACTAAAGTTTGTTTTTGTTCAGTTCTGTTATAAGTTGTTGAATTTGTTTTCTTAATACAATCCTTTTGTATATCATTCTTTTTCGCAAAAGAGAGCTATATTGTATGTTTTTGTTTTCTTCACTCAATTTACAGTAAAGAGAATAATATGGTCGTAGTTGCAAGATATCTTTAACTTTTTGCTTGCAAGTAATAATTCTTTTGGTTCTCTGTTTTAGTTCTTTCTTGAGAAAATGGTTGCAATAAATTCTTGGAAAAGAAAAAAACAAAGATGGATTTACACATGAAAATGGCAGTTTGAATCTGATTTTGACATGTAGGTTTCAGTCATTTTCTTTTTGATCCCTTCAGTCTAATATAAACTCATGAGCTAATAGATCATAAATATTAAAAAGGACAACCACCTAACACTAGCAAGCTAACCTTTACTAATTAAAGAGATGTAAATAAGAAAAAAGTTCAGTTATGAATTACCCATCTCTTTTTGAGGTTAATAAACACTATGTTTGACTAGAGAAAATTACAGTTACGAAAAAGATACATTCCAACTTAAACGAAAAACTTTCAAATCCTTTGATTTCACTTGTTTTGCTTAAAGTAAAACCAAGATTACGCAATAAGAATTCAAAGGCAAAAACAAAAACTTGCAAAGGATGATTAATAGCCAATACTGATGAAACATTATCATTCAGAACTTAAAACAAAAGAGTCACAAAAGATTCAGAATACTGAATGTGTCCAACTAAAAAACTTGAAAGGATAAGCAAAAAGTTTCAGACTGATTATAATTCTTCACCAGAGAGAAGAGAGGAGACTACAGTTCTGAAACTTCAATAGGTGGCTGGCAAAAACGCACTTCCTGGCTGACGGTTAGCCAAAGGTCCATGGCACGAGAGGAACTGCAAAAAGATACCAAACCATTGGTCAATGAAAGTTACTGTATTACAATCCAAGAATCAAAGTGTGACAATTTGATGAATAATTGAGACACCTACCTTAGCATTGACACCATCAGGAACAACACGCTTCTCCGCCCTCAGCTTCGTGAAGTCAGCTCTGTTAAACTTAGTGAATCCCCTGAAAAAGTCACAAACTCAAAGAGTTAGCTCTAAACAGATCATAATTGATTCAAAAAACCCATGTCAAAAACCATACCATTTCCTGCTGACGATAATCTTTTGACGACCAGGGAACTTGAACTTAGCACGACGAAGAGCTTCTTGAGCATGGTGACCATGAGCATCCTTACAACGAACAGACAAAAGAACCTGTCCAATGGCAACACGAGCACAAGTACCCAAAGCTTTACCAAAAGCACCTCTCATACCAGTCTGAAGCCTATCAGCTCCAGCACACGAAAGCATCTTGTTAATCCTGAGAACATGGAAAGGATGAACCCTAATCCTCAAATGAAAAGCATCTTTTCCAGCAGATTTCACCATGTACTTGTTGCAAGCAATGCGTGCTGCTTCAAGTGCTTCGCTCGAGACATTCTCCTTCTCCCATGAAACCAAATGGACACAGAATGGGAACTCATCAACACCTTTCCTCTTCATGCCAACATCGTAAATCCTGATCTTGGGATCTGGCACACCACGACAGTAACGAGATTTTGGGTACGGCTTACCCTTGATCTGACGGTAACACCTAGCCGGTCCTATAACGATTCATACATTGTTTATCAGATCAAAATCAATGAAATCAGAGCTCAAAATCAACGATTATACTTCCATAAACAAACCAACATTCATTTCGTATTTGATGAATACAAACTCAATTGCAGAATCGCGAAATCAAACCCTAAATCTTAACCAACGAGATTGTACCAAAAATCAGTGAAACCATAGCTCAAATCGATGATCCTACTTCCATTAACGGATCAAAATCGAACAAAAATCAATCATTTCGAATCAGAAGAGCGATAATAACCTAATCAGCTATTCGATGAAGAAAAACTCAATTGCAGAATCGTGAAATCGTAATCGGTGAGAGACAAAGTAAGGAAAATGATCATTTGAATAATATAGAAACCCTACAAGAGATGAAGAAGCTTACTTCTTCCCATAGCGTCTCTCTTTTCCTTCCTCAGCCGAAATAGAGTGGCTGCTGGACGGGAAAAAGCCAAGTCTCAGAAAGTGTCTTCGTTTATATATCCGAAGATTACTAGGTTAACCAAAAATTAACTGATGGGCTCTGAAGAAAGCCCACATGTGTAAATTAGATTTCTTACGGCCCATAGGCTGTGTAAGCTTTCTTCTACATCCTCTAAAAAATTAACATGGATTATTATCATTTTAATAAAATTAAAATAAAGTAATTCATATCGAATGGAATATTTTGAATGATTGAAAATTTAGAATTTCTTTTTATGTTATTCAGTTACTGATATATATCTTTGTTTAAACGATAATGTCTTTAAGTTTAGGTAAAAGTAAAACTCGTTGTTCTTCAATCAAATACTTTATAATCACAAGCTACAAATTTCAAGATGTTTTATCTGATATATATATATTTAGATGAACAGTCATGTTCGGTTTAGTGTTATAAATTTAAGATTATTGGTTAATCTAATACAAAATTTCTCTACAATTTAGGTCTAATTGAAATTTAATTTGATTTTCATTTAAATCAGTAAGAGGAGAACCTACCAATTAGACTCAAAATTCTCATTGAATAAGGTAAATTCTATTTACAGCTAAGCAAATAATTTGAATAGAAGGTAAGATAAATATCTTATTATATAAAAGATAAGTCGGTCGACGAGAGTTTGACACGTAAGCAAAATTGTAATTCACGAAATCGTGACATTTGTCTAATAGTGATTGAGATTATGACATGTGTTAATATTAAAAATAATTAGGAAAAATAAAAATTAAAAATGGAAAATTGACAATGAAATCATTAAGTAAAAACTAAAATTAAAAATGGAAAACCAACATTGTAATTATTAAGTAACTAATCAAATATTAAAAAAGAAAATTTCTAAAGTCCGAACTATAGTGCAAACTAATTATAAAAAAAATTAAGAAACAAAATCGAGAAAAATAAAGTCGTAAAAAGCAAAAAGTAGAGAGAATAAAAAGTGAAAAAGTAACTAAGAGATAATAGAAGTTGTAGAAAAAAAATATTGAGAGAATGAAAGAAAAAGAAGATAATGATAAAACAAAAGAAGATATATAAACTAAAAAACAAAAAATAATTAGAAGGGTATGGAAATCTAAAATTAAAAATTTAAGATATGCATAGCCATAGCAAAGATCACCTAATTCTATAAGCATACTTTCCAACATAATTATAGAATCACAAAAAAACGAAAATTTTGACTTAAGATAAGATTGGTACATTCAATATTTTTCTAAGAAAAGGAAATTGTATAAAATGAAAATGTTATAAGTTAAAAAGATAATAACAATACAACTACTATTATAATAATTTTATAGGTATTATGAGATTATTTACATGAAATTTATTATGTCCTAATTTAACTATACATTATTTGAAGAACATATATTCATTATGAGTAAGAATATAGTAATTTGATTTCTTTATTATTAAGAATATGAATTGAATTACACTTATGTATTTTAGGATCCGTATGAGATAAATTAGAATATGAAAATGTAGATAAAAATTGATATCTAATGATTTAAGATGCGTATTTTATTGTATATCGATATATTTTAGTAATTGAACGGGTTACAAACTAAAACTTAAATATTTATTTGAATAACTTTTAACATGATTAACCGCGTATCAACGCGGGTCCTAACCTAGTATTAAAGAAAAGACATCACTTTTCCTCGGGCCCAATTATCATATATTCCCCCAGCTACAAATAAGAATATACATCATGTTCGAAACTAAAACTACTTACAAATCATCATGTTCGAAAAAATAGACAAGAAACATTAACAACATTATTTGGTTAATTCCATGTTGATGTAATTTAAATTTTTTTTTTTTAAAACTAATGAATATGTTAAAGGAAAAAGATTAATAGAAGCGGTGAAGAAGGTGGTGGTGGTGGATTTCAACATGACCAAAATGAAAAACATTGGTGAACATAGTATGTACTCATGCATAGTTCATTTTAGTTAATCATCTCCTACATGCATTGCTCTGTTTGCTTCAACAGTTGATTTGCTCTGCGTGTGACATGGAATGTATAAATAAGTTGCTGAATCTTTCAATCTAAAGCCTCTTGTAACAATTTAAAGGAAACAAAAAGCCTAAAGCGGATTTAAAGATTCGTTCATCAGGCTTCTCGTATCCAATTTCTGATGATACAATCACAACGTCGAACCTGTAAAAGAGCAAGTATCAAAGTGTGTACTATGACATTCTCAAATTTAATATACAGAAAATGACACCAAACTCACATATTTATTACTTTAAGATCCTTCAATAGCTTTCTTAGCTGAGTATCGAAATTGGAGACAACAACCAGTTGAACTAGAATCATCTAACCTCAATTTCAGAAATAAGCAATAACAAGGAGAGAGTTCTTCGATGTGATAATAACCTCCAACATCTTTCAGTAGTGACATTGTCTCATAAGCTTCTTCTGGGAGATGCCCGACTCACCATTCGCGTAATACTAAGGAAAGAAGAAGAATATTTTGAAGGCATCAATGTAATGTAAGATCAAAGCTACTTAAAAGACCAAAACTAAGCCTCTATATACTCACTTGGTAGACTTCTTCAAAGTAGTCATTATCAGATTAACCAATAGCCTCCAAAACAATGAGCTTCCAAAACGGTCCTCCATCTCCCTGAAGATACAATGCAAGATGTTTTAATAACACATTACTTTGTAGGAAACGATGAAAGTCCGAATCTAAAATAACGAAAAAGAAGCAAATTCACTCATTTTAAAGGATATGGTAACACAATTTCTCAAGCCAAGGAGCAACAAAAGTTCTCTTGAAACCTTGCTTGACCTCAGCTAGACTTGTTTTGAGACTTGAACTAGACAAAAAATAGCAACTTGAGATCATCCGAAAAATGCAACAAGAAACCCAAAAAAAAGAAATGGTTTTGTATAAAGAAAGTGACCGTATTTTTGGCCCAAGAAAGCGTAAGTTTCATGAACAAGTTTAGACAATTGCAAAAGGATTCCTCATGTTGGAAACTAAAACTACTTACAAATCATATAAAAATACATCACTTAGCTACAAATAAGAATATACTCCCCTAGCTACAAATAAGAAAAACATTATTGTTGGAAACTAAAATTACTTACGAATCAAATAAAAAGAGAGGTGGGAGGTGCACCAAAAACGAGGAAAAAGGTAGACAAGAAACATTAACAACATTATTGGCTAATTCCATGTCGATTAATTTTTATAAAAAAAACTTCTTAAACTGATGAATTTGTAAAAGGAAAGAGATAGAAGAGGTGAAAAAGGTGTTGGTTGATTTGAACATGACCAAATGAAAAGCATTGGTGAACAAAATATGCACTCGTGCATAGTTTATTGTAATTTGAGTAGCTTTTTATACACTGAGTAACCAAAATTGATTTTGACAATAAATCGTTATAAATACAGTTTATACCATAAGCAATCACTAAACGCATGTCTTTTTCTAGCTGAACATTAATACAATATTTTCTGTCAGAAAAGAAATAGAGATGACAATAGTTTTAGTTAACCACATAAGGCTTTGCATTAAAGTAGCCACACACAAAAGCACAAAATATCCATAAAAAGCAAGGACAGTCAAATTGAAAACCTCTATAAATTTTCCCATCGTAAGCAGTAATGGCGAATTTATTTGATTTTTTTTTTGCTGAATTTTATATATGGGGTTAGATTGACTAATTCTTAGATGGAAAGAGAGTCATCTGGTTTCAACAAACCACAATGTCGCATAACAACCTAAAAGTTTTGAATTCATAGCGATACACCAACAAGTATGAGTATCCTCCTGCTCACACATGGCCTAAGCAGGCCCGGTTCAATTAACTAATGGGCACTGTGCTTAAAAACATTTTCTACAAAACTTTAGGGCATTTTTTTGTAAAATTTCAAATTTTTAGTACCTTTTTACAAATTATTCAAATATTTACAATTTTTTTGTAAACAAATTTTAGCTGAAAATTGTGGCCCCACGGTAGGGCTCTGTGCAAGTGCACAGCTGGCACATTACTAGAACCGGCCCTGCGCCTAAGTAAGTATGTACCTTTCCCATCCATTACATCCACATAGCGAACTTATTTGTTGTTTTTCTATTTTGGACTTTGGCATATTTTTTCTTTTGGTTTTGCCCAATTTGTTCCTGTTTATGTTAATTAGTCCAATTTATGTTTGATAAATATTAAACGTGTATACATGATATCAGCTTCGTTGGAAAAGAATCATGAGAATTTTCTGATGGTGGTCGTGAACGAGATAAAACCTGATCTAGAATTAATGCAGTAAATCTCATTATGTTTGTCAATTTAGCAAAATATGTCATGGCGTAGTGGCAGTGTGATGCTTGCGTATTCTGATGGTCAGTGCATCTAAATCGTTAAGCACCCTCAATACAATAGATTTTCTAATCAGTGTGTATCAGTCATCAAAACTACGTCGTTTTAGCAGTTTTAAGAAGAACAAAATATTGCATTTAAACAGATTCAAACTCTGACTTGCTTTTTTCCGGTTGAGGATTAAATTTGGAAAAAAAATCATTGTATAGGGTTATTTTGTAGAAAACCCTTCTTTAATCTGTCATTTAATTCTCTGACTAAAAACAATACACATCGATACATATGTGTGTATGTAAATTAACGATCGAATCACAACTCTTCAAAAAAAAAAAGACCGTTGTTACAGAGTCAAACATTTGGATCTCCAGATGTTTTCATATTGTATGATGATCCTGAAGACGAACGTCAAAAATTTCTAAGAACACTTATCTTAGGTTCTTCATCACCGGTCGAGATCCCTAGTTCATATGAGAAACTTTCAATAATCTTGTTAATCTTCATTAAACGTTAAATGTGTACATGAGAAAGCTTATATACAAGTGTAAACCATAAGCTATAACTAAACCAATATAAACCAACATTAAACCATTCTATATACACTAATACTCCCCCTCAAGATGGAAATCTTGGACATAATAATGCCATGTGAAGTTTGTGATCTTCAAGTGAAAAGAAGTGGTGTAAAACTGAAATTTGATCTTCTGGTGGCCTCGACAATGATTCATAGAAGAACCAAAGGATTTTGTGTAAACGACCAGAATGAGACACAATCCTTGGTGCCATAACCTGAGACATGTAGACTCCATAATGAGGAACAAAGCTTGACTGCAATTTTGAGAAGAGCTCCTCCAATATTTGACAGTGACATGTTAAGAAACATTCTCCTCTTTGTCCTTCTAAGAGAACTTCACAACCAACAATAAACTCAGGCCATTGGCTAACAAGGTCTCCATCTTCATTGACTTTAAGCCTCAATTCTAGTGGATGTATCAACTCTAGGAAGCACTGAAATTGTTTCACCATGTGTTGTTCATCAAGAAGAAACAACACAAACCAGAGGAGCGTAGATCGCAATTCTGCATATCCAGCTGTATAACAAAGCTCCCCCTGACTTGGAATAACCGGACTAGCATGTGGCTGAAACGCAGTCTTGTTCAGCAACAAAGCACGAGCAGAAGAACTCACAAGTTGCAGAACAAATGACGCTAGAAACATTTTGGCAGGACTGAAATAAACCAAGAAGAAAGAACATTGATCAAGTGCTCTTTCTATCTTCTTAAACATTCCTTGATGCCTCGGAAATCCATGCGTTATGCTCCAACAATAAACCATATCAACACACAACTCTGGAAAGATTTCCAGCAATTTAAACAGGCTATTTAGCTCCTGAAATGCATGTGTGAAGTTTTTCAAAACCAGAATGGCACAAACGCATGCTCTAAGATTGTGTGAAACATCCAACACAATCAAGCTCGTAGCAACATATACTAATGATGCTTCAAAGAAACCAGTTGAATTCTTCAGAGATGGATATACTCGTGAGAGTTTGCAGAGATGATAAACCATAAACAAGATTTTCTTGTTGCATTCTCTTGAAGATACCATATAACCATAATCTGTGAGTGTGATACCGTGATTATCTAGACATAATCCCAACCTTGTTCTATCAATAACACACTCAAGATTTTTGGTCATGTTCACTAACCAAATCTCCCCATCTCCATGAACATATCCAATCTCCAGAATTTTCCAAACAACAACAACATTCACCTTGCCAATAACAACACTTTGAGGAAAAACCAGCCAACAATGACGAACGGCATAAGCACATCCTTGAGTCGAGCAAAATAAGGCATGGTTCCACATAACAAGTAAGCAAGGGAATGAGTAGTTCAGACCTGGAGAAAGTGAGAGACTCCAGAATTCAGCTCCAAGATTACTCTCTGGTGGTCTTGGAAGAGATCCATAGCAGAGTATAAACTCCAACGTCAAATCCAACCATGGATTTCCTTCAAATAACTCGTCAGCTACAGAAGATTCTTCATGTGGATTGAAAGATTTATCAGAACCAAACATCGATGAATACTGATTCATCGCATTAACTTATCCGTAACAAATTTCAACCAAGAACAATGAAGGATCAACTCTGATCCATAAGAAATAGCCGATTCCGACTATTATAAAACGCGACCAACTCTGATCGTCTAAGAAAATCGTATGAAAACGATATAAACCGGAATCGAAGCCAAAATCAAACCTCGCCGGAGAAGAAACGAACACGATCTGAAGAATCGGTTGTTTATAGAGCAATTGAAGCTCAATAGAAGAGAAAACGATCTCGATCTGAAGAATCGGTCGTATATAGAGCAATTAAAGCTCAATTTGAAGGAGAACAAGAAGCAAATTCACTGAAGATGAAAATTGCCCTAAAAACAAGCTTCGTCGAGCACCAAATTAGCTCATATCAAAGTGATTGAGCTCGGATTCTGCAGATTCCTCTGTGTAGGTCGATTATTTCCAAGCGATCGACGAAACCGAAGCTTGATTCAAGTTGAATCGATGAAGAAGATGAAGATGAAGAAAAGCGATCGGAAAACTTCACCGATCTGAGATTGAAACCGATCAATCGAATCGGATTTTTGCAGAGATTCAGAAATTGATGATAAGAATCAGAAATCAAACGAAAAAACTGAAGAAATTGAGCAAGAATTTGGCGGAAGAAGTGAATGAAGATTGGGGGAACTTGGCTCTGATACCATTTCAATAATCTTGTTAATCTTCATTAAACGTTAAATGTGGACATGAGAAAGCTTATATACAAGTGTAAACCATAAGCTATAACTAAACCAATATAAACCAACATTAAACCATTCTATATACACTAATAGAAACAAATTACATGTTTCTTAGCTTAGTAGCCGTGACGATCTCGTTGTTATAGTAACTAAAGGTTGGGGTGGAAATATGAAGTATGAGAACTTATGGGGGTATAAGTGTGAAAATTCTAGATTTAAGGGTCAAAAGTAAGAAGTTGTGAAGAATCGAAGGATGACAAAATATATATATATGAGTCATATATGCTTTTACGGAGAAAAAAATCATAGAAGTTGTTGAATTGTTCGCCTTTCTCTCATTTCTTGGATTTTCCAGATTTTGTAAAATCTCTGAGCTAATTCGTTGAGGAGTTAGTAGGTGAATCTTTCAAGTAACAAAGAATCGAAAAATTCACCTACTAATTCCTCAACGAATTATCTCAGCGATCTTACAAAATTTGGAAAATCAAAAAAAAAAAGAGAAAAACGAACAATTTAACAACTTCTATAATTTTTTCTCTGTAAAAGCGTATAAGACTCATATATATATATATTTCTATTGTGTCATCTTTCGATTCTTCACAACTTCTTACTCTTCCTCTCTCCAATTTTCAACGACTCATAATCGACTAAGAAGACAACTTGGCTAATCCTAACTAAACAGTCCCTCGTCTTGGATTCGGTAAAAATAAGATAACAGGTGTAACGCCCCGACCGTCCCTCCCATGGGCTCCCGTCCACTCTCATGCCCGTGAGCCCATCATGTCCGACGGTCGGTGCGTTAGTCCGGGAGGCTCTAAAGTCATGTTTACTGACCCTGCAAATCACCACGCGATCTTTTCTCGTGTTTTGACCACACTCACACGATACCGAAAATCACTTCCCAGTAGGTCACCCATCCTGAAACTATTCCAGCTTAAGCACGCTTAACTCTGGAGTTCTCTCAAGACCTGTGACCGAGAAGATAAGTGCACTTTAGTGATAATTCTTTTAAGCCTCTCCGCATATACCGCATATACCATATATGCTCTGAAACCGGAGTGTCACAACAGGCGCATACAAACTCGTATAGCTATACACAACTCTGTAGAAATAGGCTTAGAAAATGTTACTACGTGCGAAGTTTTCGATTTTGGCACCAACGCTTGGAGGTACGTTACTTCCGCTTCCCCTCATCGGGTTGTTGGTTATCAAGAAGCAGTATATATGAATGGATCGCTTTATTGGTTCACTAACTACGGAGAAACCAAAGTCTTATCTCTCGATCTTCACATCGAAATTTTTCAAGTAATCTCAAAGCCTTGCAACATCAACATGAGAAATCTCTGCTTGTGCGTATCAGCATAAGCATTTCCCAAACAAGTGATATGGTCGTTTGATTCAGACAAACAGACCTGGGACAAAGTATCGGAGAGTTCGCATAATTCTAACTCACGAGATCACGACACGTGTTAAGTAGTCGATTAGATTATGACACATGTCAATTATTTAAATATGTAAGTTTTTCAATATCAAAATTGCTAATTAACCAAAAAGGAAAAAGTTAAAATGGAAAAAACAAGCATAAAGTAATTTTACAAATTGCACAGAACCTCTATACAAATAGTTATATAAAATATTTAGTTGAAAACAATTTTTAATAAAGGGAAATTTAATATAAAAACAAATTAAAAAATGGAAAATAGCAAACTATATAATTAAAAATAGAAAAGACCATGTTTCTATCGTTATATATAGGCAGATGTTTAAAATATGTTATATCTATGGGGAACACAAAATAATTGACTATGGATAGAAGTAGAAATAGATCAAGGAAAAAAAGCAAAGATAAGGAAAATTTGGTTAGTGGTGTGTTTTTACATGTTTAAAGTTTACGAAAGGACATTAAAGAAGGATCGTAAAAACATGTAAGAATGATTTAATTGTTATATCAAATAGTTTAATAATTTAAACCATATTTACATATATTAAACCTGTATACTTTATTGATTTTTAAATTCTTCAAATTATATGAGATATAAAACTATAATTTTTCAAATGACATATGAACCTATAACTTTAATTACTGCATTATCTATGTTAGAAATTGAATTAAGAATATAATATGTTTTTTCCTAAAACATTTTTTTAACCATAACTATTTAGTGTTTTTACTATAAATTAAATAATCTTCGCATCGCGAGGGGTTTTAAAAGGTTTTAATCTAGTATTCAATAAATATGGATGTATGTTCTCATTAGGAATTTTTGAGAAGAAGAAGAAGAAGTTGCTTCTTCAAGACCGTGAGTCACACAAAAGACTAATGATGACACATGATCCTGAAACCAACAAAACCAAATCATATGATGTTGATTTACCTGATATATATATATACATCAGTTCTCTTGTTTTTTATTTTCCGAGTTTAATCTCTATTTTATAATTTGACATTATTTGTCAATGAATAACGTTATTACTCTTCCGAATTAAGCCTAGAATACACTACTGCATATAATTTTTTAGATTCTTGTTTTGCAGCTTTTTCACTTTATCATAATTACTTAACAAAAAAAAAAAAAAAGATTACATTATTCATTGAGCAAATGTATACATACTCAAGGTCTGAAAATTTACCCAGAGATATATTACAAAAAGTCACAGAGCAAAATCTGAAGCTTAGAGTTCTGAAACCAAGATCCGATCTCGTATGTCTGAAAATGTTAGCACATCTTTTCCCCATACCCTATTTTTTTCCAAAGAAAACAAACAAACAAAAAAATAGTATGTCATGTAGGATTTGATTCAACAAACTCGAAAAAAAAAGAAGCACAAAATGTATTTGTGACGCACCAACAAGCAATACCGCTGGCGTTCGCTCCCCCCTTTATCAGCTCTTTCATCATCTCCTACATGCACAGCTCTGTTTGCTTCAACGTTGATTTGCTCTGCATGTGACATGGAATGTATAAATAAGTTGTTGAATCTTTCAATCTAAAACCTTTTGTAATAATTTAAAGGAAGCAACAAAACCTAAAGCGGATTTAAAGATTCGTTCATCAGGCTTCTCGTATCCAACTTCTGATGATACAATCACAGCGTCAAACCTGTAAAAGAGCAAGTATCAAAATGTCTACTATGACATTCTCAGATTTAATATACAGAAAATGACACCAAACTCACATATCTATGACATTAAGATCTTTCAATAACTTTCTTAGCCAGGTATCAAAATTGGAGACAACAACCAGTTGAACTGCAATCATCAAACCTCAATTTCAGAAACAAGCAATAACAAGGAGATAATTCTTCGACATGATAATAACCTCCAGCATCTTTCAATAGTGACATTGTCTCATAAGCTCCTTCTGGGAGATGCCACGCCTCACCATTCGCGTAATACTAAGGAAAGAAGAAGAATATTTTGAAGGCATCAATGTGATGTAAGATCAAAGCTACTTAAAAGACCAAAACCCATCCTCTATATACTCACTTAGTAGACTTCTTCAAAGTAGTCATTATCAGAACAACCAGTAGCCTCCGAAACAACAAGCTTCCAAAAAGGTCTTCCATCTCCCTGAAGATACAATGCAAGATGTTTTAATAACACATTACTTTGCAGGAAACGATGAAAGTTCGAATCTAAAATAACGAAAATACAAAGCGAAATCCCTCTTTTTAACGGACATGGTAACGCAATTTCTCAGGCCAAGGAGCAGCTAAAGCTCTCTTGAAACCTTGCTTTATCTCAGCTGGACTTGTCTTGAGACCTGAATTAGACAAAAAAAAAAACAACTTAGAGATCTTTCAAAAATGCAACAAGAAACTTAAAAAATCGAAATTGGTTTTGTATAAAGAAAGTTACGGTATTTTTGGCCCAAAGAAGCGTAAGTTTCATGAACAGGTTTAGACAATTGCAAAAGGGTTCCTCCAGCATCAAGCAACAAACCATCATAATCACTCTTAATCGGCTTGCCTTCACATAAACCAAATAACGAACAAGAAAAATTCACTATTTGACAGAATTATAGTAAGCCCAGAATTGTTCGTCAAATTCACATTTTGATTTTCAGATCCACTTAAAATCAAATGCATCTCAAAGAACCCAATTCTCAAATTCGCCATTTTTAATCAGGAAACCGAAGAGAATCAGAAACTAACCGGTGCTGTAACAGATAGAAGAAGGCCGGAGTGAGCCAAAGAATCTTCCGATTGGTCTCAACGCTTCAATTAGATTGCTTCCTCGTGAACGTCTCAAACAACCTTCCATATTTTTTCCGATCCGAAATGTGAATACTTTTTTCTTTCTTCTACAGAATTTTTGTTAATCTTTATCAAATTTTTTTTTTTTTGTTAAGATAAAAAGTCTAAATTTTTTATCATTTTCCTTATACAACTTTTTAGTGTATTGACTGAAAAATGATATACAAAAATAGTTTTGTTCATTGATCCTTAGCTCTTGAATAAACATCAACCAAAATCCCATTTTTGTGGTCTAGAAACATCAAACATATATTTTTCTTATTCATTTGTTGTCGCTATTTTGAATTTATTAGGAAGAGTTTTCGAAGGTTAGCCATTTTATGGAAGGTATCTAATTATTTTTAAAAAAAATAGTGAAGATAACTAGTTTATGGATCTGATTGACGTGATAATTCAAGCAAAATCACGTACAATTTGATCAATGTTTTTAGAATATTGCATCAGTATCATATGTTGCTAGCTCATAATATTTGTGGAACCGTATTTATAAATAGTTTGATATCCACTTTTATTTTTGAATGTCATTTATTAATAAAAGTGTGATAGAAATGTAATTTTTTGCATTCTCTGTTGATATTATTCAGTCATATATAAATGTCAAATAATTGGTTTTGAGAATTCAAGTAGTCGTATGAACATATATTCTGATTTTGTTGACTTAGAATAAAAAATCAAAACAAATAGTCAAAATTATGTAAAGCATGCATGTGAAAAGCTATTTCCGGAGTCTACAAAAGCTAATAGATGCATCAAACATACATAAGAAATGAATAGAAAAGAGTGGGCATTTGTGATGATTTAGTAACTAAATCCTAAATCCTAATCTATTTCCGTAACCTCGCATAACAATTCAAGAAGATCATAATTATATGAGATTAGATTAATACGAATAATTGATCTTTAAAAAAAAACATCGCACAAACAAGGGTAGCCATCAGGGGCGGCCCTGACCTAAAGCTGGTAAAGCTTGAGGTTTAGGCATCAAGATAACTTATTAATTTTTGGGACATCAATTTCATAAAATTTTGTTGTAGTCCAGTGGTTCGGTCTGAGTAATATTAAGTTTTAGGGGACAAGTTCAAATCCCACAGCATGCAGGTTATGACAAATTTCCATTCATGTTGGGCCATTCATGTTGGGCCGGCAGTGGTAGCCATAGTCAATAACGGAACCGATGACATTTTTAAAATCCAACCATGGTAACTAATACCTAATGCAGTCTCTAAACAATCTTTGCTACGCCTCTCCACTCCTAACTTCATAAGAAAAAAGTGATTAGTTGAAAAAGCAGAGGAAGGAAGGAAGGACGTGCATAGAAGTGTAACAAAAGACCCAATTTAGATTTTTCTGACATTTTTTCTACAATTCAAATTTGTTGACCTCCTCTGCGAAGGTATGAGAAAAATTGATAAAGCTAGATTTTAAGCTTAGTAAACAGAGTTAAATATTACAGGATAGTTTGTTGCGCTTCTTCCTCTTGCCAATATTTCATGGTTTAGAATGGAGTATAGACAGTTAAGAGCAACAGGATTGTATTCGACAAAGTCAGGGTATGCACTTAACAAGACGAATGTAGAGCCGATACAAGATGAAGATTTCGATTGGAAATTATGCGTATGGCAGGTGAAAACTGCACCAAAGATCAAATCCTTTCTCTGGAAATTAAAGAGTCACTCTCTAGCAGTAGGAAACAATCTATCAAGACGTGAGGTTAAAGATGTAGCTAAGTGCAAGGTATGGGATGGTTTGGAAAGTTAGATACATATCATGCTACTTTGTCCATTTGCAGCCTCTGTTTGGGATTTGGCTCCGATTATGTTCAAGCCTGATTCATCGATTATCACGGTCAAGCTTCTCCTCAGGACGGCTAGAAGACAGGTGAACCTCCCTCCGTGTGGGCTCGCAATGTCACCAATCTTCCCATGGCTCCTTTGGAATTTATGGAAAGCAAGGAACCAACGTCTATATGAAAATGGTCGAATTTCACCAATGGAGTTAATTGTTAGAGCACTTAAGGAAGCAAAGAGCTGGCAAGATACTCAGCAATGGACCGTGATTCCAAGACCTCTACAAGCAATAGGGACCTTACCACAAGCGACTCCGGATACGTTGCTCTGTTTCACCGATGCATCTTGGATACCTTCAACAAGAAGTTGTGGTATTGGCTGGTGTATCTGTGACTCGACTCATCAAACCATTCTCCAACATAGTGCACCGCGGGAGAATGTGGCATCAGCTTTAATAGTGGAAGCACTCGCAATGAAAGTCGCTCTAATTGCAGCTAAATCAAAGGGTTTCCGAGCTCTCACCGTACCCTCGGACTCTCTCACTCTTGTCACACTACTCAAGTCAAATGGTGTTGTCAATGAGTTGAAATCTCTTATTTATGACATCCGTCATCCGTTGTATAGTCTATGGTTTCACATCTATCTCTTTTATTTTTATTCCTCGCTCGGCAAATGTCTTAGCCATGCCTTATCTAAGTTTAGCAATGTAACTTTAAACTCAATCCCTTAATAGGGAGTCTTTAATCAAAGCTCGGTTTGGTCAACAGAAAAAACACAGTTAAGAGCAACAATATTGGAGAAGGTGAGTGTATAATGGGATGCAGTGCCGGCGCTCTCACTTATGTTAAATATTTTAGGGGCCAAAATTTTACAGAGAAGTTGTTGTAGTCTAGTGGTTAGGGGTGTTTTACTTTACTACAGGTTGTGGGTTCGAACGTATGTAGTGTTGCTTTTTTAATTTTAAAACAGAATTGTTTTGTGGGCCTTTTTTGTTGGTTTGGGCCTTCTATGGATTATATATCTTTCGAACTTAGTCTAACAACAATAACTGTCGATATCCTAGTGTTAGGGACCGTATTACTAGACCTAAATTAGGGCAGTTCGAATCCTCCTACCATCATCATTATATGTTTTTTTTTTTTGTAGTTTAACAGGCCAAAAATTGTTTTTAGCTTGGGGCCATTAAAATGTCAGGGCCGGCACTGATGGGATGAATCAGATTAACAAAGAAAACAAATAAAGAAGAAACTTAAGGCAAATGCAATGAATATTGCAGAACTTTGGAAAATTACAGAGGGAGGTACAATTAACAATCATTTTACATCCAAAATCGGAACGCATTTGAACATAGAAATGGCATCGACTACTAAACCACAAAAGCATTACACCATCTAACTATTATGTGCTTGATTTAAAAATACAAGACAATATTAAAAAGATCATGTTTCATTTTTTGGGGATTAAATATATACGTTGACAAGATCAACCATTGAAAACCAAACATGATAATCCAAACTCTTGCTAGAAAAGAAAGAGAGATGAAGTGATACATCAAACAAGGATATTTCACACATTTACAGTTCACATGAAACTTTGCCCGGCCAAGTTTTCGTGGAAGGTTCCATCACACATTTATGGTTGGAAGCCAACAAAACCCTTCAAACTAAGCCATGTTATTCAATGAACTTTTGTTAGGAACAGAGCCGGATCTGAGATTATCGGGGCCTTTTACCAAAAAAAAATTAATATCCAAATAAAATATTTTTTTTCAGAAAAAATACAATTTTTTTTAACAACAATACACATAATTTTTTTTTATTTTGTAAATTAAAATTATAAAAAATCTACCTTAAAGTTTAATGTTTTTATCATATAATTTATCTAAATCTTTATTTTTTCTATACAATAAATATATTTTCCATAAATTAATATATAAATTTTTTTTTAGTGGGGCCCTTTATTATGTGGGGGGCCATTCAAATGTGTCATAGATATGTGCTCAAATCCGACTCTGGTTAGGAATCGAGCATATTAACATCCATTGTGAATCCCGAGCTCTCCACATTTCCTCCATTTTTCTTCCCCGACGGTCGATTCCTTCTTCTTCCCGACGGTCGATCCCTCTTTTCCGGTCATCTTCTCCGGCTCCGGCGCTGTCCGCCGTCAATTCCCAGGGCTCAACCCTGGACGGTCATCAAAACAAACTTACCGGCGGAAAGAATCGGAGAGGGCGAGATTCGATAAGACAGAGAGGAGAAGAAGGAAAAGGAAATCTGATTTTTTTTTGTTTTTCCCCAAATGAGACGTTGACACGTGTACATATGAGACTGTCTCATAAAACTCAACCCACTGAGCCGGCTCAGGCTCTTTCTCATTTTCAAACTCATTTTTGATTTAGTTTTGGATCTGAAGAGATCCAAAAACTCACTGGTAAACATGGGTACAATTTTTTATCCAACTAAAGCCCAATAACACACACATTTATCAGAGATAAGCTTAAGGGTTAATTAGCAAAATAGCCAAATTTTTTTTTTTAATAATTAAAAATCTAACCAAAATTAGGCATTTTCTTAGCCATTGGATTTGAGTCAATTGACTACTTTTCTAATTATAATTATTTTCTTGGCTATCTATCCTAATTTCCCTAAATTTAATACAACAGGGACACATGTGTCCACGTTGTCTTCATGGAATAACTTTCGAAGCTTCAGCGAACACATCATCACCGCCTCTGTAAGAAACCCACACCGGAATTTCCACCGCAGGTGATTAGCAAACCGGAAAACCCGTCGGCCATGGGCCTCCATCGAAGCCTCTCCTCATGTCTTTCGTCAATATTATACCGCTGCAGAACTCTTCAATCTTTTCCTCTATCATCGCCGAAATTAGATGAGCAGATACCCGAAACCACCAAAATTTGGTGAAACCGGATCATTTGATTCAAGAAACAAACGGATTAAAAATTAAACTCCGAAATAGAGGGAGACAACTAAAAAAACTAAAATCCGAACTAAGTCGGAAAGCCGAAAATCCGATTGAAATCAACCGGAAAAAATAATCCGCCTACGCGGAAGTATATTATATACAAAAGTTTTCGCCGAAAAAAGAAATCCGGTGAAACGGAAATTGCTCTTCTCTCTCTAAAAGATATGTAAGAGAGGGATATGTAAGAGAGAGGCCCACAAAATTCAATTTCCTTTGTGTTGTGTTTCTCGAGAATGTCTTTATTTATTCTCTCACAAAAATAGTTTAAATTTGGGTTAGTGAGAGATTAGTTTCAATAAATTAGAGATTTATATATCCGAAAACAAAATAAATGGGACACAGGTTTTATACTCGAAACCGACTCATACGAAAAGGCAAAGCTATCGTCAACACCAATAGACAGGCGCCACGACATAAAAACGAAATCGATGAGATTTTGACTTCGACGTTCAAGAAAGTTTTTTTAATAAGAAAAATGTAAACCGGTGGTGGAACTAAAATCGCAGGGGATTGCCGTGATGACTTCAGATGAAAATGGGTGACGATAACTTTTCCGATGATTCGAGTTTCGCCTGCGATTTCTCCTCTACCGGCAAAAATCTCGAATCTCGAGCTTACGAGGGTCATTTCTACATTAAAGGTTTAGCTACAAAGATTTAGCTACTCATACATTAAAGACTTCATCTCTCTTCTTAATCAGTAAAGGTTTCATCTTTCTCTTCTCCGGTCTCAACAAAATCCGTACAAGTCTCTCTAAAGGTTTCATCTTTCTTCTCCTCTCTGTATTTCGTTAAAGCTTTCTGATTCTTTTCTAGATTCTTACAGTTTTTCTTTTTCTGGTTTAAGATCTTGTTCTTTCTTGTTATGGAGACGATTGGTAAATGAACCAAGTCACGGAGCATGCAGCGTCTCGACAAGAGCGATTGCTTCATCTTCCGCCAAGAAGCGGAAACGAAGAAGACGACGTTGAGGATCTCACTCCGGTTTGCAACACAGTTGTTGTTAAAGAGAAGATGTATGCGAGAACAATTGTATGCTATTTTGGCGGGGAGAAGATGCCACGCTCGAGCAATGTCGCTTCTGTCTTACGGATCGATATCATCCGTGGAATGGTCAAAGTAAAAGGATTCCAAAACAACGAATGTTTTATCTTCCCATTACCAATCGTTTGAAAAGACTATACCAATGTCAATCAACTGCGGGACATATGCGTTGACATGCCGATCATATTAATGTTGGAGGCGAAATGAATCATCCATCCGACGGGGCCGCTTGGAAACATTTCCAGAGCGTTTATCCGGGGTTTGCTTCTGAACCAAGAAACATCTACCTTGGATTGTCAACAGATGGTTTTAATCCACTAGGCATGAGTGACCAGGCACACTCAATCTGGCCGGTGATAGTCACACCATACAATCTACCTCCTGGTATGTGTATGAACCGAGAATTTTTATTCCTCTCGATTTTGGTTCCTGGTCCAACACACCCGAAGAAAAGTCTGGACGTGTACCTTCAACCTTTAATCGACGAACTACAACAACTGTGGACACATGGCGCTGATGTATACGATATATCAACACACAATTCTTTTAAGGTGAAAGCGGCGCTTATGTGGACGATTAGTGATTTCCCAGCTTATGGGATGTTATTAGGGTGGATAACTCACGGACGCCTCGCATGTCCATACTGTATGGATTCAACCAATTCATTCTGGTTAACGAATGGACGAAAACATTGTTGGTTTGATTGTCACCGAAAGTTTTTGAAGAGCGACCACCCATACAGGCGGAATGTAGTTGCCTTCACTAAGTCTAAAGCTGTCCATGATGAAGCACCAGTCAAATGAGTTCTATGCTAACAAACTCTTGTATTAAGCTTTCCTCTAGGTAATAATATTCACATTTTATCCAAAAAAAAAATGACAAAAGAGTAAGATAGCAGTTTAAAAAATGTAAATTAGAAAAACTGTTTTAAATTATATAATTAACCATTTATATGCTCAAGCCACCAATAATCCATTAGTATGTTAGTAAGGAAAACAAAAATTGAAATTAGGAAAAAGAAGGACTAACCTTGTCTAACAAAAGTAATGGTAATAATGTAAGAAAGAGGTTAGAGGATCGATGTTAAAGGAGATATAAAATAGTAATCATTTATATAACTCTCTGTTTAGGGAGTGGAATCATGGTTAAAACGGAATTAGTGGTAAGAGAAACGACACACATAACTCTTTTTTTAATGGGTGGAAAGGAATAACCTATTGGGCAGACGAACACTTAATGATCTAAAGAAGAAGATTAGTCAATTGGATCTCATGGAAGTATTATCATGTTCTATTGAATCGACTACATGTACACTTGATGATCTAAAGAAGAAGATTAGTCCATTGGATCTCATGGAAGTATTATCATGTTCTATTGAATCGACTACATGTTTCCTCTCTTCTAATTGGTTTCGTTTTGTGAATAATCTAAACATGTAAAACATCACAATCAAAATCGTATTTTTACTCGGTCAATTTTTTTTACGCATCACTTATTCCTTTTTTAAAAAAAATTAATAGCCAGGTGTCAAAGAAATACAATCACTTATTCTTCTCATGGAGAATGTTAACCATCTTTTATATTTTAGATATTGATATGTAGATTTAACAAATAATAACGCCAAAAAGTAAATAAGATGCGTAAATAGAATGGATCAAACAAACAAAATTTATAAAAATAAGGAAGGATTGGTTTAATATTCCAAAATTTTATAATATTTGAAAACTAACCCTTGTTTTGAAAAGTTTGAAAACTAACCTTTTTGTTTAATAAATAAAACAAATTATTCTGATAATTAAAAGATTCTCTTTTTAAAAAAATTTCCGAAATTGATTGAATTTAGTTAGTTTTTGAAAATTTGTAACATTTTTGAAACTAATATAATTTAGGTTAAATTAAACTAAAATTTCAACATGTAAAACTAAACCCTAAACCCCAAATCCAAACCTTATTCCCTTAAAAAAACTACACCTTAATTTGGAATAGTTAACTCAAACCCAAAAATTTTAAAATACAAATCCATTAAAAATCAATTTTTGTATTTGTGTTATTTTTGGAACTATTCAAAAATGGAATTTTAGAGTTTTCAAAAAAGGTAGTATTCTAGGGAATTTTTATTTTTTACTTTTATTTTTAACTTAAAAAAGATATTTTTTTTTGAGATTTTAATTATTAAATTTTTGATTTTAATGAAAGCATTTTCGTTTAAAATGGTTATTTTAATATGGAAAATGTTATTTTTCAAAAACAAATAAATGAGGGGTTAGTTTTCAAAATAAAAAATATTTTGAGAATATTTTTACAAATTTCCTCTAAAAGTAATCACGGAAAAAAGCCAGTGGTATGATCTTATAAATTTTATAATCAAGAAAATATCAAATACCAATCTCATATGGAGTGATTTGGTTCTTAAATGAAAACAAATGTGATAATCAGTTTAATTATGCATGTGTCGACCATTATAAATATGTTTGGATTATGAAGAAGATGAAATTTTTTAAAAAAATGATGAAAGATTTTTCAATTTTCTTATAATTTTTTGTTTTAATATAAAAGAAAATAATAAAGACACATTACTTCCTAAATATAAAGAAGATGAAAATAAAATAAATATGAAAGACTTTTCAGATTTTTTAAAGTATTGGTTTTAAAATAAAATAAAATAATAAAGATACATTAATTCTAAAAATGATGATGTGTTAACCTCATGGAGAGTGTTGGCCATCTATTATATAGTAGATTTCAATTCTTAGTTTTGTGTATTGATAATGTTTTTATTGGTTTTGGATATTAATAACATATTTTAAAAGGAGAAATGGCCATATGAAATCAAAGCCATGAAAACGGAAGATCTATTACAAAGATTCAAATACTGAGATGATGAGTTCATACATAAGTTTCAGAGTAACATGAGTTTTATAACAAGTAAAAAAAAGGAAGATCTTTCTTTTATTTCTTGTAACCGCTGGTCATGAATCAACACCAACGGAAGCTCTTAACCTCCATCAAAAACTCCTTCAACTTCCATAACCTACTGATCTTGATCTTCTCTATCTTTTCTGTAAAAATGACAACAAAGATCTCCTCAAGTATCATAAAAGCTGAAACTTGTTCTGAAATCCATGTCTTCTCTCGTTACTCTTCCACCAAAATCACCACCATTGTTGTCTTTTTTTTTCATGTTACTTGCCAAATCAGCCAACACAAACAAGACTTTGAGTTTGTCTTGTCTCCTTTTGCTATACCATTCTCATCATACAAGATGGGGTCTTGAGAAAAATATGAAAGTCTCCTCTGGCTTCTCTTACCAATGCTTAAACAACCTACAAAGCCTATCAAATCTCAATATTCCAACCGATAAAAAAAGCTGATCGAAGTAGTTCTCTGATATGCCACTCTTCACTTTTATGCGGTACCAGGCCATGATTGCAGAAATCTTGGTGTACTACAATGAATATTAACAAAAAAAGAATCAACAATTAAGGAACAACAACTTACACAATAACAAACATCCGCAAAAACAAAAAGCTTCAAGCCGAAACAACAATCTACAAAAAAAAATTGAGAAAATAAAACAACTACAGGAACAGTCAAATACATATCCCAAATTTGATCAACCAAAACGTTTAAAATTGATATCCCAATGCAAATTCAAATACCTTTAAAATTTTTCACAGACCTCTTCCTGCACAATACAAACAAAAATCGATGGATTAATACTCAACATGCAAATTAAAACCTTAATTGTATATAAAAATACAAAAACCCAAACACATTTTCATCACCTTCAACGCCCAATTCGTGTAGAAGAATGAAGATGCCGACGAATAGAGATATTCTCTTCTAGATCGAGACAAAAGTCGACGATGGAGACAGAGCCGAGAGAGATTGAGCTGCAACAAGAGAGATCGAGACTAAGAAAGTGAGAGATAGAGACTAAGGGCGTCAAAGATAGAGACTGAGAGCGTCAGAGATAGAGAATCTCACTAAGGGCGGAACCACGCAGTGAAGAGAGAACTCACAAGACTGATCTCTAAAGGGCAACCACACAAAGCGAACAAGACTTAGAATATCAAAATGCACACAGCTTTTTGATTGTGATAATAAAGTGAATTGAGAGTACACGATAGAGGAGCTTTTTATCGGTTCAATGGACAACAATCTTATGCATTAAAAACAGAGAGAGTTATGCATAGACAGAAACTAGCATTTGCAATCTTTGTTTCACCAAACCATACAAGTAGATGTTGCTTGAGAAATGAGCATGAAAGGTAAGAAGAATATAATGATAAGATCTTAACAGCCCAACTGCTTTGATCTGAGCTACGAATTTAAACAGAACGTTCCTGAACTATAGTCACATTTATGAACCTCAGGATCAATTACGCACAAGGAGAACACCAATCCCAGTAGGATAACCAAAATAACTTCATGAAAACAGCAGTAACAAGAGAGTCAAAATCTGATAACGAAAGAGCTTCCTTATTTATTCATAGAGTAATCCAGGAGCTACCTTGTAGAATGACACAACACAAAATTCTGCAGGATACTCCGATAAATTAGGTGGTAGTGTGGCAGCATCAAATCAAGACCATCCAACGCTTGTTCCTTATAACAAGAACATTAGCCATGGTGAAAGTCAACATAATAAAAACGAATTCAGTATTTTGGTTCAAATCTAGACCATCCACTGCTTCTTCAGGTCTTATACACAGTTGAAATCAGTAAAGAATTGCATCAAATCCAAATCCAAACAGAATCAATATAACCAGGAAGAACAACTATACAAGACCAAAGCAAGCAACGCCAAGTTCAGAAATGCAAGACAAAAACACTACTCTTTCTCCTCTATTTACACTCTTCTCCTACTCCTGTATCTTGTATCTGCATCGACAAGTAAGACAAAGAAATACAACACAAGTGTCAAATGAAAGAAGACAAAACGAAACTTACTGTAACTAGAGGTATCAATCTCCGCTGGAAGATCCTTGATATCAACTTGGAAGTTTTCTTGAAGATTCTCTACTTCTGAAGCTGAGGAGGGAAATAAAATGACTAGACATTTGCTCGTAATACATTCGGGTCGCCCAACCTGCATTGTAGAGTAGATTGACATACAATCATTAAAACATCAGAGTTGAGCATTCTTAGCCTAAGATTGACATACAATCATTAAAAGCTCGGTAACGACTCCACCTGTCACACACACACATATCATATATTAGCCTCTTGATCTTAGTCTTTAATCAAGAAACTTGTCATACTATTATGTACACATACCTCTCGTTCAGAATGAATACAAGTAGAAGCATATGGAAAACTGCCTCCCACAAGCATACTGTTGATCTCCTCTGCTCTGCTCACGCTCTTCACAAATATCACTACTTGATTGAAATCAACAGCATCAAGAATTGCCTTTTCCTTCTCCAAGTCATTTAGATTGATCGAATACTGTAACAAGAGGTCATCTTGATAAGACCGACCCAAGATTGAGAGGAAATAGGGAAGAAAGATCGTGTTTGATACTGTTAACGAAAACCCTAAGAATAGATATTGTACAGGAATGCACGAAAAAAGCAAAAAACGAAACAACAAAGAAGGAACAACAAAGAACCTGCGTTAGGCCATGGAAGAGACAGAGAAATTTCTTTGGTCGTTTGAGCAATTTCAGAGTTGCGAGTAACAGAGGCTTGGCTACGTAAATGGAAGCCGGAGGCCAAATTCATTACTAAAAAAAATTGCCACAATTTATATAAAATGAATAATAATCATCTCATTCAAAGAAACGAAAGTAAAAAAAAAAAAATATAACTAATTCTAAAATAAATTTTTTTTTTCTTTTTTTGCAACAAAATCATTAACCAAACTTTCAAAAGAAACATCTTTCACCAATTCTCTTTCGATAGATAAGATAGCCAAGTCACTCAATCTCTCTTGTGACATACTCGAGCGAAGATAAGATTTTATCAACTTCAACTTTGAGAAACTTCTTTCAGCAGATGCAACTGAAACTGGAATCGTCAACAATATCCGATAAGCGATCCATGAATTCGGATAACAATCCTCAACCGTTTTTAAAAAGTCTAACACTTCAATAGGCCTCTTAGTTTCTTTGGGTAACGCTTCTCGTAGAACTTTTAGTTCATAAAACAAATCGTTAGCAACAATATCTGAATGCTTCCCATGAGTTAGAGAATCTTGAAGATTGATACAAGATGCCCTCAAACTATCATCGCTCGCTGACTGCAACTTCCTCAAATCAAACAAAAAGCCAAATATTCTTTCATAATTCTGAAACTATTCAAACCTCGTCTCAAGTGAGTAGAGAGATTGATCCATAATTTGAATGAAGTAATCAATCCGAAAGCTCTCTTCTGGGGATAATACCACACTTCCTCCAAGTTTCTCACATTCCTCGCCATACTGTCTTTTTCTTCTAATGACCCGCTTTGTTTTTTTTGGAAATATAGCCTCAATCTCCATAGACTTTGCAATGCATATAGCTTCCAGTTTGGCTTTCTCAAAACCTGAATCTCTATACTTTTGAAAATAAGAAACCAACCCCTTCAATTGAGAGATAGCAATATCAATGTTCATATCTTCTGACTGTAAACTCTTACTGGCAATGTTCACAGCAGAAAGAAGATCATACCAAATTACCATTGAAACCAAGAACTCAAAACTCCCAATTCCATGTGTTTCACTTGTTGCAAGACACTCAGTGTCACTCTACTCTTTTGGATCATCACTATTTTCAGCAAAATAAACCAAAGCGTCCATAATTTTAGGAGCTTGAAATCGTATTGCTTTAACACTTTCGACATGACTCTCCCATCGAGTATTTGATAAAGTCTTAAGTGTTAGGCCTCCTACCTTATCTTCAAATACTTTCCACCGCTTATTCGAAGATGAAAAGAAGCAATAAATACGTTGAATAATTCCAAAAAATGAGATCGCCTTTGAAGAAGTGGTCGCCATATCACAAAGTGCAAGATTAAGACTGTGACAACCACAAGGTGTATAAAAAGCCCTTGGATTAATCTCAAGTAACCTGCTCTGAACTCCTTTATGCTTTCCCTTCATATTAGAGCCATTATCATAGCCTTGCCTTCTCACATCATCAATTTTCAAGTCAAAAGCACTCAACACGTCTTGAAGTTCACGAAATAGTCCTTCTCCAGATGTATCATCAACTTTCAAGAATGTTAAGAAAAACTCTTCAATCTTCGTTGAAGTGGTTGAAACATCTACACACCGGATGACAACAGTCATTTGTTCGTGGTGACTAATATCTGGAGTGCAATCAAGAATGACAGAGAAGAATTTTGCACAATGAACTTTCTTGATAATCATAGCTTTAATCTCATTAGCTAACAAAGCTATCAACTCATTTTGAATTGTGTTACTGAGGTAATGGTAACGGGTTTCACCTTCTCTAAATTTTCTAAGATGCTCTATCATCACATGATCAAAATCAGCAAGCATCTCGATAAAACTTAAAAAATTGCCATTCCCATCTTCTACAATCTTCCCACTACTTCCACAAAATGCTAGATTTTGTTTAGCAAGGTATAGGGGTCAAATCTCCCCTAGAAGAATCGATAGGCCTAAAACGACTAAGTGTACGTCAAAACGGCCCAAATAGTGAGGCCCAGAAGATAGAAGCCCATTAACGGCCCATTACTGTTTGACTCAACCGACTTGTTTTTCCTATAAATAAGCATGTACCCCCCTCATTTGAAAGGATGGGAAAAATCTTTGCAAAAGAACAAAAACAGCTCTGATCTTGATAAATAAGAACAAGCTAAGAACCCTAATTCTCTTTCAATCTGAGTGTTTGAAACCTAAAGAAGCTCTATTTCGTAGAATCTTCACAATTTCTATTGTGTGAAAATCCAGCACGCACAATTTAGCGCTAGAAGGAGGGGATCTACTCGCAACACTAGCTTCATACACGAAACAAACACTTAGACGAACTCGCCAAGATGTCAATAACGAACTCGCAATCTCCAGCGACCGAAGGTGGTTCGGATCCAAGGGAGCTCGCTGAGAGTGGGCAAGCAAGCGTAAACAGCCAGTCCGCTTTGGAGGAAAAACATCAGAGAGGAAGACAGCTGCTCGCCTCGACATTTGGCAGCTCGCCTCGCTGTCTAGAAGCTCGCTTCGTCCCCTGGCGCTCCTCGCCTCGTCGACTGGCTCTCCGCCTCGACGTCTAGCAGCTCGCCTCGCTGTCTAGAAGCTTGCTTCGTCGCCTGGCGCTCCTCGCCTTATCGCCTGGCGCTCCTCGCCTCGACATCTGGCAGCTCGCCTCGCTGTCTAGAAGCTCACTTCGTCGCCTGGCGCTCCTCGCCTCATCGACTGGCTCTTCGCCTCGACGTCTAGCAGCTCGCCTCGCTGTCTAGAAGCTCGCTTCGTCGCCTGGCGCTCCTCGCCTCGTCGCCTCGTCGCCTGGCGCTCCTCGCCTCGATGTCTGGAACCTCGCCTCGCTATCTAGAAGCTCGCTTCGTCGCCTGACGCTCCTCGCCTCGACGTCTGGCAGCTCGCCTCGCTGTCTAGAAGCTTGCTTCATCGCCTGGCGCTCCTCGCCTCAACGTCTGGCAGCTCGCCTCGCTGTCTAGAAGCTCGCTTCGTCGCCTGGCGCTCCTCGCCTCGACGTCTGACAGCCCCCCTCGCTGTCTAGAAGCTCGCTTCGTCACCTGGCGCTTCTCGCCTCATCGACTGGCTCCTTGCCTCGCAGTCTAGAAGCACGCCTCGTCGCCTGGCGCTCCTCGTGTCATCCCTTGACTAGCTCCTCGCTTCGCTGTCCAGCAGCTCGCTATCAGCCTTGGCAAATTGTCAAACTGCTTGGCTCGGCAAACAACTGCACAAGACCCGAAGCCCACTAATCAACTTCGTCATCTAGAAGTCAAGCACGATGTCGCTTCCTCTTCATCTCAGGGTCACTTCATATCTCCACCTTGCCACCATGGAGCTCTGATTCGACCTGGTGGATCTCGATTCAACCATGCAGCTCGTCACTGACGTGACCTCTGCGTCACTACGTGGTTATCATCGTCTTTTCCTTAGGACTAAACCTGCGAGTTTCGTAAGCACCCAACGAATCGACATCTGGCAAGCTTCGTCTCATCTTCACCTTGTCGCCGTCAAGTCGAGACGCAACCAATTCACCTTGCCGAGAAGCTTTGGTTCGACCTCGCGGTCCTATCAATCTCTGAGTCACAAGATTACTCTTTACTTCACCTCACCAACCTCGACAAGCTCGCATCACTGTATTTGACATCGTTGTTACCAAGTCGAGCTCGGTTTGTTGACGATTCACTTCGCGATTTTAGGTTCGCCACAAGCAGCTCGCAGCTCGGCGTCGTGAGCTCCGGTGAATTAAATTTGACTTTCCTCTAATGAGATCTGGGTCTAGCCGTAGAATGAGATCAACCTCGCAACCGCTGTTTCGGCCTTGCGATCTTAAGCAAATCAAATTGAGCACTCGCTCCGCCGCGCTACGACAAACAAACTCGAATCGGACCACCTCGCCAATCTTCATCTCGGCGTTAATGTGCCAAAGAGTTTCATCTCGCTCCCTTGTCGTAATCCATTTCGTCGTCGCTTTGGGACCTCGCTGCGTCAAAAAGACTTGGTCTCAATGTCACTTTGTCAATTAGGAGCAGCAAGACAAATCATTTTAACCTCGCGGCTAAATTTGATCTACGCTCTTTGCCGACCTCGAAGAAGAGTTGAGACTCGAGTCAAGATTCAAATTATTTCGCTCGAATCAATTACAAAATCAAGAGAGAACCTCGTCAACATCCTCTTGTAATTGGACATCTTCGACATTCTCCCCAGTGATTCCCACGAGCAATAAAGCTCTTCCGCCTCGTCATGACGGCTCGTCCACTTAGCCGCTCTCTCCTTACCTTTTGAGTTCGTCGGACTCGACACCAAAGATGGAATCGACTTCTCCAGACAAACTCGCGGCTCGCAGATTTAATTCAAACCAATCTACCACTTCGCAAGCTTCTCACAAATTGATCTGGGTCTAGTCCCACGATTCAACAGGTCACCTTGCAAAATATGAACTCGAGAGCTCTTTTTGCTTCTAATCGATCTCGCAAGCATGGCACGAGCACCTCGCCGAAGCGAAGGACTTCCCACCGAACTCATTCGCCTCTACGAATGAAGCTTCACCTCGCCGGATCACTCAAGTCAACTTGCGCGTTCGACGTCACCACAAACACCTCTCAGAGCTCGTCGGATCTCAATTTTACCTCACAAGCTTGACTAAATCGGCCACCCAGCAACTTAATGTCAAACCAATTCAGTGAAGGTCACAAGATCGCCGAGTCACCTCATCACCTTGCCAAGCTCGATGGTGCTCTCGTCTTGTTGAGCTTTCTATTAAAATCGTCTTGTTTCTTTGAGTTACCACAGCTACTTCGCCTTCGAGTTGGATCGAGGATGCGAGCTCCTCTGCTTCCAATACGTCTCGCCGAGCTCGACCACCTAGTCGCAACTCCTTTACTACGAATCAACCTCGCTGACCTCGCCATCTCGCGACAGCTCGCAGTAGCTCGCGTCATCTCGCGACAGCTCACAGTAGCTCGCATCACCTCGCCAGCTCGCAGTAGCTCGCATCATCCAGCACGCGTCAGCTAGCTCGCAGAATCTCTCTCTACCTTGCAATCTCTAAAATTCAATCTTGTAGCTCCGCGACTCGACTGAGTCAACTCGCTTAACTCGCTGCTATCTCTTTCTTTTCATTTCGCAGAGAATGTCATACAAGATACGAGCTACCAGCCTCACTAAATAAACAATGCGAGCAAGTTTTCGCAACACAATTTCGTCTCAGCTTTGTGAGCTCGTCGTCACCTCATCCGCCTCGAAAGCTTGATGAAACGACCAACTTGAGCACCTCGCCGACCAGGCAAGCTCGCGGCCTCGTTGCTCTCTCCATCAAATGAGCCCGCGGCCTCGTCGCTCTCTCCATCAAATAAGGTCGCGGCTTCGCAGCGTCTCGCTGACCACGATCCTTACTCGAGGTAATAAGAACTACGAATGGCTTGATCCCTTTCGAGGGTACGTAGGCAGCCTTTTCATAAGGCGCAACTATAAAATCTATTTTTTTCTTTTATTATCAAGATTAACTCTTCAGCTAAGGGGCAACTCGATCCCTTCATAGGGTACGTAAGCAGCTCGTTTCCTGACGAGTTCAGTTGCCTCCTCAAAAAGGGGGGGGGGGGGGGGAGTAGGTACGTATATTCATACTCCCAAACACGATGTGTAGTAAGTTAGGATCTTAACGATACAAATTTATTACACTTAATCAGATTCGCAAACGACTTAAATGTCTAAACGCGACAGTTGTTACAACTCGATCAGCTTGCTAAACGACTTAATTGTCTACACGCGACTCGATCAATTCGCAACCGATTTAATTGTCTAAACGCGACAGTTGTTAAACTCGATCAGCTCGCTAAACGACTTAACTGTCTACACACGACTCGATCAATTCGCAAACGACTTAATTGTCTAAACGCGACAGTTGTTACAACTCGATCAGCTCGCTAAACGACTTAACTGTTTACACGCGACTCAATTAATTCGCAAACGACTTAAATGTCTACACGCGACTCGTCATCATTACTGACCATAATGACGATCTAAAACACTTTATCGCGAAGTTAAACCTATACATCCAAAGAGGATAAAGCGCGCTATATAAATTCAGAGTTCATCACTATAGCGGATGTATTCAGTGGAATACGACCGTAAACCAGGATGTTTATCTCGCGAACCCAGTTATACTTAACACTGGTCGAACTTGGCAAAGATAATCTGGTCAGAGATTATTATCGGGTAAGATATTCCTTGGAATATCTATACTCCGAAATTTGCTTTAAGTAAACAAACTATAACAGGCCTAGCTGACGAGCTATAACAGGCCTCGCCAAACATGGCAAATTTTGCGGCAACACTATTAGTGTTTCGCCTCTAAGCGTCTTAAAACCGCATCGCCTCTAAGCGTCTTAAAACCGTATCGCCTCTAAGCGTCTTGAGCGTCTTAAAACCGCATCGCCTCTAAGCGTCTTAAAACCGTATCGCCTCTGAGCGTCTTAAAACTGCATCGCCTCTAAGCGTCTTAAAACCGCATCGCCTCTGAGCATCTTAAAACCGCATCGCCTCTGAGCATTTTAAAACCGCCTCGCCGGTAAGCGTCTTAAAACCGGCTCACCAATAAAAGCGTTTCGTCGTTATCTTCAGCAATACATCGTTACTGGGTTCGCCGAAAACAAAGACGAGTCCTCGCCACTAAGTTTGAAAAACAATAAATATTCGCCTCCGGGCTCGCCAAACTCGAAGACGAGTCTTTACCGCTGGGCTCGCCAATTTCATTAATCATCATGATGGCGAAAATTAACTCAGTCCGCTGATAAGACAATCCGTCTTCGCCTCAACCAGTCCGCCGATAAGGCAGTCTCCGTCTCGACCAGTCAACTGGTAGATTATCCTGTCTCAATCTCGACCGGTGCGCTGACAAAATGCTCTGTCATCATGACGACAAGCTCAAAGACGTTATCAGCCGGCTCGCCGCAAAACTTCTTTGAACCGGCTCGCCGCTTAACATCGTCATTATCTCTAACGTCTATGGCCGTCTCGCCACATAACATTTTCAAGCACCTCGCTGCTATCATTCAAAACGAAAAAGAAATAATGATGGGCCTAGAAGATTGGCCCAATTAGATTTGATGATCATATCAACCACCTGGACAACGACGTTATGTCTTCATGACCAGGAGATTACAAGTACCTTGCAACATCGTTTTCTTCTCAGCTGATTCCTTTGTCAAAACCAGAGATGGCCTAAAGCAGTTCGCCAACTTGGGACTCCGCGTGCGTCTCCATAAGAACATCCCTAGTCAGGTCGCATCTAGTTTCACAAAGATTCCTTCTGTATAAAGAAGTCAACCAGGTCGCAGCCAAACGTTTTTCGATCGATTCAAGCTAGTCATCATCATACAGCTCACAGATCGACGGAGTAAATCGACTTCGACCCAACTACGGAATGTGACAACACAAGTTCTGATTTCAATTCAAGAGTCGGCCTTGTTGTCTCGCTGAGAAACACCTGTTCACCTCACGTCCTCCGCTCCATCGTAAACAGCTTGACGTCGCGACCTCTGAACCAAGCCAGTGATTTGAGCTCGCAAAAATCAAGGCGCAATCTCGTTTGGATTCAAAACAACCTCGCGGGCTTGAACCAAAATCCAATCAACTCGCCGCACCTCTGATTGGGCTCGCATCTATTTGACTCGACTGAGTCAACTAACCCCGATTTCAACCTCGCTCCACTCCAGACCAGCTCGCGACTCGCAAAATTGATGGAGTCGACTCGCTCAACTCGCCAAAAAAGTTCCCTTCACTTCACTCCGAGACCTCACAATCAAAGCTTTCAATCGATCTCGCGTTATCTCTTTGAGGTTTCACAAGCTCGGAATCAAACAAATACCGCGAGCTCAAAGTCATCTCGCTACAGCTTTGAGACTCACTGTCTCTCCCTTGGAAGTCACAACACTTGTCTTCGTCGCCTCTCCGAGTCAACTCGTAACTTCGTCTACAACAAGACTCTTCCTCACCCGCGAGCTCGTCACCGACCAAACCTCGCCGAACTCAACTCACGCCTTATGTAACGGTTCAATTCAGCCACGCCGAGCCCAGTTCAACTACTTCTCCTTCACCTCGCAGGCTTGAGGTTCTTGTTGATGATTTCACCTTGAAAATCTCACCAAGACACGAACTCGCACTTGAAGCTTGAATTAACCTCTTCTCTCATCGCCGGTTCACCAATAACACGAGCTCGTCGATTCATCCTCACGACCAAGACTAACGTAGCTTCCAATGATGCTCTCACCGAATCTGCGAGATCAATCCACCTCATGAAGCTTAATCTGATCAAGGTCACAACTATACCACTTCGTCGAGGTGGTCGAGCTCGCTCACCTAGCCACCTCGACAACAATCAACTCGAGTTCGTTCTCTTGTAAGTTCACTTCGCAGGTTATGATGCAAGCTCATGGCTCTGTCCCGAATCACCACGCGATCTTGATTCAATCGATCTCCTCACCTTGCGATTTGACCTATTCGCCTCGCTACAAGCTAAGACGCGAATGGACCTTGCTGCTTCAGATATCGAACTTGTTACTTTGGAAGTCAAGTTCGCCGAGCTCGATTAATCCTCACTTCTCCTCTTTTACAAATCGAGCTCGCTAACACAACAAATAGCGAAGCAAAGCAACAGAGTTTGCAAGCTTGTTTTCTTCAAATCGACCTCGTGGAGCTCGACTCACCGCCACTTCGCAACATTTGATGAGTTCGTCTTTGAACAAAATTAGCTCTTTCTTCCTTCTTGCATCGCAAGCTTCTCTTCACCTCAAAATCGAGCTCCATTTCTTCTCAATTCGTCCAACTCGTCGTCACCTCGCTGCCTCTGCCATGATCAACTCGCGATCTCATCTCAACGGTAAGCAGCTCAGCGTCGCGAGCTCAGTAAGTCCACTCGGTCACCTCGTCCGCTTTGCAAGCTTATTGAAAATGACCAAGTTTCACCTCGCCGAATCAAGCTCATCTGCCTTGCCACCTCGCTACCTTGTGGCTTCGTTTCACTTCGCGACTTCAACAAAAATCAACCTTTGAAGTCGACAATGACGACTTGAACAAGTGTGTGACTTGTGCTCTTTTTCCCTTGATCTGGTTTTTCCCACCGGGTTTTCTAGACAAGGTTTTTACCGAGGCTTGTTCACACACTTATACGTCGTCATCATCTTTGAGCGGCTCGCGGATTTGGAACATATCCATCTTGTCGCCTCGCATCTTCAAGCGGCTCGCGGATTACGAACGCGATCAGCTCGCAACTTCGCAAGTTCAAAATCGACTCACCGATAACGCCGCGTCGGCCAACTCGCCGAATTCGATGCAACCCTATTATCCGGGCTCGGAATCATCTCTCGACATCTATCTTCACCAACATGGGTCTTACCGCAATAGTCGGATCGCCGTCAACACGTCAACAGTCTTAACGGAAATCGATTCTTCATCTGGACACCCTTACTTCAACACTTTTTAATTAAACTGTTGAACTAGGGGGCTAACTGTAGGGGTCAAATCTCCCCTAGAAGAATCGATAGGCCTAAAACGACTAAGTGTACGTCAAAACGGCCCAAATAGTGAGGCCCAGAAGATGGAAGCCCATTAACGGCCCATTACTGTTTGACTCAACCGACTTGTTTTTCCTATAAATAAGCATGTACCCCCCTCATTTGAAAGGATGGGAAAAATCTTTGTAAAAGAACAAAAACAGCTCTGATCTTGATAAATAAGAACAAGCTAAGAACCCTAATTCTCTTTCAATCTGAGTGTTTGAAACCTAAAGAAGCTCTATTTCGTAGAATCTTCACAATTTCTATTGTGTGAAAATCCAGCACGCACACAAGGGTCTTTACCACAAAAATTATCCTCAACAACACCTGCCTCCAATGAATTCTCTCGTCATTCATTTTATCATGAGCATATTTATCAATAGTTCCATTCTTCTGCAACCTGAATTCTAGTTCGACCCACTGATTCATGCATAGAATGTGCTCCCGACTAGATTCATGTTCTCTGAGGATCCTCAAAATATTTTTCCAATTATTGAATCCTATGGATGCCAATTGACAATTGTCACGCGGATTAAACAACCTACAACAAAAGCAGAAGATTTTGTTCCATGACTTTGAATAGACTAGCCATCGTCGATCCTGCTTTTTTCCATCTCCTATATTTCTTACGAAATACAAATGTGAGAAATGCCTTTTAACACCATTCTTTGGGAACTCAAAATCAGCTGGTAGTCTTTTTGCCGGACCTTGGACAACCATATAATTTCTCCATTGATTCCATCCCTTTTTAATGTTTTTCCAGTTTCTAGGATCATACATATCCAAAAATTCACAATGCTCATTAAAACCATCACCTCTTCACTTCCGTTCTTATTCTCATCCTCTTTTTCATTCAAGTCTTCTTCATTCATTACATCGTCTTCTTCATTCAAATCTTCCTCAGTCATCACGTTCACATTCTCTGGCTCACAATTTATTTCTTCTCTGTGAGATTCACCCATGTTCTCATCCATTCCATTCTATCAGATTGAGGTTTTTTGAAATACCTGAATAATGAACCCGCTAGAGACTTGTCTCCTTCTTCATTTTTTTTTTTTTTAATTCTCTTCTTAGCTGCTCCACCCAATTGTTGTCTCTTCATGTTATTCGGAGAAATATTTGTAGAACTGGAAAACAATGTTACAAAGTTAGTAATTTTTTAAAACAAAATATTTGTTTAATCAAACGTCATAAAAGAAACAAAGCAATCATAACAATATAATCGATTTCAATGATTTGATAAAACATGTGTACCAACGTCATCAACAAAACAAAACACTAGAGTTTGACTTTGATTTAGAATGGATTACCAATAGAGTTTCAAACCTATAAACTATTAAATCTGGAGATTTATAACCATATTTGTTTATCAAATTCCAAGTCATGTTTGGATTAGTCTTAATCAGATAAAAGAATCAAAATTAATGTTAGATGAACACATTTATAATGAAGAGATTACTTACCAATTGGTAGTGTTCTTGTTTATGATAGAGAATGACAAAAAATTGATTTCTCTGATAATGAAAAATTGAAAGAGATTAGCGGCCAAAGTTTTACCCTAGTTTTGTTTTCTTTGTTTATTTTCAACTTTCAAAAGTTTTAATTAATTCCTATTCTAATAACTCTCGGTTAAATATTTTGATCAATAAAAATGTTAAATAATACTTAATTACTAATGGTGGTTTAATAACAAAATTATGGGCCTCTTGCTTTTTTTTCAAAAAAATGGGGCCACAGGCCAAAGTCTTTTACAAATATATGTGGCCACGCCTCTGGCGAGTAATACACTCGTCGATCGATCTTTTCCCACCGAGAGTTTCAACGATCTTTTCAACGCCATTGATAATCGCCCAATCTTCTTTGAGAAGAACACTATCTTCTTCTACACTCCAAGGCTCCATTTTCGCGACTGATTTTGAGAATGAATTTTATAAACCCTAATTGAAGAAAGTACTGATTTTGAGAGATCTGCGATTGATTTTGTTTAGAATCAGTCGGATTTTGTTTAGAATCAGTGATTACTATCTCTTCTGTGACACGTCGGATTTTATACGGGAAAAATGTCGAAAAAGCGCATACTTTCAAAAAGTTGCCATTTAGAGACTGAACTCTCATATTGCCATTAAAAGCTTAATGTTTTTGTTGACTTTCTATTAAAATACCAAACTTTTGTTGACTCGGCCATAAAAGGCACCACGTTAAGTGTCTGTTAGAAATAAGTTTACGGGGTTAAATCGTCATTACGGTTCTCCGTCTAATTAAAACGAAACCATTTTACTTAGCACAAAACGACGTCGTTTTACTGTTATCAGAGACATAAAAAACCCCCCCAAATCGGGATTCAAATCCCTAATTCCCAATTTCTTCTCTCAAAATTCTTGTTCTTTTGTCAAAATTCTCTCAAATCTCTCAATTTCTTCTAGAATCCTGATAATGGTGAAAACCCGTGGTGGAAAGAAGAGTTCTTCGAGTAGTCGTTCGAAGAGATTGAACCCCGAAGAGGTTGGACAATCGGAGGTTGAACCACCAGAGATTCTAATACCGGATACTGAGGTTGTTCGTCCATCGAAGGTTGAACCACCAGAGATTGAACAACGAATACTGAGGTTGTTCGTCCATCGAAACGAAAAAAGAAGACGACAGTGGTTGAAGATATTGAAGAAGATCGTGAGGCACTGAGTGGAGATGATTATGCAGTCGTTGGCGATAAAGATTGTTATGACGTTGGGTATGCAGGCCAGGGAAACGAGAACAATGCAACTAATCCAGAAGAAGCAACAGATGAAGGTGTAGGTTTAGAGGAATGAGTTTGTGAGAACTTGGAAGCTGAGTTTGGAGTAGAGGCGAGAGAAGAAGACATTGGAGGTGACAATGATAGTGGAGATGATATCTGGGATGATGAGAAAATTCCAGAAGCAAGGTCAAACAGTGATATCGAATGGGATGGCGAATCTGATCCTGAAACAGAAGCTGCAGATAGTGAAGATATTCTAAGTTTAGGGAAAACATTCAATTCCCCAGAAGATTTCAAGAGGGTTGTCCTAAGGTATTCTCTGAAACTAAGTACGACATAATGCTTTATATGTCTAGAAGTCTACGGGTTGGTGCTAAGTGCTCAGATAGTGATGGAAAATGTACATGGAAATGCTTATGCTCGTATGATAGGAGGAAACAGAAGATGCAAATTAAGATTTACGATCCTAAGCACATATGTGTTAGGTCATGATATACGAAGTTGTTAAAGGTAGGGTCAATTGCTTGGTTATTTTCTGAAAGATTGAAAAAGAAGCCGAAGATGACGAAAGTAGAGATGGCTGAGGAGGTAAAGAGAATGTACAACCTCACAGTGACTGAAGATCAGTGTGCAAAGGCCAAGACAAAGGTGATGAGAGATGCCAGAGCTATTCATCGTGATCATTTTGCACGTATATGGAGTTATCAAGCTGAAATTTTTAGAACAAATCCAGGGACAATATTTGAGATTGAGACAGTTCCTGGGCCTCACATTGGGAGCTTGCAAAGGTTTCTTCATTGCTTTATTTGTTTTAAGGCACAAAGAGAGTCTTGGAAGCATACTTGTAGACCTATCATAGGAGTAGATGGTGCATTTCTGAAATAGGATGTTAAGGGACATCTCTTAGCTGCTACTGGGAGAGATGAAGACAACATAATTGTCCCTATCGCCTGGGATGTTGTGGAAATAGAGAATGATGATAACTGGGATTGGTTCTTTAAGATGCTATCTACATAGTTAGAACTTGGAGATGGAAGAAATGTAGCCATTATCTCAGACAAACAATCGGTTAGTTAAGATCTTTCCAATGTTTTTTCATAATTTGCTTATCTGTTTTCTCATTATTTGCTTAAGTATTTTCTGTTTATTGTGTTTTCTGTTTATTTGTTTTGTAGGGATTAGTCAAAGCCATTAAGAATGTCATTCCAGCAGCTGAACATAGGCTATGTTCTAGACACATCTGGGAGAACTGGAAGAGAGGTAGCCATGACATGGAGCTGCAAAAACTGTTATGGAAGATTGCTAGGAGTTACATAGAGGGAGAATTGCAGGCTCTGCAGAGATACAATCCAAGTGTCTATGAGTCTTTGCTGAAGACTAATCCGAAGATATGGTCCAGGGCCTACTTCAGAATAGGAAGCTGCCGCAATGATAACTTAAACAATCTAAGTGAGTCTTTCAATAGAACAATAAGACTAGCTAGGAGGAAACCCTTGTTAACTATGTTGGAAGATATTAGGAGGTAGTGTATGGAACGTAATGAGAAGAGGTATGTGATTGCTGGAAGGCTGAAGACTTGGTTTACATTCAAAGCTCATGCAAAAATAGAAAAGATGATTGATGGTTCTCAATTTTGTGAGAGATGGATGGCTAGACACAATAGGCATGAGGTACGGCTTGGTAATGGTACATTCTCAGTGGACATGAATGCTCGTACTTATGGTTGTATGAAGTGGCAGATGCTTGGTATACCATGTGTCCATGCTGCATTAGTCATAATAGGGGAAAAAGAAAAAGTGCCAGATTATGTGAGTCATTGGTACACAACTCAGACGTGGAGGCAAACATATGAAGATGGTATTGCTCATGTTCAAGGTGATGAGGTATGGCCACCAACAAACAGACTTGCTGTCTTGCCACCACCATGCAAAAGAGGCAATCCTGGAAGACCCAACAAATTTGATAGGGGGAAAAGTATGTATGAAAATGCATCATCATCATCTAAAACCAAGTTATCCAGGGCACACCGAGTGATGACTTGTCCAATTGCAAAGAAGAAGGTCATAATAAACAAGGATGTAATAATGAGAGAGTTGTTACTCCACCTAGAAGACCAAAAGGAAGACCAAGATTAAATCAGGTTTGCATCTTCTATCCTTTTTCAAGTTTTGTTAATTTTGTACATTAACTAAAGAATCATTGATTTTATTGATATAGGAACCGAGGATTGTCTTCTTTGGACAAGGACAATCTTTCCAAGGACAATCATCTCAGGAACCAACACTGTCACAACCTCCTGTTTCACAACCTTCAGAGCCACCAGTATCAGAGCCACAAGTGTCAGAGCCACCTCTGAGAGGAGAAGCATCACAGAGAGGAAGAGGAGCATCACAGAGAGGAAGAGGAGGATCACAGAGAGGAAGAGAAAGCACAACACCTGGAGGAGAAGGCTGGAGCTCGTGGTTTGAATGTTCTACATAAAGTTTGATGGTTTGATGTTTGAGACTATCTTTGGTGGCTTAAAACATCTATTTTGCTTATCTCTTTTGTTTGTTTAGGTCGGATTGATGAGAACCTAAAGTTTATGCTTGGTGGCTTATTTGGTTTGCTAATTGTGTGAGATTTAGTGTTTCACTTGTTTCCTACTTGTATCGGATAAATTGTGTAATGACCATGGTTTGCTACTTAGTGTTTTGTTTTGTGTGTACTTTGTTTCACTTAGTTTTCTCTCATTGCATGATTTAACAAACAACAACAAACAATGACAATAGAAACAACAGTACATAGGTTTAGAAACAACATTACAAACGTTTATAAACAACATTACAAAGGTTTAAAACAACATTACGACCCTCCTAATAACCAACCACAAGTTTTGTTTCTTTTTTTTCACCAAACAAAACATAAACCATCACAATGGTCATAACGCATAACCACAATAAGCACACTTTGAAGTACATTCTCAACTTTCCAAGTTCCTTTTCGGTCACCTTTGCTTCTTCTTTTAGTCCTTGTATCATACCATTGGATTCGTTTGCCTCGGATTTGGCTTTCTTAATCTCATTTTCCATCATTTCAATTCTTCCTAATGCATCTTGAATTTCTTCAAGAACACTATCTTCCACCCACTTAAACACAAACAAACTCTAATTTGAACATAAATAACACAATACTTACATCCTTTTTGATTGTCCACGAATTGGCATCACGTTTACTGATGCAACGGAAGAACGGTCTTCCGGGACTCACTACTGTCTTAGAAGTGAATATTGTCACTCCTAACCCGCACATACACTTCAATGGCAAACCGCGGTCTCCGACAAAAGATGATGAAACCGAAGTTGAAGAACTCATCAGAACAATGCACAAGGTAACGAGAGACTGAGAGATTTTGAGAGATTTGAGAGATTTGAGAGATTTTGAGAAATTGGGAATTAAGGATTTGAATCCCGATTTGGGGGTTTTTTTATGTCTCTGATAACAGTAAAACGACGTCGTTTTGTGCTAAGTAAAACGGTTTCGTTTTAATTAGACGGAGAACCGTAACGACGATTTAACCCCGTAAACTCATTTCTAACAGACACTTAATGTGGTGCTTTTTATGGCCGAGTCAACAAAAGTTTGGTATTTTAATAGAAAGTCAACAAAAACATTGAGCTTTTAATGACAATATGAGAGTTCAGTCTTTAAATGACCACTTTTTGAAAGTAGGCGATTTTTTCGACATTTTTCTCGCTTTTATACGGCAAAGAGAATGTTTTAAGACAATAATACCCCTCTTTATTTTGAACGACTTAACTAATTACGGGGGTAAAAGCGATATTACAAGTTGTAATCGCGTTTCTTTTTTGTGTGCCCAGAAATGAAAACTAATGGTTATATTATAAAATTCATTTGGTCATAATCGTATTTATCAAAATGGTAAATACTATTTTTAGTGAAGAATATGTTACTATAATTTTATCCTTTTTTTCTTTTTGTGTGTTTAAGAACCTTCTGGTTGATTTAGAGTGTTTGGTTTGTCGTGTGAACAAAACCCTGAGGATTTTCACCTTCGCCGGCGAAGGGATTGTGTAAGCAAACGTTGATACTCTCTCTCTCTCTACGGCCAAATTCTTCTTCCGACATTAGAGATATGGCGACGGAGCTAGAAGAGCTTGTCGAGTTTCTCTCTTCTCCTTCTCCGCCTGTAAGCTTCTTTTACTTCGGTCTCATCTGTTTCTGAGCTTCTAGATTCTAGGGTTTTCGTAAACGAGGATTTCTGATTATATGTGTAGGTTAAGAAAGCTGCGGTGGAAATTGTTAGTGGATTAACTGGTTCAGAGGAAGGTTTACAATCTCTATCCAAGTATTCTGAGATTCTTCTTCCATCACTGTCTCGGCTTCTAAGTGAAAGCAAGGTCCTTTTGGGTTATAACTCTATAAAGCTCTAATTTTGGTTTTCCGGGTTTGGATTGGTGTTGATAAAGATTGAATTTTTTGGTTTGGATTTCAATTTTTTTTTCCAGGAGGTATCAGAGCCAGCAGCTCAGGCTCTTGTAAATCTTTCACAGAAGACTGAATTGGCTAAGAAGATGATTCAGTTGGGTTTGATTAAAGTGGCTATGGAGATGTTGTATAAGCCTGAGTCTTGTATTACCAGGTTGCTTGTTATGCTTTTAGTGAATCTCACTCAGTTGGATGATGGTGTTTCTTCCTTGCTTCAGGTAGATTATCTTGCATTATTATTAAGTTAGATACTTTTGGCAGTAGCTAATTGTGTAAAACTCTATGCCTCTGTTTTAGACTGAGGATGAGAAGATGCATGGACTACATATCATGAAGCTTGTTAGGTCATTTTGCAGGTCTTCTGGTGAATCTGCTGGTATGCGCCTAGCTCTTTAGTCTTCAATTGGATTCTGTATACGAGAGTCTGGAGTTTCCGTTTCTATATCATGTTTCGTTATAAACTTCAATAGTTTACAAGTTATAACATTGTCCATTTATAATTATGAATCTGACTCCTTTCTGTTTGCAATTCAATCATTGAAGTAAATATTATACTTGGTTGCTTACTGTTAATGCTTAGTGCTCAATTGTGTTCCTTTGCTAATCCACAACAATAGGAATAATTTGGTTGGCATTTTTCTTATTTATGCATCAGATGATCAGTTTGAGCATGTCGGCTCAATCCTTGTCAACATATCTAAAACAGAAGATGGGAGGAAAATGTTACTGGAGCCAAAGAGAGGACTACTAAAACAGATCATTAGGCAGTTTGATTCAACAAATCAATTGCGTAAGAAAGGGGTACGTTCAAAAGAGTTTGGCTTATTACTCTTTAATCTACCCTTAGGATAATTCAACATGGACTATGCTTATTGGCTTTTCAGGTTGCGGGGACTATTCGTAATTGCTCTTTTGAAGCAAAGAACCAGCTCCAGAATATACTCTTGATCTCAGAGTTTCTCTGGCCAGCTCTGCTCTTACCAGTTGCAGGCAATAAGGTTCGTTGATTTTGCTTTATAACTCCTACTTCGTAAGTACTCTTCTTTTACGGGAAAATGGTTTTTTGACTATTGAGTTATTACCTTACTTAGATATACAGTGAGCAAGATATCTCAAAAATGCCACCTGAGCTTGGAAGTGCCCTTTCCATTGAGCGAGAACCAGTTACTGATACCGACATTCGCGTTCAGACACTCGAAGCTATATATTTGATCATCTTAGAGGTACAACAATTCGCTATATCGCTTTCTTTTTGTTTCTGAATTCTATTGAAGAACCTACCAAACCTTGTTATGTTATTGCAGGAGGCAGGTCGAAGAGCATTTTGGTCGATTAATGGTCCACGTATTCTACAATTGGGATACGAATACGAGGAAGATCCAAAAGTAATGAGAGCCTACGAGCAAGTTGGTTCTTTGGTATGTTCACTCTCTCTATCTCACTCATTGACTCCATCTACTACAAACTTAAGATAACATTTCGCTTTCCCGTCTTTAAACCAGCTTGTCGAAGAAACTGGAGGCCCGGAAGAATCATCGGAACCGACAAAAGAATAGTCTTAAGAGTTGCATTATTTTTGGCCCTCCCTATAAGGAAGTTGCTTGTCCTGGTTTGTTAAGAAAATTGTCACCTTGTGCACTAGTAGTTGTCTTAACAGTGTTCTCTATAATTTTTTTTTTGGTGTAATTTAATTTCATATTAGACATTAAGACTTTGTTTGTGGTAATATTCTATATACACATTGGGCTACATTTTTATCTTTTGCAAGTTCTTTACTTCTCAGGGCGTTCAAGTTTCATATAAAATTAACATATCTTATGTAATATTTCAAATTTATAAAATAAACACAAAATTATTGCCACCCCACGAGCTACCACAAATAGACAGAGAAGAAACAGAGAGGCAAATCAATGATTATCTTATTCTTTAAACTTTTTCTGTTACTTTGGCATCCAAATCTAATCTAACTTTGAAAATAGACATTATTTATTACTACTAATTAATCATATAACCACATGTAACATTTGAATACAATTGGCGCATTGACCATACCGTTTACGCCACGTGGCAAAATCCCGAATAGTTGGGTCCCACCTAAATATCGAAAATCATTTTAGATCTTCATTTTTCAATCTCTGCGTCTTCTTCTTCTTCTTATCGACGACGAAAGAAAGGGGAAAAACACCGGAGCGACGAAGAAAATTCGATTTGAATCTCTTCGTAGCTCTTGAGAGGAGATGAATTAGCGAAGAGTGATGCGATTTTCTTCACGCGGTGTTTGATTTTTCGTTTTCTCTCGAGTTGAATTGGAAGAACGTAGAGATGATGGGTTTCGCGATTTCGGATGATTTTCTGGGAACGTTCGTGCCGATTCTGGTGTATTGGTTGTATTCAGGGATGTACATTTGTTTTGGATCTATGGAGAGATATAGATTGCATTCCAAGGTAGACGAAGATGAGAAGAATCTCGTTACCAAATCTCAGGTCGTCAAGGGCGTTCTTCTTCAACAGATTCTACAGGCCATTATCTCCATTATTCTCTTCAAGGTATTTATCTATACCTTGAATATTGTGGCGAATCTGACTTTAATTGAATTTTTGTTCCGGATTGAGAATGATTTAGGGCTTTTCTGTTTATGAAATCGCTGTTTTAGATTTAAAATTTGTTGACATTTAGATTCAAAACAAAGATAGATTCATGCTCTTAGAGCTTTATTAGGATAGAAATCTAAACTAGATAATGAAATAGCTCATTTAGGAACTTTATTCAAATGTAAGAACAAAAGAGAAAAGGAACAAGCTTTAGGTTGTCACCAAGAACAATATGATTTTATATATTGATCTCAAAAAAGATGAAGAAGGAGAGTTGCTCTTAATGGCATACTTACAATGTTCTTCTAACTAGCGCATGTATATATATATGAAACTACTTGCTTGGAAACCCTAAACATATGGGATTGCTTATACTTCAATAGGCTTGTGTTGGGGTTGTCTCATGGATGGTTTTAATATAAAGAGTTTGGTAGTCATTTTACTCGAGATTCTCGAACTTCTAAGAGTTGGTAAATGGTTGGGAGAATACAGTTTTTCTTCTTCATCATTCACTTGTGTAAAGTTTTGTTCTCTTGCAATGGACACCATAATCGTAATGTCTTGGACTTTCTCACTATTGGTGTGTTTTCTCTGTATTGGAAGAAACTGTATGAGGATTATAGTTCTCATGTTGTGGTAGACTCATTATATGTTTGTTGGTCGATGTTCATAGCATTCTTTTGTTGTTTACCTGAAGTTTTGTTTGGTGTATTTTCTTTAGATAACAGGAAATGATGCAGATGCAGCTACGACGCAGCAATTTTCCATTCTACTTCTGGCTAGGCAGTTTATTATCGGTATGCTCGTAATTGACACTTGGCAATACTTCATTCATCGATATATGCACCTCAACAAGTTCTTATACAAGCATATCCATTCTCAACATCATCGCCTTATCGTGCCTTACGCATATGGAGCTCTATACAACCATCCATTAGAAGGTCTGCTTTTGGACACCATTGGTGGTGCTTTGTCTTTCCTCTTCTCTGGTATGTCCCCAAGAACCGCCATCTTCTTCTTCTCATTCGCTACCATCAAAACGGTAGATGATCATTGTGGACTATGGCTCCCGGGAAATCCATTTCACATCTTCTTCAGTAATAACTCTGCTTACCATGATGTTCACCACCAACTCTACGGAACTAAATACAACTTCTCGCAGCCATTCTTTGTCATGTGGGATAGGATTCTCGGTACTTATATGCCATATTCACTTGAGAAAAGAGCCAATGGAGGATTTGAAACACGGCCAATCAATATATCCAAAGATGAATAACTTTTTCTTTCTTCCTTTTGGGGCTTCTTGTTACTGCTAAGTCACTTCATCATTTGCTCGTTGGAGAACCACCGTAACCTCTGTGTACTTCGTTAACTGTACATACAATCCCAATCTATCTGTTTTCGATCTGCGGGCAATATGTTTCTGTGCAAGCTAGCAGTAAATTTTATTTGTAATAGCCAAAACTTCAGATACTTTGTTATTTATAATTTCAGATTTTGAGACCAGTGAGAGTCTCACACATCTCTTTTACTAGGGAATCACATACACAGGCACAAATAGACTCATTGATTCGTTCTTTTACGCTAAGGGTAATTTTTCTCTTAACTAGTTAGTTACATAGACCAATGAAGTGATTGCTCAATTATTGAAAGAGTGGACCTCTGGAATATGATACAATACTTATCTTCAAGATCTAATAGATACTTGGGACAGGGTGGATTTTTCTTGAAAGATCTGATTTCATCGATGTTTCTGAAATCGGATATGCCATTTAAGTACCTTACTGGATTCAATGTATTGGTTTGAAGATCAAGAGGTTGTTTCTTGATGAGCTGAATCTTGAATTTGACCTTTAAACAGCATTACAATCAATCTTTTTCCCAAAACCTAACATTCCTCTGGGGTTGGTTACAGAGTCATATCATCATCAATGGTACAATTAAGGTTTTGTCTACTTCTACTTTATCTCATTATCAATCACATGGTCTTGAGATGATTCTAGACCAAAAGATACTAGATTGGCTTTTAAGACATGTTAGGTGAAAGGACATTGTCAGTGATTGATTGAGTTTCCTCATTAATGGCTGTTTTAGGCAACTAGTACGGACTTAAGATTAAACCGTCCCTTAATTAAGTATCTTTCTATTCTTGAGCCAAGAACATGAACATGAGGTGGACCAATGCAGTATTGTGTCTAGTCTCTATGCTGCATTTTAACATTGTCTCCTGAGTCAACAAAAGGTTAAACTCAAACCTTTATAGGTCACATGGAATTGTATTCTTTGGTTATGTCTTATTTGCAGATTAGACCCAAGTGTCCACTAATGTTCACATGGATGAGTACTTGGATCACATTTCATCTTACTTTTTGTGGTCACCAAAAAGTTTTCTTGATGATTGATTCATGATTAAGACTGATTTTTGCAGTCATATCAACATTATTGCCTAAAACTATCAGAATTATCGATTTTCGGTACAATAATTTGAAGATTGTATTAGCAAAGAAAAACTTTATCACTCAATAAACACACATGCAAAGCAAAATGAACTCTCTTTTTGGCATTACTGAATATACAGAAAAGGAGATTGCGTTTGAGAAACCGAGCTACTACTTATCTTCCTTCGTGTTTCGATATTAGTTGGATTACCTTCAACCGGAAACCTTGGCGCATAACTCGGCGTTCTATTCACGCTTGTGTACGAATCACCCGAAACTCTAACAGATTTATGACTCTTGCACCCCATTAATAAACCACCACTGCTCGACTTTCGTCTCTGAGGAGCCGTTTCTCGGTTTGATTTAGCGATTATAGGGATACGAGGAATCTGAAAAGACCGGTTTTTGACAGGACTCGTCGCACATTCAGACATAACAGAGAAATCCGCGACACTAGCCGTTACTACACTCCAAGCTATGCTTACCTCACTCGGTGCATAACCATTCGGCGAATCAGGATCGCTGCTTCCTTGCCTTGCAAGAAAGGGTTTTGCTTTTCCCGTGGAGCTCTCAATCTCGAAAAGATCAGAACTTACATCACTCACACTCCCATCTTCCTCTTCTTGTTCATACTTCACACCGCTCGAGTATTCCCATGGAAATTTCTTCGAAATGATTCTCTTTTTGATAAGAGGAGATCCAAATATTTCAAGAGACTTCCTATGCTCTAACATTATTTGTTGTTGTTGTTGATGAATCTTCATCTCTGAGGTTAAATCTCCGGAGAAACTCAATTGTGTTTTGATTTTCTTCAAAACCGAGCTTCTTTTCTTCTCGTCGTCGACCACATCTACCGAATTCCCACCGGTACACACACATCTGCAACCGAGATTCGATAGAAAACTCTTCTTATTATTATTACTCACCTTGTGATTGCTACTTACAACACTCTTCTCCTGCAAGTAACTGTTGTTCTTGTCCTTCTTCTCCAATTTGTTCTGAAGCAACAAGCTCTGGCTATTCCAGCTGGATTCAGACCGAAGACTCAGAGTTTCCGAGGAATGTTTCGAGATTTGCTTCGGACCAACGAAGATTCTCTCGATGGAAACTTCTGGATTTGGTGGAAGAGGAGACATAGGTCTAGGACTGTGGTCGGAGGAATCCATATCTTCATTGAAGTATTTTTCAGCTCCAAACACACCAATCTCCAAATCTTCAGAAGCTTTCTTGCTATTTCCAAGAACATGATGATCATGCTCTTGTGGATTGATGTTCATGTGCATACCACTCATTAGCTTCTTCTCTACCTTGCTTGTCAAGTAAGAGAAAGAAGTAGAAGAAGAAGAGAAAGGACCAAAGAGATTGTTGTTACTGTTATTATTATTGTTCATCATGAAATCAAAAGATTTGTTTGGTGTTGAAGAAGATGAAGTTATAGTAACCATTTCTATTTTTTTGTTTTTTTTTCTTGCATTTTTATTTAGATTTTTTTGAGTATAAATAGAGGAAATTGAGGAAAGTTACTGGTTTTCTCTGAAGCTAAGTGTCAATTGTTTAATGCGTCTAGGGTCCACATTACCAGGACAGTATTGGAATTTGCCAGTTATTCTGTGCTAATACTTAAAAAAATGTAAAACTATTTTTTGTCTTGGTTACAAAAAAATCAAAATTTATTATGATAAAAAGATGAGTGGATCTTTTTTTTTTTTTTTTGTCGGCAGATGAGTGGATCTAATTATTCTCCCAAGGAAGAAAATTACAAATTTGAAAGCACGAGGGATGTACGTATTTTGTTACATACTGACAAGACCTTTGGAATTTGGTCGTTGAAGGCTTTGGGCCTTTATTGATAAATGGGTTTAAGCCCCTTAATAAACGGCATCGATTTAAAGCAATTATACTGATACGGGTTATTTCTACCCCACCCGTTTTTAGACGGACCTTATCCTCTTCCTCAGTCTAACACACTATTGTTGCTTTGGTCGAAGTTGAGCAGACCGAAAAAAAAATAAAAAATCAAATGGTTTCGCAATTAGTCTCGTGTTTATCGCAATCTTCGTCTCTCTTATGCTTCTCCGATTCCCGGAGGTTAATTCTGCCGAAATCTCTTAACCGAGGCGGTCTGTGCCGGTTTTCTCTGGGATTTGTTAGCCGCCGGTTATATACGGTTAACCGGAAGAAATGGAGATCGGCATGCATTTCCAACTCTGGGGATGAATCTGGAGGAGATGGAAAGGTTACATTTTTCTCTGACTATAGCTTGATTACAGATTACTGTTTGGTTTCCGAGAAAATTTCAGTTTTTTTTTTTTACTGAGGCAGCTCTGTGTGATTTGTTCAATTGTATACAATGAATTTTCAAGTAAAGATTTGAAATTTTGATTATTTTCTTAGTTACAGGGAGATAACTCTGAGTGGCCAATACTTGAGAGATGGGAAGTTCCATGGGAATGGCAAACAGTTTCCTTAACTTCACTTGCTTGTGCATTAAGGTACTCTCCACTTTCTGAAGCCATTAAAAGCTTTATCTTTGGATGAATTAGGGTTGGAGTTTGATGGAAACATAGAGCTACATTAGGATAATTGTGGTGGTTCAGTAGATGGAAAGATAAGTTCTTAGTATGATCAGACTATTGTCTCAAATTTCTTTACTCTAAAGTATGGAGTGAGGTTAATTTTGTTCCCAGGCAGTTTTGTTTTGACAGGATTAACCGAGATGGCGGTCATACCGTTTCTAGGAATCGATGTTGAGAAGCTGAGCTTGGACGAAAAGGCGGAAATTTTATTCCTGGATCAAGGGTACCTAAAACTACTATTCTTTGTGTATTCTAGTAACATATACACAGTTTTAGCTCTTTTACTTTGTTAGTGTTAACTGTATAGAATCTTAGTTCTATAAAGTTATTGAAATGCTTTACATTGCAGCTTAACAACTGCAGTGGTACTAGCTGTCATATTCACTGTGGCCAAAACCTTCGAGCCACTTCCTAAAGACATTTTGCGTTATGGTACTTTGCTATTACTTATCTGCAATGTCTTGCACTGTTTGCTTCTTTATTGAGGCATCTGACCTTTTGTTTAATCTTCAGATTTAAAACAACCATTCAACCTACAAAAAGGATGGCTCGTGTGGGGTGGAATCGGTCTGGTTGGTGCCGTTGGTGCTATTGCGTTAACTGGTGTTGCTATATCCTTGTTCAGGACCGAGGCACCCGAAAGAGAGGTTAGGAGAACTCACTACCGTATTTAATGTTTTTTTTTCTTTCTGAATTGCCTGATGGATAATAGTAATGAGGCTAGTTTGATGTTTTTAGGTAGACTCTTTGATGAAGCTTCTCCCATTAATTGGATCTTCAAGCATAAGGTATTATTTCCGACAAAAAAGAAATTACGATGAGCGTTAATACTAGAATCTGATACGTTGCATATAATGATTGTATAGCACCTTAAGCTTAGTCGGCATTACTGGAATCCTTGCTCCACTTCTTGAAGAGACCGTGTTTCGCGGGTTCTTCATGGTCTCTCTTACCAAATGGTAAGACTTCTTCCCTTCTTCTCATTTTCGGTTTATGAACAAAAAAGCTAACTACATTTAGTTTTCATTTCGCAATTTAGGGTCCCGACCCCAATAGCGATCATCATCAGCTCAGCTGCTTTTGCCCTTGCCCACCTCACACCTGGTGAATTCCCGCAGTTGTTTATTCTAGGTAGAAACATAAACGAAAACATAGCACTAGCATCTTCTCATGTTTATAAACATCTCTGACTGCAAATATGTCTTATATTCATGCGGTTTAGGATCGGTTCTCGGATTATCGTACGCACAAACCCGTAATCTCATTACACCGATGATCATACACGGTGTCTGGAACTCGGGAGTTATTTTGCTACTTACTTTTCTTCAGGTAGAGAATTCATTTCTGTTATCACTATAAAGGTATATGGACCGACCAACTCTTAACATATGTTTGTTTTTCAATAGATCCAAGGGTATGACATTAAGGAGCTATTGCAGGCAGCAAGCTAGCTTTGAGCTTTACTCTTCCGTTTCTATCCGCAATTAACAAGAAAATGCTTCATGTTATTGAAAAACATAATCACATCTTTCAGTTTATACAATGCACAAAATCAGAAACTCTTAAACTCTACAGATATAGAATCTTTCTTAGATTCGTTTACTTCAAAGAAACTCTGCTCTAAATTAGGACACTCCTTTGTTATCCTCTCTTCTTTCCACTTATTGCAAGTTACTCTAACACCAAACCTTTGGTGTAAAACTAGTAAATCAGGGCTCCATGGACAGATAATTAATGACGGCTCTAGGTTGATTTGAGCCGAGTACCAACGCAAACCGGGTGGCCAAAGCCGCTGCTTCCTGTCTTTGCCTTCGCCGGTGCAAGATACTAATGGCTGATGCCATGATGTAGCAAGGAAGAAGAAAACTAGCCAAGCGTAGTAAGAAAAGCTGCAAAAGTAAATTTAAGATCATTTCGTGCTCATAATATGTTATAGAAACTCGATTTTGAACTTACAGAAAGTATTGAAGAAGTGTCTTCATCTTCAACATCTGCATAATCTGGTATAGTCAGTGCGTATCGCAATAGGAGAGTCATCAACTGCAAAAAGCAAGCGAGGGATGTTAGCAAAAAAGATTGATAGCGGTTGGAACTTATCGAGAAGCTTTAAAGGCTTACTATTAGAGCGGATATGCGGAAAAATGCAGTTAGACTAGTATCCGGAGCTGTATAATCATCGTACTCCGCCTCTAAAATTTGTCGTTCTGCTTCTGCGATTGCTAGAAGGCGTGGATCGTGTATATCCATCCCCGAGATTCTCCATCCTCCTCTACAAACCAGACATTTCAAGTCAGGACAAACAATCACAAATCACAAAACCTTTAAAAACTGATCATACCCAATGTCAATAGTAGTTTCTTCAGCTTGTAGTGGAGGTGGTGGTGAGGTATATCCAGCTTGGTATGGCTGGTTAAGACAAATCAAATGGTGTTAATAATGAATAATCCTAAGATTACGACGAAAAGGCGGTTAAGGGTATTCGAGAAAAGCGCGTAACGTACCTGATGACAAATCTCGCATATCGTGTTACCCTTTTCGTTACACCAATGTTGAACACATTTCCTATGAGCATACTGTTTAAAATCACAAACTTTCGTTAAGTAAAAAACTCTTTTTTACAGTTTTACTCATCATTTAATTACTGTGATCATGGAAAAAAAAAACAAAACCTTTAGGCTTCCATTACAAGCACATGGACTTTCAAGATTCTTAATAGCAGATTCCTCTTGACAAATACGACACTCCGCCGACCAAATCAGCGAACCCTCCTCCTCCGCCGTCTCCGGTACCGGAATCAATCCATCGACATATACAACCATGTGACTGTGATTACTCATTCTCAGTTTCAAAAAAAAAGCCACTTCACACTCCAATTACCCACCAAATCCAAATTCAAACACCCTAAATCACAAGCGTACCAAATCGAATCAGAAAACGAAGATCGAAATTTCCGAATTCAGTGGAAAAATGAAATAAAACAGAGATTGAAAATCTTGAAAAAATCACCTGTTTATTATAGAGTGATGAAAGGAGGAAGCTTTTTCTTGTCTTTTGATTGAAGAGCAGAAAAAATCGGGAGGAATGTTAAAGCAGAGACGCAAAAGGAGTTTGTGGTTTGCTTCCCAGAAAATTTTCTTGGGAAAGATGGAAACTTTCTTGGACGAAGATTTTTTCCCGTAAATCAAGCCAATGGAAAATCGCTTTTTATAGCCAAGGAGGAAAAAACAGAGAAAGAGAGATAACGACGTCTGAAAAGCTTTAACGGCTCCGTTAGTTATAGCCGTTGACCAGAGCATAACGGCTCCTAGTGGTAATCTAGTAGTAATTAATTCTTATTAATACCATAGGTTATACAGTTAGGTATGAATTAGGATAGACAGGAACATACATACAAATACAAGTTGTTTGATTTGATTAAATTTTAAACCGAGTCAATTTACTCAAATTAGCATATATTCGTTTATTATTTTAATCCTATGATTAGTTCAAAATTCATCAATTTTATTATAAATCATGCTTTAGGGGTGATGGTAGTAGATAGACTTTTGAAGTAAAAATTAGCCGAATCAAATTTTCATCATCTTACAACCCTAAATTTAAAAAGTCTTCCTAACAATTTCACAGTCCAGAATTGATTTTTTGGTTCTTGTTTGGGATCACTTTTATTTTTAAAGCCAATAAACATGATTTTTACTCTCGTTTTTTTAATTTAAGTCATAGTCTATGTTTTCGGCCAATTTTTTTTGAAAGTGAGAACTTTTAAATCTTAAACTCTCATTACTTTACCAATCATCCCCTTAGATTTTGTAGATATTATTTTGTAGAAAAAACAGTCATTTTGAAAATACAATTAAAAAGTGATCAATATGATTTAGCTTTTGTATTATATTTTTGAATTATATTAGAATGGATAAGGACATAAGGTTAAAGGCAAGATACAACTATGTATGAAGAAGAAGATTCATTAAATAAGTAAACACTTGGTCTTTTCTTTTACTAAGTAAACACTTGGTTTGAAGAATACTATAGAACTCGTACTTTATTTTCTTAAAAACATATAAACGTCATTGACCATAAATTATCAGGTACATATATGTCGACTGTTGAGTATATATATAGTCCTAGTTGTATGTTTTGAAAATTATTGACCGCTGAGTTATAGAAATGGTCAAATTCTTCAAAAAGGAAAGATTCATAAGGAAAGACATGGTCACGTTTAGATATTAGACAGACCTTGCTGATGTTATATCATTTTTATTAATAAGGAAATGTATAACTTTTGGGATTTGCGAGTTTGACTGTGGGTGTGGCTAGAATTTTTTTTTTTTTTTTGTTGAATCAATTGATCCTACGAAGGTTTAATTTTCTTACCTCTCATATCGATGAATAATATAAATATAGAATATATAAATCAGTCATGAATGTTGCCTCAATGTTTTTGAAGAGAACCTAAATAATATTTTTCCTTTTCGTGAAGTGTGTGAGATTATTTGGGATCTCGTCTTAAAATGGTTAGGCTACCGCCCTTTTGTTTTTAACTCTTGGTCGATTTTCTCTTCTTGGTTTGGACTCAAGGACAACACAACTTTTAGGACTTTGCGACGTGTAGTTGCCAAGTGATTATCAATGGAACTTGGTCAGAGCGGAACAAAAGGTTGCACAACAACACCTCTTCCACACCACAAGCAATTATCAAGTTCATTGACCGACTAGTTCGTGACGCGATATTAGCCAAAAGATAAAGAAAATCATTTGGTGTTCTAATGCAAATTTGGCTCACCCACGCTTAGGAATCTTTTCTCAATCTCAATCATGTTCCTTGTTTTTAAATATTTTTTGGCAAGGATTTTCTTATTTCCTCTAATCTTTTGTAATATTTTACAGAACTTCTCATCTTAATGAAATTCAAATACTTAGCAAAAAAAAAAAAGGAATTCAAAACTTATATGCTCATAAATCACTCCTCAACAATATGCTCATAAATTAAAACTTAGATGCGTTTTAATCATTTTGTTAAAAAGATAAAGAAAATAATATTAAAAGCTTGATCCGAATTACGTAGAGTTACGATTTATCGCCCACAAGTGACAGGAGGGGTTATTGGTTGATGGATTCTAAAAGTTTTAAAACTCCATTAAAACCCATCAACCAATAAAACCTCATAAAACCATTGGATTCTTAGAATTATAATAACTAATAAATTTTCTAAATACACAAAACTCTCTATAAATTTAACATATCTTTGGATTCTAAAAATTTTGAAACTCCATAAGAATCCATCAACCGTCGATTTCAAAAGATTCCAAGTCTAGACAAACTTTTAAATTCTTCATAGTAACAAAAATTATATTTTGTTACTAAAGATTATTGGCTTCGATAAGCGAATAAAACATGGAGCAATGAATGCTTCATAATCAATCCTTTCTTGAATCGTTTGGTTTTGCTTGTTTAATGTTTATTTAGTTCCGATTTCAATTTCTCTGTTCAATTATTCTGTTCAATATCTCAGATTCTTTGCTGAGTTTTAGTTTGATGCTCCTATGTAAGATCCATGGCCGATGTTGGGGTTTTTTAATAAATGAAATGATATTAAAAAAATAAAAAATAACAATACATGGAGCAATGAACTTAATGTTCTTGACCTACTTGGCTACTTTAAAATAAATTCTACGTCAAAAAACAAAAAAGAACTAGTGGTAATAATTATCTTTTAGTTCTGGCAGACTTGAATAGTTCAAAGAAAGTAAAGTCAATTTTCTAAAAAATAAGTAATTTTAAAATAGGAAATTATCGTTGGCATTTCAAATAATTGTACGGTCGAAGATGTTTTCATAAAATGTCGAAATCACACACATACCGACAATGAATATCATATAACTATTCTAATAAATCAAAATAGTTAAATACTAGCATTCAAATTTTGTTATGTAGCTAATTTATTTCATTTCATTCAAAGAAACGACGACAATAGTTTCACATACAAATTAACTTAACATCACATACAGATTGACTAGTTTTAAAGGAAACATGATATTTTATAGCAATCAATATCATATTTTGAATTTGGCTACGTTACTCATGAATCCAACCATTTTCCTAGATTTACCACTGTAATCAGAAAATTCTCTGGAAGTTTGTAGGATAAAAGCCCCCAATGCCCACTCTAGTGGTACCTCTTTTTCTCCTGCTGTACTCGCAAACTCGATTCTGCAAAGAAAACAAACATAGTTTATGATCAAAGCCCTAAATCCATACCCGACTTTGATTGATCTAATTGTTCTTGAATTTATTCAGTAAAATTACCTTCCATCATTAAGAGCAAAACCAAGACTATCATGAAGCATTGAGATAATATAAGCTGATGAGAAGCAATAACCAAGCAAATATTCTTCTTTAGTTGTTGGATATTTCTCTTTCAGTGTTGACCATTCTTCTTTACAGTATCTCCTTCCGGCTGGAATCATTTCAGCTAACCAATCTTTTTCATGCAACTCAAAGAACTGATTCATACATAAACATAAGACTAATGTTCAAACAAAGAAATCTAGACTTCGACCAATATGAAATATAAATCCTTTTAGCAAAAACAAAAACCAATATGAAATTCGAAGGATTATTAATATTATACCGTCGAGGTGTAGTAGAAATTGGATGTAGCAAAGAAATGTCCTTGAAGATCAGGTGTGTAGGTTGATCCAATAGAACAATGCTTATAAGGACAATTCTCTGTACACCAAACCACCTTATGAGATGAAAGAAAATTGACACGGCCGGGAAACGATATTCAGCTATGTACCGACAATGATCTTATTACCGTTTCCTTCTTGCAACATTGCGAATGTAGCGTTTCGGCATTTTGAGAAGTTACCAGCAGCTTGAATTGAGGATGTTAATCTACTTTCTTCAGCTAAGTTTCGGGATGAATGTTTTTGTGAATTTTTGTCGTAAGTGTATCCTTTTGGAGTACAAGGGTCAGTCACTATTTCATCCTCCGTAGAGTTTGCAGCTGCAAAGATTGAAACAATGTATTGAGTTTTGAGGAGAATTTTCTTATTCAATACTCCCTCCCTTTGTCTATATTAGATGTTTCACAATATAAAATATTCTCATATTTTATTTAGTTTTTACTTTTATTGATTACTAGGTTAGGACCCGCGTTGATACACGTGTAATTATATTAAATATTATTAAAAATTATTCAAGTTTTAATTAATAAAATATATCGATATACAATAAGATACGCATCTTAAATCATTAGATTTTCAAATTTTATCTACATTTTCATGTTCTAATTAATCCATACGAATCCTAAAATATATAACTGTAATTCAATTCATATTATTAATAACAAAGAAACCAAATTACTATATTCTTATCCATAATGAATATATATTGTTCAAATAATGTAGAGTTAAATTAGGACATAATAAACTTCCTGTAAATAATCTCATAATACCTATAAATTATTTTAATAGTACTTATATTGTTATTATCTTTTTAATTTATATACTTTTAATTTTATACAATTTCCTTTTTTTTTTAAATATTGAAAGTACCAATATTGTCTTAAGTCAAAATTTTCATTTTTTGTGATTCTATAATTATATTGAAAATATGCTTATAGATTTATACAATCTTTAAAATGGATATGCATATCTTAAACTTTTTAAATTTAGATTTTCTTACCCTTCTAATTATTTTTTTTTGTTTTTCAGTTTATATATTCTCTTTTGTTTTATCATTCATCTTTTTCTTTCATTCTCTCAATGTTTTGTTTTTGTTTTTCTACAACTTATATTGTCTCTAACAAACTGTTTTTAATTTTTATTTTCTCTATTTTTTGTTTTTTCGACTTTGATTCTCTCTATTTTTTTTCTTAGTTTTTTAATAATTAGTTTTCACTATAGTTTAGAATATATTAGATATTTTCTTGTTATTTTAATTAGTTCAGACTATTAGAAATTTTATTTTTACAATTTGATTAATTACTTAAGAATTACATTGTTAATTTTCTATTTTTAATTTTTTTAAACTAATTTTAATATTAATACATGTCATCATCTCAATCAATATTAGATACATGTCACGATCTCGTGAATTACAATTTTGCTTACGTGTTGCGCTCTCGTCGACCGGCTTCTCTTTTATATAATAAGGTAAGATTGTGTGGCCAATAATATTCTGCATCTTTTTTATAAGTGCCAATTTATTTTTAGTTTATATATTGTAATTTTTTCTTTCCTTAATCTTTGTACTTTTAGCCAAAACATCCTATACTGATAAACGGAGGGAGTAGTTGATAATTTTACATATTTTGTAAACTGATAATAATTACTTTAAAGATTTATCAACAATTAACCTGAGTTGTGGAGTGATTCCCATAACTTTTGATGTGCTTCATTCTGCAAGGCGACAACAAGTTAATAGATTGTTCAATATTGTTAAGAATCATGAACTTCCAACTCAAAAGCCCAACTGAGGCTCATGAACTTTATGTACTACACAAATCTCTCGATTTTCGATGTGAGATAGTAACAACATAATATACAATAAGAAATGTTTTGTTTTAGTAGTATGCTTTAACAATTTTGAGGAAGGAAAACAAACAGAGATCAATAAGCAGCAAATAGGGATTTCCTTTTTTTTTTTTTTTTTTGTAATGGGGATGGATGCATCAAAGAAAACAAGTACTCAAAGACATAATGCTCTGCTTTTCGAAGTTATTACCTGTCCAAGATGGAGGAAGCTGTGACTATAGATAGTGTACGAAACATTTCCATAAGATATCGTACGCGAGAGTTCAGGAGGCACAGGCTCACTCGACACAAACGTCACCTAATGACCACATAGTTGAAGTTTGTAGTAAGTGTCTTATTAATAGTTTTAATTGCATACACTTTCTCATTGATAACAAATTTGACAAAGGAATAGACTAAACCTGTGCAGAAGCACCACCGAGCTCAACAATCCCCGTTGTTTGCAAAGGATCCCCTCCAAGCGAACCGACAGCATAATTTGCAACCACCCAAGCATATATACCTTCATCAGATCCTAGAAAAAAATTCCCAAGATTTCAAATAATTAGCACCTAATGGATAGTCAGTCACAAGATATAACTTCATCAAAATAACCTTATTGCAACATAAATCCAAACCACTCCAAAAGTTTCAACAAGAAGAGTCACAATGATATATATACAAGCCCTGATCTTAAACAATAATCGCATTTTTTCGAATGAAGAAGTAATTATCAAGAAACTAACCAGAGATAACAGCTGCCCATTCGTCTTGGAATTTAAATCCAGAAGATCTAAAAACCCTTCTTGTAACTTCAAGAATCTGATCCTGAACCTTTACATCAAGCAATCTCATCCCAGCGGTCGCCATTAACATAATGTCAGTCTCTTTCAACATTCCTTTCGGAATTCTCTCTTTTGCAAATTCCACAAGCTCCGTGACTGACTCGGTTGCATCCTCTGGATTATCAGCATACGACGATAATCCAGGATTCAGCTTCAAACTAGCGTAGTTCTCCTTACCGAAATCGAAAACCGGTTTTCCGGACTTAACCCAGTACCTGAACACATGGATCCGGCTCCCCGAACTCCCGGCATCGATAACAGCGCTGTAACGGAACGAACTTGTCCATCCGGTAAGTAAAATCGAACCAAAAACAACTAATAACCCTAACGTGATAGCCAAGGAAACGATGGTAGTGACGAATATCAAGATACTCGATTTAGTGGGGTATGATTTGGGCTTAGTGAAAGTGTACGGCGATGATTGGTGGTCATGTAGAATCTCAACCTTGAGAGCATCCGTCTCCGATTCCATTTTTCAACCTGAAAAATGAGCATGAAAATCGTTTTATCACGTGACCTAACGTAGTGTAAAATGCAAGAAAAAAAAAACGTAACACAATAATTCCAAGTTTCTTTGTAACACAATCTAGAATCTGACTTTTTTTTGTTTTAAATGCAAGGAAATAAAACGGAACACAATAAATATAAATATTTTAGTAACACAATCTAGAACCTGAATTGATTTTTTTAATCGGAGTTTTAAAATGGCCGTTCAAAGACCACCGCACAGATGAAGCTCGTCGCTACTCTCACTCAATTGAGCACCTATTTATTTACGAACTTACCAACTCCTTGAATTTTGAGGTCAGGTGGGGTCGGGTCCGGTCGACTTGAGTTATGTACGTACAACGTGATTCACGACCCCTTCTAAAACGACACCAGAGGTCTATTTTATTGTAATAAAAAACCAAGCATAGGAATAGGATTTCTCTTTTATTGTAAACTAGGATAAGGCCCGCGTTAATACGCGGCTTATCACATTAAATTTTTTAATAAATATTTAAATTTTATTAAAACCCCGCTAAATTTGATAGAACATAAACTATAAATCCGTAGAGTTCATTTATATCTTAATTCTTATGTCATAATTGATATAATGTGAATTCATAATATTTGATATGATTAATCCTTATACTTGATATAATGTTAATTAAATGGTTAACCATAATATTAGGGTGCTCATAATTATATTGAATATTTTTTTTAACTATATAACAAATCGTAAAACTACTAAAATATTTTATAATTAAATAAAAAATTAGTAAATTTTATGTTAGTAACCTCATATAAAACATATAAATAATATTATCAAACATCACATATATAACAGTTTTCAACCGCAACAGCGACCTGAAGCTTGCCCACCCATGTCCTTACCTCGGTAAATGTCAGATTTGCAATGTGCATGGACACAAGTTCAACACATGACGCAAAGAACCAATCCTCGTCCTGCTGCTCCTTTCATGCCATGGTAGCCTCGTGCTAATATGGCACTCGCTCCCTCCTACAATCTTAACAACTGGATGCTTGACAGTGGAGCAACGCATCACATCACCAACGATCACAACAACCTACCTCTTCATCATCTATACAGTGGCGGTGATGACGTCCTAATCGGAGATGGTTCTCCATTGACCATCTCTCACACAGGTTCCTCTCCTTTACCCTCTTTGGCTCGTCTTCTTGCGCTTAAGAATGTTTTATACGTGCTTGACATTCATAAGAACTTGATTTCTGTTTACCGATTATGTAACACCAATCAAGTCTCCATTGAATTCTTTTTGGCGCATTTTCAGGTGAAGGATCTTAGCACGTGGGCCTTTCTTCTTCAAGGCAAAACTAGGGATGAACTTTACAAATGGCCAATCACTGAGTCTCACGATTAAGCGCTTTTTGTGTCCCTAATGTCCAAAGCTACATTGGCATCTTGGCACTCAAGGCTTGGCCAGCCATCACCACCGTTGCTTCAATCAATTATTTATAAGTTCTCTTTACCTGTTGCAAACACTTTTCAAAAACTATTGTTTTGCTCAGATTGCCATCTCAATAAAAGTTACAAACTGTCTTTTCATCAAACCTCTACTACTTCTAATCGTCCTCTTCAATATATCTTTACAGACGTTTGGACATCTCATCTTTTAACGATTGATAACCACAAATATTACGTTATCTTCATTGATCACTTCACGAGATATACGTGGTACTATCCTAATAAAAATAATTTGATGTTAAGCTCATCTTCAAAGCATTCAAACCTCTTATTGAAGACCATTTCCAAGCCAAGATCGACACATTATATTCGGACAATGGAGGAGAAATATATAGCACTTCACATCTATCTCCAAGAACACAACATCTCTCATCTTACTTCGTCACCGCACATGCCCCAACATAACGGTGTTTAGGAACACAAACATCATCACATAGTAGAAACATGACTCTCCTTGCTCTCTACTGCTTTGGTTCCAAAGCAATATTGGTCTTATGCTTTTGCTACGGTGGTGTACTTGATTAATCGACTCCCAACTCCACTTTTATCGAATCAATCATCCTATTACAAGCTGTTTAGTGTGGTCCCCAATTATGAGAAGCTTAAATTATTTGGGAGTCTTTGCTTCCTGTAGGAGTCGACTTTCCCTCTCGAAGATCAACAGAAGAAATGCCTAAGTGTGGATGAAGGAGAGCTCCAGCGAACGCCTAAGATCCATCAGCCGGTCAGAAGACCTGTGAACCGCCGGTGATACCAAAGTAAATCGGGTGAACCAACTTAAAGACAGTGGGCTTCAACTTACCAGGCCCAATTCGGTGCAATCCAAATAATTGGGCCGAGCCGAACCGCAGATAGGCCGAACAGCTGATGGGCCGGCCGACTTAAGGAGTGCAGCTCAAGAAAAAACTCTAGCCGACTTAGTATACTATATATATTGTTGTATTGCCCTCACTAGACAAGATCACGAATTTCTTAGCAAAAAACTCTTGTATTCTCTTTCACAGCTACACAACTAATAAAAATCTTCTTCTGTATTCTTGTTCTTGATTTTTAACTCTGAAGTTTTGCAGCTCTTCCGCGAACCCGATAAATCTATTTGTAAGAATCCAGCTCCCACAATTTGGCGCTAGAAGAAGGAGGACAACAAAACTTAACACACAAAGAACTCACGAGCAAATTCGAGAAGATGACCGGTAGCAGTGAAACGACGCAACTGAACGCAACGGACGGCAGTGCCGATCCAAAGGAGATGCCTCCAACCGCATCAGGAACAACATGCCAGAACAATGAGCAGACGACTCCCAACGGATCTGGAGCAACCGGACAAAACGAGCAAACAGCTCGCAATGAGCAGAACAGCGAGGAACAAGTACCTCTAAACGGATCTAGTGCGATGGGCCCCCAAACCACTACCGCAACAAACCCGGAGTCATCCAACGACATCAAGGAGATGCTGGCAGAGGTGCTCAGGAAGTCAAAGGACCAAGAGGCGCTTAACAAATCCTTGACAACAGAAATGCGAGCCCTGGCGACGGTAACCCATACTCGCGGATTGGGGATCTTTCGACAGCCTGGTGCTCGCATGATCCCGACGAGCCTCACTTCAACGCTAGTCGGCACGCGGAAGGTCAGCGGTATATCCGGCGAGCCAACTCCTCAGCAAGCCGATGGAAGAAGTTCACCAGCCGCGAACGGAGCAGCGCAAATCGTCAAGATTATTGACGATACCGAAGAGGAAAACAACACCGATGACTCTGGATTAGCAAGGTAAGGAAAACCGTGCAAAGGAGGAGCCAATTCGAGCATGAACGAGAACTCACTGAGGAAGAAGAAAATCTTATGTGGGTCGAGCAGGTCGAAGCGGCTAACATAAAAAGGCAGCATCTAACCTGCAACGACAACAAATGGAGGAGCTCTAAGCTACCATGCGCCATACCACCCTAGATTTGCGGGAGATATGTTTGCAGATCCACTGGGCGATCAGTAAAGCTCCAGAGATTGACTAAGTACTCGAAGAAGTGCGGACAACGCCATTCACAGAACAAATGGATATATCATGGTTTTTACCCGTTAAAGACCATTATGTAAGTCCGATTTCTTGATGTCTTTTGGTGTTTTCGAGTCTTTCTATGTTATTATTAGGTACAAGGACAATTGGAACTTATTGGTGTTTACTGGAGCATTATGGAGCAAAATGGAACGAGGAATCAAAGTCACAAATTCGGATTGAAGTTTTCAGGACCATGTCGAGCGACGAGGAGGTCGTGTTGCTCGACACGAAGGATTTCAATATGGTGTCGATCGCCACCCTGGTCGGTCAAGCCCAATTCCTAGTTTTGGAAGATTTCCGTTTTGCGTTAGAAAGCCTAGATGTTTGCAATAAGGCCCATGACGTTTTTGTAACCTATATATATGTGTTTTCTGTCATTGTTTAGGCTCATGCTTTGTTTTATCTACTTCTAATAGATATATTTCAATTAATATAATGGTTTCTTCTTTGATTATGTCTAAGTAGTTTCCCTGTTAGGTTTAGGGTTATTCAAAGGTGTTTGATGAATTGTTAGATCTGATTTAATTACTAGGATAATATCTTTAGAAGTTCTTCATCTTGACTTGTGTTTATTGTTGATTTTAGCCTCGCGACCTGAACTCTGATCTTAGGTTAATTAATAGAAACGACAATTTTATTAATTGCTTGAACTAGTTTTTGATGAGCAAAACTCCTTTTCGTAAAGACATTTGGTTTAGGGTTTTATGAACAATTGAACATGAATTTATTGCTTGTTTAGATTTATAGGATTCACAACAACAGTTGGTTTTCTAGGATTTAGACATAGATAATCTATGCAGCGACAGCTGATTGATTTTACATTCGTGTTTCAAGTTCATGAACTGTGCATCATATTCCTATCTTTTATCTGTTATCTGCAATCTTGATTCACCTGCGATTTCCCTGCGCCCAGCTTTATTTTAATTGTTTTACAATCGATCAATTATGCTTCCTTTTATTTACTTGTTTTCATTCAAATCATCTTACTTAGTTTAATTCGAAAGTTTAAATCTATTGTGTTTTTGATTCTCTATGGATTCGATAACCCTAAGTACTACAATGATCTCTTAATTTGAGAGAGTAGTTCAAAGGTCAAATTTGAGCATATAAAATTTTGGCAGGGGCGGCTCTCTGACCCTGGGAAAATCAGAATACCGAAGTACGATGGAAAAACCGACCCAACCGAGCATATCACCGCTTTCTCTATCGTCATTGCTCGCGCTAACTTTTGGCTGGAGGAGAAGGACATTGGCTACTGCCTCCTGTTCGTGGAACACCTCAAAGGAACGACTCTCCACTGGTTCTACAGTTTGGAAAGAAATTCCATAGACAATTTCCACCAACTATATGAGGCTTTCCTAAAGCAGTATGCCATTTTGATTGAGTTGAGGTCTTCAGAGGCTGACCTTTGGACCATGGCTCAAGGCGCAACTGAAACCCTGCGAAGCTTCATCGAATGTTTCAAGCTCGTTCTGACTCAGGTGAAGGGGATAGATGACAAGTTGGCGTTGAAAGCCTTGAAAAAGGCCCTTTGGTATGACTCATAATTCCAGAAGGAGATGACGGTCAACGAACCATCAACAATTCAGGATGCCTTATATCGGGCTACCGGCTTTGTCAAAAGCGACGAGGAGGTAAAAACACTGGCACATAAATACGGGAAGTCCAGAAATGTTAACCCCCAACCAGCGACAGCACCGACAACGAAAAAGTAGTAGGGAAACTACCAATGACCCTTCTTAGCTTTTTGCAGAAAAGATAGTATTTTCTATCTTCTTTCGGACGTAACGCCGAACTTTGAGAAAGCCCATCAAGTGGTCGGCTCCAATCTCTATCCCGCGTTTATAACTCCGGACAAGAATCCCAACAAAATGACAGATTCTCTGGGGATTGATCTATGCAAGCGCAAGTCGGTACTCCCATAAAAATAAAAGAATAGCCTCGGGGATTGGAAACCACAAATAGCAAAGATAGAAGGACGATTCGTAAAGAGTGAAGTGTCCCTCAGGAGGCTCATCTACTCAATCATAAGGATCTGGTGCCATTAGCTCAACCGACTCCGGAATCTTGATCCATCGCTTGAGAGTAAGAAAAGTTTCATTGGTGGAGAGACTTGAGCCGGGAGGATCTGGTCGAATAACTTTTCTTCTCTTCAGTTTTTTGTAGAAAAACTGTTCACCCGATAATTCAGTTCTTTCGGCGGAAGAGTCCCGAAGAGAAGGAAGAATAATCTCCAAACAATTTGGAAAGAAATTGTGCTTGACAACACACCCGAAGACCGCGGCTCATGAGAAACTCGTGGTTTGATTCCTCTGTTGACATATGAGCAAATTACTTTCCAAAAACGGTTCACTTATAAGAAGCGTGGCTCGTTTTGAAAAAATCTTCAAAATCTAAAAGTTCGTATGAAAGAAAGCGTCGTTGTTTCCAAAAAAAAAAACAGTCCGTTTTCAAGCAACGTGGCTCGTTTCCTAAAATCTCGGGGGAAATTAGTTCGTTAATAAAACATGGCATACTTTTGGAGATGGCTCCCCTGGATCCACGGCTCCACCAAATCAATCCGAGTTGGTTCACGACTCGGTTTAAAAACAATATAACGGATCAGGGATAGATGTAACGATGGGTGATTCAGTTTTCAACAATTAGCTGTTAGGGATTCAACAAGTCTCGGCAAAGCATTGTGGTACAGGTCGAGCAATGGCTCGCGGGACGAATCTCAACTTCACAGTGGCTCGCAGCAAAATCGAGTCACTGCATCGGTGACTCAAATCAAACAATTTCACGGGTCCGAGGCAATGATCCTTCTTTGTCAGCTCGCGGATCGGAGAAGCGAGGACCTCCGGCGGATGGCTCGCAGGTCGGAAAGGGGAAGATCATCGGATCCGCTGTTCGCGGGTCGGAAATGCGAAGAATACCGGATCCACGGCTCATAGGTCGGAGAAGCAAAGCTCTCTGGCGGGCGGTTGACTTGCCGTTGGTAGATCCAAAAAAACCAAAACGAATAAAAAAAGAGGAAATGTGAGAGAAAGAGAGAGAAGGGAGAAGATACCACTTATTTTTCTTTGGGAGTGAAGTTGTGGTGAGAATTCTCTTCTTCTCCTCATTTATATAGAGGAGAGGCCATAACTTCGCCTCTAGCCCCGAAAAACCCTAATTCTCCTCCTCTTTCTTTAAAAATCCACTAAAGGCCCAAATATTTTCCTTTAGTTCACAAGGCCCGAGCCATTAAAGTCACAAATAAAAAGCCACGGATCGGCGAAGAATAAAGACAACTCGACCAAATTACGTTAGTTAACGGTAACACCGTTAACGACTCGGCATTTTTTACAGTACGACTAAAAAAAAAAATTTATATACATAACATTTGGAAACGACTATATCCGAGCCGCGCCTCAGTGCTACAATTTTCATTACACCTAGCGGCTCGGGAGATACGTTGACCAAACTAGTCAAATCAGAAACTCGATTCCTAAACTCAGAAAGACAGTTAGAATAATTTCATCTGTCTGATCTTAAACTTTCACTAATACCTTGACTTCACCATTACTGATATCTGAGTTGGGGGCTAACTGTAGGGGTCGACTTTCCCCCTCGAAGATCAACAAAAGAACTGACTAAGTCTGGATGAAGGAGGGCTCTAGGGAACGCCTAAGATCCATCAGCTGGTCATAAGATCTGTGAACCGCCGATGATACCGAAGTAAGCCGGGTGAACCAACTTAAAGACAGTGGGCTTCAACTTACCAGGCCCAAATTTGGTGCAACCCGAATGATTGGGCCGAGCCAAATCACAGATGAGCCGAACAGCTGATGGGCCGCCTGACTTAAGGAGTGCAGCTCAAGCAAAATCCCTAGCCGACTTAGTTTACTATATATATTGTTGTATTACCCTCACTAGACGGGATCAAAAATTTCTTAGCAAAAAACCCTTGTATTCTCTTTGACAGCTACACAGCTAATAAAATTCTTCTTCTCTATTCTTGTTCTTGATTTCTAACTTAGAAGTTTTGCAGCTCTTCCGCGAACCTGACAAATCTAATTGTGGGAATCCAGCTCCCACACTTCCCGTGGTTGTACCCTTACACATCACACAAAATGGAAGAGAAATCTAAACTGTGTATGTTTATCGGTTATTCGCTAAACCAAAGTGCCTCGATGTCACCACTGGCCGTGTTTACACTTCACTCCATGTCCAATTCAACGAAATAATCTTCCTTTTCTAGCAACTCACCGTTTCAAATGTTACTCCACTGAATGCAAATCAAGCTCACTCACTAGCTGCTACTCCTCTTACAGCACAACTGGTTCCTCTGGTTTTACCCCCATCGTCTATGTGCTTGATTCTTCACCAGAATGCCCCACAACAATAACAACACCACCTCCTCCGCCACATACATCATGTCTCCATCAACTACCTTACCACAGCCTCTTCCGACTCCATCTTCACCGCAGCCTCCTCCGGCACAACCTTCACCGTCGGTTTTGCCTGCTCCGTCATCATCACACCAGCTCTCGTCGGCTCTGCCATCACCTCCGACGACTCATGTATTGTATTCTCCTATCTCTAATTTTCCTTCTTAGAGGTCCACTGCCTAAGCCCACATCCCAAATAACCAAACTAAAGAAGTCAAACCTACCTCTACCTCTCAAAGGCCACTGGCCCACATAGCCATCAAACTCACTCAATATCCACCATCCAAAGACCCATTGGTCCAAATCTCATTTTACAATCTGATTCCTCCTCTACACAACCTGTACCGCCTTCGACTGCTTTGCCTGTACCACCTCCAAACATCAACCATAAAATGACCACTAGAGCTAAAAATAACATCTCCAAACCCAAAAAGAAAACTTCTCTAACCGTTGCTCTTAATCAGGTCTATAAACCTGAACCATCAACCTATACTCAAGCACTAAATGATGAATGGTGGCGCAAAGCCATTTCTAAATTTAACGGTCAAGTTGATAAAGGAACTTGGGTACTTGTGCCTTTTTCCATTTTAATTTCTTTTTTTTGGGTAATTAACAATTTTGATAATGTAAAACTTACATATTTAATTAATTGACATGTGTTAGAATCTAATTGTGACACCCCAGTTTCAGGGCATATATGGTATATGCGGAGAGACTTAAAAGAATTGATTTGGCTACCTATATCACCAAAGTGCACTTATCTTTTCGGTCACAGGTTTTGAGAGAACTCCAGAGTTAAGCGTGCTTAAGCTGAAATAGTTTCAGGATGGGTGACCTACTGGGAAACTATTTCCAGTACCGCGTGAGTGAGATCAAAACACGGGAAAAAATCGCGTGGTGATTTGCAGGGTTAGTAAACATGACTTCCGAGCCTCTCTGACTAACGCAGCGACTGTCGGAGAGTGTGGGCCCACGGGCCGAGAGTGGACGTGGAGCCCATGGATAGGACGGTCTGGGCGTTACACTAATCGACTACTTAACACGTGTCGCGATCTCGTGAGTTACAATTTTTTGAAGAATTTGAAAACAATAAAGTATATATAGTTGATATATATAAATATGGAATCAATCATTAAACTATTGGATATAATAACTAATCATTCTGACATGTTTTGACAATCATTCTTTGATGCGATTTCGTAAACTTTAAACATGTAAAACCATACCACTAACCAAATTTTCTTTATCTTTGCTTTCTCTTTGATCTAGTTCTTCTTTTATCCATGGTCAATTATTTTGTGTTCCCCATAGATATACATATGTTAAACCTCTTCCTATTATAACGATATAATCATGGTCGTTTCTACTTTTTATTATATAGTTTGCTATTTTCCTTTTCCTAGTTTTTGTTTTATGTTAAATTTTTCTTTATTACAAATCTTTTTCAACTAAATATAACTATTCGTATAGAGGTTTGTGCAATTTGTAAAATTATTATATGTTTGTGTTTTTTTCCATTTTAGTTTCTTCTTTTTTGGGTAATTAACAATTTTGATATTGAAAAATTTACATATTTAAATAATTGACATTTGTTATAATTTAATCGATTACTTAACACGTGTCGCAATCTCGTGAGTTACAATTTTGTGCGCCCTCTTTTATATAATAAGATTTCTCTTTATCAAAAATCGTTTTCAACTAAATATCTAATATAACTATTCGTATAGAGGTTTTGTGCAATTTGTAAAATTATTGTACATTTTTTTTTCCATTTTAATTTCTTCATTTTTGGGTAATCAATTTTGATAATGAAAAATTTACTTATTTAATTAATTGATATGTGTTGAGATCTAATCGACTACTTAACCCGTGTTGCGATCTCGTGAGTAACAATTTTTGCGCATCCTTTTTATATAATAAGATACATATTGGTATTATGTTAATGCAATAACAGTCTATCTATAAAGTCTAGTAGAATTAGGATTAAGAAAGTAGTGGTAATTAGTTTTCGACTATATTCAAAGAAAGTAGTGGTAATTAGTTTTCGACTATATTTATAGAAAGTAAAGTCAAAATTACACACAAAGTAATATTGAAATTCTAATTGGCATTTCAAACAATTGTAAGGCCGCAGATGTTTTTTTAAAATGTCGAAATTATACACATACCGCCACATACATTACGGAAAATGACTAATATTGTACTAATCAAATCGACGTTTGATGAGTAGCTAACTTATTGCACAAAAGAAGAAAGGACGACAATGGTTTCAAACACGATTTAAAGTAAAATACAAATACATGACGTAATGAACTTGTTTCAACCAAAAACACATATTTTATAGTAGCACCTAAAATATCATATTTTATATTTGGCTACGTACGTTACCAAAACCAATCATTTTTCTAGTTTTACCACCGCAGTCAGAAATGGTTGTGGGAGTATTTAGAATAAATGCTCCCAATGCCCAATCTAGTGATATCTCTTTTTCTCCTGCTTTATTCGCATATTTGATTCTGCATACCAAACAAACATAGTTTTTTCAATATCAAAACCCTAAATCCAAAACCGGCATTATTCGATCTGTAATTGTTCTTGAATTTGTGTAGTAGTAAGATTTACCTTTCATCATCAAGAGGAACACCTAGACTATCATGAAGCATTGAGATAATATATGCTGATGAGAAACAATATTTATGCAAATATTTTTCTTTGGTTGTTGGATATTTCTCTTTCAATTTGGACCATCCTTCACCACAAAAACTTGTGCCGGCTAAAATCATTTCAGACATCCAATCTTTTTCTTCCAGCTCAAAGAACTGATTCAGGAAAAAACACAAAGATCATGTTCCAAACAAATTCTTCACAAATCTTGACGTCGACCAACATGAAATTCAAATGACTATACCTTGGAGGTGTGGTAGAAATTTTCTGTAGCCAAAAAACTTCCTCGAAGCTTAGGTGTGAATGTTGATCCAATAGAACAATGCTCATAAGCACAATTTTCTGTACTCAAAAGCAAACCCATTAGAGATGAAAAAATTGACATGGGGAACGATATCCAGCTATATATAGCGATGATGATCTTACCCTTTCCTTCCTTCAACAATGCGAATGTTGCCGCTCGACATTTTGAGAAATTACCAGCAGTTTGAATTTGTTTTTTGTCGAAAATGTATCCTTTTGGAGTACAAGGGTCAGTCGCTATTCCATCCTCGGTAGAGTTTGAAACTGTATGGATGAAAACATCGAATTCATCAATTGATTAACTCTATAAAATCTTCAAGTTTAGTACACAAGTGATTATAAAAAGGGTTTATCAACAACTAACCAGAATTCTGGAGTGATTCCAATAACTTTTCTTGTGCTGCATCCTGAAAGGCCACAAAAGTTAATAGCTTCTTTAAATATCATTATCTACTTTTTTGACACAATTGCGTTAAAATTGCTCTGTTCTCAGAAGTTACCTGTCCATAGTTGAGGAAGCTGTGACAGTAGATAGTGTAAGAAACATTTCCATATGTTATAGTACGCGAAAACTCAGGAGGCACATGCTCTCTTGACACAAATGTCAACTACACACATGTACAAACATTGATTGCTTACAACCGAACTATTTACCACACATAGTTGAAGTTTGTCCCAAGTCTCATTATAATAGCCTTAATTGCATAAACTTTCTTATTGATAACAAATATGACAAGGAAGAGACTAAACCTGTGCAGAAGCACCACCAAGTTCAACAATCCCCGTTGTTTGCAACGGATCACTTCCAAGCGAGCCAATTGCATAATTTGCAACAACCCAAGCATATATACCTTCATCAGATCCTGGTAGTATTATTCCAAGATGTCAAAAAAAATTAGCACCTCCAATGGAAAATTATTTGAAAAAAATCTTAAAGTTCTTCAAAACCTTAAACCACAGTATAGCAATTTGTTGGAACGAACAAAAAAAAAAAACTTGACTCAGAAAAACTAACCAGAGATAACCGTTGCCCATTCGTCACGAAACACAAACCCCGAAGATCTAAGAACTCTTCTTGTAACATCAAGAATCTGTTCTTGAACAGTTACATCAAGCAATCTCATCCCAGCGGTCGCCATTAACCTAATATCACTCTTCTTCAACATTCCTTTCGGAATTCTCCCTTTCGCGAATTCCACCAGCTCCGTGACTGACAAACTTGCTTCGTCCGGATTATCAGCATACGCCGATAATCCAGGACTAAGCTTCTTACTAGCGTAATTCTCCTCGCCAAAATTGAAAACCGGTCTCCAGGACTCAATCTTGTACTTAAACACATGGATTCGACTCCCCGAACTTCCGGCGTCGATAATGACGCTGTACCGGAACGAGCTTGTATAGTAATCGAGGAGTAAAATTGTACAGAGAATAACGAATAACCCTAACGTGATAGCGAAGGAAGCGGCTTTTAGCAGGATAATCGCTTTCACCGGTTTCGACTTGGGCTTAATGAAAGTGTACGTCGTCGATGATCGGTGCAGGTGGTAGTGGTTAGGTAGAATCTGAACCATGAGAGGTTCCATCTCCGATTTCATTTTTTTTTTCTCTTTTTTTCTCCAACCTGAAACAAATGGTTGCATCAATGTTTAAGGAATCGAGAAAGGAAAACTGACAAGATAATAATGACATCTTTATCAAAAAAAAAAAAAGAAGATAATAATGACATCTTAACGTATGGAAAAAAATAAGAGCAAAAAAAACGTAACGCAATAGCAATATATATTTATATTTTTTTATGAATTTGAAGTTTCTTCTTCTTACTCTAGAACCTGAGTAATGATAAAGCTAGCTCGTCACTACTCTCAGTCACCTTTCTGACTTTTTATAAGTGAGTGAGTTACGTTCGAGACCAAACCGGGTCGGGTCGGGTCATTTTCAAACACGTGATTAATTAATAACGAGCATTTGTAACCAACGCAAGAGTCACATCAGTCTAATTTAAAGAGGTGGTCCAGTTCTACCAAGTAACGAACAAGCGGAAAGGGCCACATTTCATATTTCTAATTTGGTTTTATTACAGAATGTTTATGGACATAAAAATTCAGGAGTGAGGAGGATAATATCTCCTACATATAACATGAGGACAGAAGATATGATAGGGGATGAATGGATGCTATTTTTTATATTAGTTTTAGTTTTTCGAAATAATATAATTTTGGTTTTTGGAGAAAACACAAAGATGAAGAAAAAAAACTATAGGAATTTTATACAAAATCTTGTTAATTACACTCTAAATCAAGTTGGTCTTCAAACACGAATTAACATAAAATACAAATATAAGATCATAATTTACTTCTTTTTTCAATGTGAAACAATATTATTTTATAGCAAATAATATCATAATTTGTCTTTGGCTACGTTACTCAAGTCAAGAATTTTTCTAGATTTACCACTGTAATCAGAATCTGTCACAGTATTTAGTATAAAAGCTCCTAATGCCCAATCTAGAGGTATGTCTTCTCCTGCTTTATCCGCAAACCCGATTCTGCATACGAAACAAATATAGTTTTTGACTAAAACCCAAAACCGATATTGATAGGTCTAATTGCTCTTGAATTTGTGCAGTAAGTTTTACCTTTCATCATTAAGAGCAAAACCGAGACTATCATGAAGCATCGAGAGAATATATGCTGATGAGAAGCAATACCGAAGCAAATTCTCGTCTTTAAATGTTGGATATTTCGCTTTCAACTTCGACCAATCCTCTCCACAGAATCTCTTTCCGGCTAAAATCATTTCAGACAGCCAATCTTTTTCTCCTAACCCAAAAAACTGATACAAACAGGAATATAAGATCAATATTCAAACAATTTTCCACAAATTCAGAGGATAATTATACCTTAGAGGTATGGACAAAATTCTCTGTAGCCAAAAAACTTCCTTGAAGACTAGGTGTGAATGTTGATCCAATAGAACAATGTTTATAAGGACATTTCTCTGTACACAAAAGTAAACCCATTAGAGATAATAATAAAAAGTGACAGGAGGAACTGGATTCAGCTATATCAATAATGCTCTTACCTTTTCCTTCCTGCAACATTGAGAATGCAGCAGATCGGCAATTTGAGAAATTACCAGCAGCTTGAACTTCAGCTAAGAATCCGGATGCTGAATCCTTCGGTGAATTTTTGTCGAGGATGTATCCTTTAGGAGTACAAGGGTCAGTAACTATTCCTTCCCCTGTAAAGTTTGCAGCTGCAAGGATTGAAAAAGTATGAGTGTTGAGGGAAAGGAAGCTTAATTCAATTGCCTCAACTCAAAAGTGAAATTCTTTACTCTACATAATTTTCAAGTCCAGTAAACTGGTGATTACTTTAAAGATTAATCAACAATCAACCTGAGTTGTGAAGGAATTCCAATAACTTTTCCAGTGCTGCATCCTGCGAGGAGACAAAAGTTAATAGCTTCTCGAAATCAACAAAGGATTTTTCTCCTTTGTTTTGATGGCACGCTCTACAATTTGAGGAAATTACAAAAAATCAGAGATCAACAAGCAGCAAATAGGGGCACTATCACCTAAAATTTCCAAACACCCTTCTCTCAGAACTAAGAAGTTACCTGTCCTAAGTGAAGGAAGCTGTGACTGTAAAGTTTGTATGAAACATTTCCATAGGATATCGTACACGAGAACTCAAGAGGCACAAGCTCACTTGACACAAACGTCACCTAAACAAAATACAGAGACAGTACTCATCACTTCCAATCAAACCATTTGCCACATAGTTGAAGTTTTCTCGATAGCAAATTCGACAGGGAAGAGACTAAACCTGAGCAGAAGCCCCTCCGAGTTCAACAATCCCCGTTGTTTGTAACGGATCACCTCCAAGAGAACCGAGCGCATGATTTGCAACAACCCAAGCATATATACCTTCATCAGATCCTGATAATTTCCCAAGATTTCCGATAATTAGCAATAACACCTAATGGAAACATAAATCCAAACCAATCCACTATCCTACACTCCCACAATGCAGAATTGTAAGGTCACTGATCAAATCTAGCCCTATAATCACATTTCATCGAAGGAAAGAACTGATTCCAAAAACTAACCAGAGATAACAGATGCCCATTCGTCTCGAAACTCAAATCCAGAAGATCTAAGAACTCTTCTTGTAACTTCAAGAATCTGTTCTTGAACATTTACTTCAAGCAATCTCATTCCAGCAGTCGCCATTAACCTAATATCACTCTTCTTCAACATTCCCTTCGGAACTCTCCTCTTCGCGAATACCACCAGCTCCGCCACTGACTCACTTGCTCCCTCCGGATTATCACCGTACGCAGACAAACCAGGACTCAATTTCAAACTAGCGTAACTAGCTCCTCCGAAATCGAAAACCGGTTTCCCGGATTCAATCCGGTGCCCGAAAACATGAACTCGGGTCCCCGAACTCCCACCATCGATAACGACGCTGTACCGGAGCGAGCTTCTCCGATTCCTCCCGGAGAGTAAAATCGAACAGAAAACAAAAAGTAACCCCAACGCGATTGCAACGGAAGCTATGATCAATTTCGTTGGTTTGGACTTGGGTTTAGCGATCGACGACGGCGACGATCGTTGGCCAGGTCGAGTGTGAACGTTGAGATGATCCATCTCTGGTTTATCGTTCAACCTGGAACGAACATGGGATCGTTGCATCAACGTCTAGGGTTTCGCAGCGAGATCGGACGAGGAATCATGAGATCTGGACGTGATCTAAAGCAATGTAAAACAAAAGGTGAATTCGAAGTAGCGAGTTCTTAATTTGTGAATTCGAAGTTTCGTCTTCTTTGTAATCAGTGTGAGATTGGAGATCGAAAAAGCCGTCGGAGACCGCCGCCGATGAAGCTTTCAATGGCCTTAAGTCTCCGTTTTCGTACTGGAGAAGAAATTAGGTCACTGGAGCGCCTTTTAGTCTTTTACCAACATTACAACTACAAAGGTCGGATCGGGTCTTTCTGGGTCGGGCTATATCCAAACCATTTGATTATCGGATCCTTCTAAGCAACACAGAAGGTAATTAACGAGTTCTACGAACAACTATACAATTAATTTGGTTTGATGATACATTTCAAAATTAACCTATGTGGCATAGTTATATCCATAGGAATTAGGTTAACTGGTTAGGTTTTGAATTATAGTTTTCTTCTAGGTTATTCAGCTCAATTTCCCTACATTTTTTGGGGTAAACAACCAATATTGAAAAATATTAATCTCCAAAATCTGTAGGACACCAAATCTAATCGTCATTATAAACATCGACAGTGGTCTATTAAAAAAAAACTCACGTAATAACCACTACCCTCTTAGAAAATTTGAAGACCTAGGACAAAACATGAAATTTGGGCCTTTTTATATAAAAAAAAAAGTATGCATATTGCTAGAAAAGAAAAGAAAAAAGCCTACAGCTAGTTTGTTACATCTTAGATTTTAATATAAAGTTTTGGAGGCGGTTAAGTGCATTCTTCAAAGTTACACCAAAAAGTAAAACTATAACAAAACAAAAAAGTATCAATTTTCTTAAAGATTGACAAATAATCACATAAAACGCTTCTTTCTAGTTTTTGTTGATGCGAAATTATTGATAATTGTTTCAAAATCCACTCTCTAGAACTCTCTTTTCAATGCATAAAATTGCTAAACCGTTCAATCTTTCTTAAAACATTGTTGATCTCAGATATGTTTTGAGCAACTTTAACTTAACGAAAACAATTATTATTTGTATAATTTTAATTAAAATGTATAATTGAAATCATATGAGATTTTTATAGTATTTTTAAAATAGTGTAATTTAGTTTTAGGTGTAAGATAGTTAATAATTGTGACATGAAGTAGTGTAATAGTTGTAAATTCTTTATTTTTTGTTGTTAATTAAAATAGAAGATAATTGATGTATTTTTATATGTATGAATTAGTAGGGCATCAACTTTTTATGTATTTAAAAAAAAATTGTGTACTGGGAGATCCCTATGTCTGCAATTCGATTCTGCAGAGCATTCTCCAGATAACTATATTTTTTTTATTCAGATCCGAATTGAGTAGTTAATTTTTGCTAACTCTCTGATTCTAATTCTGCCATTGTCGCATAACGGATTAGTAATTGCTAGCAGAACATAAACATTATCGAACTAAGCATGAAAGCAATAACCTTGACCTTAAATTCAAGTAAATAACACAAATAGATAAAGTATGGATGCATCCCACAATTTCCTCCGAAAACATTTATTCAAACTTCCAAGAATCGGAAATATCAAATTACTTGGGTGAATATCATAACTGGGCTTTTGGGCTTGTAAAATTAAGGCCTAATAAAGCTATCTTCTTCCATGGGAGGAAGTTAGAAGAAAAAAAAATCACTCATGGCGAACGAAGACGACCTCGACGACGGAGAGAAATCCCGACGCATTCCGAACAAACCCAAATCTCAGATCATAATCGGTGTACCATCGTACCAGGAAGTCTTGGAAAGCTCGCAGACTAAGTCCACGCCTCCATCTTTCTTCAAACCTTCCCAAAGTTTCTCTCAGGCTTTCGCTTTCGTCAAATCCTCCGACGTCTACTCTCCTCCTCCTCCTCCTTCTTCCTCTGCCGCTTCTCCGTCGGTTGCTTCTCAGGTTCCCAGTTCAAGGTGTTATATGTTTTGTTTGAATCGATTTGGAATTAAATACGTATGACCAAATTTTAGGTCAATTTGATGATATTAGTACTGATTTTATCATTCTTCCGTACGAATAATCAATTTATAACAATCACAAGATCAAAATCAAAATCACAAGAAGCCAAAACTTACATCTTCTCTCCTTCTCTAAAGCCACAGATCAAAGCCTCTCTCTCCTCACCCTTTTTCTCACGCCCACAGCCACAAAACACTCAGCTCTCTCCTTTCCCTTAGGCGACGAAGGACTTAGAGAACTTGGCAAGGGTGGCGATCAAAACTTAAGAAGGATTAGGGTTCCTTTTCTATTTTTTTCCCCAACATTCACTTAAGCCCTCCTATTTTTCTAATCTTTTAAAAAAAAACCCATAACTTCTGGTCTTCTAAAATTAACCCCAAAGTCTATTTAGAATTTAAAAAAGTCTATTCATTGTCGCATAACGGATTAGTAATTGCTAGCAGAACATAAACATTATCGAACTAAGCATGAAAGCAATAACCTTGACTTTAAATTCAAGTAAATAACACAAATAGATAAAGTATGGATGCATCCCACAATTTCCTCCGAAAACATTTATTCAAACTTCCAAGAATCGGAAATATCAAATTACTTGGGTGAATATCATATCTTAAATTCAGCCTCAGAGTGGTGTCTTTGTCGTCAATGGCATCATTTAACGGAATCCTGCAAAAGTAATAAGATCATATAATATATGAGCTAACTTTCTGTTGTAGAAACATAGGAGATACGTGCTTTCTTAAATTATGCTTACATCGATTTGAAAGCTTTAGTTTCTCGAATATCATGGTCAAATAGCAATCCAGACCACCCTCCTAAATTAGAGATCTGAGGTTATTCAAAATACTGAAACTAAGTTTCAATATAAGAATCCAACAGATCCTGGAAAATCTCCTTGTACACAACGTTCATGGTTCTGGTTTGTGGCTTGCCATCTTTGTCTGTAATAAGAATCTTTAGTCCCTTTCGAGATTTCACCCTGGACACAGCAACATACAACTGACCATGTGAAAATACAGGTCTAGGTAGAAACAAACCGACATTTGCTAGTGTTTGACCCTGACTTTTGTTGATTGTCATTGCAAATGCAACTTTTAATGGAAATTGCCTACGCCTCATTTTGAATGGGAGCTTAGTATCTGATGGTGTAATCAACATCCGCGGTATGAACACCTTTTCTCCAACTCTATTCCCTGTGATAACTTTCGCTTCCACAATATGATTGGCCAATTGAGTAATCTGCAATCTTGTCCCATTACAAAGTCCACCAGTCGGATCAATATTCCTGAGTATCATCACTGGAGTACCAACCTTCAATCTTAAAGAATGGTTAGGTAAACCTGAGGTTTTTATACTATTTAGAAACTCAGGTGAAAACACAGAATCATCCTTTGAGTTTTTATCTGTTGGATCAATACTATCAGAGCTTAAATATACTCTCTCTTCACCTATAAAATAACCACCAATAAAAAATTTAGAAGATGCATGGTATAAAATATTCAGGAAGTCACGTAAGGAAATTAAATAGAAAGATGAAAATTTACCTGTAAGAAGATCAAGCATATAGTTGTTAATCATATCAACATCATCATTGGTAGGACATAAGATAGCTCTTTCTTGAAAGAATATTGGATCTTTTGAATCTTTGAATGTGTTTCCGTAAACTTCAGAAACTATAGACTCAATAGGATCAGTACACTCAGTAATCAGAAGATCTTTGGGAATGTCAATAATGGTTTCTCCAGTTCATTAATCTTTCCATCACCTAAATTGAGTATCCATTCTGAAAATTCCTTGATTTCTTGAGCTTCACGGCTATCTTCCTCAGACAAAAGCCTCATATTTTTTGTTAACTGCAAAACTTTGCAATGCTTCCAGAGTTTTGAAGAACTAAGAGAAGCCATAACTATATTAGCTCTACTCCCTTTTGGAATAACAGGAAGTATTTGTCTGAAATCCCCGCCGAATACTACAACTTTACCTCCAAAAGGTTTATCATCTGAATTCTTCATAATGTCGCGTAGACTACGATCGAGAGATTCAAAACAATACTTGCTCATCATAGGTGCTTCGTCCCAAATAATAAGCGATGCTCTAGAAATTAACTCAGCTTGGTCACTTCCGGGTTCTATATTGCATTTTGAGGATTCATGAGGATTAATCGGAATGCTAAACCTGGAATGAGCGGTCCTTCCACCGGGCAACAACAATGAAGCTATGCCGCTAGATGCAACATTCAGTATTATATCTCCTCTAGATCGGATAGCAGCTGAAAGGATATTCCATAAGAATGTTTTGCCTGTTCCTCCAAACCCATATACGAAAAAGACACCGCCTTTTTTTCGAGAAACGGCACCTAATATCTCCTCATACACGGACCTTTGCTCATCAGTTAACTGACCTAACCATTGATCGTGTCTTTCACGCAATTCTTCATGAGGATAATTAAGCTCATCCTGCAGTAGACTATTATCACTAATCGAGTCTGAACTATCCACTGGTTTTGGCATTGTCTCCCAATCTGACAAAGAACAGTTGTTTCTGCGCAAAAGGCTCTCTATCATCAATAATGTGCAGTTAAAAATCTGCTCTTCGCTCAAATTGAGACCTACATAACAAATATAAAAATCATCAAGGTCAGTAACAATTCATCACTCAATTATATCTGATTAACAAAATGTTTTCGTAATAAATTCTCACTTGGATTTTGGCGGTTTCTACGTTCAATGATCAGAACGTCTTCTGATAGTATATCACGTGTTGCTTCCCAAACTAACTTAGGCGATGATAAACTGAGCGATTGAAGCATCATCGCAAACAGTTTGCGAATATAGGCACTTGAAGCCCAAAAACTACACTCTTTTAATCCTTCAATATATTCCTTGTCATCATCCAACAATCCTAGCTTATAGCATGCATCTTCAAACGTGGGTTGAATAATACCTTCAACTTTCTTGATATCATCGTATGACCTTGGATTTTTAATCTTATTAATCAAGACTCTCAAAAAATAAAGTTCGCCCATACTTGGAGGAACATGTTGCAGCCTCCCGATTGCAAACCCACCTATTTTCCTTCGTATACACCAAACTTTTTCCTTTCCATCATAGATGAACTTAGTTGGAAGCTCGGCATAAGTCAAATCCCTTGCTTCAGGGTATTCCTCGCAACAATCAAACCAAGCTAAGAACATAGTCCTACAAACATCTGGCCGAGACAACACACTTTTCACAGGATCACCATCCCTGTAAATGACTAAATTTTCATTTGGAAGATGGAAAGTAAGCTTTACAACGGGTGTTGTCCGGTAATGTGTTGGAAAAGATAAAATTCGCCAAGTCGCTTCGCACGCTGAGATATACCTACAAATTTTTAGATTGGAGTTAAATGAAATGGAATGGGAGAGGAAGAAGCTTTCCAAATTGTAAATAGTAAAATTACAAATGTAATATACCTTGCGTCAAAATAGTTTTTGATTTCGTCTACAGGTTTATCAGCTCCATCTTCTGCAGCAGTTATTGCATCTCCTGAAAAATTATTTCCATCTGTTTCTGACTCATTAGTATGTTTCTTAGCTTTCGTAGTCACCGTCCCTGATACACAGTCTTGACCTTTATTTATGTACTTAAATAAGTACTTAATAGAACGTGACTGATTACACCACTCGACATTAATATGTGCACGATATCGGAGTAGTAGTGTCTTATTGTAAGGAACTACAAACCCGTTATCAAGTTGAATTCCTTTTTTCTCCACTTTGTTTCCATCTTCTCTTCTCTTGTAAACTGGATAACCCTGAGCATCCACTGTAGTTTGTTCAACATATTTTCTGGGGAAAAACTTGCTACATTTTCCATCTTGCATACACGGTGAATCTTTGTTAACTTGGCCACATGGACCATGAATCATGCATTCCTTCACGACGTCATATAATTTCGGCTCCTTATGTTTATCAGGAATTTCAGCAGAGATAATGCCATCAATATGCTCAGAAGTTGGAAATTTGCATTTAGAATCCATGAAGAGTAAAATATGAGCATGTGGAAGTCCTCTTTTTTGGAACTCTATGGTATATAAAGCTGTCATACGACATATGAACTTAGTTAGACAGATGTATCAAAGAAATGTAGTAATAAAAAACAAAATAAACACAACACTTACCAGATACTGTTTTCCCAAATAGCTGTTTCTTGGTTATGTCATTCATCAAGCTATCAAGCTTTAATTTGAAAAGTCTGCAACACAAATCTGGCCTGTCCTCCGACTTGAGATTATATTTCTCGAGATACCTTGTTAACTCTGGCCATTTTGGGTTACATGTGAAGGTTATAAAGAGATCTGGAAACCCATAGTATTTGCAAATACTCATCGCATCCAAATACATTTGATGCATATATCTAGGACCACCAGTGAAAGAGGCTGGAATAAAAATTCTTTGACCTTCGATTGTCTGAGTAGAATCCCCCTCATCTGCAGCTTCCAAAAACTTACTATAATTCTGAGACCTTAGATTTGACTGATTTTTTCTGATGAACCGAAGCCGATGAGACTCGATCATTGTATAAGCATCTACTAAAAACTGCTGAAATAAACGTCTTGAAAGAAGAATGGTCTGAGAACCCTTACTCCGGATCTGTATGCGATACGCAAAGAACTCCCGCATAGTAATATTTTCCTTTTTCTTTTTTTTTAGTCCTACATAACCGTTTTTGATGCCTAAACGAAAACCATCTTCTCCATAAGGGAAAATAAGTGGGTATTGGAGTGGTAAATAGCAAGGATGTAGCTCGTTAATCCTTTTGAGCTTCCCCGACTGCTTTTCCAATATTATATCACGTTTATCCATATTATGAGTAAAATCTCCAACTACCAAAGCAGCCACTTCAGATGATGTAGGAAGGTTGTAAATGCGGCCATCTTTGAGGCGATTGTGGATTAGAACCAAACTTACTTCTTCAGACTCGTCTTCGTCATTAAATCTGTCCTGAACACTCCTGAATGTATCCACATGAACATTACTGCGCCTCAACATATTCATTATAGACTCAACCAAATCAGGCCTTATTTTGCATTTACCGCTAGTACCACTGTTTTGCAATCAAGAACCAAGAAAGAAAACTGTATTAGTTTAACTCTATTATATATGTACTTTAGCATTCAATTGAAAAAAATCTCGTAAATTTTACCTTAATGCTGATATTCTATTCTGAACCTCGTTTTCGGTATCATGAATATACAATTGAGAGAACTTTGCTTCCTTGTTTTCTTTTGGCTTCATACTACCGATCAAATGGTAGTTCTCACCGTGTAGTTTAAATATTTTTGGACCCCGACCTTGGTTTATTGCATTGTCAATCTTACCTCCAAGTGATGTAAATGAAAACATCATGTTTAGTGGTCTAATATTATCCTGATAATGTTTGCTGATATCATCATTGTCGGTGAGTAAACCCTGTAGGAGCTCTGGTGGTTCTTTAAGAAGTGGAAGTTGAACTTTCCCTCGCAGGCAACACATGGTGAAAACCGGTTTTTTGTTCCTTTTGCTCTTTGCAATTCTCTTATCATACCAAAATAAAGCACCACATTTCTCACATTCGTTTGTTAGATCTCCGTCGTCCTTGTAATCTTGACAAAAATATAACAATGATATTATATGTTAGAAGAACAGAAATTCCAACGAACCTTGTTTTTTAGCGATCTATTTTTATAAAAAAATATTAGTGGGAACTTAGGTATACTACCTTCTTCTTTTGTTGAAGATTCACGGGAAGTATTAATTGCTGCGTCGGTCCTGGTGGTTAGATCACTAAACAATTGCCTAAAACAATTAGCTAATTTTTTAGTGTATTGTTGTAGTGGTAAGCTTTCTGTATTTTCAGCATCAACAACATCAGAATCAGTCTGATCATGATCTTCTTCAGTGCTTGTACGATCCCAGAAGTCATCACTATAATCTGTAAGAACACATTTTGTTATAGAAAATGTTATTTCCAGATGTCCTTAAGTGTAGGGAACAGTAGTAATCTTCCCTTCTTAAAATAATAAGTAAAGCTGATTTCTCATATTCACGCACCTGATGATTCAGAATCATACAATGCGCGAGACAAATTAGTTGAGTTACGTCTTTGAATTTGACTGGAACTTGGAAAGCATGGAGAAGATTCTGATAGTCTAACAGATTGTAATTGGCTTATGTTCTGAGTAATAGTGCTCCTTGTATCTATCATAAAATCTATATGTAAGTACACAACTAAAAAAAATATAGAAATCTTTTTCAGTGATACTGAATATTGAAATGCTTAAATCTAACCACTTGAGGATTGAATAGAGTTTCTTGTGATTGGATTTGTCCTTGGATTTATCACCAATGAAACATTATGATTTGGTTTACTTTTGGACTGAGTATGTGCCTTCTTCCGAGGAAGTAAGCAGCTCTGTTTCCCAATTTCTGTTATAGCAACTTTGCAAAAAATATGCATTAGTTTTGCTAAAAATTGGTAGTGAAGTACAAAAATATACTTAATAGAAAGTTGGTTTTAACCTTTTGTTTGATTTGTGATGAGATGATTATCGGCATTTGGTGTGATAGAGGTTTGTGCCAATGACTGGTCAATAGCATGAGTGCTTTGTATGAGTTTTCTTTTCCCGCACAAAATACGGCGTCTCTCCGTCTTTGCTCGTCTAACTAATTCTTCTTTAGAATTAGTTATGTCACTCAAAACATTACTGCCTTGCATTCCAAATGGTGTATTAATAGTGTTTTGCACATCAATATCTCGAGCACTTTGGGCAGTGCCAAAAGTCTCAAGAACTGCATACACTTATCATATATAAAGTTAGTGTAGGTAACCAATTCAAGATACCAAAACATCAACCTTCCATTTACTTACCATGTTTCCTTCTTTTTGGTGGATTTTTAACTGCAGAACATTCTTTTGTATCTCTTGGATTTTTTTTCATGCTTGTATATCTGCACATTTCATTGGAACTCAATGAAATAAGAATATTGAATCATTTGCTGATAATACATTAAAGGAACCTATATGCTAAGACGATGAACAATCAACCTGAACAATAGCCTTCTCTTTTGACCTTCTACTGTGGTGCCTTCCACAGTCGTACCTTTAGGCACCTATATGTGTAAAAGTAATGTCTTTGAGTTGTAGGAAATTATAATGGACGCTTAATTAGCTCTATATTAGTTGACCAAAATACTAATGATTTAATATGATTTCCTTCATCAAAAGGAATGTTTATGATTCCATTTCCTTATCTTTCTCTACAACAATATAAGTCTTAAATAATATATTGCCTTTTTCAATTTTGTATAGTAAGGATGGTTTATACAGATTGATTCGAAAGTATCTGTATACTATTATTGGTTTTTAGTTTGTCTCCAACCTCAGAATAAGACGTAGCTAAATTACCTTTGAGTCCAAAAAAAAATTAAAATGGTATGAAATTTTCATTATGGCATAGTAAGGATGGTTTAATGAGACTAATTCTAAAGTATATGTATACTATATACTATTAATGGTTTAAACTCTTGCCTCCATTTTTTTTTTAAAATCGGATGAAAATGGACTCCAACTCCAAATTTGTAATCTGAATCAATAATCTAGGATGCCATTCTGCGTAATTGTAACTTTTTCTGTTTCCATATTTTCATAACATCTATGGTTATGCTTAAATTTAATACTCAGAGGTATGAAGTACCAAGTTTTAATTGAGTTTTGGAGGCAACTTATCTAAGATCTGCGACCATGGTGGCAAGTGGAACTGCTTTATTTTGTACAATGTGATTCTTTGAAATGGTACGTAGAATCTTACATTCCTGGAATTTTTTCGTTAATGTTACTTCAGTAGAAGAAAAGCTTAGGGATGAAAATATAATAGAGGCTTCTTTATTTCGTAGATAGTCTAGAAAACTTGAAATGAAATCCAACAAAACCAAGGAAAGAAACAAACAACTATGAATTATCAAGTCTTAAAGCAAAAAATGGCAAAAAACTTTTCAAGCCTCTATCATCAATCTCCATAAGACCGTTCCTTAGCCACTTTTATCATTCTTCTCCTTCTTGATCTTGATAGTACTCGCACTCTTCGTAACAGAATTCTGATCAAATGATTCTTCCAGATTCACCACTGGTGCTTCCCTTCTTTTAGATGGAGTTATACTTGCTGATTTTGACGAATTTGATGTTTCGCTACTCTCAGATAACATGAGAGAACCCTTCATGAGTACGAACACAGAATTTATAAGATAGAAAAATAACTGAGCACATGGTGCAGATAATCATAAAACATAATATACAATATTTATAAAACAGAATAATGTACACCTCTGGTGCGTCTGAAACCATTGAATTGTCTGCAGCCAATGTGTTCATTGTTGCCTAATGACATCAAACAATATAATCTTAATTATTACACACAAGAGTAGTTTCGTATGACTAAAGACATAAACTTGGATGTTCCAATCTAAGTACCTGAGGAGAGTCTTTAGAAGGTGAATCTTTCTCGTTAAACTCAGTAACAATTTCCGCATCAGTGATAATCTTCAAAACTGTGTAAGTATCGTGCTTGTAAACAAAATTTTCCTTCTCGATACCAATTTTGAATAGAAAAGTTTTTCCTACCAAATTGATCAGAGCAAGGGGCAGCTCATCTGCTTCTTGAATCTATATATGATAAACGATATAATTTATTAATCTCCTTAAAACACGTATAAATAACAAAATATGCTTAAAACGAACCTCATCATTAACCGGTCCTGTAAGGGCGAGGCAAGGCGTATGAAGCAGTTGAACAGCAAGAGGATCGAATAGGAGAAACTTTGTGGTACTTGTGTTATCAAGCACAATTAGATGTAACTTGTATCTGAAAATAGTTAAAATTTGTGAGCTATTTAGATTGCTAATTGACTCAAATCATACACACGTCTAATGTCAAATAGGTTTTTAATACCTTGGCAAAAGTTTGGGGTTATCAATCTTGCATTTTCCACAATAGTAATTGTGTGACACAACATCATTAGGACTTTCCACATCAAAATCATCATTAGGTACAGGTACCACCTTCTTAGCACATGTTTTGCAGCTCAAATAATACAACCCCATATCCGCATCAATGGCAGCTATTGTACCCAGCACAACAGCCCTCTCAACCTGAGATTCGAATCCGAATCATAGTTTTATCATTTATAGAATATCATACAATCTTTTCTATACGTATATATAGTGATATTTGAAATGTTAACCTGTCGTGATTCCAAGACTTCGCTTATTGTTTTTCTTGGTGTATGAACAAAAAAGTCATCCTTCTCAGAAACACCCTTAACCAAAGCAAGGGGTTTAGAATCCACAATTGCTAATGGAAGAGCATCTTGTGGTAACCTAAAGATGAAACGATCAATAGACATTTTCAATGAATATCATAGAAAATAAAGTTAATAATCATAAGCATTTTTGGAGAAACTTACAATGAATTAAAAATTTCAACAGCTTGCATTTTAGGATTAACTAAAACTTCAGAAACATTGTAAGCGTTGCTAACGCTGCGGTCCTCTGCTCCAAAAAAGTTCGTTTGTTATTATCGAAGTTTATTAATTGAAACTGTATTTGGCTGAATTGTAAAATTTGGAAGGTGATATGTTGAATAAATTCACATATAATTCTTAAGGAGATTTATTTAGATGGTTTACCTTTCCAAACTTTAATCTTGGCAAACCTCATTACAATTACCAACGATGGATCATCACGAATCTGAACAGCATGATTGACTTCACACGCAAATGGACCCCATAAAACAATAGGAAGACGAACGTCCCTAAAAGAAATCAGATTAGCGTCATCTGTTTGTTGTTATTAAAGGATTGCAAGGCATTATTTTGTTACATAAATTTTCAAACTTACTCAGAATTCCGTAGTTCCATTGTCAGCTTTTGGGTATCTTTTCCATTCACAGAAACAATTTCAAGATGGGTCACTTCAGCAATCTGACCGATGACATCTGCGTAGGAAATTTGAAAAAAAAAAAAAAGAGTCACATTAGAAATATTGTAGTAGAAATAAATATAAATAAAAACATGGAATATAAATCTCACCAATCAAGTAGTCAGGATTTAGAGTACCACCAAGAATGGCATTGAAACTGACTGGCTCAAAACCATTCAATTCATTAGGCAATTGCTCTTCAACAGTTCTTACACGTGTGGTACTAAGAAACTTGATCTTGTAGGGGTGATTTGTGGTCCGGTAACTACCACACGAATGACTCAGTGAGAAGTTGATTAATATTTTGGTACAATCAGGTGACAGGAAAGGCTCGAACCGACTGATCAAGTCTTTCTTCACAGTAGCATGGATTTTGTCTCCCTATATTAAAATATATTGATGTTAGATAACAAAAAAAATCATAAGGAAACAGAAAAAGAAACAGAATAAGAGGTAGCTAAATTACCTTTGAGTCAATTGGCACCATTTCAATTGTTTCTCCACCGGCAACCGAGTATTGTTTCCAAAGTCTTATTATCTTAACCTTTATCTTCCACATACTCTTAAAAGGTTTCAAGTCGGAGACTGAACAGAAAGAGGCCATGAAAGATAAAGATTATTGCTCAGGAAACGTTAGTTATGTTGTGTGTTTTGTATATGTAAATGTGTTAAGGCAAGAGGTGTATATATAGTGTCTTGCTCACGTTTATATATAGTGCCTTGTGGTAATATCAATATCAATTACATAAATTTCGCAGGATATAGTTTTTACTAAGGAAAATATTACACTTTCCTTATTTAAAATTAATTACACTACATAAAATACGAAATAATTAAAATAGCTTCTACGTTTTGGTATATGCAATATTGAACACATTAATGTCGTAGCTTCCATACCACCTTGTGGTAATATCAATATCAATTACATAAATTTCGCAGGATATAGTTTTTACTAAGGAAGATATTACACTTTCCTTATTTACAATTAATTACACTACATAAAATACGAAATAATTAAAATAGCTTCTACGTTTTGGTATATGCAATATTGAACACATTAATGTCGTAGCTTCCATACCACCTTTATTACAAATATGGTAATATAGAACAAAGAATGATACCAAATAAATATTGTAATATCAATTACATAAATTACTTTCTTACCAAACAAATATCGTAATATCAACAAAGAATTACACTTTCCTTCTTTATAATTACTTACACCGCAGTATTTAATTTGGCAAGCTACGAATGGTAATATATATATGGTTATATCGTAATAACAACAAAGAATTACACTTTCCTTCTTAATAATTACTTACACCGCAGCATTTAATTTCGCAAGCTACGAATGGTAATATATATATGGTTATATATATAACGAATGCTTATAACATAAAACATATAAAACGTATGAATATTGAATGGCACACTTGTAAATATTCTAGTAATAGAATCCCTTTTTAAAAAACGCTTTGTCAAGCCCTATGGTGATGACACGTCAGCATGGCACACATGTAAATACCACGTGAGGGCAAGGTTACTTTCTTAAGTGTCCTTCTCTTTTAATAAAGAAGGGATTATGGGTCTTTTTGTTTTAATTTTAATCAATCATGAGACCTTTTTGTGTTTGTAACATGATTGTTGGGCCCTTTATATTTCTTATAAACTAATTAAATTATTAATTAAAGGGATTAAAATGAAAGTTTTGTCAACTCAAATAGCAGAAACAAATTTTTTGGGCCCTTCGATCCTGGGCCACCGCCCCTCTCGCCAGGCTTGAGAGCCGGCACTGGTAATAACGACATAGCAAAACGAAAAAAAAAGTAGAGACGGTGTTAGGTGTTGTATGTTCGAAATAAATGAAAATAAAAGAAGTGTTTAGGGTTTAAAAAAAAGATATATTTTTTTTTGAACGTCTATTTTATTGATCTTGAACACATTACATACTCAAACGAGTAAATGTTGTATACAATTTGGAGGGTTATTATAGTAACAATAAGAAACAAATTATGAAAGACCAATGTGAGCTAACTTATCGACTATGACATTTAAACGACGTCCGATATAGACTATATGAACACCTGCAAAAAGAGTAATCCAATAATGAATGTCATTAATTAAATTATCAATAGCTATGTTCTTTGTTCGGCCATGTATGAGGTCAATAAGTTGCTGAGAATTCCCTTCAAAGATGATTTGCCGATATCCTCTAAACCACAATATTTGCATTGCATGGAGTAGACTGAAACCTTCTGCTTCCGTGGAGGATTTAGCTTGTGGCAAGAATGAGGAAGCTGCTGTAATAAATAGGCCGTGATGATCACGAACAATCCATCATGAGCCTATCTTGTGATCTGAAGGGTTGAAACTTGCATCGAAATTACACTTGAGCCAACCATGGGGAGGTGGTGACCAAGTTTGGGATGGAACTGTATGGGGTTGAGTAATGGGAGAAGATGATTTCGAGACTGCATTAGTCCACTCTTGTGACTCGGTTTGGGCTCGAATAATTATATCTTGTGGTTTCCATTTACGACCGTTAAAGATCATATCATTCCTAGCTTTCCAGAGACTCCAAAGTAGCCAAAACCGCGCCGTGAGATGCTTTGATTTCAGCATTGATGGTAAATGATCTGTGTAGAGAGTTTTGATATTTGTATCAATATTATCACTCGGGGCGGTTCGGTTGAAGGGATTTCCAGAAAATTTTCCATGTATTTAAGGCATGGGGACAAGAGAAAAGGATATGAGTTGGGGTCTCATTATTTGGTAAACACCGTTGACACAGGGGATTTACAAGAATTCCCTTATCACAAAGACGAGAGGCTGTACCGAGGGCTTGGGATAATGCTCGCCAAATAAACATTTTGATTTTAGGAACCAATGGTAAGGACCAAACCTTTGTTTTGATGTCCGGGCAACCTTGAGTTGGTGGGAGACCTTCAACTCGTGATCGGGAGGAGCCAAAAAAAAAAAAAAAAAAAAAAAAAAAAAGAAGAAGATATAAGATTGATATTCATAGAGAAGAAATAAAGAGTTGCACTTTCGACAATCTTAGATAACTTCATTAATGTTCATTACATTGATATGTATATGAACTACTTGCTAGATACCTAGTTACATAAGCTATACAAACATGGGCTTGTAGTTTAGTCATTTGGTTTTTCATTCTGTCCTCTAATACAGCCATGATCGGAACCCGTGTAGAAGACTCGAACCATAGTTCGACATCTTAAAATAAGTCATTCAACCACTACCACTAGATTACCATGAATTAGTTAATTTATTAACTTAGTGGTGTACTATTAGACTTTCTTTGCGTGCTTGAATGGATAGAAATATGGTTTTTTTTTAAGAACCAAAGTTTATTATGTGATGATTAAAAAAACTTGTGAGTTAATCAACGGGAAGTGGATTAGTAGTGGTTTCTCATAATATAATTCCTCGTATATTCTTCTCCAATATATTGGTCTTTTTTTTTGTTAACTTGAAGAGATAAGATCGAAGATTAATGGTATAACATGTTTAATCGTGGACAGATCCTTAACATTTTAATAACTACATTTGACCCTTTCTTACAAATCATCAATTAGCAAATATTTAAATGTTAGTATGTACATTAGTTGGTAATAAATGGGAATTCTTTAAACTTGGGTCGCATGTTCACAGGTTGTAACGTACGTTTAATATAAGTTCTTCCCAAAATATTTATTTTAGTTAAGCATATTGGAAATGGATATCCCTAGGAAATCATTTGAGTTCAATTTTTTCTCTTTCTCTTTACTCATATCAATCCGTCAACTTGACTTTTTATATTTTGATAGTTTTTCATTGAAATTTACATCGTTGTAAAATAACGAAGGATATACATTGAACAATTAGTTCGTTTACAAGGGAATATACGAATTTTTTATTCAGTCACGAAGACACTTTACAAGTATAACTAATTAAAAATTGTATTACAAGGGAAACGTCTATAAATTTGAATCCGAAATGTCTTTAATGATGCACTGCATAAACGAAAAGAACCAAAAATGGGAGCAAAGGGTTGGTTTATCCTCAAGCTACTAATGTTTCAAGGTCTTTTCATTTCACGTCCTCAAGAAGACTTTGATTTCTTCTACTTAGTTCTTCAGGTCTCTACTCCGATTTAATCCGCTTCTTCAGTCATCATTCTTTTTGTTAAAACATATATATAACTTAATGTGAAACAATTATTTCAAATATAAAGTAAATTAGAATAGCCAATAATTATTTGCGTATAATTATGTAGTGGCCAGGTGCATATTGCGATACAAAGAGAAGTTGTTGCTATCCAACATCCGGCAAACCTGCTGCCGATTTTGGTATCCACGGTCTTTGGCCTAACTATAAAGATGGTTCATGGCCGTCAAATTGCGATCCCGACAGTGAATTTGATAGATCTCAGGTATATATAGAGACATGATCGTGTAATATTACATTTTCCTCTTTTTTTTAGAACCAATTCATTTTCCTTCCTAAACAGGGTTTTGTTTTTATATTACTATTATAAATGTGTAGATATCGGATCTGGTTAGTGATATGAAAAGGAAGTGGCCAACACTAGCGTGTCCGAGCAACGACGGGTTCAATTTTTGGGAACACGAGTGGGAAAAACATGGAACTTGTTCCGAATCTTCAATGGACCAACATGACTACTTTGAGAATGCTCTTAAACTCAGAGAGAAAGCCAATCTCCTCCAAATTCTCACAAAATCTGGTACCACACTCAATAACTCACTATGTAAATGTATTACAAACTCAAATCATTGACCTATTTCAAATTTAAAAATTATAATTGTAGGAATCAAACCAGATGATGGCTTCTATGATCTAAAAAAGATTAGCAACACGATAAAAGATGCGATTGGATTTATGCCAGGAATCGAGTGTAACAAAGATTCGGAGCGTAATAACCAACTATATCAAATCTATATTTGTGTCGATACATCAGGAACTGAGTTCATTGAATGTCCGGTTTTGCCTAGAGGAAGTTGTCCATCTAAGCTCCAGTTTGCTAAGTTTTGATTAGAGTTTTCTTTATTTCACTGTTATGGCAGATGCTGGCATTGTACTTGTATCTTTTCCAATATCCCTTCTTTTTTCAGAATCCTATATAAGTTCATTGGGGCGATCTAAAATGAAATATTTTCATGTTGCTTTTTATCTACATTTAATAAGATAAAACTTTTTATAATAATATGTTTATAAATTATAGTGTTATATCTAATACATTTGACGAACCTTCATATTCACTAATACATTTCATCCTAAGAAACAACCTTTTAGTGGCGTCAGAAATTGGAGCTACCTCCAAAACCGGTCCGTCTATAGCTTACCGTATTAACCGAACTTGGTTTATCTCGGTACATTTGTAATTATTTTAGAAATATTTATTGTAGAAAATAATTCGGATGTCGAATCGTACAATTTCCTTTGGAGTTTGAAGGGCCTCCTAATTGTACATAACGGATTCAGTGCCACTACTTATGTTTGAGTAGCATTGACCAATCGTACCAAGTCTATCTCTGCATGGACCGGTCTGCTGATTAAGCATTTTATATTTGATAATTATTCGGTTTATTATGACACATACCATCGTCATTAAAGTATCTTCAATGTCTCAAGTCTCAACCTTGTTATTATATATGGTCCCTGCAGCGCAAGTATTTCTTTTACAATTTATTATATTTAGAGATAAATAGTTTGATAAAAATAACTAATACTCTCAAATCGAAAATACTAATTGGCTTGAAATGAATTAGTTTTTTTCTCTTATCTAAATTGCGTGAACATGAAAATGATTCTTAACCATTTTGGAATATGATTATTACTATTTAAAAGTATATATGTTTGTTTAAAACTTTTTTTGATTACTATAACTTTTTCTTTGTAACGTTAATAATATGAAACTATTGTTAGAATAGAAAGCTTAGTTATTTAAAATTAAAATACAAAGTACTTGCAAGGTTAAAAAATGCATCTCTTTTTCACACATTGATTTTGCAATTCCTCTTGTATTGTTTCCAACATATTAACTGCAATTACATCACATGAGGAATATTATATCATTTACAAAATAAATTAGCACTTTTATTTTCTCTTCTTGTTATAGTTACATGCAAATTAGCTATTGGGTTAAAATTAATCTTCCAATTTTTAAGCATATACTATTTTCTATAAATATTTATAAGTTGTTTCTTAAAAAATTAGTTTCTCTTATTTTCTTTTGCACTTCAGTTATGTATACTTGTCTTTTTGTTATGGGATAATTAGATTTTATTTGAAGATATCTATTTACTATGAATTTTCTTTAGATTTAAACTTAATTATTTAAAACTTAAAATACAAAAGGTTACTAATGCATATATTATGTGAGACATTAAACTTTGAAATTTCGTGTCATATTGTCCCTAAGATATTAATTGCACTAACATCATATGATATATATTATATTAATTATTTAATAGTTTAGAACTATTATTTTCTCCTCCTCTTATTAATTTTAACCCAAAATCTAATTTTCAACGTTATCAATTATTTAATATACATTAAAAAATTTCTTAAAATCATAACACAAAATAATATAGAAAATTTCATCTTGTATGGTTTTCAAAATATTAATTGTACTTGGATCACATGATATATATCATATCATATACTTAATAGTTTTTTTTTTGACAACCAAAATATACTTAATAGTTTAGGATTGTTATTTTCTCCACTCTTAATAATTACGTTTAAATTTTCCTTTTGGCTTAAAATAAAATTACCACACATAATAATATTTATTTTGTTAAAATTATATTGTTCATTCTAAAATATTTACAATTTGTTTCTTGAAACAAATAGTTTCTCGTATTCTCTTTTTGACTTTAGTATAATTGACATAATCCTCTTTTCGTTATTTTATTTGATATAGTCTCTTCTTATGTTTTTTTGATAGTTTCTCATATTCTATTTTCACATTTGTTATGTATAATTACAATAATTGGCTTAAGTATACCTAAATTTAATTTGTTTTCTCTTTATTAGATGTAATAGCTATCAACCTATATTTTGCTAGGCATGTCAAACGGGTCAACCCGGCCCGGCCCGGCCCAAAACCGTAAAACCCGCATATATATAAGCCCGGCCCAAAAAATATATGGGCTTACTTTTTAAAGCCCGGCCCGACCCGACTCGGGCTTCAGGGTTTTATGGGTTTTTTCGAGCTTTTATTTTGAAACAAAAAAAAATAAAAATAATAATTATTTATCGATAAAACCGAGCTTCGTTTCGTCAAACAACCCATAAGAATTATATTCTGACTTTTATCAAGAGAATTAAACACCTACTAATAATTTCCCTTACAAAAAATCCAATTTAACTAAAGACAAAAATTACACCAAACGAATGTAAATATCAACTGAATCCAATTAACTCTAAATAAATAGTACTACCAAACAAAACATAAATCAAAATACTAAAATTCTAGATAATGGAGTTAAAAATCGGAATTTCGGATTTGTTTTTTAAAACATACAGTAAAATAGAACTAAAAAGTTAAAAAGTTTTGGTTTATGAATAATATATATATATAATATTTTAATGAAGATATCTTTAGAAAATGTGTTTAAACAAAATTTGTTGTTAAAATTTTAAACAACATGATATTTTTCGGGTTTTTCTGGCCGGCCCGAGCCCGTTTGGGCTAAGCCCGGATGGGTTAAGCCCGAAATGCCCGTTTTTTTTTGGGCTTATATATTTAAGTCTGAATCCGCTAATTTTCAGGGCTGGGCCGGGCCGGGCTTCGGGCTTTGGTCTTAATTGACATGTCTATATTTTGCTTTAGGGAATTAGTCATAGATCAATTGTTTGTTTAATAACTTTTCAAATTCTTTAAATTTATATTAGTATAAACAAATTTATTTAACGTATCTAATTTCTAATAACTATATATATTAAGTTAACGTTGAGATTTCAAGTTCAAGTTATAATATGGATAATGACTTTTTAAATTCTATTCATAATGTTACAATCAAATGAAATTAAATTTAGAATTATAAAATAAAAATAAAATAAAATAGGATTTAATAGTGATATAGATGATGAGGTGGCTTAAAGAGAAGATAGCAAAACTAATTTTATATATATAGATATTCACTAGTGGAGAAACAAGTTGAGAATAATAAAGTAATAAATTTTAAAAATATACGTTTGACTTTAATAATTCTTTTAAACATAATGTATATGATTGTTAAAGACTATTCCTTTTTTTATATAGATAAATACGGACTGTCATAATCTGTTTTTTTTTTTTTTTTTGCTAACCAACTGTCATAATCTGTTTGTTAAATTAATTCAAGAAAACCAAAAAACAAAGAAACATAGAGAGCAAAAGACATGAGATGAATCATCATCGTAAGCTTCTTCATTTTACAGAGTCTTCTTGTGTCTTCGTCTCAATCAGCACCAGACTTCAATTTCTTCTACTGGGTCACCTACGTATGTTTCCAACAACACATACATACCATTTATATACACATATATTTTCTTACCGCATCTTAATTTATACGTACATTGTAGTGGCCAGGAGCAATATGCGATACCCAAAAAGGATGTTGTCCTCCAACGAAATGCAATACAGAGTCGGATTTTATGATCCATGGACTCTGGCCTCAGTTCAACAATGGCACTTGGCCTGCGTTTTGCGATCAAACCAATCTCTTCGATATTTCCAAGGTCATACATAGATCTTTATGTTATTGGTATTCAATTGTATACTATTTACAAGATTCGTTGCCTCTTTATAGTCTAATGCACATAATAAATCTTGAATGTATTCAAGAAACTGAATCTTGATTTTTTTTCTTTTTTTCAGGTATCAGATCTAGTGAGCAAAATGGAGAAGAAATGGACGGAGTGGGGAGTGTATACATGTCCAAGCAACGAGACAAAGTTATGGGAACATGAGTGGGACAAACACGGGACCTGCGTCCAATCTGTCTTCGACCAACACTCTTACTTTCAAACCGGTCTCAAATTCAGACAAAAACTTGATCTCCTCAACATTCTTAAACAAAAAGGTATGTAAAAAGATTCAACAAAGAAGGATAAATCAGTGGAAAAAAAATCTGTAGATTGATGATCATTGTTTGTTTCTGTGTAGGGATTAAACCGAATGGTGAGTTTTACGGTTTAGATGAGATCAAGAACGCGATCAAGTGCGTGATCGGATTTGCACCGGGTATCGAATGCAATGAAGATGTTGAAGGGAATAAGCAGCTTTTCCAGATCTATATATGTCTTGATAATTACGCGAAAGAGTTTGTTGAATGCCCGTATGTTCCAGATAGATCATGTGCTTCCAAGATCAAGTTTCCAAAGGTCCCGAAGAGAGATTCTCTTGGTGAGTCTCTAAGTGTAATATCTTCTGTTTCAACTACCTAGTAACCAAGAGAATGAGAGTGTTTTGTGTTTCAATAAAGAAGGTAATAAGCTTCTATAACTATGATGAGTCTTTAAATAGAGAATTTTTAAAAAAAATCTGTTATGGTAAAAATCCGTGTTGCGCAATTGCAATTTCAAAGGCTTGCATTCTTTCGCCTCGAGCATTTCTATTTCGATCATAAGATGATATCTCGGTAATCTTGAGGTCTATAGAAGCCTTAATGAGTTCCTCCCCAACCCGTTTTGCTGCTTCCTGAAATACATTAACATGAAATAAAACCCGCGTTGGTGACATACCACTCATTCAGGATCAAGTTTCTTCGACCCTGAAACTTTGCCATATTATAAAAATGTAACTTCAAATATGACAAGAAACAACATAATCTAGACTAGCGACTTCCATCTCGCCTGCTAATGAGGCGTTCACCTCAAAGAAATGTGCTCATTTTCTCAAACAAGACAATCAAATTTGTGAAACAAACGATGACCGAGCGAAGCAAAGACAATGCCACCAACACTATAAACCGCACAGATACTCAAAGCAGAACCAAACTAGGCTAATAAACTCTAAAAAGCTTCAAACTTTATTAGGTAGCACAAAAGATTCAAATTTCAGGTGGCACAACTTACAATGACGGTACATGGAGGATCTCCACGAATAGATTTCTGCAATGTACTACCGTAGAACAAACACTTTTTGTTATAATCATCAACCAACATAGCATAGAGTTGCTTATCTGAACAGAATACCGAAAGTCTTGGTTTTGTTTGTGTTCCATTAAACTGTCACAAAACGAAAGAAACTTTAAACAATGTTGCAAAAGATTCAAACTTTCATATGAATCAATGGATTACTTTAGAAAGTTACCTTCTTCCTGCTTCTCCGGTTCCTAGTTTTCGGACTCTCGACTCGAGAATTCCCTCTTGCTTCAATCACAAACGGCTTTACAGACATTTCTGAAATAATCGTGACCCAGTTAAGCGAGCCAAGAGGAGAATAACATGGAAGAAGAATTATACCACTCACTTGTTATCCGAATTGGGAAGAGGACACAAGGTTTTAGACGAGTTCCAAGCAGGTCGGAGGAGACTCTGAATCGAAAAGAATAGAGAGAATTCAAAGCAGCCATGCGAGATACCATTCGAAAAGCATCGAAATTCGAAACCGAATTCAATTCAAAATGTTCTCAGGGCAATTTTATCAAACACCTTCTGTGCAGAAATGAAACTCTACAGTTTCTAATTACTTTTTGTTTAACAAAATGGAAAAACTAATAAAATGTTGGAATCAATATCTTTCCTTTCGTTTTTGTCCTTTATGAAAGAGGATAAGGTTTTCAACACTAAATATTAAAAAAATTATATATTTTATAAATGGAAAAATAGAGTCTTTTAGCGCGTCAATGGTTCTAGATTCTTCTGTAACCTTCTTTTATATCTCCTTTTCCTAATTTCTCCATGAGCCACTGTAAAAACCTTTCCCTAACATATATAAATCTCTTATCTTTCTTCGTCGGCTTCTATCTAATCTTTCAATCTTCTTCTTCTTCTTCTTCTTACTCTACAATACTAATCAGTTTTTTTCCCAAGAACTCCAAAAAAAATCTTTTTTTTTTTTTTTCTCTCTCTCTCTCTCTTGCGATTTTTGTATTTGCGTGATGTCTTCGGAGACAGATTTCGCCGAATTTTCTTCTTTTTACGAGAGAATGATCCATGGAGGTGAAGGTCTCTCTCGATTCTTACCGGTGATTGTTGCTTTAGCTGGCGAAGTCGAAGACGACGAATCGACCGATGAGACAATGGAACAGAGCGAGATCGTGACCGGTCCGGTGAGTCGGAGAGTCGTGATGATCAGATCTGATTTGGGGTTCGAGGATTTCTCAGACGGTGGAAAACAGTGGAGATCGCCGGCGTCGAAATCAGCGGTTGAGAGTATGCCACGTGTCGTGATCGGAGAAGATAAGGAGAAAGGAGGATCGTGCCCGATTTGTCTTGATGAGTGGTCGGATGGTGACGTGGCGGCTGAGATGCCGTGTAAGCACAAGTTTCATTCCAAGTGTGTGGAGGAGTGGTTAGGGATGCACGCCACGTGTCCTTTGTGTAGGTATGAGATGCCTGTTGAAGAGAAAGAAGAAGGGGAAAAATTCGGTGTTTTGATTGGTTTCTCCATTATTGGCGGCGAAAGAAGAAACCAAGAAGACTAAGGAAGAAGAAGACAAAAGTGACTCAAACCCTCGAGATGAGTCAGAGGCTTAGGCTTTTAGGGTTAGGTTCAGTAGAAGGAAATTTGTATAGCTTTTGTTTTTTTTTCTAATTTCTGAATCAATTTCCCTTTTCAATAAAAACCGTTTCTGAGATTTAAAAGTTCAAGAACAGGATTCATTACAACAAACAGCACAAAAGCAAACATTTTTCAACGTCTAGGGTTCAAGTTAATAGCTTTCTTGAAGGAAAAGTTACCCTTAGGGTTGTGGTTGTGGCCTTCCTTGGGGACTAAGAAGTCTCTTATCTTCCTCTTCCTCTGTTTCTCTTTCTTTGAGTATTTTGATTCCTTGATATCTTCCCAACATTAAAACCGTAGCCATAGGGTTAGTTCCTGGTGATTCCTCAAACGTTGAACCATCAACAACTCTTAATCGCTTCACACCATTCACTTTATAATCCTCGTCGACGACAGATCCCACAACGCAACCGCCATGGTAATGATAATAAGTTCTCACATTCTCTTTACAAAATCTCTTAAGCTCTTCGCCACCTACCACAAGCTTCTCTTGACTCTATGTCCCCAAGGAAATTGTCACAGTCTCTGACCTAGCTACGTGTTGAAGAAGAAGAACCATCTCTATGCACGCGTCGAGGTCTGCCTTGCTTTCCAAGTAATTGAATTTCACTGAAGGATTCTCTCTAGGGTTAATGCTGTTTAGCTTGAGCCTTCCTTTGGATTTAGGGAACGCGATTTTGGCTGCTATAGAGATTCTTGTTGTGGTAATGTTAGTTGGAAGAACCTGGGATTCGATTATGTACTTGTAACCTTCTGCTATCGCTGCGACTTGAGGTGGTTCGAGTGTGCAGTTTTGGGAGAATTTATCAACGAGAATAGAGATCCCTAGATTATCCGACATTTTTCTTCCGACGTGCTTGAGATTGACAATCACAGGAATGTCGAAATCGTTTAGATGATCCTCGGGTCCAATTCCGCTTAAGAGGAGAATTTGCGGACTACCTAAAGCTCCTGCCGCGAGTATAACCTCACCTCTATGCTTCTCAACATGAGCTTTGTAGCTTTTACTTGAGCTCCCATCACTCTTCATAAACCTAACTCCAATCGCGCGAGTCTTGTTACCGTCAAAGATTATGCTCCTTACCGTTGTGTTTAGAAGATCAGTGATGCAATTTGGTTTACCAAATCCCAAAAGATCTGCTGATGTATGTCTTTTACCACATTGATCATAGATGCTTCCACCAATCTTTGTCCCTTGCGTGTGCTCTAAACTATACCCGTTGTACGGAAAAACCCCGGCTTCAAGAAACCTGCATTGCACAATGGATTGCCATTGAGTCAATTCCGGCATGAAGACAACCTTAGGCTCAACCCATTTATAAGAATCTTGAACAAGATCCTTGTCCCAACCAGCTTTCTTCACATACTCATCACTAGCTCGGCTGTAAAATCCGCCGTTTATAGCGCTCGATCCTCCAAGAACACGTCCTCTATAGCTTTCGACTCCATCTCTAGATGTGAAACTTTGCGCCACCGACGAGTACTCATCTGTTTTTAGTAGAGAGTAACCAAAGTACTTTCTTTCTTCCACTAACGGATCTCCATAAGGCGAACCTCCGCGTTCAATGACCAAAACAGATAATTTCTCGGACAGAGTCGCGGCTAAGGAACATCCCGCAGTTCCGCCTCCAACAATGATGTAATCGAATGACTTGCCGGAGACTTCTTTCGGGTCTGAGGTCATGTAAGGCATTTGCATTCCTGTAAACAAACACAACAATCAACCAGCAAGCTTTTAATACATATATTTACTTTAAAACATTAAGACAACCCTACAATGTACCTTGTGACAGAGTATTGAACATGTAGATGCTAATAAAGAGAAACACAAGAGGAGACATGTCTAATCTGAATTTTCAGATTCAAGGACAAATTTTTTTGTCTGAATAAAAGGGGTTGTTTGGTTAAATGGAAGAGGTTGTAAGTGTCAGTGATGATGTTGGGTCTCTTAAGGCACGAGAGTCTATATGGACATAATGATATAAGAAGATGGTCAAGAAATAGACAATTCGGAAAAAAGTTTGGTGCTAACGCATGGTTATAGATCATGATGCTATCTTTGTTGGATAATTATGAAATTTTCCTTGCATAATCATATATCCATGCTTTAAAGTTATATTGCTCTGGATAATTATGATTTTTGCCTTTTGCTGTTCCAACTAAAATTCTGAGTGGATGGAGCAACAACATTAGTTTTTTTTTTTTTTTTTTTTTTTTGAAACTTTGCAAGAACATTAGTTAGGGGAAAAAAAAAAAGAGAACAAAGGCGAATTAGTATGAAGGAAAAGAATTTTGGCATAAAGGGAGTCCATGTGAGCTTTAGTGATGATTTTGGTCAACGAAAAGATAATTGATCAAAAGTTAGTTTTGCGAATGAGCGCATAGTTAGAGATCACGATGCTCTCTCTTTGTTGAGAAATTATGATTTCTCTTCTTTTTTTTATTACTAAATACTATTTTGTAAATGGTGTGATAAACGACCAAATATATATATATATATATATATATATATATATATATATATATATATATATATATATATATATATCTCATAAAAGTATTTATTTTGCTTGTATAATTTTGACATTTCTATTGATATTTTACAATATTGCAACTCATACAAGAAAATGTGATAATTTTGATAAGATAACAACAAAAAAGTGAATTATATAGTCGTTGATCTTTTCAATCTGTTATTATTGGTTTAACAATATGTGAGTAAAAGAAACAATCTCTGATAATTTTTTGAGTAATGAAATCTACTACTTTATTTATGGTTTCTTGTGTTTCCATGGTCCTTGTCCTAAACCATATCGAAGGTACTCTTGATCTTCTTATCACTTCTCTATCTAAAATTCTTTCTTTGAATGAAATTAACAATTTTCTCGTGGTTTGTTTATAATAAAAGAAGTGGAAGCTGTGCTAAGTGGAGGAGTGTGTGAATATAACAAACAATTCCCTGGAAAATGTGGCAATGAAGGAAGCAATTTGTGCATAGAAGACATGAGAACAAAAGGCCCACCACACGTAAAAAAGGAAAAAGACTTCCGTTGCCAATGTTTTGATCATCCTACGGTCATTTTAGGTCGTCCGAAACGCATATGCAAATGTCGAAATAATTGTTAGGAAAATGTAACACCATATCCAAAATCTCTATATTATTAATTAAGAAAGTACGTATTTGGTGTTGTGAGAAATTCAATAATGTGTTTTCAGGTTAGATTATTTTCTGCTCACAAGGAAATTTTAGACATCATAAAGCATATATAACTTTCAAGCAATTTTCCTCATCTTTTGAAACTAACAATATGTACCAAATTGATGGTATTGGTCCATATCATACCAGTTCATACAGCAAAACCGGAGTTGCCTCTTCTTAATCCAAGATTAAACCGAACCAAGGAAGCTTACGTAGATAGGATCATAAACCGGTTAAGATGGTCGCCAACAGGTAGAAAGATAACAAGGTAAATAACAATCAAAGCTCTAGACAAATTTGCTTACAGATCTTCCAAAATGAATACTTTACATTCTTTTAATGAACAAGATCAATACTTGTCAAAAGAAAGTTTAAGTAAGTCAAGGAATCAACCTTTTGATCTCTCTGCTTTTTTTGTTTACCAGCTACCAAAAAGCTTTCTCTTTTCCTCTAGATTGTACAAGCGAGACTTGATTCGTCAGATTTTCCATTGCAAATGAGTTGCTCTTCTTGATTTTCTTGGGAGAATCTTTGCTTGAGTTTCCTCTCAATGAGAGGTTTTTCCTTATCCGATTCCGGTTTATCATCATCATGGTGTTTCACGGCGGCACATTAACAGCAGTTTCAACACAGTCACCGGCCTGAGCACATCCCCATGGTCTTGTTGATGGCCCATCTTCAGAAAGCGGTTTAAGCCTTGGGGCAATGTTGCATGATTTCAAGTGTTCTCCTCCTTCCTGTTTGGTGCATATTGGACAGGGTGGGTCATTGCGATGCGCTTTTGAAGTTGATTGGTCAAGACATTCCGCGTGAAAGACGTGTTGACATGGAAGCACTCCTGTGACTGGCATGTCTCGGTTTCTTACGATGGACCGAGATCCCCAAGGAGATTTCTGTGAAAGGTATCTGCTACACAAACCGCATTTAAATGTACATGAAGCTCCTCGTTGTGCTTTGGTAGAGTTATTATTATCCCAATCGTGAACTTGCTCGGGAACATCCACAGAATCGATGCTGCTTGTGGTCCCGCTACTCCAACTGCAGGCATCAGCAGAGTCGGATGTTGTTTCTCTAACATTATCACAAGGATGTAGTATAGGATGAACCGGCTTGGACAGAAAAAAACGCCGGCTTGAGAAGTTGCGGTTAGGTTCAGAGTCACCGATATCAGAACACAATGAGAACGAACACCTGATAGTACCGACATTTCTTGATGTGCCTGGTAGTTGCTCTGCAGAGAGAAATGAGAAACGATATGTAACACCGATCAAAGCAAGAAACCGGATAAAACAAGGAAAATTTTGGTACAAGATCTTAGTGCAACAAACCTCTTCTTGCTGCAGATTCAAAATCATTAGGTGTCCAACGAAGACCATGAGAAAGATCGGGACTACGAAGAACATTAGCATTTGACGATTCAGAAGATCCATAAAAGCTAATACCATCCATTAATCCATGGACATCCCATCTCGATGAAGGTGGAGAGAAACTCGAATTAGTCCTCCAGTAAGGCTCATGCGGGCCAAACGAAAAGTCGCCACTTCCAGAATTCGATCTATCCGATTTCGCAGCCACACAACAGAGCGAACCCATTCTTATCGATTTTTCACTAGATTAGACCCGTTGGCTAAAAAAAACTCTCAAGCTTACAACAGCTTAGCTTCTCAATATGTATGTAGAATCTCCATAATCAAAAGCTTAAACACCTCTCTAGCTCCATAAACTAAACACACCTGAGTAATCATATAGCACCAAAGTTTCAAACTTTCAATCATTAAACAAACATTACTCAGGCTTAAACGAATTCACATTGTACCAAAGCTTACTCATAAAAACACCAAACAGTTTACAAAAAAAAAAAAAAATCTGGAAACTCATGAAATCGAATTAAGCCACACACACAAAGATCTGGCCTTTAGGTATCAAAATGCTTTTTTTTTTTTTTTTTCACTTGACGAAGAAGATCAAAGAAAGGAAATAACCCACATTGTCAAAATTCTATACAAGAGAGTTTCATTGCAATGCATACGGATTTCCAATGATAGTAACATCCATTAAAAGATTGCAGAGATGAGTAAAGTAAAGGGCTTACTGTTTCGAAACTCGGAGAGCAAAATCAGGAGGAAGGTTACTGTTGTCGGAAGAAATTGATCCTACTTGCCGCGAATTCGATCGAGAAAAAACCCTAATTTCTTGGAAAGAGGAGAAATCTGCTTCTGCTTCTGCTTCTGCTTCTTCTTTACTGTTTTCGTTTGTATGTAACTTTACCTTTTGGTGTTTTATCTTATGTTTAAAAAATTATATATTAAAAGTGAAGTCCAATTATTAAAATTGCTTAGTTGTTATAATCTTATTTATTTACACAATAAAAAATGATGACGTGTTCATAAAAAAGATGATATGGCATAAATCTCCTAATAATTTTCTAAGGACAAATTATCATTGTTAGTATATTATTGTTAATAAACCATTAACAAATTTCGGATCTTTTTTGAAATTAACAACAAATTTTTATGTTTTCAAAATTAATTACTATTATAACTATGATTTTTTTTTAATTAGTTATTCAAACCACGTTACATTTAAGTTGAACTAACTAATATAATCTCTAGAATTGTGGACCAAGCTTCTCAAATAATTAAGATTCTTCTTAAAGTTTTTTTTTTTTATTATTATTTTTTTTTTTGTCAACATTCTTAAAGTTTATTTTTTTTTTGAAAAAGCCATTGTTTTCTCCTTTCGTTTGAATACTCCAAATAAAGATGCATTTCATGTAAAAAATGTTTAAAAAAAATTAATTTAACATATAAATATTTTTTAAGTTACCATCTTTTCATATAATATTTATATTCTTTTTAAAGTCACCATTATTAGGATATGAACATATACATTTTTTTATCATATACATTTTTTTTAATTGGTAAATTAGGAGGAAACGAGATAAAAAAAGTAATGAAATTCGCATAAGAACGATTTAGAAGGGAACCTCATTCACTCATTTAGTTTGTATATGTTTCGATTGATTCTCTTTTACTAATATATGATGATTTTGTTTGACTCATCTGTTTTTTTTCTTCGTTTTAATGTGTTAGCTGTTGATTTCACATGTCAAAGACATTCTTACCAAATTATGTTCGATATTAATCACCTCGAAGATCAAAATAGTTGGTGAATATGTATTAAGTTTTCATATTTAACTTCCATTGGTTTATATTATCGAGTTATTCGTGACTTACTTTTTCTATTATGGTGCTACGAATGATCATATTCAGGAGCTTGGGAAAGAAGTTAAGCTTCTCAAAATTCACTTTCATCTAGATATAGGTAAGTAATTGTGGTAGTAGTACGTTTGAGTTACATTATTCTAAGAAATAATAAATACAACTTTTGGAAATAAATTCATCTAAAATAGCTGTATCCCCTTACTATTAAAAGCAAAGTTGTTTTAGTTATAAGAGATTAGGTGTTTTAATTCTATTGGCTTTCTCTTAAATAAATGATGACATGAAATGATGATATGGAATGATGAAAAAGATGACATGACATAAATGATGAATTCTATTGGCTTACTTTTTAATTTATAGTTATTAATTTGTTTACAATATCAAACAAAATATTTTTAGTTTTTGTTATTAATTTTTGTTAATTGGAAAAAAATTAGAACTAGATTTTTTTTTTTTAACGGAAAATGTAATCCTTGATGATTTCTATTTGATTTTTTTATTAATAAATTAAATGCACTTTTTTTTTCCTTCAATTACTTGTGATAACAATGCTAAATATAATGGTTAATAAATCAAAATGATACTCCCTAGCCTCCATTTTTAATTAAGTGTGGGTTTGACAATTTAAACACAAATTATAAAAACAAATCTTTCAACATAATATTATACCTTAAAATATAGTTTCAGTTTTGGTATTGCATTCTATTCAATTTTTCTAAATAAAAAATCAACAATTTTGCCAACTAAATAGATATTTTTATCAACTAAATTCTCTTACTATTTCAAAAGTCAAAATATCCGATTTCTTTTCCCATGTTATATGAGAAATTTTAGTTTTTATTTATTTATTAATTCAAATGTTAACGAACGAGTAAAATGGAAATAAGTATTCCGGATGTACAAATATAAATTCAATTTTGACCATTATAAATTATTTACCATTAAATAAAATTTTGTTAAGATACTCTCAACAATATATCTCCTATAATCAGGATGTCATGTGTTGCTTGAGTTTGCTATATAGTTTGTTTACTTTCAATGAAATGGAAGAAGAAAAGAAAATTGTTTAAAGTAACGTGTTTGTGTGTTTTTGTTCTTATTGTTTTCATCAACAAATTGGTTAGTCCTATAATTTGGGACTTACCAAAATTTTTTTGAAACATCATTAGCAGTCTAAAATTCAGATGATGAAGGGGATAAATGAATAAGAAAGAAAAGATGATAGAACAAAGAATAAAAAAAAGAATAGAAAGAATTAAAATTGGAAGAAAAAAGAGGAGAAGATCGATGAAACAAAATTAAAGAAGAAGTCGAAAAAGAACAAAGAAACCACAACAAAAAATTCTTGTGAATTTGACAATAAAACTTTTAAAATAAACTTAAGAATGAATAAAATAAAGAAGAAAGGAAAAGGAAACCAAAGAATAAACAGAGGAAGAACACATATTCGAAAACAAAATTAAAAAGAAAGATATAAAAATAAGAAGTCGGATAAAAAAACAAAGAAGATAATAAAAAGGAAAAAAAGAGGAAAAAGATAATTACAAATACAAAGTATCATTAACGGAGTTTACAAATTTTGTATTTATAAAAATTTCACAGTTTGTTATCCATCGATGTGTTTTATTTTAACACAAATAAAAAAATTTACGAAACGTAAAAACCTCTTCTTTCAAGGTAACCCTCAAAAAATTAAAAATATTATCCTAACATATTTTCCTACACGTATATAAATTTAAACACTAACAAACATACATATTCAATTTGTAATAAATTGATAAAAAAAATTATTTAATCGCAAACTAATTTATATATAAAAAAATTTATACCCGCACACGGTGCGGGCCAGTCATCTAGTTATGAAGTAAGTTTTGAAGGAAAAGAAGACTCTTTATAGTAATTTGGTAATTAATGTTATTTGAAGTTGAATACATTTGTTTGACAAAGGAGAAGTTGGAAAGCATTTAATTTTAGAAGGAAAATGAATACATTGAACTTTTTTAAGTCAAAGAAAATTAAATAATACATTATATGTATTGAATATATTCAATAAGTAGTATGAATATTTGGCCAAAAAGCAAAATACTTTGAATATTTTCTTATATTGTTATCAAGTTACTTAAAATATTATCTAATCAAATATCTAATCTGAACCATTGAATTGAAGTATCACCCATTCACATTATGCATTTGTTTCATTATCTTTGACTAAAACGAATATACAGTTAAAATAAACGTAGTTAGTCTATTGAATTAGGTTTTAGTCGCTAATTTTTCAAGGGTTATTTACTCTAAAGATACTTTTTGAGAATTGTGTTTCAACTTTCAATATAAGTACTTTCTAAGGAAGGTGTACTTTTCACCTCTTTTTCTACTCAGCAAATCTTATTAATACTAGAATACCCCTCTACTAAAACAAGGGAACGAGAGAGAGGGTAAAAAAATCATAAAGAATTTAGTTACATGAGAAAAGATCTGAACCGTTCGTTTATCAAAAACATGTGAGCATTGTGTGGTTAGGATTATGCAATTTCTTTCCCTCTCTCAGCTCCATGAACTTGTCGATGTTTGCCTCATGCAATCCTCTCACATCATCTTCTTCAATCCCTCTACAAAAGCTTATTAATACTAGAATACCCCTCTACAAAAGCAAGTGAACGAGAGAGAGGGTAAAAAAATCATAAAGAATTTAGTTACATGAGAAAAGATCTGAACCGTTCGTTTATCAAAAACATGTGAGCATTGTGTAGTTAGGATTATGCAGTTTCTTTCCCTCTCTCACCTCCATGAACTTGTCGATGTTTGCCTCCTGCAATCCTCTCACATCATCTTCTTCAATCCTAGAAAAGTCTCTAAGAAAACTATGATTTTAATTAAACGACCATGTTGGAAATAGATCTCTTCTCCACAATCTAGTGCAAACTTATGTCGTTAATCAGGTTTCCAAACATTAAAACCCTCAAATCTGAAAGACTCATCAACTCAAATCCATTTACTTGTAGATTCCGAAACAATCGACGAATCTATTTATATTTCAGAGAATATATATATAAGAGAAACCATTTGAAGTCATCATTTCGGGGTCTAATTTTATGACGTCGGAATTATGAGAAACATTTGTAGTTGTGGATAGGCTTAGATCGATATGAGTTCTGATAAACATGATATTGTTAAACAGATTACATTTAGAAACAAAGATGAGAAGAAACCGTGATATAGAAATGAGATTTCAACATGACCAAATGTTTAGATGAACATGATATCGTTAATAATGATATGTTTATCACCATGACAAAATGTTTTAACGGACATGATATTGTGGACAAGTTTCGATGGACATTATAACAAAGGTTATGTCGATTAAATATGTGGTCATATTCATATGGACAGATTCTCAAATGGACACTAAATTCAAATGGGCACCATAGATTCTTCTATGAACATTTGTTTTCTCAGATATGGATAGAAACGAGCTTGTAATGTTAATCGAAACTCTAGCGTTGATGTTGAAAGAAAATTATGGTTCTAAAGTCAATCCAATAAGACGAGACCATATGAGATTCTAATCAGGCATAACCAAACGAAGAACATAGTGTTATTCCTATCTACTGAAAGAGCGAGGCTGGACTTCATGGATATAGTGGTCCTCAATGGTAATACACTACAAGAAAACATATGGTTTTTTGACCAAATTTTTGTGGTAAAAAATATTTCGACCAATTTTCGACGGATGCTTATTTTCGTCATAAATAGGTCGAAACATTATGACGAAATATAATAGTCAAAATTTGGTTGAAGATTTCTTTCCAATTTTTGACAGATTTATAAATTTTTCAAAGTTTGGTCAAAACTTTTGTGACAAAGATGATTGGTTGAACACTCGTCAAAAACTTCTGACCATTATTTAATAAAAAAACAAATCTATATCAGAATCGTTTTAGAAAAGGAAAAAACTGTTATGAAAGATGATGATTAACTATTACTTGTATGGTAAGAAACTTGCTTGATAAGTAAGTATTATATGAATAAGTTTAAGTGATCTTATCCTTAAGTCTATATGGATAAGCTTAAGTGATCTTATCCCTAAGTCCATATGGATAAGCTTAAGTGATCTTATCCCTAAGCTCCTTCTCCCTTAAGTTTCTTAGTCTCCAAGTTTGCTTCACCTATAAATAGTGTCTTTGTGATGTAAAGAAGTTAGTACACAAAAATGTGTGGATATGTAGAGAACACAAATGATACTAATACAAAGTCTTCTTCTTCTCTTAATCTCTACTCTCTCGTCTCTACCTTCCTTATTCGTACAAACATTATACACACAAACACACAAAGATGATATGTACAAGATACATATTTTATCTTATATTGATGTTATTCACAACACGTTATCAGCACGATCGACTCTATCCGTTGAGCCGTCGGAATATCGTAAACACAATTGTCTCTTAATCCGAATCGTTCTTAAACCGTTGCGATCATACGTAAGGGAGGTAACATCTAAACTTGTCTTTGATTTAGATTTTAATATATGTTGAAATTATTTAAGATCATATATATTATATATGGAGTGAAAGGTTAAGCCTCCTCTTTATTATAATGGTAGGCTTTGCCTCCTTGTATATATAAATATGCATGCATCTAAATTATCATATTTAATTATGCTATTATTATGCTTGCATATTTATTTGAAAAGTAAACTACAATATATATGATCAATTAATTTTGAGAAATTAATAATTTGGATTTGTTAAAGATATCGTGATCATATAAAAATTTGGCACCATCGATCGGTCAAAAACGACATCGAATGAATTAAAGGCTAATATCATAATTTATTTCCGTCATCACCTATAAAATGGTTTAAGAGATGTTTAACCATTAATCCGTCCATATAAATTAGCTCCATTCCAAGAAGTGAATGTGGTAGCATCTAATAATAATAATTGGACAAGGATCCGGACACGGCAAAGACCGTAGTTGCGATTATAAATAAGGTGATGGACGAAGACGTGGAAAGAGAAACTCATTTTAATTCCAACGAAAAGAAAACCAATGAAGTTGGTTGCGTTGTGAAAATGAAAAATGAGATCACTTGTTACTAATGTGGCATGAAAGGAAAATGGGTACGTAGATGTCGTACGCCTAAATTTCAGCCCATAATATCAAGAACCACGTAAGAAAAAAGAAACGATGTTGAAATTCATCTCGGATGAATATAAACTTTTCTTTAAGAATTTAAGTGATAAAAATAATGTCGATGTCGTAATCCTTGTTGATTTAGTAGAATCGAAAGGAAATAAAATGACTATGATCCATGGTTAAGTAAAATAAGGATTCAGTATTGCTTTTCATGTTTAGTACTAAATGAAGATTTATGTGCTATTATGTTAATTGTTTTTCATGTTTATTTGAATTTAAAATTCAAAAGAAAATAAATTCTTATGAGAATTTATTAAGCACGTGTCAATATAATATTGGATAGTGCAAACGCTCTAAAAGAGCAACTACTCAAGAAAAGCATATAGCTAAGATATGCTTGTATGTAATCGTACATACAGAAAATAAAGATGACATAGTTAATAAACTTGAAGTTTATTAACTCGTTTAAAATATATTTGGTCGTAAATCAAAATTTATGATCGTCGTGCCATCCAATCAAGCAATGATATTAAGGATCATTGAAAATTTATGTGAAAACCATAAGTTTTCACGTAGCATGTCTTAAGCAAAATTAAAGCCATCATTAGAGATAAATCGACGAGTCGCCGTTTTGGGTAAATAAAGCTCATTTGATATGGTGGTTGAATGCATGTAGTATATTAAGCCATCAAGAAGAATGTGCTTATTGTATGATTTACACTCATTTTGATGAGAATTTTCCGTGGGAAAATATTGAGTAGTTGGTATCCTTGAAACAAGTTAATGTGAGCCTGAAGTTCAAAGTTCAAAGGATCGCTACTATATAGCAAATCAAAACTGATGGATGAGATTTCAAGAAAAGAATTATCATAGATCCGCATATTTATAACTTGAAAGTTTAAAGGATAATTCTAATAGAAAAGAGGAAATCTCATATTCCAGCTGAAATGCTCCAAGAAGAATAGATGTCTCGGAAAGAGAATCTATTAAGTCTATAGCACGTAAAAGACGTGATAGACTATTTTGGTTCCAAAATAAAGAAAATCCTCGAAAAGAGATTGGAACAAATAAAAAGGAGGATTAAACTCTTAAAGAGATTAAAGAGACGTGGTTAATAACGAAATCAAGACCTTGAAAGAAATCATTGAAGATGATTTAGAGATCTCGATTAACGATGTAAAAAGAGGGAACCAAAGAGAAAATTTATGTCGACACAATAAATAATAAAGCGCGTGAAATTATTAATGAGGATCATAACTCCGCTCTGAGGATGAGCGTAGAGAGAAAAGTATTGGCCAATACGTTAAAAGAGGCAATCAAGTCTTTATTACTCGTTTAAAGAACGAGAGATGTTTGGACCAGTAGTCCGAACATCAAGATGATTTGTCCATGAAAAGAAATGGACAAATTAAAATGACTTGGATTGCGCTCAATATTTGTAATCCTAGAAGGATTAATGATATCATTATTACGTTTCCAAGAACTCTAAGTGATTGGAACTCGTAAAGAGTTATTGCAATTAATATAATGAATATAATTTGGAATTGAAAACTTTGGAAGGAAACAATCTCCTCAGGTATTCCAAAAATTGAACATATAATAAGAAATGTCTAGAGGACAAGTGAAAGGGTCTAGACGAACCCGAAACAGAGAAACGTCCAGAAGACGTTAAGAATTTAGATATCCATCAGCTACGCCCAAAGTAAAACATTATGGGGTAGAGGTAATAATGATATGCGTGGATGTACTCTTTTTCTCCTATCATGGTTTTTGTCCCATTGGGTTTTTCCATGAAAGGTTTTTAACGAGGCATCATATAACACGCAAAAAATCCCAAAAGAATGGTATATATTATCGGAATGCATCTCGTAAGAATGATGTTTCCAGGGGGAGAAATATGATGATGAGTGTGGTTGTACTCTTTTTCCCTTATCATGGTTTTAGTCCCACTGGGTTTTCCATGACGAGGTTTTTAACGAGACAACCAAGAACACGCTGAAGATAGACATCTAAAGGGAATATTATAATCCCAAATGAGAAAAGTATATCAATTTTCAAAACGTTTTTTCATACACTGATGAAACTAAGACGAGCGAAGAGAATGGTCAAAATGAATCGCTTTATGGAGTCTATGAAGTTACAAGACTTATTTGAGGGGGAGATTGCATCTGTGGAAATTATGAAGAGAAAATCATCTCAATCTTTTTCAGGGGAGAGATTGCACTCTTTTCCTTGCCATGGTTTTTCCCCTCTGGGTTTTCCATGGAAGGTTTTTAACGAGACAGTCTAAAACCGGATACATCAAAAATGATGAATACTCAAGGGAGAGTGTTAAGACGCTAAGACACACGAGACGATATACATAGTAATGGTTAATCAAGGGGGAGTGTTATGAAAGATGATGATTAACTATTACTTGTATGGTAAGAAACTTGCTTGATAAGTAAGTATTATATAGATAAGCTTAAGTGATCTTATCCTTAAATCTATATTGATAAGCTTAAGTGATCTTATCCCTAAGCTCCTTCTCCCTTAAGTTTCTCAGTCTCCAAGTTTGCTTCACCTATAAATAGTCTTTTTGTGATGTAAAGAAGTTAGTACACAAAAATGTGTGGATATGTAGAGAACACAAATGAAACTAATACAAAGTCTTCTTCTTCTCTTCATTTCTAGTATCTCATCTCTTCCTCTCTTATGTATACATATATTATATAAACAAACATACATATGTCATACATACAAGATACATATCTCATCTTGTACTATTGTTTTTCACAACAAAAACAAATTATTGGCAAAAAATTAATGGAATCGTTTGACACATTATCGACCACTCCACATCACTAAACCTAATCTGTGAATAAACTTCTTCGACACAACACTTCTCTTCAACGCAGCTTCCTCTCGATATCGACTCCGTCGTCGGACTGCTGACTGCCACTTCTCTTGCTGCTTACTTAGAAAGTAATTCTCTCTCTCTCTCTCTCTCTCTCTCTCTCTCTCTCTCTCTCTCTCTCTCTCTCTCTCTCTCTCTCTCTCTCTCTCTCTCTCTCTCTCTCTCTCTCTCTCTCTCTCTCTCACACACACACACACACACACACACACACACACACACACACACAAAGGAAAACGATGAATTTGATTTTGGGTTTGATCCCAAATGGTTGATGGAGATATTATCTTCTCTGTGATTCAACAATCTCCTAAGTCTCATCTATGTCTTGTTTTGGCAGAGAAACTTCTAATCTTGCTTCGTATGGTCGGAAATTGATAGGTCTACTTAGGTCTTTTGATTAATTCGGTACTTGTTGTGTCTTTTTCCACTAAAATCGCTAAAGCTATTTTGTTTGTTTTTGGTTTTGTTGAATCTAACGCTGTTTTAGTAGAATCTTATGAAAAAGTCATAATGGATGTTCTTCGTCAAAAGGTATTGTATTTTTAGCTTTATTTCGGATTTTAAGATATATGGAATTTCTATTGTTTGCATTGATTCGATGTAGTTTCGAAGAAATTTGATAACACTATGTACGAATTTATTATCAACGTCTTCTATTCATGTTTTGTATTAATGGTTTCTGGAAATTGATTTCATGTTGTGTTATCATAAAGGAAAAGACATTTATTTTGAAACGAACAACTCAAAGACTCTGCAAAAAAATATTTTGGAGTAAGTCTTGAAGGTAGTGTGGCCATAGAAGAATTTCTTATTGGAGATTTCTTTCTTTTGATCTTTAGGTTACTCATCAATTTGGCAATTGTTGAAAACAGTTTGATATTTTAAGTTTTGTATGACAAATGTTGTGTTTGATTCTTTTCAGAAGGAGCATGCTGATTTTACTCATCGGAAGAATGGCCTGACTTCAAAGGTGATATTTTAAGATAAATTAAGCTATGGAGCCTGAGCTCTTCTGTTGCAACATCGCTTCCAAGAACGAGTTATGCTCATGAGACACAACGATCATCACCATTTTCGCAAATGTGGATCAATGATTTGCTATTGAATACATGCGGATAAATCATCACAAAGCTTAAATTCCATACGTATAGAAGCAACACAACATGGTATATGAAGAAATCTGCTAATATTTGGTTTACTAAATTTATGGTTTTATTTATTTAGTTGTTGTGCTTAACTTTATTATGTATGCTACACAAATCATTATATAGTCATGATGTTGATGGGTTTATTAAATTTATGTTTTACAATATTAATATTTGTCCCTCATTTACATTTTTTTACGTTTTAAAACAATTCCTTTTATCTTAGTAATCAAATATTAAAAATAAATTAAAATTATTATTCTTATTTTTTTTAAATTAATATCCAAGTTGGTCAAAAGTTGGTTGAAATATATGATCGAAAATTGGTTATATATAATTTTGATCATTTTTATTGGTCACAAATTTTTTGGTCAAAAAATTTTGACCACTTTCTGATCATTTTTATTGGTCAACAATTTTTGATCATTTGTTGACCAAAACTTGATTTTCAACCGTCGATTTTTGACGAACTGGTTTTGGTCAAAAAATGGTTGAAAATGGCTATTTTTGACCAATTTTTAACCTAATTCGTGGTTAAAATTAGGCTTGTTTTCTTGTAGTGATAAGCAATTCTTTCGAGCTGCAAAACAAAGTCTACGATTTTAAAAGGATACAAACGAATTTTATACACACATCAATATCCATATCATTTTATCTATAAATCAATATCCACAAATTGACATCCATCATATCAAATAAATGTTGTTCTCTCCCAAAACACAAATGGTGAAGTGAAGACGTCGGTCATGAAGCTTAGGCATGAGACGGTTGTCAGATGATGAAGTGAAGACTATGGTAAAAGTCGTCGACACACACGCTCCGCCGTGATTTTGGCTTCCACAATTCTCACCGCTTTCTCCATCACCAACAATCGCACGAAACAATTCCCACCGCTCCGTCAAGAAAAACAAAACTAATCTCATTTGTGCGCAACATTGAATATAAAACCAATCAAAACCCCATAATATAATAATCAAAAATTGGAAGGAGAACAAAATTGAATTTGCTTTTGTTGAAGGATTTGTGGCTCTCAATCGTCAACCACCATTGACTCCGTAATCACTGTACCTAACAACAAACAATCGACGCAAAAATCATCAAATGAAAGCTAGTCTGACTGAGAACCTATAGGAACCAACAAATAACAAAACTCTAATAAGTCCCTACAAACGCAAAAGCAAGCTGAATCGAATTAAAAATCTACTTGAACAGTTAAGCTCCATTCTTAAAGCTCGGAATCAAACACGCCACTAAGATTGGGTAGAAAATATCGGTATCAAACTCATAATCAAACTCGCCACTAAGATTGGAAAATCGAATTTAACAGAAATGCTATGTGTGTGAAGACTAAAAGAAAGGAGAATTTAATAGAATTTTTTTTTTTTTTTATCTCAAATGGAGAACGTGAAATTGAAAGAAGAAGAGAGAAGAAAAGTGATGGGTTGATTTAGTTAGGCAAATTCAGTTAAAGAGTAGAAAAATATATTAACTTTTGAAAAAGTTCTCCTCCCTTAGAAAATGTCTTCACATAATATACGTCCACATAAAAGTATCTTCTTAATTATTCCATTGTTGAATTACATTGGTCAATGTTTAGTCACTAGATTTGTGTTCTATCAAATTTGCGCTTTAAATTTTTAAGAATGCTTGTACTTTTTAGGTTAATTTGTATCTATTTGTTTTTTATTTTAGTGATAAAATTCTCTTGATTAGACAATTGAGTTTAAAGATATTTTAATTTTCTAACGACTTTTATTTTCTTGTTATTTGTCGGTGGTGTACTTTTCAAGCTAGAGGTCAGTCAGTTTGAATAATATTAACGCATGAACGTTTTGATAACTTATTTTGTTAATGAATATATATGGAAAATGTAATTAGCAAAATTAAAAACATTTGATTATGTTGTAATACTGGTATCTTGGAAGTGTTTTTGATCTTTGGTAACATCTAATGTTCGGTTTTTATCTAGTGAGTTATATCTTATTCGTCAGAAGAGGTTTCGTATAGTTCTAACGATTGATATTGATTATGTACTTGTTAGTTTGGGTAAGTAGTTTGGATTGAGGTATTTTCATTTATTCTTTGTCTTTGTCGTTCGTATTTGTATGGTTTATCCCTTTGATTAATATTAATCGAGATGATAAAAAATGTTGTAATACGGTTATATGATAGGATTTTGTATCCGTTCATTTAATTAAAAAAATTTACTCTTCAATCGTACCGATACAAAATATATAATTATTATTATTTACAAAAATGTTACCAAATTTTTTATTAAAACGTTACTTTCATTTTAATATGTTTTTTTTACAACTATTTTTATATGTTATACTATTTTGTATTCGTTTACCATTTATGCTTACAGCTGGAAAACATATAGACCTTGTACTATGCAATTCGGTCTCGATACATGGGCGGCTCCAGTATGATAGAGCCTGTATAACGACGTTGACTATCAAATTTCTACTCATATTTGCTGAGTAATTGTTTTGTTTTTCTGGTTTGTCGGCTGCTGAGTAATTTACACAGCTTATCAACAAATTTATATAGATATAACTTGCCCCTAATTTATTATTATTTTCCTTATTCTTTCAATTCGGTATATGAATGTTTTCAATCAAGCACATGCTGTAAACTCCATTACCGACGACTAATTCACACTAGTTGTATATATATATATATATATTTAAAATATATAATTCACAGCTAGACAATAATTCTAAGCCACCAGACACAAGTGGAATAAGAAAATAATGAGTCATAATAATTTAATTTTTAATCTTCCTATTTACCGTTATTGATCAAAAGTTTATATAAACGATATTGAAAATGCTAAATTTTTCACCAAAAAAATGCTAAAATAAATATAGAGTTAATCTCACTACTACTAATGAAATGACATTTATGTCGTTAGCAATTCAAAATATTAGTTCACCAAACTATTATGATGGCTGTACGTTAATTTTCAATGTAGTTGGTGACGATACAAATTTGGTCATAAAAATAAAAAATACATTTATGTAATTCAAAAATACGATATAATCAGTTATCACTAACCTTCGAAGCACAAATAAAACGATGAAAAATCATACTATTTTCTTTTAATCCATAACTAATCGTCATAGTATTTTTTTTTCATTAAAACAGTAAATATTTATTTTAAATTCCAGGTACATATATATTTGTAAATTGGTCACATAATACATTACGTGCCGTCACGTCCCTAAGAACAGTTAAAGAGATTAAACTAAAAAGCCACGTGTCAAGCTTAATCTTTGAGATATTTATATTTGTAGACGTTAGCCCCATTACTTACATTTCTCTGCTTTCAAACCCACAAAATTCCAAAAACTCCATAGAAGCACAAGGCGAATAGAGAAGCTAAGAGGCGGTTGCATTTTCCGGCAAGACGGAGATATCGACCGGTGAAAGCTCCGATCATTGACTGTTTCTTCTCCGGTGAGTGTTGCATGTTCCTGGTTCTGATTCGAACGAATTTTGGTTCGGTGATGCGTCGTGGATCTTTGATCGGTTTGGGTTCGTAAGAATCGTGGCTCAATTTTCGTATAGAGATAGTTTCTGGGTAGAGATTTGATCTAATGTGAATTTCGTGAGTAATTTGTTTCCTAATTTAGCATAGTTGACCGACCAAGTCAAGGTGTTTTTAGGTTAACCTTGGAGAAGCAATGTTAGTGATTATGGAAATTCTCTGGATTTTAGTTATGGATTTTGATTATTCTGCTACAGGTTTAGTAATTTTGTGAGAAATTGTTCTTTTGCCAAATATAAGAATCAAAGCTTTTTACATGTGTTGCTAAGATCTGATATTTTAGTTGAATTTTGTAATCTGACTCTGTTTTGTATATTGTTGATAAAGAGAAGATCATATGAATCTAACTTGGAATTAAACTCATATTTTCTCCAGCATTGGGATTCGAGTATTTGTATCTCTTTGTTGAAATGGCGAGTACTTTAAGGAACATCCATGGTAAGAGATCTAATTTCCAATCTGAGTTTACTGGAAATGGAGGAAGTAAGAGAAGAAGTCTTCATGATGATACAGATCATAATGTGATTGGGTCAGAAGACACTGTGTATCGTTACTTGTGCCCTGTGAAAAAGACTGGTAGCATTATTGGGAAGGGCGGTGAGATCGCCAAGCAGATAAGGTCTGAGACGAAATCAAACATGAGGATAAACGAGGCTTTGCCCGGGTGCGAGGAGCGTGTCGTGAATATATATTCAACTAGTGATGAGTTGAATCAGTTTGGTGATGATGGAGAGCTTGTTTGTCCTGCTTTGGATGCTCTTTTTAAGGTTCATGACATGGTTGTGGCTGACATTGCTGATGATAATGATGATGATGATGATGATGATCTTACTGAAAAACAAACGGTTACTGTGAGGATGCTTGTGCCGTCTGACCAAATTGGTTGCGTTATTGGGAAAGGTGGACAAGTTATCCAGAATCTGCGTAACGAAACCAGTGCTCAGATTCGTGTCATCAAAGATAATCTACCCGCGTGTGCGTTGACCTTGAGCCATGATGAGCTTCTTCAGGTGAATTACTCGAATTTCTTTAATCCGTTATGATTAAACGAACAAATTCCTGAGTGTTTTTTGGTTAATTTTCAGATAATTGGAGAACCTTTGATTGCGAGAGAGGCTCTTTATCAAGTTGCTTCGCTGCTTCATAATAATCCATCACGATTTCAACCGTCTCTTCTGTCTTCTTCAAGTACAATGCATCAACCCGGTGGAATGTTGATGTGTGCACCGTTAACGAGCTCTCACAGAAACTACGCTGCACGCAGAGATTTGGCGGATGCAAGGGAGTTTTGTGTTTGTTTCCTCTGTCCGGCTGAAAATGTTGGAGGTGTTATTGGAAAAGGCGGTGCTTTCATTAACCTAATCAGGCAAGAAACTGGTGCTACGATTAGAGTCAATACCTCTGAAACTGATGACGATGATTGCATAATTGTCATATCATCAAAAGAGGTAATCCAAATCTCTGTAATACAGAAATTTCATTATCTAAACACGCCAGTCTTTGACCGTTTTTTTTTTTTTGTAAAGTTCTATGAAGAGCAATCACCAGCAGTGAATGCAGCCATACGGTTACAGCAGCGATGCAGTGAGAAAGTTGATAAAGATTCAAACGATTCAGCAATTACCACTCGTTTACTTGTGTCGAATTCCCAAATTGGGTGTCTCATTGGAAAAGGTGGAGCTGTTATATCGGAGATGAGGAGCGTAACACGAGCAAACATCCGTATCCTTCAAAAGGAAGATGTACCAAAAATTGCTCGTGAAGATGAGGAGATGGTTCAGGTAGAACACATATTCATATTGTGTTTGGACATTGTTTGGTCTCCCATCGTAAAACTAAGCCAATATTCTTTTTTTCTTGTGGTCAGATTACAGGAAATCCTGATGCTGCAATGAAAGCTCTTACGCAAGTGACATTGCGATTAAGAGCAAACGCTTTCGACATGGATCATGGTCTTGTCTTGCTACCAACATCTTTTCCATATATCTCTCAAGTCAGCGAAAGCTCAAACAAACCCAAATACGCAAGACGCGATGGTTCCAAGGATTACGACTACAGTAAACTGGTATGTATTGGTCCACAAGATTCGAAAATTCCAAATGTTATGCATACTTAAGTATATGTGATGATATGTTGTTGCAGAATTCAAATTCCAAGAGAAGAAGCAATGTTTCTTAAATTGAGAAAAAAAACCCATGTTAGAAAGGTAATGCTTTATGGGTTTCTTTCTTATTCAAGACAAAAAGAAAGATTGAGAGAGTTCAACAGTTTCAGTAAATTATATGTTGCAATTATACAAACATGTATGTTATTTGTAGAAGAAGAGGAAAAGTTGTCTATGCAATTCACGTAAGAAATGTAAACAAGAGGTTGTCTCTTTATTTTTATTTTTTGAATTTCTACTTTGTTATACTTTTCGAATTTTTCATGAGTGTTTTCTTTATATTTTATTATTAGTTTCTTCCTCAGACTTATTTTCCTTCCCTTCACCTTCTTTAACGTCCTTCGGCGAATAATAAAATTTGCTCTTTTGTTGCTCTAACTTAACTAAAAAGCACTTTTGTATGATATCTCTGACTCAATCATTTTTCTAAGTAAACCTTTAAGTGATAACTCCATTAAACACTCTTAACGTAAGTTAAAAGCAAATTAACATGATCAACCCGATGGATAATGTAGTCAAAACAAAGAACTTTGTCAGTTTCTTCTTCACAGACTTTTGAAAAGAATTTTAGCATCCTTAAATTAGTTGGACATACGTGTGTTCTAACTAAAAAGCAATTTTATGTGACCAAATTTTTGGATCAAGTGCAACAAGATTTTTTCTTTAAATTACGAAAAATTATTGTTATTGTTGTTGGAACTCGTTTTTTGACGAAAAGGTTTTAGACCATTTTTCGGTGAATTTTCTGATGGAGATGTTCATCGGAATGACCGGTTTTTGGGCACGATATAATCGTCGCCGCATGTGGTGTATCTACTTGTCAAAATCGGAGTTAGTTTGAATGAGAAATGAACGTCTAAAATGGGTGACATAAAAAACTATGAAGCTTTAAAAATTGGCTAAGTATAAATACTAGTAAATGTCCCACTTTTTTTTATCGTCTAGATATTACATCATCATTAGATTATATTTGATTAAATCATATTATGATGATATTCAACTACATGCTTGCTTGTCTATGCGAGATTAGGGTGAACAACTTCCACATATGCCTCCATGATGCAGCTCTCGAGGTACGACATCTCCCATGATGGACAAGCTCTCCTTGACGAATGGTTCTGCATGTACAACATCTCCAATGATGGTCATGGTCTCACTGGACGATGATTGGCTCAACCGGTTGCTTTAGAGCCTCCGAAAAAAGTTTCCTCTATTAATCTGCAATAAGCTGTATTATCTGGGATTCGAACTCCATACCTAGTGTAGAAGCCTTTAAACCTTGACCACTGGGTCAAAGGGCTTCCACAATGTCTCACATTAGAAATATGGATTAAAATCCTATTATACATGAAGTGGAGAACCAATTTATTTTGGTGTATTGAAAGAAGGAGATGGGCTTTGCCTTTGGTTTTCAAAATTTGATATATGGGCCAATGACCCAAAAGATTAATTTTTTTTATCTAAATTCTTTTTGAATGAACTGTTGTGTAAGTCAACAAATATCTCCTATATTTAATGGATTATTAATATTAGTAATTAGGTGAATAATAGGTTGTGTGACTTAAATTAGGCTACAAACATGTTCTATGAGTTATTTAATTGAATAACAACCCCTTAAATAATTTTGACGAAAATACACTTAATGATACAATTATTTATTATAGCTGACTATTTATGCATGCATAGTCGGCCTTTCTAGACAGTTCATTTGGTGATTCATTGTGGGGGTCGAAACCAATACAATTAGATTTGTAAGGATTCGTGAGGGGAATTTAGAGATTTCTATGTAAACTAGGGATCACAAGAGATTGAGAAAGAGTTGTTATTATTGCTTTCAAAAAGTTGAGTACAAAGCTTGTGTATGGAAAAATTCGGATCCCCTTGGGATGTTTACAATGAGATTCATATATAGGTTCCTCAGTCGGTTCAGCCCCTAGGTCTTCGCGGAATCGTATTCGCTTGAGTCGGTCATGCTGGAGTGGGCTTCGCATCTGGGCTATGATGTTATGGTCTCGAACCATCTTCAGGTGATTGGGCCGAAGATGCTGTTAGGCCGAAGACACGGTCGGCTTATCGAGGTTTGGCCGAACCTAGTCCGTGCTCGGTCATCTCCAGACCCCGACCCTACGGTCGGTTCCCAAGCATGCCGACCCTGTGGTCGGCGCCTGTGCTCGTCTGCTCGGTATGCCGACCCTGTGGTCGGCTCCGGGGTACACCGAGCCCGTGATCGGTCCTGCCCAATCTGGGGCCTTCTTGCTTCGCCTCACTCCTCGACTATTCACTTTACTTTTATTCACAGGAAGACCTAGGGGCTTATTCTGCCTTGCTCGTTGAGAGTTCAGAGGGTCATTTCTTCGTATGCTTGACTTTAAACGTAAATGTTGGAAGGGTGAAAACCGACCCCAACAGTTAGCCCCCCAGCTCGGTAGCGTTAGAGATAATGGTGCCGAGTTAATAGATGTGTTGAGTATCAGCGTTTTTGTTTGAAGTCAAAGTGTTTGCCGATCCTGCAGTAGAGAGTGACTTTTTCACAAGAGGTTTTAAGACTCTATAGGTGTTGCGAAGATTTTAAGACTTCGTGCTTCCTCCGTAGAAGCTGCTGCGTTTTTTGCAGAAGAGATTTTTTTTCTTTTTCTTGAAGATTTCAAGACTTCGTTTTTTCCTATGGAGATTTTAAGACTCCGCGATGCGATTGCTAATGTCAATAAATTTTCCGGGTAATAGCCAAGTTACTTTTAGAGGGAAAAGTGTTATTTTGAATGGAGTCGGGACCCGCTCGGTGAGAGAAAGAGAGGATAAGGCTTTGATTGATTTTTTTTTCTTTTCTCTTTCTTCCATTTCCGTCGCCGACCGTGTGGAGTCGCCGAATTTTCGCAAAGCCGGTCATGAGCTCGGGTTCTCACTATCCACACTTCTTCGTTGGTAAGCTTCCTTCATTGTCTTCCTAAGTCTCTTGATTCCCATGAGTTTTGGTTTGAGAATTCAAGTTCCTAGGCCTTGTTTCTAGGAAGGATAACCTTTGATTTTGCAAGAATTTCCCTTTGAAGACTATTCATAGAAGGAGCTTGTTCTTGAGATATGTTCTTGGTGAATGATGGAAATTCTTGACTTTTGATTTATCTTGTTGACTTGTTGTAGGTGAAATTGTTGTTATGGAGAAACAAGAGCTTGGTCCGGTTGATCTCGGTGAATCGGAGACACCATCGCGTCGGGCCGATGATTCCGTTGCATTGTTACTTCGGACCGACCCTGTGGTCGGGCGCGTGAACGGGAACGATCCCGTGCTCGCGTCGCCTCACCAACCCGACCATGAGGTCGCATTGCCGCACCAAACGGAACCCGTGGTCGCGACACCACATCAAACCGAACCCGTGGTTGCTGCAATGCGCCAACCCAAGCCTGTGGTCGCACCTTTGATCCGGACTGAGGAGGCCGCCGTGTTGCCAACGCGAGTCAAAGATATGGTTCCGACGGCGTCTTCGTCAGAGGTTGTGACGGCACCCTCGAAAGCCTCGAAGTTAATGGTGAGTTGGAGGAACATGTCTTGAGAATGTCGGTGCCAGGATTCGTCTCCGTAGGAAGCTGCCTGTTTCGCGGCATCGTCTCGATGAGTCCGATGAGGGTGATGATCGTGTTTTTGATGACTCGGCGGATATTGAGGAGGAGAGGAGGCCTAATGGTGATGAGGATTTGATGAGCTTGTCTCTAGCGTGAGGCAAGCCTTAGAGATCGCAGAGGATGCTGATGCAACTGATGAGGATGAGTGACTGATGAGTGATCATTCTCCTTTGCTTATGACTTAGTTTATTTGTAGTTTCTTGTTTCTGAAAACTCTTGTTGGACTCGGTGATTTTCGGTTGTAGCATTGGATAGTTTGTATCCTTGCTATTATTTCGGATCCTTGCATTGTGGAGAATGTGGTATGACTTTGTAGCTTCTGTTCATGGTGAACCTTGATGGTTTCAGATTCAAGCACTTGCTTTAGATGTTGTTTATGTTGTTCCTATACTTAGGAATTCTTTGAGCTGTTTATGTGTTTCTGTCATGTGTTTGCCAACATTGACGTTGGGATTCCCGAATGGGGCTTTGTTTGCTCATGACTAAAGTTTTGTTTGCTCATGAATGAGGCTTTGTTAAGTAGAGAGAATGCGAATGCGTTTACGCTCTCTATCTGCCAACGTTGCTGCTGGGCTTTGTGGAATGGTGCCGTTCTCGAGACACGTCTGTCCGAGAACAAGTTCACCTTAGATTTGAACAGAGTGTATCCTGGGTTTCTGAATGACACGTTCAAGATATAATTCGAACGGAGGTCATTAGCAGCTATATTTTACCAACGACGTTTGTTGGGTTTCTGAGTGATCAGTTGGCATGACCCAATACTGAACACTGGTGATCAGTTGGCATGACCCAATACTGAACACTGGTACTTATATAGCGCGCTGTATCCGTTGTGGATGTCATTGTGTTCGTATTTCTACACTATTGCTGTGGCCAGCAGCAATAAATGCAGAACGACTCTACTCGATTAAAGCTTTGATTAGTCCATAAAGGACAAGCTGTTCTCATGATGAGTGCTGTGGCGAGTGTTTGTTGTTTTTTTTTTTGAAGTGACGGTGTCAAGGAGTGGCGTATGGGTACCCCACTCCCGCCCCCCCCCCCCTTTTAGATAAAAGAAGGTACCGAAGTCGACTAGAGACTGGTGAAAACACTCACTCCCCCCCCCCCCCCCCCCAGAGGCGGAGGAGATCGTGTGAGCTCGTTCGGAATGAGGCTGTTGTGAAATGTAATCCCCCCCTTTTTTGATAGAGGGGGCAACTGAACCTATCCGAAGATAGGCTGCCTACGTACCCTTTGCAGGGATCAAGTCACCTCGTAGTTCATTTGGTGGAATAGCTTAGCGGTAGTACTTCTTCAAGTGCTTAGCATTCCAAGAGTGAAGGATTGGGGTGCCGGACATGGAGGCGAGCTCATAGACTCCAGGACGAATGAGTGTTGTGATCTTGTATGGGCCTTCCCAGTTAGCTCCGAGTTTGTCGGCGTTTGGTTCTGCTGTGTTCTGAAACACCTCACGGAGGACCAAGTCACCTATGTTGAAACGCCTTTCCCTGACTCTGGAGTTGTAATATCTCGATGCTGCGCTCTGATAATTTGTAATCCGGACGAGTGCTTGGTCGCGACGCTCATCGAGGAAGTCCAAAGCATCAAGAAGCATTGACCGGTTAATTGGTTCATTGCTGGGTAAGAGCTGGCGTCGGACCCCAGGCGAGCAGACTTCGGAAGGGATGACACACTCGGTTCCATAGACAAGGGCGAAAGGAGTCTCGCATGTCGCTTGACGGGGAGTTGTGCGGTGGGACCATAAAACTCCTTCTAGCTCGTCGGCCCAGCGGCCCTTCTTCGCCTCTAAGCGCTTCTTAAGGCCATCAAGGATTGTCTTGTTGATGGCTTCTGCTTGACCATTGCCCTGTGGGTAGCGTGGTGTAGACTTGCTAAGTCTGATATTCCATTTTGCACAAAATGTCTCGAACCGGTTGGATATAAACTGCGAACCGTTGTCCGTAACGATCTCATACGGAACATAGCGAGCTGCTTGCTTCTGTAACTTGCGGGCTGCCCACTTGCTACTAGGCAACGTGCCATCGGCAATATACTCTCGTATCTCGCCCATCCATAACTTATCACAACCGTATTCTAGTTCTTCGGCATCCATGTCCATTAGGATCGCTTCGGGATGGTGAAAGCTGCTGACAGGAGAGATATCACTGACGGGAATGCCATCAATGTGTTCGTCTGCGTCGTGCATGTCAGCGTCCGGGATTTTGGGAGCTTCCGCCATTTCAATGTCTTCATTGATGTTTTCGGCAAAGGCGCCCGCTTGTTTCGCTACTTGAGAGCGTGTTAAGATGGTGAGCGCCAGATCTTCTTGAATGCTGGGGAATTCAATGAACTCAACTGGAATGACCCGCTTCAAAGCCGGATCCTCTGGCATGGCAGTGGCAGAAGCGAGGTTGGCCAATGCGTCGGCGCTCGTGTTCTCCCCTCTGGGAATTCTCGTGAGGGTGAATTCCTGAAATACAGAGGTAAGATCCTTCACCATCTTCAGATAAGCCTCCATGCGATCATCCTTTGCGATGTACTCGCCGCTGAACTAACTGGTCACCAGCTGTGAATCGGAGAATGCGTGAACGTGCTCGATCTTCAGTCCTTGGGCGAGCCTCATGCCAGCGACGAGGGCCTCGTACTCTGCTTCATTGTTGGAAGCTTTGAACCCAAGTCGAAACGATTGCTCAAGGACTTCTCCGCTTGGTGATACTAATCGTATCCCAACTCCAGAACCACTCTTCAAGGATGAGCCATCCACGTACAGCTGCCAGATTCTGGGTTGTACCCACTCTGAGTCCTTGTCCTCTGGAAGTTCTATAAGGAAATCCGCCAGCACTTGTGACTTGTTGCATGTGCGCCCCTTATACTCGATGTCATACTCGCTGAGCTCCACATCCCATTTGGCTAACCTGCCAGATTGACTAGGGCTATGTAAGACTGAGCGCAGTGGGAAAGTATTAAGGACAACAATAGAATGAGATTGAAAGTAAGGCCTTAGCTTTCTGGATGCCATGAGGACGGACAACGCCAGCTTTTCCAATTGGGGGTATCTTGTCTCAGCGTCAGTGAGCGTTTTGCTCACATAGAAGATAGGTCTCTGCTCACCTCTTTCCTCCCGCTCCAGGACAGTGCTGACAGCCTTATCTGAGACAGCAATGTAAAGGAAAAGAGGTTCTCCAGTTACTGGTTTAGCAAGGATGGGCGGCGTTGCCAGATATTCCTTAAGTTGCTTGAAGGCGTCCTCACACTTTTCTGATCATTCGAATTGCTTATTTCCTCGCAGGGTGTTGTAGAATGGAAGGCATTTATCAGTGGAGCGCAAAATAAACCGATTGAGTGCAGCAACTCTCCCAGTCAATCTCTGCACTTCACGCTTATTCTTTGGCGAAGCCATCTAGATTAATGCATCAATCTGTTTCGGGTTAGCCTCAATGCCCCGGCGGGTGACCAAGTACCCAAGGAATTCTCCTGAAGTTACGGCAAATCTGCACTTCGCTGGGTTTAGCTTCATGTTGTGGAGGTTCAGTTGGCTGAAGCATTCTTCCAGGTGGGCGATGTGGTCTTCTTCCTCGAGTGACTTGACGAGCATATCGTCGATGTAGACCTCCATAGTCTTTCCCAGTTGGTCCTGGAACATCTTGTTTACCAGTCTCTGATACGTTGCACCGGCGTTCTTCAGGCCAAAGGGCATCACCTTGTAGCAATAGATGCCTTGGTCCGTGATGAAAGTTGTCTTCTCACGATCTTCGGGATGCATCAGGATCTGGTTGTAGCCGGAAAAAGAGTCCATGAAACTAAGAAGCCTATTACCCGCTGTTGCTTCCACTAAGCGGTCGATGTGAGGCAAGGGGAAGCTGTCTTTCGGGCAGGCTTTGTTAAGATCCGTGAAGTCCACACAGACGCGCCACTTCCCATTCTTCTTCTTGACCACAACTGGGTTGGCGAGCCAGTCGGGATACTTGACTTCGGTTATCGAACCGACTCGCAGAAGCCTTTCTACCTCGTCATTAACAGCATTTGCTCACTCAGGACCCAACTTCCTTCTTTTTTGCTTAACGGGCTTGAACGTAGGATCAACATTGAGCTCGTGGCTGGTGACATTGATGTCTATCCTAGGCATATCTTCGGCGGCCCAGGCAAAGGTGTTAATGTTCTTTTGGAGAAAGGCTATTAGCTTTGCCTTGAGGGCTTCGTCAAGAGCTGATCCAATCTCGACACATCTCTCTGGGTGTTGCTCGTCGATGCACACAGAGAGCACGGGTTCGCAGGTTGGCCGCTCCTCTTCAGCGCGACCATCAGTAATCTGTAATGGCTGTAGGAGATTGGCCAGGTCTTTCGCCCGACTAGAATTGGTTTTTACCTTCTTCTGTAGCTCCTGCGAGGTCGGGACATTCTTTTTCTTCTTATGATTGCGCAACTTGTGCTCTGCTAAGAAACACATGCGTGAGTCTCTCTGGCTGCCAAAAATAGTCTTCACACTCTCTGGTCGGGAACTTTAAGCACAGGTGGTATATTGACGGAACGGCTCGCATCTGACTGAGCCAAGGTGTTCCCACGACCAAGTTGTAGATGGCGGGATGATCAGACACCGCGAAGTTCACCATCTGCTTGACGCCTCCAGCCTCTACTGGCAGACGAATCGTTCCCATTGTCAAGGTTATTTCGCCAGAGAAGCCCGTTATAGGCTTCGGTTGCCCTGTGATGAGTGACAGGTCGATCTTCATTCTCTCGAGTGTTTCTCTGAAGATAACGTCCACCGAGCTTCCGGTGTCGACGAGGACTCGAGCGACGTTGAAACCGGAGACAGTTAGATTGATCACCAGGGGGTCGCTATGCGGATGGTCAATACCTTCGGCATCTTCTTCATCGAAAGCGATAGGATCACTAGCACGCTTTGCCTTCAGGGATGAGGCGATGTTGGTGCAGACTTCAGCACGCCTCTGGTAAAATTCGATCGCTGTTACGTTGTCAGCACAATACTGCGATCCTTCCATGATCATGTTGATGGTGTTTTCCTCGTTCCGGCTCCTATGAGACGGCGATCCTCCGCTGCTTACGATACTGTTGCCTGACATCTTCACGGTGTTGCGTAACCCTAGCTTTTGTGTGTTAGAATTTCTCTGTGTCCCCTTAGTCGGCGCCAAATTGTGGGGGTTGAAACCAACACAATTAGATTTGTAAGGATTCGTGAGGGGAATTTAGAGATTTCTATGTAAACTAGGGATCACAAGAGATTGAGAAAGAGTTGTTATTATTGCTTTCAAAACGTTGAGTACAAAGCTTGTGTATGGAAAAATTCAGATCCCCTTGGGATGTGTACAATGAGATTCATATATAGGTTCCTCAGTCGGTTCAGCCCCTAGGTCTTCGCGGAATCGTATTCGCTTGAGTCGGTCATGCTGGAGTGGGCTTCACATCTGGGCTATGATGTTATGATCTCGAACCATCTTCAGGTGATTGGGCCGAAGATGCTGTTAGGCCGAAGACACGGTCGGCTTATCGAGGTTTGGCCGAACCTAGTCCGTGCTCGGTCATCTCCCGACCCCGACCCTACGGTCGGTTCCCGAGCATGCCGACCCTGTGGTCGGCGCCTGTGCTCGTCTGCTCGGCATGCCGACCCTGTGGTCGGCTCCGGGGTACACCGAGCCCGTGATCGGTCCTGCCCAATCTGGGGCCTTCTTGCTTCGCCTCACTCCTCGACTATTCACTTTACTTCTATTCACAGGAAGACCTAGGTGCTTATTTTGCCTTGCTCGTTGAGAGTTCAGAGGGTCATTTCTTCGTATGCTTGACTTTAAACGTAAATGTTGGAAGGGTGAAAACCGACCCCAACATTCATTCACTATGATTATAGTTGATTATTTTCGACGCATACTCAATTATTCTGTTTTTGTTAACATTTATCTCTGAATAGCCAATTATCAAATCAAAACATAGTTGAATATTAAAACATTATCTATGAAAACGAGTGTTTGCTATTTTAATTATAATATAGTTCACTTTGTAATTAATTTACTATGATTTTATTTGACTACTTATGCATGCATAGTTAGCTATCCGATCTTTTTCTTTTAACACTTATTTGTGAAAAATAGAATAAGTCTAATATGGTCATTCTATATATACTCCATGTTATTTACCTAATTATAATTTAGGTTATGTTAGATCCTTATTTATTGGTGCAATGGTGTTAATTTCCCTTGATTTTGTAACTTACATAATATTAAAGTCATGTTGAAATATGTATTGAGGAGAATGAATTCTCATAACTTCACTATGACTCCCAACTTAATACGTACGTTTGTACGTTGGGCTTGGTGCTTTATAAAACCAACCACAGTAAAACCTCTATAAATTAATAATATTGGGATTATGAAAATTTATTAACTTAAGAGAGTTATTAATTTATTGGTAACTTAATAATTATAAATTTATAGAGAGATCTTTTAAATACATAATTTTTTGACAATTTAATCTATATTTAAAAAGTTCACTAAAATTATTTTATTTGGGTTATTTAATTGTTTATTTTTACATATGCATCCTACTCTATATCTAAGTTATTAATCTCGGCCATCATTATAAGATAGAGGCTAATAATCTACTTGACTATCTATATGTAAAAAAAAAAAATTGCAGCTACTTTGTTACTAACGATGAAGTTGAAGACGAGATAATCATAGTTTTATAATTATTTGTTCATAAGAAAGTAATTATCACATAAACAAATCTTCATCTTGATGAAGATTATGTTTACAATACCATATATGTTGATGCAATAAAAAAAATTACAAATTAGCTCCTATGAGATTCCAACTTTAAGAAAAAAACATACACTACAAAAAAACATATAGGTAACGACGACCGGGAATGTCTTTAAGTCGTCGTTAATCCACGTTTGCAACATCTTAACGACACTAAAGAACATGTCGTTAATCACGCGTTGCTATTTCTTTCCGTCTGTAATATGTCTCTAATTAACGATGTTTTTCAAATGTGTCACGCACGCGTCGTTAAATAACGACGTCTAATATGTCGTTAATTAGCGTCAATTTACAGACATTAGATACTATCGAGAGTTAACGACACTTAAGTTGTCGCTAATTAATGACATGTATACAAAAGGAAACATAAATCTCTAGTTTTCTTTTTTTTTCAGACTCTTTTGCTCATCTAACTGAAAGGCAAATTTATGTGATCAAATGTTTTTGTATTCAGTTTATTGATATTGATTAATCGAAAGATTTTAAAGAGGTTTTGTTAAACCACTGTGAAGAGTATTCACATACCCTAGTTTCCGGGTATTCTCAGAATCAACAGATCTAGTTCTATCCCTAAAAGCTTCCGCCTGCATCAGTTTACAACAAAAAAAAGGTTTGTTACTGAAACGTAAGGCCCGTTCTGTCTCAATCCGTTAGGACCAACGTGAAACTGTGTTAATAGCTAACGGCAATATGATATCTTTGCCCGTGAGCCCACTCCCTACTCACTCTCGTCCACATACAAATATTAAAGTTAATTACATGAGAGTAAATTTACATAATAGCAATAATTTAGTCAGACTCGGGTTTTTTTTTTTTTTTTTATAAAAAAAAAGCAATGATTTAGTAAAATTTCGAAAAATTGAAACTATTTAATTGGTAGGTTGAGCTGGCCCTTGCCTATAGTGCAACGCATGAGCGACTCCTGAAAGCCCAAATAGCAAGCTATCATAAATGGGCTTTCTCCCTCAAAACTCAAAAAATTAAGTTAATATCTATGCGATCCAATAGAACGCATATCAGATATTAAACTTATACGAACAAATACTACACATGATCTTAGCCAAAAGGCTGAGAAATGTATGAATTGTGAGTCAGACTCGGCTTTTTTATATATACAAAAGCTCATGACCAAACAAAACCTCTCTAATTATCGATGTGGGGACAAATGTTCTTTGGCTCATCTCAACACAAACCGCCTATGAAGACAAAACAAAAACATACTGTCCTCCTCGCTTTAACCATTTAAATTAAATGTGCAAATTACATTAAATTAATTAACGATTCTCAGAAACTTTTTTACAATTTATGTTTACGAGAAATTAGTAATAAACACTGAATAGTTCATAGCTTTATAGATTTTCAAGCTTAGGACATGAATAATGCCAAAAAGAGAATTCCTATTGGTTGTTGTTGGATGTAACAAAACAGAGTAGGTAAAGAAGAGAGGAGGATAAACACAAGATAACAAAATAATCTTTGCTCATTATATGTCCTCAGCAAAAACTTAAATTCTCTGTCTTTATATGAATACCACACTTATGCTAATTACAAGTTTTCTCATATATATATATATATATATATATATATTTTTTTTCATTATAAATCAGCTTTTCAAAGTCTCACCTACTTTTTAAATTGTCTTCACTGTAGAGATTATTATAAATTACTCTCACATACTCTTTTGCCTAAACAGCCACATACACAAATGGATGAAGAAAAGCATATTGAAGCTGGAGAAACTTCAACATCTTCAACAAAAGTTATAACTCTAGTGCCAAAGTTGGTTATCAACAAAGGAATATTGGTTCTTGGATTTGTTCTACGGTTATTTGCGGTTTTTGGAACTATAGGAAGCGCTCTCGCGATGGGAACGACACATGAATCCGTTGTCTCTTTAACTCAGCTTGTACTCCTCAAAGTTAATTACAACGACTTACCGACACTCATGTAAATAGTTTCAATGATCAATATTATCTGTTAACTAGGCATGTATTTCCATTAATTGGTTGTGTTATATATTTCCACTTCTATTAATTTCATAGGTTTTTCGTGGTTGCGAACGCGGTTGCTGGTGGATATTTGGTTCTTTCTCTACCTGTGAGTATCTTTCATATCATCAGTACTAAAGCGAAAACCTCGAAAATCATCTTGCTCGTCATTGATACGGTAAAGCTCTTTCTCTTCTTTTGGTTTATCCTATCTAAAACTGCACCTACTCTTCCATGTTCTTAACGTGGTTGAAAGTAATATGTCTGAACAAATAGAACATTTAGGGGACCTAAACCGTTTGGTCAGCCAGATAGTTAGACCGTCCAGATCGCATACTCGGAAGTCTATAGAGGATATAGACCGGTTATAAACGGCTAATTAGCCACAAACGTTGTTCCACAAACAAGAACATTTAGCTTTATTTAAAGCGCTTTTTAGAACACTAGCTGAAACATCTACATAATTAGTCGCTGTCTAACTAACCGTCTAGAGATAATCTTAGTCGGAATAGTAGTGCCCTTTTGACTGATATTAAAGACCACCAAGTTAAATCTACGATCATAAGATAACAGAACATAAGCATAAACCTAGGAAACAAACTTGTGACCCAAGCTAAACTTTTTACTATACCCATATGTAGTTTTTTTTTTTTTTTTTTGAAAAATACCCATATGTAGTTTCATGTCTAACAAGCTCTTGATGATCATTCAAATGTTGAGATCCTTTTATTTTTCTTATGTATGTACTGAAATATAAGGTGATGGTAGCTCTGGTGAGCTCTGGTGGATCCGCTGCAACATCCACCGTGTATTTAGCCCACGAGGGCAACGCAACTGCTAATTGGCCCCCGTTTTGCCAGCAATTTGATGGATTTTGCGAACGCATCTCGGGATCACTCATCGGTTCTTTCGGCGCATTGATCTTGCTTATGCTTATTGTGGTTAATTCCGCTATTTCTCTCTCGCGCCACTAAAGATCATCTCTACACAATCGCAATGAACTGTGTCTCGTATCTATACTAATTATAAAGTCTTTATATTCATATGTCTACTGTAATGTAATATTGTACGAGTTGAATGATTTCATATGAATAGAGTTATGTATATACAATATTAAGCAAGAAGCTCCACAACGTCGTCTATCGATTTCAATGAAATAAAACGTCGTCTAACGTTTATTAAAATGCGGTTTCTATTCGTTTACATTTTGCAAAACTTTAAAATGAAATAAAAATTTAACATGTGAATTCCAAGTAATGTGAAACTTTTTAACATATATATTTACACTAAATTTTTTTTTTATTTGATAAACCTATATGACACTTACACAATTTACCTCAATGATATAGCAAACATCAATATTTCAACATTTTTTATCAAGCATTAATCATTAATTAACGTACCTCACTCATATTTTCGACAAGCTGATTCGCCGCATTAACGTAATCATTCCGGCGACTCTCCGGCAAGATATTCCGCATTAACTCGTATATTTACGAGTTAGGACATGTATATTGGAGATTTTTTTAAAAGTGTCTAAAAACTTTTTAGTAATTAAATATATTAAATTTTAGGATCTTGAAGTCTAAAATTAGAAAAAAAATCTTATATAAGATATTTTTCTGATTTTAGACACCGAATGTCCTAAAATTTAATATATTTAATTACTAAAAGGTTTTTAGACACTTTTAAAAAAGTCTCCAATGTACATGCTCTTAAGTAGTAAATTTCTTATACCATTCATGCACTAACAGATAAGAAAGAAAAAGAAAAGAATTCACATCAATTCATGTATTTTAAGATTTGTTTCCTTTTAATTTCTTAATAAATCAAGAAACTTTGGCGCGTGGAAAATAATGTTCTTCGTGTTTTTGCGCGCGTGGAAATCGTTGGGAAATGCATTTTCTTCTCTTTATATATATTTGGTGAGTACCTTCGCTACGCGAGGGGTTTTTTCATTTATAATTTTATACTAAATGATTATATTATGATACATGTTTTCTCAAAGTATGTGGGTCTATTTGACTTTTATTTGCTTTTTGGGTTATTGTTGGTTTTGATTTTATTTGATTTATGTTTGTTCTGTAATAAGGTTTTAATTTTACAATTATTTTAATCATTTGTCGATTTATTTAACGCTGAGTAATTTTTTTAATCATCATCTATACTTTTTTAATAGGTAGAAATTTTCTAAACTTTATAACTTGTTCCAATTGTTAAATACGTGACATTAATCAAATCATGCATTGTCTATGTTTCTTTTTTGAATATTTAATGCCTTCTCGTTTTGACATCCATATGTTTTATGTATATTAGGTGAATATCAACGCAATGCGCAAATTTTTCTTGTAAAATTTATTAGTTACTATTTATTTACAATTTTGTGTGTTAAAGATGATGAAACAAACCCACATGTTAAAACATGTTTTTGTAATTATAGTCTTCCAATAACTCACATATTAAAACATGGTTTTTTCCAAAACATTTAAACTGATTCATGTTCAAGTTTTTCGAACAAGTCATAGTCTGAAAATAACTTAGTTTGAGAAGTGCATTTTTTGGTTTTTTAAGCGTAGCCTTTGTTTTTACTTTTACAAGGTCAGCCTCGACCACTCTTTGAGCCTATTTGACATGTGTAAAAGGAAGACAAATAAAGAGGAATGAATGAATGAATGTAGAGCATCTTGGGCCATTTTTCATCGACTAAAAGAAACAACATTATATAACGCATTCGTAAGCGAGTAATAAAAATAGACAGCTCGTCTTACCACACCATTTTATTATTGCGGAATTACCTCAGTTTTCCCCACATAAGTGTTGCAAATAAAAGCGCAAATCTTCAGCTTGACGATGATACTTACCATACTGAAATGACCCTTTAGTGTCCCTTAAACCCAGAAGCATAAGTAAGCAACAAATACTACCACTATTAAAGAAAGAAAGAGAAGCGCCAGTTTGCTTATGCGTCTTAAATCTAATAAGATGGATTCACCCGTTGCCAACGACAGGAAAACGGAAAGGATTGATTATTGCTCTTTCAAAGACATTGCCATTAGCCAATGTCTTTGGGAGAGAACACAATTGTGTCGCAACTCGCAAGTAGAAAAGTCTCTGCAGATCCAATAACTTCCGGTTCGATTTCGGTCTTTAGCGTCGCTCTACTTTGTCGCCTAAGTCACTTACTACTTCATCGTTTTCTCAAGAAAATCTAGAGACAAGATTCCCGAAGAAATTAAGGTACTCTTTATTTCTGAAAAAACTTTTTTTGAGTAGATTGATAAAGAAGAGAGTCAAATTTAGACGTTACTGATGTTTACCCAGAATAAGAAAAAGTGACGACTAACCATTTTTGGGTTTTCTTCAATTTAGACGTAATTGATGTGCAATTCATTACAGGGTTTTCTTTGATTTAGATGTAAATTTCTTTTCACTGATGACTAATTTAGCTGTCGGAATCGTCACGTTTTAGATCATTAGTCATTTTAAGATAAAATTCTTATGATTCGTTGAACGTCATTGTCGAAATCAGACCACTTTAGGTGATTTGATCAGAGAGAATTGTCTTTGGTGAAAGTAAATGTTTTTCTTTATAACAATGGACTTGTAGGTTGCATTGAGTAGAGCAAGACGTCATTTTCTTTTTAATGGCGGAATCCGGTGTTGGTATTCCGACGATAGACTTGGAAGAGGTTTCTGATAAGATTCTAAATCAGAAAATCCGTGAAGCGAGTGAGAGATGGGGATGTTTCAGGGTGATTAACCCTGGAGTTTCTTTGTCTTTGATGTCTGAGATGAAAATGACCGTCATGGATCTCTTTGATCGTCCTTACGAGGTGAAATCACGTAACACCGATGTGCTACTAGGGAGTGGTTACAGAGCTCCAAATGAAATCAATCCGTATTACGAAGCATTGGGTCTTTATGACATGGCTTCTCCTCAACCTGTCAATACCTTTTGTGACCAACTCAACGCTTCCGCGGATCAAAGGTTTCTTCTTTTTTTCTTTGTTGGTCTTAAAAGGGTTCTTGTTGATCGAACATTGATTTATTTATGTTTTGATGGATTTTGAGTTTTGTAGGGAGACTATGGTTAAGTATGCGAAAGCTATCGATGGACTTGCAAAGGGTTTAGCGAGGAGATTAGCTGAGAGTTACGGCCTGGTTGATACCGACTTTTTCAGAGGATGGCCGAGTCATTTTCGGATTAACAAATATCATTTTGAACCCGAGGCAGTTGGGATACTCGGTGTGGAATTACACACGGATTCAGGGTTCTTGACAATTCTTCAAGATGATGAAAATGTTGGTGGACTTGAAGCCATGGACCATTCTTCGGGAACGCTCTATCCCATAAGCCCAATGCCAAACACTCTTGCTATCAACCTCGGGGACATGGCTACAATATGGAGCAATGGAAGATTGTGCAATGTGAAGCATAGAGTGCAATGCAATGAAGCGACAAAGAGGTTTTCTATCGCCTCGTTCTTATTAGGACCAATGGATACAGAATTGGAACCTCCAAGTGAGTTTGTTGATGCTGAACATCCGCGACTATACAAGCCTATTAGTCACAACGGGGTACGAAACATTAGAATGACTATGAAATTGCATGATGGAGAAGCTCTCAAGCTTATAACCTATGAATGACTTTATTATGATATGAAAGACAGATTAAGGCGATTATGCTGTGAAACCGGAAAACTTTAGTAATTTGTTAGATTACCCTAAGAATGACAAATAAAAAATGTACCTCTGAACACCTATTAGTATTTTTTATATGAACTATTTTACAATGAGGTCTTTCTAGATGCAATACCCTCCAATCCTTGATTTTATGTTTGTTTGTTCGATATCTTCTAGTTCTACCATTGTTTCCTTCCTCTTGTAACTATTGTGGTATCGCTTACCGGTCATTTGTCCACTAATTAAGAAGTTATTAGTCATTACCGATTAACGTCTCGGATCCATATAGGCCATTAACGAGACAAAAGTCTAATAGTAAACTTGTTATAACTTGTTTGTAGGATTGTTTCTTGAGATTCTTTTTCTTCCTGATGTGTGTTTGTTTAGCCCTAATCAAGTCTTCTTTTTTTTCTTCGTTGTAGCTGCTTTGTAAAAGAATCTTTAAAGCGTAATGTCCATTTTCTCCTGATAGGTGTTTTATTCAGTTTTATTCAGTTTTTTCTGTCCATTTTCTCCTGATAGGTGTTTGTTTAGAGGTCTCAATCACATCAGTCAAATCTTTGTTATTCATTTTTGGCTATTTCACATGAAGCAACTTTCTCAAAGTCAAATATTTTAGTCAAAATTACCTAATCTGCCATAAATTGGAAAAGACTTTTCCAATCTGCCATTTCAATTTCCCTCTTTCAAAAATCTGACATTGTTTTTGTCTTCTAGTGAAAAGTAATTTACAATTTTATCCCTTATTTCTTTCCTTCTTCTTCCTTCTTTCTTCTTTCTTCTTCTTTTCTCTCTTTATTCAAACCAAAACTGAAATCTCTCCTCTCTCTCTCTCCTCTATATCTCTCTCTCTCTCTCCTCTCTCTCTTTCTCTCTTTCGGTTTCTATCTCTTGCTCTTTCAGTTTCTCTCTCTACATTATGGACCCCTCTCTCTCTCTCTTTCTAACTCTCTCTCTTTGAAACAGGTGTCTCTCGGTGATCGACGGCGTTAGTGACGGTGGTGAACATAGCCGAAGACGATGGACGAGACAGTGACCCTCGAAGGACAAGAAATTGATTGCAAAAGATAAAAAAATACAAGACACGGACGTCTAGTTTAGTGACATCTTGTCAAATCCAAATCCAATTATGACAGATTTTGTATTTTTTTTGTCGTCTGACACGGACGTCTAATTTGGTGACATCTTGTCATACGGTTATAGAAACAGTGGTCAATGGTGTAAGTGACAGTGGTGGCCATCGGAGGATAAGAAATACAAGACCGAGGACAACAAATACAAAATGAGGACAAAAACTACAAGACAAAGGACAAGAAATACAGTAGGTCTACAAGAAATACAAGATGGAGGACAAGAAATATAAAACCTACCACAGTAGACGTCCATCGTATCGAAGAGAGAAAGAGAGAAAGAGAGAGAGAGAGAGATAAAAAGAGAGAGATAGAGAGAGAGAGAGAGTCCACTAGTTAGAAAGAGAGAGAAATACAAGACAGAGAACAAGAAATACAAGACAGAGGACAAGAAATATAAAACCTACCACAGTAGATGTCCATCGTCTCGGAGAGAGAGAGAGAAAAAAGAGAGAGAAATACGGAGGATGTGACATCCGTAAACCAAATTATTGAATTTGGTAAGGGGTGTCGATCGACACCATCGTTCTGAACCAGTTTGTGATTCAATTTTAATTGCGGTTTTTTACGGTTTAGGGATTGAGGAAACCCTAAACTCGTTTATAATTAGGATCAGTCGTGTTTTCAGAGGCAGGAGGCAGAAAAATCATTAAAAACAGAAGGATTGAGAGTTCTCGAGAATTGAGTGAGGTTAGTATCATAAGAAGTGATCTTCTACGGGTTAGAAGCGTTGAATCGTTTCTTCCAGCGAGGTCGTGGGATTAGAGGCTCGAATCCGTGAGTTTTTGTCTCCATTTCGTCGTGTTCTTCGCTGTCGCGAACCAATTGATTATGGGCAAAGGTGAGTGCGCGATCGTAGGCTCATCGAAGCCAATAGTTAGTTTTTATGATTGATATGTGATAATTGTGATGATTGTGGATGATCTCTAGTGTTAAATCGTGTTTTTGTGGTCTGCGAATGTGAGTTTTTGTGCAGGTTCGGTATCTGGAAATCGCGAGAATGAGCCGTGAGAGGAGAGGCTCGTTCTGCGGTTTCTGTGACTGAAGTGTCGATCGACACCTAGTGGTAGTGTCGAGCGACACCTCTGTTGATGTCGTGTTGATCGACACGGGTTGTTGTGTTGATCTACAGTGTTGTTGACTGAGTGCCGATCGACACCTAGTGGCAGTGTCGATCAACACCAATATGTGATTGTGAGTTGATGTTTTAAATTGTGTTATTGGTTGTTGTATGGTCATTGCTGGCTATTGGTTAGATGTATTTAGCATGTTGACGAAATGACCGTCTCACTAATTATTTGTGATAATACTTACGCAATTCTTTGTTCTATGTGTTGCAGGTAAAGGCAAAGTGTGACCGCGAAATCAAGGCTTTAGGGAGAGGATGATTAGGGATTTATTTGTTATTGTTTTTCTAGTAGAACCTGGTGTTTAGGTTGCTAGAAATATTTGACTGGTTATTGGAATTGAATTTGAGTTTGAGTGATTATTTGAATTGAATTGTTTATTGGATTTATTTGGTTTAATTGAGTTGTTTGGTTTTCCGCTGAGTATTGGTAATTGTTGAACTAGCCGTTGAGAATTAATAATTATGGGATTATTAATTCAGGTTAATTGTTTTTTTTTTTTTAAAGTGTTGGTTGTTTCATTTTGGTATCAGAGCCCTTACGGTTTTAGGGCAGTTAGAATTGTGTGAACTGATACTATGTGAATTAAATTAATTATTAATAGTTAGTCAATTTATTAGTCTTAGATCATCCTCTTCGGACTTTAAAGAGATTCCGCGGTAAGTTTTATTGTGATTGTTTGTGGCTTTTAGTTCATTATCTATATGTGTTTTTGTGAAATATAGAGAGATGGCTTGTGGTGCTACAGGTCGTGGCAGAGCTCGTGGCGGTGTTGCCCGAGGTCGTGGTAGAGTTGGTCAGGGATGTGGTCGAGGACGAGTGAGCGAGTCACAGAGAAATATATGTATCCTTCAACAGATGTCACAGAGAAAGGGCCCCATGTATCAATGTGCAATAATTCAAATGGCTCACTACACATATTGTTATGAGAACTGAAAGACAGACGCTTTTGTTTAGCAAGGGGACAAATGGCACAATGAAAAGGGGTTTTATTTCGTTGTTTTATTCCAAGTACATCAATGATAGAATCAATCTTGTGTACAGATGGATGCTCTAGCTTATTATGCCATAAAGTTGTATCCAGAACTACACTTGCAACAAAAGAAGACTATAAAGTAGACGCTCCAAGAGAACTTGCATCCAGGACATAGAGGTTAGAGATTTCTTCACCCTGACCAATCATCAATCCGTTGATAGGATCTTGAATCATGCAAGATACACTGTCAAACACAACTCTGTAGCCTAAATCCTTTGTGAGCTGACTAATACTCAGAAGATTTAGCCTGAAATCTGGAATATACAGAACATTCTTCAACAGAAGAGACTCATTTAGCTTCACCTGACCAACACCAACTATCTGAACTCCCGTACCAGTTGGCAAGTTAAGAGATTGATTCTCAGTTTCAGATAAGCTAATAAAGAGAGACTTATCACGACAAACATGATGAGTGGCTCCACTATCTATAATCCATGATTCTGATGACAACACATTCCTGGTAGCTCTCAAAATTCCCACAAATCGTAAAGTAGAGGATAAGAAAGACATACCAGGTAAAGTAGAGATTGTGCCACCAGAAGTAGATGGAATACATGCTTGTTCAGTAGAAAGATTGAGTTGTGAATTGAAGTAGGAGATAACACCTTGAATCTGATCTTTGGTCAAGGAGTTGAAACCGTGATAGGCATTTTGATCAGAAGTCTTGGGTTCAGCAATTATGAGATTAGCAATGACTTTGCTTGACTCCTTGAGAAGATCTGTCATGATTCTTGTTCTTGTGCTTAAACCAGGAGGTGTCGATCGGCACTCAGTCAACAACACTGTAGATCAACACTATAGGGAAGAGCCATCCCATTTCCGGTTCTGTCCCTGCGCAGGCTTGCCGCCCTTGCCGGAACCAGAACCGGAACCACTCCGCGACTGCTGCTGTCTCGGCTGCACAGGAGGAACAACAGACAATGGAACCACCGCAGCTGCCTGCCCTCTCAGATCCTCCTCGATCCCCGCAACAACCTCTACCAGCTTCGCCCTGGAGGCGTACTCAGTCACTCTGCACCTGGTCCGCAAATCTGGCTGAAGTCCCCTCAGGAACCTCTTGACCTGCGTTCGCTGATCGACTATGCCTCCCGCATAAGCTAGCAAACGACCAAACTCAGCGTCGTACTCACGCACGGTACGATCCCCTTGAACCAGATCCATAAATCTCAACGCGAGACGATCTAATGCCTCCTGAGGAAAATATTTGGTGTTGAACTCGGCCACAAATTCTCCCCAGGTCCACACTGCACCAGGCCTCCTGGCCTCAATATCTCTCCACTAAGCGTGCGCATCACCACCCAGATAGTGGATCGCCAGCTCCACCCGATACTCGTCAGGGCAACGAATCGAACGGAAATTGTGCTCTACGCGCATACGCCACTCATCGGCATCCTCGGGACTGACACCACCCGAAAAGAATGTCGTACTCATCTGCCGCATCTGACTCACCATCTCCAAGTAAGACGGATGCACCTCTGCAACCGCAACCCTCTGCTGCACCTCCGCCACAGGCGGAACCACTGGAGCCTGAACCGGAGCTGCCGCCGGAAAACGCCCCAGTAACTCTGTCAGAATACCCTCTATGCGATCCATACGATCCTGAGCTGGAACAGCACCCACACCCGGGCCCGCTCCTCTACCAGCCATCCCGGCGCCTCTCCCGGCACCCACAACACTCACGCTAGCACTAACACTGGTCTCACTCACAGAACCCGTATGATGCGTAGGAGTCCCTGATGCATGCGTAGCACTCGAAGACGACTCAACCACTGGTCCACGACCACGACCACGACGACCTCTGCCACGACCTCTACCACGACCTCTAGCTCCAGCGTCTATCTCTCTGCAACACTCACAGAACAGGACTATAAGCTACAAGAAGTCACAAACAAACATATAACTTATCGTGGAATCGTTTTAAAAGGCCGAAGAGGATGATACTAAGACTCTATTAAATTGACTAAACACACAACTCAATTTAAACACATAGTCTCAGACATCCAGATTCAATTGTCCTAAAACCGTCTAGGCTCTGATACCAAAATGTAACACCCAATTTTTTTTTTTTTTAACTAACATTTCTACTGCGAAAAATAACGTAAACATTTAAACCAATTTAATACCTCAATAAATCCATAAAATAAATAAAATCCCTTAAACCAATTAAATTCAAATAACAAGTTCAGGAATGAAACCATGCTAGCAACCTAAACAACCGGTTCGCTAGACTAAACAATAAACACTAAACCCTATCATCCTCTTCTCTCGGCCTCCATTCCACGATCACACTTTTCCTTTACCTGCAACTCAAAAGAAACCGGGAGTTGTGTGAGTATTATCATAAATACTCGGTGGAGTAGTCATCCCGCTTAATGGGTTAAACATAGCAAACAAGTAACAATTAATAACAGTTTAACCATCAATTCCAATTCAGATTAATCAATAGCACAAGGTTTAACAATTTCAGGTTCAGGTGTCGATCGACACACCCCCACGGTGTCGATCGACACTCACAAACTACGAGTATCAATTTTCACGTGGTGTCGATCGACACAACCTCTAGGTGTCGATCGACACCCCACTGCAGAACCCAGGACCCGAGTCTATCCTCACGCGACTCGATCCAAGGCTTCAACGGTTATCACAGCAAGCACGATACAAACATAACTCATCAATAACCATCAATCCAGCAATACACAATACACAGAAACGCTAATCAACACAAATCAATCACGCAATCAAAACTTCCATGAGAAACCCGCGATCACGCACTCACCTCGCGATAAAGGATTGAAACGGCGACGAAACACGAAGAACGCGGGCTCAACAAGGCTGGAACGACTCTGATTCGGGCAGAGAACCACACGGAACACTCTACACACGAGAATTAGACCTTAACGCTCGAAGAGAAAGGTTCCCGGATTGATTTCTTTGCAACAATCAACCGAGAGCAACGATTCTCGAAATCTCTCTCTCAACTCTAAGGATTCTCAGCGTTTTTTTTCTGATGAAACGCGGCCACCAAACCTTAGGACGTATTTAAACCCGAGCCCTAGGTTAAATCCATAAAACCGAGCCGAACCGCGATTAAAAATTTAACCCGGTCGGACAAAAACGCATGGTGTCGATCGATACTCCCCATGGGTGTCGATCGACACCCTTACCGAATTTCTACTTTTCGGTTTGGGATGTTAAAAAAAACATACTGTCCTCCTCGCTTTAACCGTTTAAATTAAATGTGCAAATTACATTAAATTAATTAACGATTCTCAGAAACTTTTTTACAATTTATGTTTACGAGAAATTAGTAATAAACATTGAATAATTCATAGCTTTATAGATTTTCAAGCTTATGACATGAATAATGCCAAAAAGAGAATTCCTATTGGTTGTTGTTGGATGTAACAAAACAGAGTAGGTAAAGAAGAGAGGAGGATAAACAAAAGATAACAAAATAATCTTTGCTCATTATATGTCCTCAGCAAAAACCTAAATTCTCTGTCTTTATATGAATACCACACTTATGCTAATTACAGTTTTTCTCATATATATATATATTTTTTTTCATTATAAATCAGCTTTTCAAAGTCTCACCTACTTTTTAAATTGTCTTCACTGTAGAGATTATTATAAATTACTCTCACATACTCTTTTGCCTAAACAGCCACATACACAAATGGATGAAGAAAAGCATATTGAAGCTGGAGAAACTTCAACATCTTCAACAAAAGTTATAACTCTAGTGCCAAAGTTGGTTATCAACAAAGGAATATTGGTTCTTGGATTTGTTCTGCGGTTATTTGTGGTTTTTGGAACTATAGGAAGCGCTCTCGCGATGGGAACCACACATGAATCCGTTGTCTCTTTAACTCAGCTTGTACTCCTCAAAGTTAATTACAACGACTTACCGACACTCATGTAAATAGTTTCAATGATCAATATTATCTGTTAACTAGGCATATATTTCCATTAATTGGTTGTGTTATATATTTCCATTTCTATTGGTTTCATAGGTTTTTCGTGGTTGCGAACGCGGTTGCTGGTGGATATTTGGTTCTTTCTCTACCTGTGAATATCTTTCATATCATCAGTACTAAAGCGAAAACCTCGAAAATCATCTTGCTCGTCATCGATACGGTAAAGCTCTTCCTCTTCTTTTGGTTTATCTTATCTAAACTGCACCTACTCTTCCATGTTCTTAACGTGCATGGTTGAAAGAAATATGTCTGAACATATGGAACATTTAGGGGACCTAAACCGTTTGGTCAGCAATCTAGTTAGACCATCCAGATTGCATATTCGGAAGTCTATAGCGGCTATAGACCGGTTATAAACGGCTAATTAGCCACAAACGTTGTTCTACTGTCTAAAATTAATTGCGACCGAACAAGAACATTTAGCTTTATTTAAAGCGATTTTTAGAACACTAACTGAGACATCTACATAATTAGTCGCGGTCTAACTAACCGTCTAGAGATAATCTTAGTCGGAAAAATAGTGCTCTTTTGACTGATATTAAAGACCACCAAGTTAAATCTACGATCATAAGATAACATAACATAAGCATAAACCTAGGAAACTAACTTGTGACCCAAGCTAAACTTTTTACTATACCCATATGCAGTTATTTTTTTTTTTGAAAAATGCCCATATGTAGTTTCATGTCTAACAAGCTCATGATGATCATTCAAATGTTGAGATCCTTTTATTTTTCTTATGTATGTACTGAAATATAAGAGCATCTGCAACGGGGTCTTTTCCCCAATCTCTGCAAGTGAAAAATAAAATAAAAAAATAGAAAACAAAAGAAAGTGGAAGAAACGTCTCCAGAAGAAGGGACGCAAGAGACGTATGTAGACATGTGTTCAATTATAATTGGTTAATTTTTTTTTTAATAATTTATTTAAAAAATAAATGTATCTAGAGACTCTAATTGGGTTTTAACTGTTGAAGATGCTCTAAGGTGATGGTGGCCAGTGCCGTGTCTAGCTATTTGGAGGCTCAGTATTTAAAATATTTTTTATTTACATACAAGATTTATTTTATAAAATATGGTTTTTTTTTTAACAAAAAAATGATATTCAATATAAGTAAAAGTTATTTTCACTATTTTTTTCCGTGATATATATATATATATTATTTTCTATATGTGAAGACAAAATAGTTTAGTAGATCAAAAATAAAATAATAACCATTTGAAAACTAGAATGATTGAAACTAATTATTCTGTACTCGCCCACTACAAATGGAAAACTAGAATGATTGAGTATTATTAAACTAAATCCTCATATGGAACATATTAACTCAAATCAATTTGCATGATACTATTACCAAAATTCAAACTAAAATAAATAGTATATATCCAAATTTTACTAAGTAAATTAATTATGTGAAATTAGGGGCCCTGAAAATAAGGAAATAAGGTGGGGACCCTAGGCAATTGCCTAAATTTTAAAAGAGTAAGCACGGCTCTGATGGTGGCTCTGGTGCATCCGCTGCAACATCCACCGTGTATTTAGCCCACGAGGGCAAAGCATCTGCTAATTGGCCCCCGTTTTGCCAGCAATTTGATGGATTTTGCGAACGCATCTCGGAATCACTCATCGGTTCTTTCGGCGCATTGATTTTGCTTATGCTTATTGTGGTTAATTCCGCTATTTCTCTCTCGCGCCACTAAAGATCATCTCTACACAATCGCAATGAAGTGTGTCTCATATCTATACTAATTATAAAGTCTTTATATTCATATGTCTACTGTAATGTAATATTGTACGAGTTGAATGATTTCATATGAATAGAGTTATGTATATACAATATTAAGCAAGAAGCTCCACAACGTCGTCTATCGATTTCAATGTCTTCTCGTAATAGAGATACGACTCGTACACCTTTGGTGTTCGTACGTAAAAATCCAACTGTTGCATCAAAAACATTTGACAAAATTATTACCAAGCATTCATAAGTAAAAAATATGAAACATCATGTGATTTCATTTGAAGTTTCAGTTTCGTTTGCTTGTGTTTTCATTCTAACAAAACACATCTTTAAAAAAAAAAAAAAAAAAATCTAACAAAACACAAGATTCTAACAAAACACAACATTTCAGTTTTATTATTCAATGAAATTTGTAAATCAAAGTTTATTCAAATGCAGTTTCTATTCGTTTACATTTTGCAAAAATTTAAAATGAAATAAAAATTTAACATGTGAATTCCAAGTAATATGAAACTTTTTAACATATATATTTACACTAATATATTTTACTTGATAAACCTATATGACACTTAAACAGTTTACCTCAATGATATATATAAGCAAACATCAATAACTCAACATTTTTTTATCAATCATTAATCATTAATTCAATTACCTCACTCATATTTTCGACAAGCTGATTCGCCGCATTAACGTAATCATTCCGGCGACTCTCCGGCAAGATATTCATGGCGTTGGTCAGATCCTGAGATAGATAAGCTTGTTTCAATCTTATGTAGAATATGACGTACCTCCACGACATGTGGTCCAACATCTCCCTCATGTCTCTTAACCCTTCGGCCGTCTGTTTAATACGCGCCGCCGCGTCCTCCGGCGATAGCCCCGGCATAAAATATTTCTCTTTTATGAATGACCTCGTCCCCCATTTCTCCTGTGCTAATGTTGATGACGTGGCGCCGCCGATGGTCGTGAATGTTACAAGCGAGGTCAGGATTTTCCGGCGAGTTAAGCTGTCTTGTTGAGATTCTCCAGCGCAGCATACGACGGAGAAAGGTTGGTTTACTCGGTAGTGGTTATTCGGACGGCGAATGTGTGGCGGCGGAGTAGTGGTGGTGGCAACGGAGCTCATTATTTTGAGGTTGGAATTTATTATTTTTTTTCGTAATTTTTTGAAGGATAGGAATTGGGAGGAGCTGAAAATTAGTGTATCGTCCGTCTACTGGAGCTTCATCTTTTGCCACGTGGCATTTTATTGTTATCTCACAATTTGTACATGTAACGGGAAATAAAAACATTTTAAAATGAGTGAACATGGGCTCATAAGACTAAAAGCCCAATACGAAGAAATATGACAAAAAGCCTAGCTTCTTTCCAAAACGACGTCACTCAATGTGTTACTAACTTTGTGTCATGCTCGTTGAGACTGTAAACCCACCCGGTGAAAAATGGAGCGGCCCGAGCGGAGCCGAGTGACCGGAACCAGAATCCTGCTTGCGTCACTATCTGCGATGGTCGCAGAGACAGTTACGTTTCCGATCGATCTCACAAAGACCCGAATGCAGCTCCATGGCTCAGGATCCGCTGGTGCGACCCGGATTGGGGCAATCGGAATCGTATCGGAGATTGCGAAGAAGGAAGGAGTAATTGGTCTCTATAAAGGTCTATCTCCGGCGATTATCAGACATTTGTTCTACACGCCTATCAGAATCATTCGATATGAGAATTTGAAAGGATTCATCGTCAGATCCGAAGGTAACAACAACGGCGAGTCTCTTCCTCTCGCCACAAAAGCTCTCGTCGGAGGAATTTCTGGTGTTATAGCTCAGGTAATGATGCAACTATAGAGAATCTGTAATCTGGATCTGGATTTACGCTAGTTTCGGTAAATTGATTGTGTTGATTAGCCCTAACAGTTTTAGCAATTTGTATTGAGTAATTGAAAATGCTTGGTCGATGAAATTTAGGCGTTTCTGTGTTCAAATCCAAATTATAGTTTAGGTTGCTTCAAAGATGAGAATCTCATGCATATCTTAATCTTAGATTGCGGCGTAAATACGTAGATAGATCTTCTAGCGTTAGAATTTGATATCGATTCTACACACAAACTAAAATGCTTCCTATTGTGTTGATACTAGAAATGCAGGTAGTGGCTAGTCCAGCTGATTTGGTGAAGGTGAGAATGCAAGCAGATGGTAGATTGGTGAGCCAAGGACTGAAGCCGAGATACTCAGGACCGATCGAAGCTTTCACCAAAATCCTACAATCAGAAGGAGTAAAAGGGTTATGGAAAGGTGTTCTTCCAAACATACAAAGAGCTTTTCTAGTGAATATGGGAGAACTAGCTTGTTATGATCACGCCAAACACTTTGTTATTGAGAAAAAGATCTCTGAGGATAACATTTACGCGCACACTCTCGCTTCTATAATGGCGGGTCTTGCTTCCACTACTCTGAGTTGTCCGGCAGATGTGGTGAAAACAAGGATGATGAATCAAGGTGAGAAGGTTGTGTATAGAAATTCTTACGAGTGTTTGGTGAAGACGGTTAAAGTTGAAGGAGTAAGAGCTTTGTGGAAAGGTTTCTTCCCGACGTGGGCAAGGCTTGGACCGTGGCAGTTTGTGTTTTGGGTCTCTTACGAGAAGTTTAGACGGCTTGCTGGTCTCTCTTCCTTCTAGTCCTCACACCTCAGTCGGAGAGAGAAATTGGAAAAGCATATTTGAGGTTTGGCTGTTCTTACACATCTTGGAAGAGAATTGAGAAGTGGCATCGTACTATTAGTTTCTGATTCACAAACGATTTAGTAAACTCAAATAAAATTTGACCAGTTTGGTTTCAAATCCAGATTTAAATAAATTGGTTCATTTTTACCCCTTAAGTTCTGTTTTCAAATAAACTATTTACGAGTTAGGTAGTAAATTTCTTATACCACTAGATTTTACACCCATGCTACGCGTGGGGTTTTTTTTTATCAAAGAATTTAATATATTTTGGCTTGCTGATTGTTAAACCGATAACTCCATCACCGCTGATGGTACCATTAACCACCGCCCCGCCGTCGTGGTCATCCGAGCCCACCTCCTTCATCAATGTCAATGTCAATGTCTTTGTGGCTATGTCCAATCAACATACTCTCTCCTCTATGTTCAATCAAATTTGAGGGAGAGAATGAGACGAATAGTATGGCAATCGAATCCGAAATCACAGGTATATCTACGCATGTAACATCCAAATATCTCCAATCGAGCAGTAAAGTCTCATCGTCATTGCCATTTACTCTAAAAATAAATATACCAAATAAACACGTTAGCTACATCAAATAGAAGCTACAACAAACTTACAACAAACACGTTTATTTATCGATGAGTTTAATATATATTTTAGATTTGCTAATTTTGCAACCCAAATTATTAAATCAAAGTATGAGAGTTTTTTTCCAAATTATATAAAGTGATCGAGGTCCCGTTGAAGTGGAAAAAATAATTTAATACATACTTTGTATAAGACTAACAATCTAAAATCAAGAAAGAACAAAGAATTTTTAGATTTGTATTCATAATCAAAATCAACCTTAATTAACATTCAAAAACATATATAACATTTATGTAATCTGAGAGATGGACTTAAGCTCAAGGGGTTCTATACAACCTCATCACAATATAAATTCCGTCATAAACTCGTTTTCAAAAGTCGGTATAGTAAGACTAAAATTAAACATCTTTAAATTGTATTTTACATCCATGACGATATTTGCGTTCAAGAATTGCAATGTCTTTGTCAACACCAATCCTACAAATTTGTTCACCTTACAGATCGTAAGCTATTAAAAAATTTCATGAGTTCTACTTATAAAGATTTTTGATCCCTTTAAGCTCTGAGGATGGATGGCTTCCAGAAACCATTTATTTTCCTGCATAGTTAAATGCTCCAAGACATATTATAGGTTTTTAACCAGCGTGGGTTTGTTTTATCATTGCATTTAATATATATTAGGATCATAGTAAGTCTATTGTTAGATTTTCCACGCTCTTACCTCTTATATACATATTGTTTTTAAAGGTGCGAGATTTACATCGAATTTTCTTTGCATGGTTCTTAGTCGTTTCTTAGACCATCGCGTTGGTCGGTAACCTAACACGGCCATGAAATCTTTCTTGAACTCTTTCTTTGAGAGTTTCACGATGAACTTGGGTCGCATCTCATTTACCGTACATGCTTTAATCCATCCGCCTCTTAAATCGTTTCTGTACCCTTAAATTTTTTTTATTGATTGTAACAACTTTGTTATTGATTTGATTCAAACTGTTGTGGTTACCGAAAACCAGTTCTTTGCGCGATGTACTTCTTTTTCTTAGATTCTATGGCTTTCCTGCAGAAATCTCACTCTCCTTCACATGGCTGGACTCGTCGTTTTGCTGCCGTTGTTCGTCTTCCTCTCCAACGGGTTGAGACAACCATTGATGGAGTCAAAGATAATAGACATGTTTTGAACCCACTGATTATCTTATGTGAATGAAAAAACATAAGATCAATATTAATTTCAATAAAAAGAAACAAAAAGAATTATTAAGGTTACAATAGTTCATTCGAATAAAGTAACACAAAATAAGATAATGAAAAGTTGATATAAATTAAAGAGAGGAAGAACATGAACTTGGAGAATCTGATGAAACAAAGTACACACTAACACAAAACTAAAACAAAACAAAACTTTCACAAAACAAAAGAGAATAGTATTAGAATGTTTAGAAACTAATCGATGAATTATCTATTTTTTCTAGAGTATCAATTTGTAGCTTAATTAAAAGTAAGGAAAATCATCATGATCATGACATACAACTACATGAAGAAGAAAGAAACCAAAAACAGATATCGTAACTAATCTTATAAAGCTCACATATGCATGAATATATAACAAACGATCTAGAAACGAATCCATTATGTGCATAGAAAACAATATAATAATAAATGCATAGAAACATAATTTATGTACCGGCTAGCATCACGAAGTTGCACACACAGAAATAACTTGTATATCGTTAGTAATCAGAACTGATATTATATATTACGATAGAAATTCAAATTATATATAGAAGACTAAGAATATAAACCATTGAAACAGTAAATAAGAATGAGAAAACTAACTTGATCGGAAGAGCTGGATACAATAACCTGTAGATCGAAAAATAGAATCAAGAAAAGAAACTCGTAAGAAACCATAAAATATATAGAAAAAATTTGTTTTATGCGTTTGAAAAAATAGGGATCGTACATATATTTGCTAAGTCGGTCCAAACATTCGTTGCTCCAAAGATATTAATCCCATCACCGTCACCAGATTTTTTGTCGATAAATTTCATATGAATATTGTGTATGATTACATTCTTCACAAACTGTAACGTTAATCTTGCACATCTTGTTATATGAATACTCACTCCGCGACCGTCACTCGTTTTATTCTTATTTATGATCATTTCTTGTTGCAAGTTTATGACCATGCGGTTTTGAATTCTTGATATCGTTGTCCGATGCATCTGTATTACGTATATCGGTCCATCTTTGCCTCTGGTTATTTTTCGTCCAAATCCAAGAACGCAATAGCTAGCTTTTTTTATCCCAGTTTTTGTCTCCATGCCATCATTTATCAATCGCGTTAAGGGATTGAAACCGCCTGCCATGTTTTAGTGTTTCCCGACGGCTCCCGATCTGTCAGACCTGCCTCCTTGTTCCGTTGACTGCCTCTATCGTCTCCATTGCTCTGAGGAAGCAGACAACATTAGTTTACTTCTGGAAGAAGTTAGGTTTTGAAACACAAATTAAAAAATCCTAATTATTTTGAGAACTCACAATGCGGTATGGTGGTTCTCTTTACGTATTCTTTCCAAAAATTTGTAAATTTGCTAATTTGACCAATACATATATATGTATAACATGTATATTCTTAAGATAATTAAGTTATTTATTTGTTATTTTTAATAAAAAATCATGTCATAGTTTCCTTATCTCCTTTGATATTTCCTATTTAATATTATCAAAAATACATTATAATTAAGAACGTTTTCTAATTTATCCTATTAATGTATAGATGTTACCGAAGTAGAAGCTCCGTTAGCATGCGGTAAGAACACTTCCTTTAATCTTTTTCACGTTTTGCTTAATAAACAAAACAATATTGATCAATAAAAAAAATATAAAAAGAAACATATGTGTGTATTAATACGTGAAAAAGAGAAATTGAAGAAGTCATAGTTGATAGAGATTTTGGTAACGATCGTCGTGGTTGCATCACCTCCACTATCTATCAAAGTCACAAATAGATTGGTAAGAAGCCGATAAAACATATTTAATATATACGTCATATATGCAAACGAAATAAATATAAGCAATCAAAAAACCAATTTTACATGATAGTTTGATCTATTGGCATCAATATTCAAAACAGACTCGACTGAGCACGAAACGTAATCAAAACTGCCATTAAACCATAGCAAAACAAATCAAATTTGGGTCGTCAAAAAAAAAACAAATCAAATTTTCATTAAAAAAAAAACCAGTAACTCGAACGATTATGACATGAAAATAATAAAATTCATACCTGAATTGGTGCTCAATTATCTGTTTTAAGAAAAACAAAATAACATCAATAACTTTATGTAAAGAACAAAACACAGAAAAAACTAAAAACACAACTTAGACGTATAAGCTAAAAATAACGCAGAAGATAATGAAGTATTTAAATCATATACCGAATGAACATAATAATAATACCATCATGCGGCAAACTTGTAAAGATAGAATGATGAACACACATTACACAATAAACATAATACCATAACAAGTAAAAACTAATCCGGTATACGGTAAAAGTATCGAACATACAAAATTATAGAACTATGGAACCAAGCTTGGGATGGACGAACAAAAGAAGTAGCTTAGAATTGATGGAGGAGCACCCACCCATATAAGAAAATATTAGGTATACGAATTAAACGACTAAATTTAGGGTTAGGAGAAAATAATGCCAAATAATTTTTACTCTTTATATATAGGTAATAAAAAAATAGAAACTTCCCAATTCCCAATACCAAATGGGAAAGTTTAAAAGAAATAAAAGAAAACTAACTTTTAGAAAATTGGAAAAAAAGAAAAATTCCTATTAATAACAAAAAATAAATAATTTAATCATAATTGCTTACGTGGACCAATTAACTAATTGCTATTATCGATTATTTTTTTTAAATAGAAGAAAAATAAAAAAGTTAACTAACGACGTGGACTAATCAAATCGCGTTTCTAAAATCCTATATGAACGGCCTAAAAGCGCTATAGCATCAATTTTTATATAGTATAGACTAGATTTTACACTCACACTACGCGTGGGTTTATTTTGTAAGTTTTATATATTTTAGATTTGATAATATTATATTAGGTAGATAATATATACGAATGCAAAAGTATAATGGTAAGAAAGTTAAACAATCATTGGAAAACTATATAACTAATCTATATTGGTAATTATTTATGCGTGTAAGAAATTATTTTTGTTTTTCAACTTAGTTTTTTTTTAAACTTCTCAACTTAGTTTATTGGTAAAAATTTGAATTCTTACCTCATATATGAAGAGTTCAGAAGTCAGGGACGATGTTCTCTAACACCAGAAGTAAAAAAACTTCTTTTTAAAGCTTTCAAATTCAATTACAATACCCGTTGTCTCTATCTTGCATCCCAAAAAATTGTTCCAACCTTTTTGTTATTTTCTTTCGTTCCCTTTTTTTATTCTTTAATTTCTTTTTTTTTTGGTAATGAACCAGGAGAAAAAGATCTCCTAGTTTTAATTATAAATAAAGAAACTACATCATAAAAGATTTTGGGTGTTCCGAACCACAAGCATCAGCTCGCAACACCGATTCTAAATAAAACGGAACATTCTCCAAAAAATGAAAACCTAAAGGTAAAGAAAACGCATAAGACGCTAAACCATCGGCAATAGAGTTCGCCTCCCTATACACATGAGTAACACGGACTCTCGAGTCCCTTCTTTAATTTCTTGTTTCTTCTTAATTTTATATATCCTTTCATCGATCAAAGGTTTTACGAACAACGTATAATAATCATTGAAATCAATTGATGACGATAATTGTATTATTCTTGGAATACCAAAAAAATCACATTTATTTAAAACGTCACGGTAATGAAAACGTTTTGGTTTCATTTTAGAGTATTTGCATTGTATATACACAATGTTTGTCATTTTTAGGTCGACTACACTCTCACTGTTCTACTTTTGATATTTCCAAAAGTAGCCCCCTCCACCATCACCACCACCACCGTACTACTACCACGATTCATCACCACCGATGAAATCACCTTCTACTCCCCCACCGGTCAAATCACCACCACCACCGGTGAAAATTCCATGCTTCACATCACTGGCAAAATCATCTCTTCCTCCTTACTAATAGCATTCACCACCCCAACCGGTCAAATCTCCACCACCACCACCTGTTTGGATTGTCATTGGCATGGGTTGGTTGTCATCGGAAGAGGATCAGTAGTGGGTATGGGTTATCATTAGTATGTGGATTCCTCCACCACCGGAATCAATTAAATTCCTTCACCACCTCCTCCGGTGAAGTCTCCCCCACCACCATACTACTACCATCCACCACCGGTAAAATCTCCACCACCACCATACTACTACCATTCACCACCCCCATCGGTCAAATCTCCACCACCACCATACCATTACATCCCTCCGCCACCGCCGCCACCACCACCACCGTATTATTACCAAGATCCACCGGTGAAATCACCTATTCTATTTTGCCTAGCTTATCCGGTTATTTTCAGAGAGGAGAGGATAGTAATTTTGTCCCGTAGATACGAAGTCAACATTCCGGTTTTGATTTTTAACGTTACTTACCTAATTAAGTGAAACATTGTTATTTTCCACTTAATTTACTCTTTATTTTATCTATAAAAAAAGAAAACACGCAACACCATCTAATACAATTTCTTTAAGCTAAATTCTACAATTGCTAAGATTAATTAGAATACCTTAAACTGATCACTACAAAAACGTATGTAATTAATTACTTACAGAAATTAGCCAAAAGCTTATAACTCAGATTCGTTCATCGGTTTTTTGCTTAGAAACCTTATCTTTCTTTACTTACTCTTATTCTGTAAATCATAAGAACTTATAATCAAAAGTATGACTCGTATTGCGTCAAAAAGAACTCATTAGTGAAGAAAAAAAAGCGATTAAACAAAAGTCAACATATATCATAGATTTATAGTGTAAACCATGAATCCATATATGATACTGAATATTGAAGCATAAGTCCATTAAAGCACCGTAAATATGTCATGGCTTCATTAAGCATGAATCATGAAAACTATTACCTCGATCGGAAACGGAATCAGAGAAATAACTGAGATTAGCTTGGTAAAAAGGGTTTCCGTAGAAAAGATTCGAAAATGGTAAACTTAATTACTTGCACGATGATTTTTAAATATAAGTAAGTAATCCATAAAAGTGAACTTTTAGTAATACAATTAAGAATACAACACACGTACAAATCTAATAATATATAAACTGGATTATAAAATTGCGAGTAGCGCAAAACCAAATCGTATACACAAACCAAAACAACACCTAATAAAATAAAATACATTTGTGAACTTTAATGAAAAAGGGAAGAAACCCCATAAATCTTTATAAACAAACTTTTACCTTCTACACAAAACTCATGGATGGTATCCAACCAACAACAACCCATCAGAGTTGGTAGTATGATCCTGCCAAAATACTAAACATATTATACATCAGAATTTAGCTGTAGACATATAAATTTATCATTAACATAATCGATCACATCTATATACGAGTAGACGGATAGGATGGAAAACAATGAAATAGACAATGTAAAAAGTCAATAACAAAAAAAAAGTCAATAACATAATCGATTAAACATAAACTATAGGAACATAATAATTATGTTTTCATTCCCTTGGTTGGTTAAGTTATCGCCAATGTAAAGATAGTATATATCGCCAAAGAAATTTTATTCATATAAATTCATTAATGTATAATTCACGTAATAAATTTAGCTGTAATATATATAATTGTGATGGCAATTTAAATATAGCGTATTTGGATTTCCTTCCACAGACGCGATCAATTTATCTGTACTTAGACCTGATGAATTGCTCAGGGCATGTCTTCATCACACTCTTCAATGACTAAATACTTGGATCCCTTGAATGGAGAAGCATCAAGTTTGTTAATTTCTATGGTACAAATGAAAATACTGATTTTAGAAAGAAAAGGAATCGGTGGAATTTTAGAAGGTTTATTACTTTTTTGAAAGAAAATAATAGAATCCTTTACACGTTAGTACAAAACAAACAATCATAATAGAATCAAACTATTATAAATTGTTACTACAAAAGCAACACATGAGAATAAACAACTATTAAAAAAAGGATCTACACAGAAAGCTTTAAAATCAGCACGTAGATATACATATATTTAACAAATTATAACAACACATGAGAATAAACAACATACCCGATACCATGATAAATCTGAAAAACCAAAAAAGAAAACACAAAGACAGATCAATAACAAAAGTAATTAGCAATTGTCATTAATATTATAAACGATAAAACTGCAATTTAGGATACATATGAAAGAGCTTATCAAAAGACTTGAAGAACATAAACTTTTAATATTTGTAGTTAACAGGAAAAAAAACCATCATAAAACAGCACAATTAAACACGGAAAACATGTTGAACAAAAATTAATGACATGAATAATTATGAACGTAATATATGAGGCTGGAGAAATTATGAGAACATCCGCCCTAAAAAATACAGCAGTTGTAAATTATGATTTGTAATGGGTCGAGAAACTATATATATATATATATGTATTATTTAGGGTTTAGTATTAGGAACTTTTCAATTTCCTTTTCCCAATAATAATAGGAGCTAACTCCGATTATCTTTGTAAATTGTTGCTAATTGTAAAATTTCTTTTCTTTTTTTCTTTTCTTTTCATAAAGGTTATTGTTATTATCAATTTTTTTTAAAAAGTAAATAGTAATTAAATACGAATTTGGAAAATCTAACCAACGACGTGGACCAATCGCATCGCGTTTTTTAATCCTATATGGATGCCTTTAGAGCGCTATAGCATCAACTTTTATATAGTATATAGACTAGATTTTACACCCACGCTACGCGTGGGTTTTTTTTAATAAAGAGTTTAATATATCGTTGTGATCCCACTATCATTACATCTTTTACTGCTTCTCATGGAAATTAACAAAAGTGCCATTAAAACCCCACAAACATATAGAAAATCACCGAAATAGAAAATATAGAAAGCTTTGAGATTCATAAATCAAACATGAGTTTTCTAAATCAAGCTTCTTGTTAACCTCTTTCGAAGTCAAAGACGGACCTGTAAAGCTTATCATTTTTTCAAACTTCTTAAACGTATACATATGCATGATCCAACCTCACAATTTCTGTCATCATGACAAACCCTTTTCATTACAAAACTCATGCATCTCCTCTTTCTTCTTCACTCATCCTAGAATGTAAAGTCTTTCATTATGCTGTTGCTATTTCACTTCCCACCTCCTCTCTTTTGGTCTTTTTCACAATCAAATCGTCGATCATTCTTTCGTCACAAATATCATCTTCGTTCCAAACCTTCTTATCATCAACGCGGCTTGTCTTTGATGATAAGATTTTGTCTAAACAAACATCTCAGATATAAGCTTCGCTGAACTATAGGAAAATTATATAAAACTATGGAACTTTCAAATTATGATGGAAAAAAAAAACAAATTATATTATAGAACCTATTTGAAAAAAACAACCAAATTAATGTTTCGGAAAAAAAGAATACATTAACATTAAAAATCAATAGAAACACATTATGGAAAAAAAATTAACGAAAAAACTAAAGATGGTTCATTTTCTCCTTTCTAGTAAAGATATATTATTCCTTTGTCTACACAAAATTAAAGAGTGTAACACATCATAAACCGTGAGAATTACAAACAAAAAAACATATACAATCGCATCCTCATTAGTAACAACATTATCCAATGAGTGAGCCTAGCTAGACTCTAGTGTAAAATTGCCACGAAATTATGTATAAAGCAAATAAGCAACACATAGATAAATATTAAATAATGTAGGATGCCTAACATACTAATGGAAATCTCAAAAAAACATCACAAAACATGTAGACTAACAAAACTTTTTAAGTATAATGTGACATTGCATCAACGTTGGAATATTTTTCAAACTCAGTGAAGTTCTCTAACATATTAAGACCCAAAAAATCACAAAAAGAGAGAAATCATAAACATAGATATTATTTGATATCTAAGAATCAGTTACACAAAAAAGAGAGCAAAACACTATTCGAAGAAGCTTAATACAACTTTCACAAATCAAACGAATTACTAAAAGAAACGAACTAACCTTCTTGAAAAATTGAACTCGTACGCGTCAACCAAACCGTTGAAAAAACCTATAGAAACACAAAGAAAAGCCAAAAAAAAAAAAATCATGCATGAAGTATGTCAAATAGTCTTCCTTGCGTATTGCAAGCATAGGCTGCGGAATGTTTGATCCGAACCGAAGAATCGTTGTCACTCTATCTGCAATCGATAATACATCATTCGTAAGCAATAATGAGATACTGCTAAAATTTGTTTTTAATTACCTCCAAAAGAGCATCCTTGCTTGCTTGCTTTGTACTCCAAATGAAGTCAATGTGCATATATGTTAGCCCTTAATTAAGAACCCTAACCTACAAAAGTCAACAGCTCAGTTCCCAAAAGTATTTCTGATGACGTGCAAAACAAATTATGAAGAGAAAAAAGTGAAAATTCTAAGAGCTCAAGTTAGGTTAATTACAATTACTATTATCCTTATGCTAAATGAGCCAAGAGTACCATAGAATACAATTTCTGAGTCGTGAAGCTCATGAAAATTTTCTTAAACAATTGAACATACTTGCATTCATCTCATTCATTGGCCTCTTCATGTGCACATTTGCCTCAATATCCACAATAAGTGCCTAAACTATCTCATATCCATGATGCGACATAGCATATTATACAAAACAACATATAAAGTCTCGGTATATATTAGTTTTGTGAAGTTTTTAAACTTTTGATCAAGGAAATGGGTTTAGTCGTTTGGTTTATTTTCAAACCCACCATGAACGGTTCTACAACGTCGTATAAAACCAAGAAAAAAGAAAAAAAGAAAATGCTTACTGGCAGGCCCGGCCCAACCCATTTTGTTGCCTAAAGCAAAAAAGTAAAATGATGCCCTTTCTGGCACTCGAACCCTGCACCTCCAAGTCTACTAACATGTGATCAACCACCACACTATGACCGATTTTTTAAAAATTGATGCCCTTAAATTGATTTTATATTTTGATGCCTAACGCATGGGCTTCCTGGGCTTTAGCCCAGGGCCGGGCCTGCTTACTGGTTTATATAGTTGTACATTCCCATAGCTGCAGAAGAGTATATTAATTAGCTAAACACAAACTTTCAAAGACAAAAACTTGAATATGATTCCTCGTGTTGCTAAGCGTGAAAAAGGATTTTAAAAAAAACTAATCACTGTGTTCCAAGTTCCAACCCAGTTACTTGTTGTTGAAGTAAAAAGAAAAGAATAAAGAAACCAAAAGGAAAAATCAAAACATGCAGCGTAGGCCATTGTTAAGCTCAAAAGAGGCTTGCAATTCTAAATACATGGAGCTATTAATTAATATAATAATAATGGCACAACATTAACCGTTCACACTTTCTTTGATAGTGTAATTCACTGGTTATATCGTTCAAATAATGTCTGGCATATAAACCGAAAAGAAAACAATTAAGAAATTGAAATTTAGAATATTCAACAAACAAAATTAGAGATTATGTATTATACATAACAATTGAGTATAAGAGAGATTACAGCACTGAAAATATTAGGAGAACAATGGAATACCAAGAAAAAAGAATATAACAGCCGAACCATATACTAATGATGGAAGTTTTAAAAGAAAGGAAAAACTGCCTGCCAAACAAACATAAACTCAATAATTAAAATATATCAGAGACTAATCATGTAAGATATTTACTATAACTAATAAAAGTTGAATATTAAAAATTGAATATCGTACCCGACTTTACCATGACGTGAAGGATTATGGGTGAAACCTACAAAAACTTGAGAAACACACAAACGATGATAAACATTAAATTAGTTAGCAAAATCATGGTTGATAAAAAAAAAGAAACGCTAGCAAAATCATCAACATCAATGAGGTAATAAAATATATGAATGCGATGAATCTATACTATGTAAAAGAAACGAACAAAAGACTTTGATATATTATGCTCACATCCAATGTTAATGTCCTGAAGCACTTTTCCGATCCATCATCTTCTTTGCCTTTTTCTCATGTTTTCTTAAAAATACATGACTAAGGAAACAATCTATAAATAAGAATACAAAGAATAAGAAGAACAATAAGTAACCCTAGAAACATTGTAACGTAATACACCGGAGGTGAGAAAAACATAAAAACCTAAAATATAAAACAAAAAAGGAAAATTAGAGAGGAAACACAAGTGACATGTATATATAGGAAAATTCTAGGGTTAAAAAAAAAACTATTAAAAAGAGGAGAACGTATTTATCAACAACAAAAGAAAATTACCTTAATTTAAATCGCTTACGTGGACCAATCAAATCGCGTTTCTAAAATCTCATGTGGATTAACACCACTATTTTTTTATTGGCTTAGGAGATAATCAATGAAAAAGTTTATCGTGCTTGTGATAATTGAGATGAGGGGGTAAAGTGTTTATATAGTTGCGACAATTAATTTCCTTTTTGAAATTAGTGTATGAACTTCTAGATTTCCTTTTCATAAAAGTAATATGATTAATTTATTTTGTTGTTGTTAATTGTAATTTTTCTACAAATATATGGAAATATTGTTTTTAGGAATAAAAGGAGTCGGCCATTGTTTTTTATGGAATTATCAAATAGCAAAAAAATTTAATTTTTTTAATTTATGTTTCTTTAGTAAATTTATATGGTATATATGGAAATATTGTCTTTAAGAAAAAAATTAAAAAGGAGTCGATACCGGTTTTTATGTTATTATCAAATAGTAATTTTAAAAAAAAAAATTATTTGTACAAAAAAGAAAGTATAATAAATTAAATAAACAATTAAATAATTTATAATTAGGAAAAAAGCTAACTAATAATAAATTAGGAAAATTTTCCTTTTAAATTTTTTAATATCAATATTTAAAAAAGGGAATATAGAATATTAATTCCTATTATCCAATTTTTTTAGAAAAGAAGAAAAACAAAAAAGCTAATTACCTACGTGGACAAATCAAATCGTGTTTCTAAAATCCTAGGTGGACGCCTTTAGAGCGCTATAGCATCAACTTTTATATAGTATAGACTAGATTTTACACCCACGCTACGCGTGGGGTTTTTTTATATCAAAGAGTTTAATATGTATTTTGGTTTGCTGATTTTTAAATTAGTTAGACGTTGACATACATGAATGAAAAAATATCATTGTAAAAAAGTGAAGCATTCGTAAAGAAGTAAGCTATTAGTTATATATATATATATATATATATATATATATAAGTACTAATGTTTAGATATGGTTGTGGCATATATTTGAACTCAGTCATTCAGTGGACTTTTCATAACGATAGAATTAAGATTAAAAACATTGAAATAAGATTTTTAAATATTTGGCTTTACATTTTGAAGAAAGCAATCTCTATGGTCCAATCAGATTACTGGTAGCTAAAGCAAAAAGAAAGAGTAAAAATCAAAACCTTGAGCGTAAACCGAGAGATGGTGCATGACACTTCCTTAGATGTTCGCTTCTCTTCATTTAGTGATGAAACCGATAACTCCATCACCATTCACCACCGCCACGCCGTCGTGGTCATCGAAGCTCATCTCCTTCATCAATGTCATTGTCTTCGCGTCTCTATCAAGTCAACATCTTCTCTCCTCCACTTTGAGGGAGAGAATGAACGAATAGTATGGCAATCGAATCCGAAACCACGATTATATCCATGCACATAACATCCAAATATCTCTAATTGATCATTAAAGGCTCATCGTTGTTGTCATTTACTTTAAAAATACAAATACCATACATGTTAGCCAGAAAACAAAAATTAAATTGTTTAAGATTCGAAGCAAGTGAAAACTCGAAAACATATCAACAATTGAGCATATGACATACTTTGTTCTATTCACATTAACAATAAGAGTTTTGAACTATCTCAAGGCAATGGTTTAAAGTCGTTTGTTTTACTTTCTTAAGCTTACTCTCAACGGTTTTGCACTGTTTTTCTTCTACTCAAAGGTTTAGTCAAGATCCAACCTGCACATTTGCTCAAATAAAAGTAAAATGTGAGTTAGTAAGATTGAATATGATTCTTCGTGTGGTTCAGCTTGTAAAAAGTATCTTGAGTACTAAGTATCGATACCGAATGGAACCAACAACATTGACAAACTCTTTCCTAGATAAACAATGAACCCAAAATCAATACAAACTTTAATGTCTCAAATCAACCAATTTTTTATAGAAATCAGAGAAACTAAAGGTTCTAAAATCATCAATACATAAATCATAAATCATGAACAATAGAAAACAAAATTTATACCGAATAAATAAATATTGTAGTTGCAAGATGAGGAATATATTAAGAAATAGAAAAAACAAATAACAACGAATATGAGAACATTACTATTACCAATTAGAGATCAAATATTGTCTAGAAAGCCACTAAGAATTCAAAAGGTTGATTATTTTCCGTAGTTAAACAGTGGTAGATCTCTTTAATAAACCAAGTTCAAAGACATCACCAATAAAATTTAATGATAGATTGAGAACACATGAACGATATAATAAGAAACAGAACATGAACGTACACGATAGAGTATTAGAGTAGATTGAGAACACATGAAGAAACATAATAAAAACAAATATAGATTATCTATTCTTGTAAGAGTTCTCACTGTTTTTTGGGGTTTCACAGTCATTAGGGACTCCAATGAATAAGAGAGAAACAGTCGAGGACAAAATTTTATAAGAATAATCTAAATAAATATGTTTTAGCATTATCTATGTAACACCAAAAATTCCCAGTAACACAAACAAATCTTGTTGGATAAAAACAAACTCTTAGAGTCAAGAGTTTAGTGGCTTTTGGTATATATTATAAAGGAAGAGTGAAAGATTTCTAAATTTTATAGAAACTTCTATTAAGTTGGCTTGAGAAGGTAGATCTTGTAAGCGACATACCCTATTTGACGATAGGGTAATAAAAACAAAGATAATCGGTTTTCTTTAAAAACTTTTTTAAGAAACCAAAACGTTAAGCCACACAATAACAATAGCTAGAAACTCAAGTAAACTATATAAGTATTTGAGGAAGGAGAAAGCAAGCATTAACCAAAAATCTATGCAAACGAGATTGGACATTGATTCTTTAAGCTTGTGCCTCCGTAATGTCTTAGACTAACCCGTTATCACACCAAGTTAAGTCAAGAGAGGGGGACTTTTTTAAGAGAGAGCTTCTGAAATTTTTGAAATTTCTTTCACTTCGTTTTTTGAACTGTCACATCTATGATCGTCACTCAATTCGTCTCATATAAAAATATTCCATTAATTGTAATTACGTTCCTCGGAAAGAATATTGTTATAGAAACAAAAATCTAAGACAAAGTTGGTACTAAAGTCATAAACTCAACATATAACAAAGTTAAAGGATGTTTCACGTGTTACCTTCTTTGCAAGTAAATCATATGGGTCGAAGATTATAAAAAAAACATTAGACAAAAAATTCTTTTAATAAAAAGAAGAAATAAACTAATTAACCGTCGGCATGTTTTCCGATCGATAAACTGCAACATATCCTACTGAAATCGTTAAGAGTAAATAGAAACACAAATCATACATAGAAGACGAAAATAACAAACATAACAACACAAAAGAAAGTAAAAAAAAAAAAATAAGAGTGAGCTAAACCATATGCTAATATATATAATAAACTCTAAAGATCATAGCTAGAGTTTTTAGTTTAACCGACATCTTTTATGGGCTATGCAAACCATTGGGGATATCCATTATACGTTCTTATACCTACATGATATTTAAATATAATATTTATTTCCAAATTATCATAAGATAATTATGGAAAATTACCATTATGAAATTCGAATATATCAAAAATAATTAAGAATATTTTTTAATTTATTCGATTAATATATATGTTGACGTGAGCCAATAGCATCGCGTTTTTTAAATCCTAGGTGGACGCCTTTAGAGCGCTATAGCAAAAACATTATCCTATTTTTTGTTATAACAAATTTCTTGAATACATAAAAGAGGTAAAATAATATATAGATGTATCTAAAAGAGTCGGTTAATATTGGTAATTATCATAAACAAATTGTAAAAAAATAGTATAATAAATTAAATAAACAATTAAATACGAATTAGGAAAAGTTAATTAATTTTTTTGTTGAATTTCCTTTTCCCAAAAGTAGTAATAATTTCGTTTTTAATTTTTTAATAGCAATATTTTAAAAAGGAAATATAGAATATTAATTGCTACTATCCTATTTTTTTAAGAAAAGAAGAAAAACAAAAATTGCTAATTACCTACATGGACCAATCGGATCGCGTTTCTAAAATCCTAGGTAGACGACTTTAGAGCGCTATAACATCAACTTTTATATAGTATAGATATTTATGCACTAAAAAGAAAAGAATTCACAAGAATTTATGTATTTAAGATTTGTTTCCTCGACAAAAAAAAAAGAAAGATTTGTTTCCTTAATTTCTTAATAAATCAAGAAACTTTGGCGCGTGGAAAATAATGTTCTTCGTTTTATTGCGCGCGTGGAAATCGTTGGGAAATGCATTTTCTTCTCTGTATATATAATAATTGTGTCGCAACTCGCAAGTAGAAAAGTCTCTGCAGATCCAATAACTTCCGGTTCGATTTCGGTCTTTAGCTTCGCTCAAGTTTGTCGCCTAAGTCATTGAGAAAATCTAGAGACAAGAAAGATCCCCGAAGAAATTGAGGTACTCTTTATTTCTGAAAACTCTTTTGTGTAGTAGATAAAGAAGAGAGTCAAATTTAGACGTAATTGATGTTTAACCAGAATAAGCAAGATTTATTTCAATTTAGACGTAACTGGTGTGTAGCAGGGTTTTCTTTGATTTAGATGTAAATTTCTTTTCACTGATGACTATTTTAGCTGTCGGAATCGTCACGTTTTAGATCATTAGTCATTTTAAGATAGAATTCTTACGAGTCTTTGTCGAATTCAGACCGCTTTCGGTGATTTGATCAGAGAGAATTGTCTTTGGTGAAAGTAAATGTTTTTCTTTATAACATTGGACTTATAGGTTGCATTGAGTTGAGCAAGACGTCTTTTTTCTTTAATGGCGGAATCCGGTGTTGTTATTCCGACGATAGACTTAGAAGAGGTTTCTGATAAGATCCTAAACCAGAAAATCCGCGAAGCGAGTGAGAGATGGGGATGTTTCAGGGTGATTAACCATGGAGTTTCTTTGTCTTTGATGTCTGAGATGAAAAAGACCGTCATGGATCTCTTTGAACGTCCTTACGAGGTGAAATCGCGTAACACTGATGTGCTACTAGGGAGTGGTTACAGATCTCCAAATGAAATCAATCCGTATTACGAGGCATTGGGTCTTTATGACATGGCTTCTCCTCAAGCTGTCAATTCCTTTTGTGACCAACTCGACGCTTCCGCGGATCAAAGGTTTCTCTATTTTTTGTTGCTTTCATTGTTAATCTCAAAAGGGTTCTTGTTTATGGAACATTGATTTATGTTTTGATGGAATTTGGGTTTGGCAGGGAGACAATGGTTAAGTATGCGAAAGCTATCGATGGACTTGCAAAGGGTTTAGCGAGGAGATTAGCTGAGAGTTACGGCCTGGTTGATACCGACTTTTTCAGAGGATGGCCGAGTCAGTTTCGGATTAACAAATATCATTTTGAACCCGAGGCAGTTGGGAAACTCGGTGTGCAATTACACACGGATTCAGGGTTCTTGACAATTCTTCAAGATGACGAAAATGTTGGTGGACTTGAAGCCATGGACCATTCTTCGGGAACGTTCTATCCCATAAGCCCGTTGCCAAACACTCTTGCTATCAACCTCGGGGACATGGCTACAATATGGAGCAACGGAAGATTGTGCAATGTGAAGCATAGAGTGCAATGCAATGAAGCAACAAAGAGGTTTTCTACCGCCTCGTTCTTATTAGGACCAATGGATACAGATTTGGAACCTCCAAGTGAGTTTGTGGATGCTGAACATCCGCGACTATACAAGCCTATTAGTCACAACGGGGTACGAAACATTAGAATGACTATGAAATTGCATGATGGAGAAGCTCTCAAGCTTATAACCTATGAATGATTTTATTATGATCCGAAAGACAGAGTAAGGCGATTATGCTATGAAACTGGAAAACTTTAGTAATTTGTTAGATTATCCTAAGAATTAGGGAGATATAAAAATGTACCTCTGTCTCAAAGACCTATTAGTATTTTTATACATAAACTATTTTACAATGAGATCTTTGCAGATGCAATAGCCTCCAATACCTTTATTTTGTTTGTGTTATCCTCATGTTTTTGTACTGCTATCTCTTACCTCCTTTACCTCCTCACGGGTCACTTTTTCTGCTAAAAAGTTATCATCGATTTGTTTAGCTGTCTTTCTGATGTGTGTTTGTTTAGCTGTCTCGATCACACGAATCAAGTATTTGTTATCATTTTTGGCTATCTAACATGAAGCAACTTTCTCACAGTCATATATTTTAATGATTTGATGAATGATGGGAGAGAGAGAATAATAATATCCTAGGTGAAAAGGCAAGTCTTACCTCAATAGCTATGCTCTTATTTATAACATTTGATAAGGTTGTATTGAAACTTGGAAGAAATCCAAAATCTCTCTTAATTTATTCAATATCTTTGTGTAGAAAAAAAAAAAAAAATTGGCTTATATACCTTGAAACTTGTTAGAAATTGGCAATGTATACCAAATTTTTCAACATTTAAAAAATACTATCTTTTGTATTGTAAAATGACAATTTTACCCCTAACTAATCTTTGCTAATTAATTATATTTGTTTTTTATGAAATGATTTAAAATTAAATACAAAATTAAATTATAATTTTAAAACTAATAATTTGGATATAGTTTATATAAAGTAATCAAATATATTAAAAAAATGAAGTTTACCAATATTACGTTAAAAAGATATATTGTGTACCCTAATATTTTTTCATGAGAATCGAGAGTTCTTACTCTGACGCCGCAATCTCCACGAACTCCACTACGGCGAAATCTGTCACCACCAACTCCACTGTATACGTCACCATTAATACGGTCTCCAAAATCAGCGTGGTACACTAGAGGTTACAAACTACATAACTATTTGTCGAGTCAAATCTAGTGGCCAATTTTTGTTGTTTTTGAATCTCAAATATTAGGGTTTTGTAATTATCTCATCTGTTTTCCAAGCAGGTGATATATTATGTCAGCTTCCAAAGAAGTAGCACATGGATCCCATATGCAACATGAAATATATGATAATCACCATCTTGCGCAGTAGCAATCAACAAAAGCCCTTTATACTTTCCTTTTAGGAAGCTCCCATCCACAACAATCACTTTTCTCATAAATTTAAATCCCTTTCACAGATGCACCGAATGAAATAAACAAATACTTGAACCTGTCTTTGCCGTCTTTTTCAAGAAGTGCCACAGTACCAGGATTGTATCTTTTGATCAAATAATTGTAAGATGGGAGACGCTCGTATCCATATCCATTTTCTGATGTACCCCTTACTAACATGTTCTAGTGATTTCCATGACTTCCAATACGTCAAATCTAGACCATATTTGACAAGAATCATGTTACTAATATCGCCTGCTTTACTATTTTGGCATCTTCACCTCGTTCATTCACAAAAATTTGGCTCATAAATTTGGCTGTCACTTTTCCAGTTATTCTTTCTTCTACGGGACATGTATGAGCCGATATGTATTTACATACCGTAAAAGATTCCAAAGTAGGATTGACTTTTGATGCTTTGATCATCCATTTGATGTTGTTATCACCCGTACACTTAACCACAATTAAGAAGAGATGGCTCTGACTTCTTAACACGAAAAACAATATTTTCTTCTAGTTTTAGCCTATTCAGCCTCCATTATAGTTCACTTTTATTCCGAAATATGGGTGAATCAAGTCTCAGTTTTGAAGTTCCACCTGAAGGATCTTCAAAATCTTCATCAGAACCATGGACTATCATACTCAAAACTATCACCAATACCACTAAATTCTTCATCCGAATAAGACTTAGCATCATCATCATCTACTTGAGACATTTGTTTGCAACGTTAATGGAGTAAAAAAAACACAAGTCGGCTAAGTAGGAAAGAAAGGAGTCGGCTAAGCGGAAGATGAAGACAAAACCCTAGATTTTGTTTTGATTCTAAAAAGATTTTAAATAATGGTTAATTTATTTTGATGAAAAATTATTGACAATTATTATAAATTAAAATTACAAATCTTTTTTTTTATGGTAAATAAAATTCTGAATTTATAATTAATTTTTTTTTTTTTTGTCAACAGCATAAGACTCTTTTACCACCACCCGGTTACCCAAGCCGGTGGTTGAGAGCTTACAAAAAAAAAAAAAATTATGATCAACTATTCGTGCACAATTCGCCAACTTGTCTGCCCGTGAATTACGTGTACGCGGAATAAGGGACAACGTGAAGTAGTGGAACCTCGTCTTCAACTTCTGGAATTCTTCTAACTCTATAGCAAACGTCGGCCACTCCATTGGTGTAGTCACCATCTTCACCAGATCAGAACAGTCTGTTGCGAAAGCTACCTCCGTCTTTTGATTATGGAGCAGACACTGCATAGCCCATACCAGTGCTTCTACTTCCGAATGTAGAGGGAATAAACTACGTCATGTGTTACGAGCCCCCATCAAGTCCACCGTATCCTCGCTGTGAAAAGAAAACCAAGCAATACCAGATGCAAAATCAGTATCCTTTCACGATCCATCCGTATAACAATTTAACCCCGCAAACTGTCGGGGTTCCCTATTGAGTCCCATGTCCACAGTATTTAGAGGAGAGTCCTCCAAAAAAACCTTTTCCCAAGCCTGAGCTTCTGCCGCTGCATTGCGGGCAATAACGTGGGGATCCATATCTATACCTCTGAATACCTTATCATTACGGGCTCTCCCAATATACCATAGAGTCCAGGAAAACATATTATCCTGAAATCCAGAAGGCATCCGCCAAAAAAGAAAATCCATATTTGTCCAAAGAGATGATACCGGAAAAACACTTGGTGTTGTCGGGGTAGTCGACAATGCCCAACTTTGAAACGCTGGAGGGCATTCAAAAAGGGCATGATTGATCGTCTCTTCCAAACCACACCGAGCACATTGTGTATCACATCTAATTCCATAATTCCGTAGGTTAGCAATTACTGAGATACAACCCGTAATGACTTGCCATAAGAAATGACATAACTTTGGCGGGCATTGTATCTTCCAGCAATGAGCCTGTAATGGTATATTTACCAGATTGCATACTATTACGTTCTACATGATACCCCGACTTAACGGTATATTTACCAGATTTTGTATGATACTAGCCAACCGGATCTGGCGCAAAAAGATTCCCTATCGGGATGCTACAAATAATTTCCACGTCCTCGGGAATTATTATTACGTTAAGCAAATCCATATTCCAAGTCCTTGTTAGAGGATCCACCAAATGGTTAACCTTGAAAGATTGATAGTAATTTGTTGTCTTACAAGTGGCTGTCCGAGGCTGTTGAGCTGGAATCCAAGGGTCCTGCCATACAGAAATCGAGGACCCCGACCCAACTCGTCTGATTAGACCTTTTCTAACCAGGGGTCACGCCGAAATAATACTTCTCTATCCATAGGATGGAGAATAAGAGGTACCTGAGTCCATTGGAGTAGATTTCCTATAGTACCTGAAATCCAAAACCACCATCCTGCTTATCCCTACATAGTTTTTTCCATGCAACCCAATGCATCCCTCTCTGACTACCATTTGAACTCCACCAATATTGCGCCACTGCGCTGGTCAACTGTGATGTTATAGATTTAGCTAGTCTAAAACTAGATATAACATATGTCGGCAAGGCTGCCGCTACCGATTTGATAAGTACCTCCTTTCCCCCTTTTGTAAGAAATTTGGAGGTCCATCAATTAATTCGATTGATGCGTCCTAAAATTGGAGATGCAAAAGAGTTTTAAATTTATAAACCCTAATCTGCAAGTGCACAGTTGACAATTATAGTACTTAGAGGTCGATCCACAGGAGACTATGTTGTTACGCTATAAATCTATATGATGCAAAATAAGCTAAGAGAAAATATATTTGGGTTTTGGGGTTTTTAATGAAATAAAGCAAAGCAATAAAATAAAGGGATAGATATATCAAAACACGCAAGATAAAAGAAATTAAAATGAACTAATGCAACATGAACTACACGGTTTTTAAAGAGATGCAACTAGTGTTCTAGAACTCAAATCACTATGGTAGAATTATTCCAGTTTCGTGGCTCCGAAACCTATAATTCAAACCCTAATAGACTCGGCTTTCTCGTGGTTATTACAAGGTGAATTACGCTGTAAGATTGAGATTCGATTGTTCATTAAACTCCTTAACTAACCTTTCGAATTGTTAAGACGCCTAACCTATCAAATACTAGATCTGATCGGTGCAAAAGCTTTTGGAATCGGCACCAATCTAAAATTGGTCACTAGGTAGCTAGTCTAGATGACGCATTGAGTATAAATAAAGATAGAGAATCAATCTAGAAACAAGCTCAATAAAGATGTAAAATATGCAACAAAAGAACCTTAAAATAACTTTATATCAAACATACAACTACTCTACATGTTATGAAACATGGAGCAACTAGAGAAGTTGATAAAACAGTAGATTTTTTCTAAGAACCTACTTGGCATAGGTGGATCTCGAAGCACAAATCTTGAGAAGAACACCATGGCCTTCATCGCTCTTCTACAAAGGATAAAGATGAAGAACTAAAGAGAATAACAAAAATACATGTTTATTATTGATTTGTGGTGCCTAGGGCTGCTCTCCTTCTCTCAAGCGGCTAAAGCAAGTATATATAGGTGTAGGAAGAGGTCTTGGGTCGGTGGAGGCTCTAGGGTTTCAGTTCGGGCAAAAACGTCTTTTTGTCGATATGTGCGCAGAAGTGGCCACGGCACCGATCGGTCACACCGGTCACGTGAACTGGTCCGGGTTCTGGCTCAAAACGTGCTCCTTGTGCGTGGATTCACTTAAAAGAGCCGTCCCATGGGTTTGTTCGGTGCTTAGGCCCATCTTGAACTTGATTCTTCTTCTAGGCAGAATGACATATCTTCAGTAAAACTTGAATACCTTCTACACTGGAACTTCATTTGATATAATTACAACTCCATTGGAAAGCTGACTCAAAGGGATATCTTTATATGAAATTTCATTTCCGTCCAAGTTGATTTGGTCCTCCATCCGAGGCGATCTTTCGGAGCCATACTTTCTGTCCAACTTGGGAAATAGTGAAATCTTGGACTTTGAGAGCTTGGATTGGCTTCCTTGACTTTGATAAGTTGTTGTAGGATGAAGAATACTTATTTTGCTTCTTTTTACTCCCTTTTTGATGATTTGACCTATATGACTCTTAAAAACCAAATATACGAGAAAACTACCTCTTTTGATAGAAAAGCTTATTAAATAGAATATAAAATAGATAAGAATAAGTAGTAAAAGTGGTAAAATACCGGGTATATCATCGATCCTGCAAACGTTTCTTGACAAAAGCAAAACCTGGGTCTTTGCGCCTCCCAAACTTTCTGGGATACAAAGATAAGTACTCATACCCCCTATCGTTGTGATCCCAAAAAGTTGATGAATTTCCTCTCGAACCGCTGAATCCACCGTGTGACCGAACTGAATTAAGGATTTGGAGAAATTAGTTTGTTGTCCAGACGCTGTTTCATATACATGCAATATATTCTGAAGCGTTTGCCATTATGTCGGGGTTGCCTTACAGAAAAAAGACTATCATCAGCAAAAAGTAGATGAGAGATTGCAGGACTCGCTCGTGCTACTTTTAATCCCGATAATTTCTTCTCCTTTTATGCTTTACGTACATTAGCAATTAGCGCCTCCGTACAATAGATAAATAAATAAGGGGAGAGAGGATCTCCTTGCCCCAGACCTCTATTTGGGATTATGTGTCCCTTAGGTTGGCCATTAAGGAGAACTTTGTACTGAACCGAGCGAATACACCACATCATCCATATAATCCATTGTTCTGCAAAACCCATTTTCCTCAGTAAACTTTCAATAAAAGACCATTCTACCCGATCGTACGCCTTGCTCATATCCGCCTTCACTGCCATAAACTTAGATTGGCATGATTTATTCGTTCTCAATCCATGAAACATTTCCTGAGCAATTAGTATGTTATCCGTAATTAATCGTCCTGCTACAAAAGCCGATTGTGTCTCATATACTAAATCTGGAAGTATTCGTTTCAACTGTTGACAAAGGACCTTGGAAATAATTTTATATCCAACATTGCAAAGACTTATAGGTCTCATTTCCGTCATCCTAGTGGGCCTTTCTGTCTTTGGGATTGAACATATATTCGTCATATTTAATCTTTGGAATTTATAATTAATTGTATAATTTCATTTTTTTTAATTGTAATTAATCATGTAGTTTACATTTTTAATTAATTTAGATAATAATAAGTCAAATCGATGAACATAATAAAATTAAGTCAGTGGTTCAGACAAGTCAACAAAGTAAAAAATCAACCAACGAATCTATAAATCGACAATTTAAAATAAATTGTTGAACAAACAAGTTTAAGTCGACGAACTCAACAAATTAAGTCAATAGTTTAAATAAGTTGACAATATAAAAAATCAAGCAAATGAAATGTAAGTCGACAGTTTATAATAAGTCAACGAAGTATAAAATTAAGTCGACAAAAATTAAAAACAAGTCAATGGTTAAATAAGTCGATAGAGTAAAAAATCAAGCAAAAAAAAAAATATAAGTCAATAGTTGAAAATAAGTCAACGAAATTGTAAATTAAGTCGACGGATATTAAAAAATAAGTCAATGGTTCAATAAGGCTACAGGGTAAGAAATCAAACATACAAAATATAAGTCAACAATTAAAAATAAGTCAACGAGGCAACTAAGTCAACGAAGCTAAATAAAATAAGTTAGCGGTTAAATAAATCGACAATGTAAAAAATCAACCAATAAAATATAAGTCAACTGTGTAAAATAACTCTAATGTGATTTTTTATAATTTTAATTTTAACTTTTATATACTGATTAATTAATAGAATATTTTTAAGTTCAATGATATTTAATTATTTTACATTGATATAATAATTTAAAATATATATATATAAGGGTATTTGCGTACTTATAAATTAAGAAAAGTATAGGGGGGTTTATTGGTTTTGGTATTTTAGTGGATTTTGAAATCCACTCTAAATCCTATATTATTCAATTTATCATTTTAAAATCCGCATCCAAATCCAATGTTATTCAATTCATCATTTTTAAATGCTCATTAGAATCTCATGTTATTCAATCAATCATTTTAAAATCCTCATTAGAATCCTATATTATTCAATTTATGATTTCAAAATACAAAATAGAATCAAGTCTTATTCAATATCAAAATTTTGTATAAGGATTTGAATTTGAATGGATTTGGGAGTGATTTTGTGTTAAAAATATGAAGAGTGAAATCCTTAACAAAGACTTGTTATTTTGAAATGATTAGACACATCTTCCACATATTTTCCCAAATATTACGTCCATATTTATTTCTTCACATTATCAAAGTACACAAATATTATGTTCATATTTGTTTTTGTAAATCTCACTATATCTTCAAAAAAGATTTCTCTATATCAACGATGGTTTATTTTTATGATGTTTTTTGTTGCTGGATTTAAAAATGCACTTTATTTGATTTTGAAATCTTCTTTGTTGATTCTTAAATCCATATTATTTGATTTTGAAATCTTTCTTATTGATTTTAAATCCATATGATTTGATTTTGAAATCAATGGATTTGCTAATTCTACATGGATTTCAAAATCCATCAAAATACCAAAACCAATAAATCCCCCATAGTTTTCCAACTTCTATAGGATTAAGTGTGGTTTTCAAATTTTCATTCAATTTTGGGATAGTTATCAAAATTTCCCAAAAAAAAATTAAAGCTCTACTTTTTTTTTTAACCTCTACTTCTCGTACCAAGAAAGGTTTAGAGAAAGATCATAAGGGCATCCGCATTGGTGACACTCGCATGAGTGTCCAAAATTTTTTTATGGGTTTTGTTTTATGGGTTTTGTTTTTAAACTATTAATTGCTTTCAATTTGTGGCTAATTTGTCAAAAATACGAAATTAGGGTTTATACTATGACTGGGATGTATTACTGGGACAACTGATAACTAATATGGGGTACAATTAGTAATGTACAACTAAGTGTTACTTGGTACAACTAGTAGCTTACAACTCAGTGTTATTTGGTACAACTATGTATTACTTGGTACAACTAGCAACGTATAACTGAGTATTACTTGGAACAACTAACAACAAAACTATGTATAATTGAGTATTAATTGGTACTACTTGTGGTTGCAGTTGGACAACTTATGAAGTTGAAAGCGCAAAGCTCTGATGGACAACAAAATGGGAGTTCTTCTATGATGTTTTGTTGTTTTTATTTTATACAAGATGTGTGAATATAATTGTATTAGAGTATATTAATTCTTGTATTACCGGTATTACTGTATATCAATTCTTGTACAACTGGTATTACAGTATATCAATTCATGTATTAATAGTATTACTTGGTACAACTATAATGATTTTTTATATAAAAAAATCTGGAAAACATGAATTCAGAATTCAAAATTCAAAATTTTAAAAATTCGAAACTCGAAATTCAAAACCCAAAAATTCAAATATTTTGTCATGTTGGTCTTTTGGTCATTTCACCCATCATTAAAGGGTATCATGATTAGAATTGATGGATTGTGGCATTTGGGGTTACACCTAGGTTTACTGATTTGGTATTTGGACTAAGGGAAAGAGCTTTGACAGAGAAGCACAATTTCGTCGAGATATGCGGCGATTGCTTCGTTTTCTTCGTCTTTCCATTCCGTCGAAATCCCATGGTTTTAGTCACTTCTTCCGTAGTCGTCTTCATCTAGGTCGTCGCCAATTTCGAGTCACACTACCACTGAATTGGGTCTCGCCAGGAGATCATGGATGAGTCATCGATTCTAAAAGCAACAATCGTGACTTGCGGAGGATTGTGCACAAGCATAAAAGAGGCGGTATTGTCTTCGTCGTGTCTTCTGTGGTGGCTTCAATCTCTATACTTTTGTGTTGTTCTAATTTTCATTGCATTATTCGGTATGAATCATGCTTTGGCTTCTTTTTATTTGATTTATGTTGTTGTGTTTTGGTTTCAATGTCATCTTAATGTCATCTAGGAAGTTAAGTTTATTCTTCTTTTGTCTTTATGATTGCCTCATCGTAATTGTATGTACATTTTTCATGAAATTTACCTATTCCTCTTTGAATTAAAGAAACTAGGCATTCCTTTTAGTTTATTGCTTTTGTTGTATGGTTTAATTAGGTACTCAATTTTTTTGTACAACTGGATTTTTAAAGTATAACTGAGGTCATATGTACATCTAAAAAAAATATATGTATAAAAGAATATAAAAGTTAATTTAGGATATTTATTTGAATTAAAAAAATATATCAACTAAAAATAGGATAATAAATAAAATTGGGTCAACCCAACAAAATTAGGCCACATATCATCGTTTCCAAGACATATTTAACACATGTGTGCTGTTATTTAAGTGTATTTTACACATGTGCGCCGTTAGTTAACATGTAGTAGTACCCCAGTATATGAGTGTTACAGATTTGTTTATAGTAGTACTTTTGGAGATTTATCAATTTATTTAGTTATACTAAGTTACGAAAAACTTAGTATATTTGTACAAGTGATATTTGGAATTTGTTACACATTTTCTATGTTTCCATGCAATAATATGTGCAACACCACATTTTCTGTAACGCCCGCGGACCAAAAATGTGATTTTGGCGAGTGTCGATCGACACTGTGTATGTGTGTCGATCGACACGGGGTCATATTCTCTCGAAAGTTTGGGCAATGAGGGCCCTGTCGATCGACACAAAGAGAGTCTGTCGATCGACACGCGTGAAAAATCAGATCTAGGTTTGATTTCGGTTCGGTTTGGTTAATGGGCCGGTTTGGGGAAAACTAGGATTCCGTATAAAAGGGCGTCCCAGACCTTGTGTGGCCGAAATTAGAGGAGAATAAGGGGTTTTTAGAGAGAAAAGAGTTTGAGAGGATTTGGAGAAGTTTTGAAGGAAATTCTTGTGGATTATCCTTGATTCTCAATCCTATAGTGTGTGATTCCGTGGGAGAGGCTGTGGGTGGCTGATTTGGTGCGAAAATCAGTGATTGGAGATTCGTGTTCTTCGTGTTCTTCTTGTGTTCTTCGTGGTTCATCCTCTTTTTCTTCAGATCTAAGGTGAGTGCGCGACCATAGGTCCTTGGATTGAGGAATAGATGTTATATGATTGCTTGTTGTGTGTTTTTGGTGGATTTGCGATTGTATGCGCAGGTTTTGGTTTGAGAAGTGTGGAGATTCTACCATGAGAGGATAGGTCGGATTCCAGCAGCAGATCGCCTGTCGATCGACAGGATGGTTTCCGTGTCGATCGACAAGGGTTTTTAAAGTGTCCGTCGATCGACAGGATTACTTCCCGTTGATCGACATGGTTGCTGATGTTCCTGTTTTGTGATGTTTGCTTGTTCTGTGCATTGTTTGATAACCCTGGTATTTCATGTATTTCTTTATTCAAGTAATTGGCCTGTAGATGGGAAGACCGTCTCACTAAGTATTTATAATAATACTTACGCAACTCATTTGTTTTATGTGTTGCAGATAAAAGATTGTGTGATCGCGGAATCATGGCAGAGGAAGAGGATGATTAGGGATTGTGAATTGTGATTAGGTTGCTAGAATGAATTGGAGTGTGGAATTGAATTGAGTTGTTGTTGATAGGTTGTTAGTTTATAAATTGTGAATTGTTTATAAAATGTTGATTGTTGTGTTCTAGAATTGTTATGTTGTGTAATGAATGGTTATTCTTGAGAACTTCCGCGTAATAATTGTGAGGAATTATAGTCGTTGAGGATTAATATTTATGGGAATATTAATCCGGGCTATTTAATTAATTGTTTAAAAAAAAAAAACTCGGGTGTTACATTTTCTGTGAAATTTTGCATGATAACGTATATAACATTATAAAACTCTTCTTAAAAGTATAAGCTGATTTTAATATGACATGCATAAACGATTAATAAAAATTGATTTATATTATAGATATTAGTTTTTCTATTAATTTTACTTTTCAACTGCAAAAACACTTTTCAAAACTTTGGATTGCATTATAAAATTAAAATATTAACCATAGTAATTAAAAAAAATTAGTTAAACCATTACAATATGTAAGCTTCGAATGTTTCATGGCCGTTGGTGTAAACTCAAGTTCAGCTCTTCTGTTGTTGATTTATCTCCACTTTTTACATATACTATCTACTAACATCGAACATGTTATATATGTTATAGATAATCTAATAAAAAATAAATTGTACATGCGATCTTCTCTTGAAATCCAACTGTATCATCTTCTTTCTCTAAACAATATCATCTATGATTAAAAGTATGCTTGTGTTCATTGTCTTCTAAAAAAATGAAATAAAAAAACTACTTTAGCACTCATTTATTTGTATCAGTTATACTAGTTGTTCAAAGTATTACTATTCTCTCAGTAATACCAGTAGTTCATAAAGTGCAAATTTTGTGAATCAAATCCAGAGATCTCATAGGGAAAACAAATTTGATTGGTCCAAATTGTTTTTTAACTCTTTTTGTTAAATTAATTTTATATAAGTTAAATCACTAGAAGACAAATCACTACAAAACAAATCACTAAAAGACTGATTTTCTTTTCTTTTTTGATTTTTTTTAAATTATAGTTAGTTATGATTTTTTTGTCATTTTACCTTCACTAAAGGGTAGTATGATTTTGGTTGGTGGATTGTGGCATATGGGGTTAAAGCTTGGTTTTATTTTTTGGCAAATAAAGATTGTGGCATTTAAGAATTTGATCCGTGATATAGTACGTTTTTAAAATTGTTTTGGGAACACGTGACTCACGTTTATAATATATGTGGTGAAAAATGCAAGTTGTTACATGTTAGTTACGTCGGTCATAATGGCGGAACTCAATAATTGATCAAATCAATATATAACCAGAGAAAAATAAAAAGGCAAGTTGTCAGTTGTCACATGTCTTCTATATAATTAACCTTGGACAAGGCTTGTCTTGCACACTAGAGAAAAAAAACTATATAGATCTTGAAGTTCCAAGTGAGTTTATCGATGATGAACACCCGCGCCTACAGAAGCCTATCAGCTACAAAGAACTACGAAAACGTAGAACCATTACAAAATTGGATGATGGGGAAGCTCAAGCTTATAACCCATGAAGGAATCTAACAAAAGTAAATTTTTATATCATCTAAGAATGAAGAAAAAAATATATGTGTGTCTTAACACATGAGATATATATTGGACTTGTGCAATATGTGTATTATTGATAATTTTACGTGTTGCCATTTTGAAAAAAAAAAAGAAAAAATTACGTGGAGATCTTTGTGGAGGGATGCAAATTGCATGATTATTTTTTAATCTGTTGATATAGGCTAAGGATCGATTCCCCTCAAGCGTGTAATATATTAAACAATTCTCATTTGACCACACAGACATGAGCATTTGCTTTCGGTCCATTTAAATATCCATAGAGACGGTCTATCCATGGGTTGTACTTCTTCAAAAAATTTAGTCTGGTCCATCCATAGGTTTGGGATTCCCTGAATTTTTTTTTAAAAATATAATATATATATATATATAATTATATAGAAGAGAAATTGTAATTCACGAGATTGTGACATGTGTTTAGTATTGATTGAGATGATGACATGTGTTATTATAAAAATCTATTAGGAAAAAATAAAATTAAAAATGAAAAATTAACAAAGTAATTTTTAAGTAACTAATCAAATAGTAAAAATGAAAATTTATAATAGTCTAAACTAATTAGAATAACAAGAAAATTTCCAATATAGACTAAACTATAGTTTAAACTAATTATAAAAAAAAAACTAAGTAGAAGGGTATGAAAATCTAAATTTAAAAGTTTAAGATATGCATAGCCATTTCGAATATCGTATAAATCTTTAAGCATATTTTTCAACATAATTATAGAATCACAAAAAAGGGAAAAATTTCGAATTAAGACAATATATGTACTTTCAATATTTAAAAAAAAAATGAAATTGTAAAAAATGAAAATTATATAAGTTAAAAAGACAATAACAAAATAACTACTATTAACTTAATTTATAGGTATTATGAGATTATTTACATGAAGTTTATTGTATCATAATTTAATTCTACATTATTTGAAGAATATATATTCATTATAGGTAAGAATATAATAATTTGGTTTCTTTGTTATTAAGAATATGAATTGAATTACACTTATATATTTTAGAATCCGTATGAAATGAATTAGAACCTGAAATATAGATAAAAATTGATATCTAATGATTTAAGATGCATATTTTAATGCATATCGATATATTTTAGTAACTCAACGGTTGTTAATTAAAACTTAAATATTTCCTTGAATAATGTTTAATCGCGATTCACGTTTTTTTTTCTTTTATGGGCCATCACCTGACTCGTTTAGATCTCAGTATCCAAATTTCAAGATTTAAAATCTTCTGGTCGTTGAAACGCCTTTTTATCAATTTAATAACCTATTTATTTAGTTAAATGGTGAGAGACAGAAAAAACCCCTTTGGGGAAATGGCAAGGTTTTACATCATCAGCTACGTCATTCTCTCGGAGGATACTCTTTATAAATAACATTGGACAAGCTTGTCTTGAAAGTACGTAGAGAAAACAAAAAAAAAACCTTCTTTTTTCCCGTAAGTGATCATAACTAATGGCGGAACTCGATGAAGTCATTCCGACAATCGACTTGAAAGAGGTTTCTAAAACGACCTTGAATCAGAGAATCCGTGAAGCGAGTGAGAGATGGGGATGTTTCAGGGTGATAAACCATGGAATTTGTTTGTCTTTGTTGTCTGAGATGAAGAAGACTGTTAGAGAACTGCATGAACGTCCACTTGAGGTGAAAAGGCGAAACACTGATGTGTTACAAGGAGGTGGTTACAAGCCTCGTAGTGACATGAATCCTCTTTATGAATCCTTTGGTATTTATGACATGACTTCTCCTCAAGTCGTCAATACTTTTTGTGACCAACTCGAGGCCTCTCAGAACCAAAGGTTAGTTTCTTTTCACCTTATATTTCCCTTTGTTGATACGATTTTGGATTGAATTGGGTATAGGAATATATTTGTATAATTTTTTTTAAAAAAAAATGTTTTTAGTTGCGTTTGATACGGTTTTGAGTTTTTTAAATGATAAAAATTATGTTCAAAGACTGAAAATGAAAAACAAATCGGTTTATTTATTTTTCGGTTTGGTTTCGTTTCGGATATAGAAAGTTAGAAACAATATATCAGAGTACCTTTTTTATAATAAAAATTCTGTATTTCTGTATTCGTTTTATGTTTTCTTATGGTTTGGGTCAGTAAAACTGCTTGGTTACTCCCAAAGTTCTTGTAGTTATTATGACTTATGGATCTTTGAGTTTATGTTTTTATGGTTTTGAGTGTTTTTAATCTTGTTTTAGGGACATTATATTAAAGTATGCCAAAGCTACTGATGGTCTTGCAAGGGATTTAGTAAGGAGATTAGGAGAGAGTTACGAATTAGCGGAAACCAATTTTTTCAAAAGATGGCCGAGCCAATTTCGGATGACTAAATATCATTTTAAGGCAGAAGAGATGGGTAAACATGGTGTGATATTACACACGGACCCTGGATTCTTAACGATTCTTCAAGGTGATGAAGATTTTAATGGACTTGAAGCCATGGACGCTTCTTCAGGAACCTTTTTCCCCATTGACACGTTGCCAAACACACTCACCGTCAACCTTGGTGACATGGCTAGGGTGAGATCAGTTATTATCACTAATAGTTCAAAAATGTTCTGAATCTGAACAATGAAAACTCGTTGATAAACACGCGCGTCTTTGTTGGTTTTTGAACCTTTCCTACAGATATGGAGCAACGGAAGGTTATGCAATGTGAAGCATAGAGTGCAATGCAAAGAAGGAAAAATGAGGATTTCTATCTCCACGTTCCTATTAGGACCAGTGGATGGAACCTCCTAGTGAGCTTGTGGATGCCGAACATCCACGCATATATAAGCCTATCAGCGACCAAGAATTAAGAAAGATTAGATTGAGCAGGAATCTACATGATGGGGAATCTCTCAAGTTTATAACTTTGTAATACTTAAATGACCTAAAGAACGAGTAAAAAAAAAGAAGTATTACGAACCAAAAAATTTCTATATATTTGTGGCGTGAAATATTGTTTAATTTAGTTTTCCTTAAGATTATAAAAGAAAAAATAATCTTATATGGAACTTCCAGTTTCATGGTTTTTGTAGTATCGTGATTTCTATTCCAATCATCCAGCTTGATATACATGCATAGTACCTTAGAGCGTTTTCTATGTATTATTCTATCTTAACTTCAAAATAGAGTTGGATTTCACTCTAAAATATCGTTCAATTTAGTAACTTCAAAATAGAGTTGGAATTCACTTCAATATTGAATTGACATTATTCCGTATTTGGAGGAAAACATGGGATTATATAACATTTTGAAGTTGAACATAGAGAAGAATTTGGAGTGGAATTAGAAATATCCTTAATATAAATACTCAATCCGAGATACAATAATAACAAAATGCATCACGTACAATGTAAATTAAAATTTAAGCTTTGAGTAGTGATATCGTATTGGGCAGTGTGGGACAACTAGTTTAGAAGGTGCGGTGCAGACGGAACAAGCGGTACGGAATAATGTTTGATCAAATAACCTACGGTGTGGAATAAAATAACTATCAAACTTCATCTAATAATTTCTAATAAAAAGTTTGAATAAAAATAAAGATAAAAAAAAATAAAGAAACAGCAACTAAACACACCTAATTTGGAACGCACATGATTTTTTCAATTCTTTTAGTTTTTGTTTTTGTTTTTTTGTTTTTTTTGTCAAAAACCAAGAAACAATTGATGTTTGAATGGTGACTAGATACGGTCCCGCACGTTGGACCGCACACCCCGCACTACATTCACAATTATTTAGTCATCGAACCGATATGGAACCAAAAATGTTGACCAAATATCCGATCCGGCTCGATCCGAAGTTAAAAATATCCGATCGGTGCCAAATATCTAAAATCAAAACACCTGAAATCCAAATTACTCAGATTCGAATCTGAAGGGGGTACTCAAATACCCATGCTTAGTTTTCAGCTATAGTTTTCCAAAAGAATTGCAAAGCTTTTATACTTCTCTAATTTTACTATAGTTTTTGGTTTTCTAGGTAATTCACTTTTTAATCATAAGATTAAGTCTCAAATGTTCACGTGCTAATCACGTGCTCGTCAACCTCGTGATGTGACTCTTTAATCATAAGATTAAGTCTCAAATGCTAAACACGGTGTGAGTTTACACACGGATCCTGGATTCTTAACAATTCTTCAAGGTGATGAAGATGTTGGTGGACTTGAAGCCATGGACAAGTCTTCAGGAACCTTTTTCCCCATTAACACATTGCAAAACACATTTACCATAAACTTTGGTGATACAACTACAGTGAGATCTATCATCAGTTCATCACTAGCTATAATAGTTCAAAAATGTTTTGATTTTTTTTGAATTTATTGAACCATAATAACTCATTGCTAAACACTTTTCTTTGTTGGCGTTTGATACTCCATTTCTGATAGCTATGGAGCAACGGGAGGTTGTGCAATGTGAAGCATAGAGTGCGATGCGAAGAAGCAACAATGAGGATTTCTATCTCCTCGTTCCTACCAGGACCAATGGATAGAGATATTGAACCTCCTAGTGAATTTGTGGTCTGTGGATGCCGAACATCCACGCTTGTATAAGACTGTTAGAGATGAAGAACTAAAAGAAAAATTAGACTAAGGGGGGTGTATTGAATTAGGGATTTTAACAAATCTGGTGGATTTTAAATATGGAGAGATTTTAGGAGATTTGGGAGATGTTAAGATGATTTGTGAGATATTTGGAGAGATTTCCTAGTGAGATTTCGGAAGATATTAGAGTGTTTTGTGTGATATTAGAGAGGATTTTTTTCCAACAATAAATCTGTTGGGAATGTCCTGAAATCATTTGTACTTTACTCTAGTTAAAGTTGAAATGTCAAGGTTTGACAATTGTATAATATTAGATGGTTATAATGTTTTGCTAGAAGCCGCTTATAACTTATGGGCTTGAAAGCCCATTACTAATATAATACAATCCTATAGGGTCACACACCTAAGCAAACTAGATCATTAATAAATTAGGTTTTAATAATAATACAACATATATATTATATGATATATATATATATATTTGTATTGATATATTTGGAATATATGTTATATATATGAGATATACATATATAATATATATATATATATATATGATATAAGTGGACGTGAAGCATAAAAGGAAAAAGGTAATTATGATTACTTCCTCTCCACGTAATGGTTTCGTGAATGGGTTTAGGCCCATTAAGATCACGTACACTATATATATAGACATTGTTATGTTAATGCGATTAACCTAAGCTACGATTAAAACCCTAAAAGTAAAAGACGAACAGTTCGTCAATACGTTTTGAGATTTAGATCTCTACGGCACTAGCATCCCGTTCGATCTAGTTTGTGTGCGTGTGGATACCGATAGAGGCACGACGTTTGAAGTGCTATACAACATTGATCAGTCTAAATTTATCTTTCCGCTGCAATTGATCCAGGTATATCAAAAACTCTGTAGTCTAGATTTGATTCAATATTTACACGCATCCTGGAAATTGAATTCGAATTAATATTTATAAAGTGTTATAAACCGGTACGAATTCCAACAGTGGTATCAGAGCGTACGTGTATAATATTGAAATTGGTCTAGTTTAATATATGATATTATTTTAATCATGTTCGATTGTTTGATTTTGATGTTTGGTATATTATGTATATCGATACATATATGCTGCATCGTTCGATATATTGATATCGATGTGTCTATTAAGTGTTTTACTAATATAATATAAATACAAACATCTTGTGGATGATTATTATGATACCTTGGAACATGTATAAATTTGTGAAATTTATTTGTTGAAACATGCTCATGATAATGTATAGAATCGGGTTTCAGTTGCTGGAACATGTAAACTATAATTCGATTATAGAGTTTTACAGTGTTCGATCATTGTCCGAGTAATAATCTATGTGAAAAGGTTTCACTGTGTAATTATTAGATATACACGTAAACTGTAATTTGATTACATGTGATTACTGTGTATGCATGGACTAATGTGTTTGTTATTTATCATGCATGATTGATTTAATAATATTATATGCATGCGATTGATTGAGAATCTCGTTCGCATGTGTTTGGTCACTGTTGCTAATCGTATTACTAAATCAAATCAAAGGCCCTCGATCCAAAGTCCCTGCTAACGGTTGATTTGAGTTTTTGATTAACGGCACAGTTGTAAAAGGATCCAGTTGCTGTGAGATTCAATCCGAATTAATCATGAGAATAATTAATGACTTTAATTTGATTAAGGAAATTTAATTATTAACGATCCAATTATATACATATTAGATATGTGTTATATATATTTTATATATGATATAAAATTATGATATAAATATAAATTGGGTTAAAAATTAATTCCTCAATTTAATATCAAGTATTTTTGATGCCTCCCCAATCTTTACAACTGTCAAGGCTTATTTCGTTGTGCGATGGGCCTGTCAAGCAGGGTGTCCACTTCTACATAAGTGAGGCAGATGGTAATGGTTACCATATGAATTGAGATTGGTTTACTTGACTAGGCCATCAAAATGGTTTTGGGCTTAGAGGTATAGGTTGGATTAGACATAAGATGTCATCTAACAACCAAGAGTTATATTTGATATAATTAGCAAAGTTGTTGCTTACCTAAATAGCTAGTATTCAGGCGATGAGCCAAAGCTCACTTGAATTCTAGTAAAATAAGGATCTTGGATCATTATATTCATTTGAGGAAACATTGTTTTGAATATAATGCGAGTTTTCTTAATTGTTAAGATTTCTCATTTCCTGAACATCATAACTAAAACTTTTTCTTTTCTTTTTACTAGTTATGTCTAAAACCCCTCATCAGAACTCTTTCTCGTTGCGATCCATCCTTGAGAAGGACAAGTTAAATGGATCCAACTTCCTTGATTGGTATCAGAACTTGAGAATCGTTCTCAAGCAGGAGAGAAAGGACTACGTCCTTGAGAAAGTTCTCCCTGAGAAACTAAGGTCCAATGCCTCACATGCAGTATATGATGCTTGGAATAAGCATTACTATGATGTGGTCGATGTGCGTTGTCTGATGTTGGCTACCATGAACTCGGACTTGCAGAAGCAATATGAGAACGTGGCGTCGCCTATCGAGATGATCACTAGCCTGAAAGCGAGGTTTCAGGAGCAGACTCGAATTGAGAAATACCAGACGGTTAAATCTCTATTTGAGTGCAAGCTACCAAAGAATGTTCCAGTGAGTCCTCATGTCATAAAGATGATGGGTTATATTGATAACCTGAGGAGACTGGATTGTCCTATTAGCCAAGAGTTGGCTACTGACATCATTCTGCAGTCACTGCAGTCGAGCTATGATAAGTTCATCAAGTACTACATCAAGAATGACTTGACAAAGACGTTGACTGAACTGCATGACATGCTCAAGACAGCTGAGCTCAATATCAAGAAGGGCAAAAGGTTTGAGAAACCTGGTAAAGACAAGGGTGAGAGAAAGGCCGTCCAGATTGTGAATCAGGATAAGCCCGAGTCTCCCACTAAACCCAAGTCTGGCCCATCTGATGATGATACATGCAGCTACTGTGGGGAGCCAAGGCATTGGAGGAGAAAATGCAAGAAATACATGGAAGATTCTATGGAAATAATGAAGATGTATGAGACTTCTTCTTCAGGTATTTATGTTATTTCAAGTTCTATCTTATGGGTATTAGATACCGGTTGTGGTGCTCATATTTGTTTAAATATGCAGGGCCTAAGCAACAGTAGAACGTTGAAGAAGGGACAAGTGGAGATGCTCAACAGAAATGAAGCAAGAGTTGCTGCATTAACTGTAGGAAGTTTCCATTTATAATCGCCTTCAGGCTTAGTTTTAGAAACTAAATAATTGCTATTATGTACCTGCTATGAGCAGAAATGACATTTCAATTTCTTGTATGATTTTGAATGATTTTATTTTGATAAAAGACAAATGTTGCTCTTTTGATCTTAATGATATGTTCTATGGTAGCACCCCATTAGAAAATGGGTTTTATGTCTTAAACCAATCTATACCTGTCTATAACATAAACACAAAACGGTTCTCTAGCATTGTCATTTTGGGCCACATCGGATTCTGAAGCTCCATAGTGATGGGCTCACTTGATTGTGAATCATGTGAGAAATTTGAATCCTGCTGTTGGGCAAAATGACTAAGGCCTATTTTATCAAACTAAATGAAAGGGCCAACGAATTATTGGGCCTTATACATACAGATGTGTGCGGCCCGATGAGCACCAGTGCTAGAGGAAACTTTTAGTACTTCATTACCTTTACTGATGACTTCAGTAGGCATGGATATGTCCATCTAATGAAACACAAGTCGGAATCCTTTAAAAGGTTCAAGGAGTTCCAGAATGAAGTACATAATCAAATTGGCAAAAGTATTAGAGCTCTTCGATTAGATCGCGGAGGAGAATACTTAAGTCAAGAGTTAAGTGATCATCTGAGAGAGTGTGGAATTGTTTCACAGCTCACTCCTCCTGGAACGCCCCAATGGAATGAAGTTTCCGAGAGGAGGAATCGGACCTTATTGGATATGGTTCGATCAATGATGAGTCACAAAGATCTTCCATTATCTCTTTTAGGGATACGCTTTAGAAATGTCTGAGTTTACACTAAATAGGGTTCCATCAAAAATCAATTGAAAAGACACCACATGAGATGTGGACTGGAAATGTTCCAATTTGTCTTTCCTGAAAATTTGGGGTTGTGAGGCTTATGTAAAATCTGATAAGCTCGCACCCAAATCCGATAAGTGCTACTTCACTGGTTGTCCTAAGGAAATCAAGGCTTACTACTTCTACAACCGTTCTGAGAACAAAGTGTTGTTGCTAAGAACTATGTTTTCTTGAGAGATATTGTCTTTTCAAGAAGAACAGTGGGAGTGAAGTACAACTCGAAAATGTTCGAAAACCACAAGAGACTACTCGACCTGTTAAGGAAGAGCAGTAGCTGGATCTGCAAAGAGTTGTAGAACCTACATCTGTGGTGCCTGAAGTTCGCAGATCCGAAAGGATTCGTCACGATCACGAGAGATATGGATTTCTTGTGACCGATTGTCATGACTTGTTGATCATTAACAATGACGAGCCTGCGAATTTTGAAGAAGCAGTGTTGGGCCCGGACTCCGAAAAGTGGCTTGGAGCCGTTAGATCCGGAATAGGATCCATATCAGAAAACCAGGTATGGTACTTGGTAGATTTACCTGATGGTGTAAAAGCCATTGAGTGTAAATGGATCTTTAAGAAGAAGATTGACGTGGATGGATTTACGTGTAAAGCAAGCATCACGGAGTTGAAATCTTCGTTTTGATAAAGATGTCAAAAGGTTTGATTTCATCAGGAACAAAGAGGAACCATGTGTTTACAAGAAGGCTAGTGGGAGTGTAGTTGCATTTCTCGTTATGTATGTAGATGACATACTTCTTCTCGGAAATGACGTTCTGTTGCTTTAGTCTTTAGAGACTTGGCTCGGAAGTTATTTTTCAATGAAAGGCATGGGAGAAGCCGCGTGAGTTCTTGGAATAAGAATCTATAGAGATAGATTAGGTAGGCTAATTGGATCGTGTCAAGATGCTTATGGTGATAAGGTCTTGGACAGGTTCAGTATGCATAATTCCAAGAAGGGCCTCATACCAATGTCTCATGGCATTAATCTTGGCAAGATGCAATGTCTCTAGACACTGGCTGAGCAAGAACGTTTGAGTAGGATTCCCAGGCGTATGCAGTGGAATCCATCATAAATGCCATGACCTGCACTCGTCCAGATATTGCTTGTGTTTTAAGCATGACGGGTGGATACCAATATGATCCATGTGAAAGTCACTGGACAGTTACCAAGAATATTCTCAAGTGTTTGAGGAATACTAAGGATAGGAGCTTGGTGAGCTGAGGAAGGAAGGAGAGTGGTTAGACGGACAAAGACGATTTTTGGTCGGAACATGGTTATGTCTTGTGTCTATATGGCAGTGCGATTGTTGGAAAGGGTTCCAAGCACAGTGCCGCAACATCTCCCACGACCTAAGCATGAGTTTCACCCTCCTGCTGTAGGTATTGGATATATTAAGATGTGATCTTGATTCTAGTGGGAGCTGTAATGGATTTAGTTATATTATGATGTTCATTTAGACATACTTTGGTTATGTCATGATGGAATTGTTTCATGTATTATTTGATTATCGGATAATTGAATAATAGTCCTAAAGTAACCTATGGCATTTTATAGGTCATCAAGTTGAGGACTTGATCATGAAACCCTATAAGTGATAAATGACATAGATTATATTTGTCCCTGGTCAAGGTTGTTAAAGTGGGACACTGACAACCGCGTGAGACTGGTGTGTGAGGTGACTGATCACTAAGTTTCATGGAATCATTAATAAGAGTATTAAAGTCAATCACATAGATATGTGTTAGAGAACACAGGATCGGATATGACCCGCTAATGAGAACTCTACAGGATAGTTATATAAGTGTCATGAGAGGTTCTCATTATGACTATAGAGTATAGTCCTTAGACCTGAGTTCATCATGATTTCTTGCATATGAATTGGTCCGTTTTGACTTTGTCAAACGTCATCCGTAACAGGTGATTATAAAGGCATTGATTGGACGTATCATGAAGTGTGTGAAGTAACAGGGATGGAACAAGATGGGATTTGTCCCTCCTATATAACAGGAGATAAATATCTCAGGGCCTATCGAAGATTTGATACTGAGAAATGCATGGCCGTGCTCAAACGAGGTGAAAGTCAGTCGTTTGTTTTATCAGTATAAATCAGAGTTCGATAAACGTGATCTAGCTGAATAAGGATGACACAGTTTCTTGCCTTGTGCTATGATCGAGATATAGAGACGAAGGGATTATAGGAATATATGATTCCAGTACAAGTGGGAGATTGTTGGGAATGTCCTGAAATCATTTGTACTTTACTCTAGTTAAAGTTGAAATGTCAAGGTTTGACAATTGTATAATATTAGATGGTTATAATGTTTTGCTAGAAGCCGCTTATAACTTATGGGCTTGAAAGCCCATTACTAATATAATACAATCCTATAGAGTCACACACCTAAGCAAACTAGATCATTAATAAATTAGGTTTTAATAATAATACAACATATATATTATATGATATATATATATATATATATATATATATTTGTATTGATATATTTGGAATATATGTTATATATATGAGATATACATATATAGTAATATATATATATATATATATGATATAAGTGGACGTGAAGCATAAAAGGAAAAAGGTAATTATGATTACTTCCTCTCCACGTAATGGTTTCGTGAATGGGTTTAGGCCCATTAAGATCACGTACACTATATATATAGACATTGTTATGTTAATGCGATTAACCTAAGCTACGATTAAAACCCTAAAAGTAAAAGACGAACAGTTCGTCAATACGTTTTGAGATTTAGATCTCTACGGCACTAGCATCCCGTTCGATCTAGTTTGTGTGCGTGTGGATACCGATAGAGGCACGACGTTTGAAGTGCTATACAACCTTGATCAGTCTAAATTTATCTTTCCGCTGCAATTGATCCAGGTATATCAAAAACTCTGTAGTCTAGATTTGATTCAATATTTACACGCATCCTGGAAATTGAATTCGAATTAATATTTATAAAGTGTTATAAACCGGTACGAATTCCAACAAAATCAACGAAAAAAAGAAGAATTTTCAAAAGCATAACAAACAAAAAAAACACGAGAATAACATCATTTGTTGCATCAAGCTCCCATATGCATAGCATCTTCCCACATGGTTTTTGCAATAGCTGCTCTCCAATTATTGGCATTCACTCTTTGTTGCTCTTGAGTACCATTTAAAACTTCATCATCATTATATTGTTCATCGTTTCTGGCTTGTTCATCGTTTCCTTCTTGTTCACAATTTCTTGCTTGAACACCAGGTTGTTCATCAATGGTATCTTCCGGAAGAAACATGTCTGAACGACATTCCCTACGAAGATAATTATGCAAAACAACACATGCGAGTACAAGCTCCACTTGCGTCTTGTATGGAAATGGTGGGGCAGATTTGAAGATGAGAAACCTTGATTTAAAAATGCCAAAAATCCTTTCTATTACATTTCTTAAGCTTGAATGACGATGATTGAACAACTCATTTTGATTTATGGAATCATTTCCTTCTCCTCTAAACTCTTGGAGATGATACCGAGTACCTCGAAATGGAGCTAGAAAATTACGACGATTGGCATATCCACAATCAACCAAATAACACTTTCCTGAAAGTACATAAAAGTGTATATGAATGAAAAGCATATTAACAACTCATACGTTTTTATCCTAGTAAATAGGACGTACCTTCTGGAACTTTAAATTTGTTAGTACTTCTTGTTAAAGCATCTTGTAGTACCTTCGCGTCATGAGCGGAACCTTCCCATCCACTAAGAACATATGTAAACTCTAAATCGAAGTTACATGCAGCTAAAACATTTTGTGATAATTGTCCTTTTCGATTGCGATAGGGCGCCAAATCTTTTCCAGTTATCATTGCAAGAATATGCGTTCCATCAATAGCCCCAACACAATCCTAATTAAGAAAAAGAAAATTTTCATGTTAACATTTTGCTACACTTGAAAAAAATATAAGAAATAAAACTCATACCTTTAAATACGGATAAAATCTTGTGCTATCTCTTATTTTAATGGGCACTGTATTCACGGGTTTAACCATGTATCTTGGAGCAAGAGCGCTTAACACCTTAAGAATTGTGTTAAAACTCATACTTATTGAAAACCTTGACCTCTTGAATCTATCTTGAGCTTGAATATACCTAGAATTTTGCCCAACGTTAAACAAGAACGTGGCAAGCATTTCTTCAACCGAAACATATCTCGTATCTTTTACTCCCATCTTTTCTCTAATAATAGAGCATAGCTTCAGAAATACATCCGAATACATACGATATAGATGGCGAAAATGATGGGGATCTTCAACCAACGCATTTTGTACGTATTCATGTCCAAGTCTTGTAGTTGTTCTTCTTATCTGGCGTGGAAGAGTAATTTGTGTTGTGAAATAACGGATCTTTGTGATGACTGATAAAGTCAGTAACAAAATATCAACATCTGTTTTGAAATTTATCACTCTTTTTCTTTTTTTTCTGGCTTGTATCTCTTCACTTTCGTGAACAATGCGATCCATTATTCAACCTTACATGAAAACATAGTTACCAAGTCATAACCAATAGATGGACATAAGAAGAAATGTAAAAGCTAATGATTGTGCCTATGTTAAAACTAAAAGCTAAACAATACAAACGTATGAATCTCATAATAAAAGAAAAATATGATGAATAATTCATACAAATGGAACTCACGGTGGGAAACAATTAACTCAAGAGGAAGAGGCGGAGGACCGGAGGTGGTGACTAGAGAACCCTAGAATAAAGATAGAGATGACAAAAGAGACATATATATGTGTGCTTAATTTTGCTCAAAACATTAGCCGCCAACTTTGACCCACCAAAAGAAAAATAAAATTTTGACCCGCCAAAAGAAAATAAAATTTTATCGGGAACCAAATTGCATATTAAGGAAGAATCAATTCATCCCCCCAAGTGTTTGAAGGATAGAAAACAGTAGTCTCAAACTGAAAATAAAATATTAAAAGCACACATAAAAGTGTTACTAAAATAGAAAACCTAAATAGTTTCTTAAAAGTAAACATAAAGCTCCTAACTTGAAAAAAAAAAAAAGAACTCCAACATCAAGGACCATCTTCGAGACCTCATGCTAATGCATCCAATTTCATCCACTTGGTTTGCGAAGGTTTCGTTTAATCCATCCACGACGGTCTGCTATGGACATACAGTAGAAACTCTATAAATTAATACTCGATAAATTAATAAACTCTCTAAATTAATAAATTTGGCCGGTCCTTAGTTGGGCCGGTGTAAAATATAACACAATTCGATAAGATAATAAGATAATATTTTTTTAGAAATCCTATGTAAATCACTACAAGAAAACAGCGAGAATCCTACGGAAATATCCGTCGGAAGTCTGTCGGAAAACCCATATTCCGACAGATTTCCGACGGATTTGTCTGTCGTTTCTATCTTGTCGGAAATGATAATTCTGTCGGAAATCCGTCAAAAATTTCTGACAGATTTCTGACGGCTTTATTTCTGACATCCTGCCGGAGTCCGGCGACACGTCGGAATTCCGTCGGAAATGTCACTGTCGGAAATCTGTCGGTTTTGTTTCCGACTGATTTCTGACGAGTTCCGATTACATGTAAACCGACGACTTTCCGACAAACTTCCGACGTATTTATTTTCGATAGATTTCCGACGGTTTTATTTCCGACAGCTTTCCGACGGATCCATTTCCGACGTATTCGTAGAAATTATTAAAATTATAATAAATTAAATAATAATTAATTTAATATAAATTTAAAATTTAAAATTTGAATTATTTAAATTAAAATAAAATTAAAAGTAGAAATTAAAATATAATTAAAAGTAGAAATAAAAAGTAATATTGTTTTACAAAAACGTTGAAAATAAAAATCTAAATGGTGGGCCCCCGCGGAAAATCCGGGTTGCGGCCCAAGTACTCCATCATCCGTTGCATCATCTCCCTATCCTTGTCTCGCTCGGCTCTCTCCTTCTCCCGCTCGGCTTCTAGGGCGGCTTGTGCATCTCGTATCTGTTGGACCGTCGTCTTCAAACCTTCAATTTCGACGTCCTTTTCCTGCATCTTGGCTCTCAGGTCGGAATTCTCGCTGTAGTAACAAGAAGACCCCGATGATCCTGCATCGTCGGGAAGACCATAAAGCCGCCCTTTGCTCTGCGGAGCAACCTGCGGAACAAATTAAATTGTAAATGAAAAAGACATGAAAACTATTTTAAATTTTACATACCTTTAAGACGAATTCGTTGATGATGTCGTCCGGGGCTTGGGTGAGGGGAGGGGTTCCTTCCACGGATGGCTGAGACAGAATGTACTCCTCTTCCATTCTTTGGACGCTCTCCTGAATCTCCCGAGCTACCTGATCCTGGACGACACCATTCTTGTCGGTGTGTGTTGCTAGCAGAAGTTCCAAGTTGTTGGGATCCCGACCCAACTTCTTAGCCTGCAGTTGTTAGATATTTATTTGATAATATAAATGTATAAAACAAAAAAAAAAAAAAAAATCAAGACGTACATAAAAAACTTACCATATCCCTAGCCTTTGTCTTCTTGCTGGTAGCTCCAAGGTTGTGGGTGGAAGGTCCCTTGCCGTTGCGCTGGCTGTTCCGGTTGCTAGAATGATATGTAGAGCTCTCCTTGGTAGCCTCTAGTTGCCAATAGGCGATGAACCCGTTCCACAAGTCCGGCTTCACAAACATCTCCTTTGGCACCTCACCGTGTAGCCACTTATCCTTCCACTCGAACACCTTCTTCGAGTAGTGCAGTACTGCATAAGAGTCGAATTCCCGCCTGACCAGAGCAGTCATGTGTGGGTCCCACCTAAATTCTTGCTGCAAAAAGAAATAATAAATTTAAATAATAATAATTTAAATGAAAGTAAAAATTGTGAAAACAGATGACTTACCGCAAATTGGCGAAACCACATTTCTTGATCCTCCAGTGGCATGGCGGTGTACGTCGCATAAGGACGGCTGAGCAAAGAGTTTTCCATCTTGTTGAGGGACTTCGAAATCCCGCTGCGAGAATCACCAAACCTACGGGAAAAAATGTAACATTAGTCGCAATTAAATTAAATTTGTTAAAAAAAAAAAACAGAAATGGAACAAAAAACTTACCATCTGTCTCTACCGAGCTGGTCTGGATGGAGTCTAGTCAACCTCTCTCGTCCAGGAAGACCCATGAAGTCCTCGACGCTAATCTGCGACGGTGCTGTGGTGGCTGCTGGTGTCACCGGCGTCTCTAGAGGTGTAGACGACGGTGTAGGTGTAGACGTCGAAGTCGAACGAGATCTACTCACACGACGACGACGTGGTTGGCCGCTGCCAGATGCAGTGATGAAACCACCGTAATCCCTAGATTTATATGATAATATATGAAAAATATATGAAAAATCTATTTGTATAAAAATATAATGGTTTAAAAAAACATTGCTTTAAATTTCCAAAATTCTAAAATTTAAATTTCAGAAATTGTAAAATTTAAAATTTTGTGGTGGAGTTTAAAATTTAAATTTCCAAAATTCTAAAATTTAAAATTTAAAGTTTTATAAGGTTTTTAAATAGTGTTATAAGGTTTTTGTAAAGTTTTATAAGGTTTTTAAATAGTTTTATAAGGTTTTTAAATAGTTTTATAAGGTTTTGTAAAGTTTTATAAGGTTTTTAAATAGTTTTATAAGGTTTTGTAAACAATCTTATAAACCTTTTAAAAACTTTACTAAATCTAATTGTTTAAAATTCTTTAAAATATAGATATAAATTCAAAAATTAAGTCATTATCTTCAAAAGTTATGGAAAAAATAATCTTAGTAATCTTGTTTTTTAAAAAAAATTGCTAATTTTAAATTCTTTAAAATCCTTAAAAATTTTTTATAAATTTGTATAAATCCTTAAAAATGCTAACAATTATTTTATAAATCCTTAATAAATGCTAACTTTTTTTTATAAATCCTTAAAAATGCTAACATTTTATTGAAATTTCAACATTGGTTAAATATTTCCTTTTAAAATTACCAAAAATTTCCTAATCCTAAATCTAACCCTAATTCACAAAATCAATTCACAAAATCTAACCCTAATTCACAAAATCAATTCACAAAATCAATTCACAATCCAAAAGGAATTAGGAATTAGGAATCTTACAAATGTGAAGGCAACTCAGCCATGAAGGGAAGAAGAACCGGATGAGGCGGCGGCGCGGCGAAACGGCGGTGAAATCCGGCGGTGAAGAAGCGAAGAGATGAACGAACGGCGGAGAGGATCGGTGGGGGAGAGAAGAACGAACGGCGGAGAGGGTGAAATGAGGCGGTTTCAACCCGGACACGTCGGCAGAGAGGATCGGCGGCGGAGGCGAAACGGGTGGAGGCAAAATTTTTAGTTTTCTCCGTCGATTGTGTTCGTCAAGAAGAAAGAAATCTGATTTATTCCCAGAATTTCCGACACCTTTAAACCTGTCGGAATTCCGTCGGAAATCCAAAAAAATTGAATGACCGCGTGTAATTGGACCGACTGATTTCGCGGTGATTATTTTTCATTTCGCGGGTAAAAATTGGCAAATCCGTCGGAAATCTGTCGGAAAAATATACATTTTTCCGACAGATTTCCGACGGATTTGTGGTTTTAGGGTATGGGAAATGTCGGAAAATGTTTTTTTGTTGTTTTAGGGTTAAAGAATTGAAGAAATTTAAGAAATGTTTATTAAATTTAAGAAATGTTTTTTTTGAAATTAATGAATTAGCATTTTGGAAAAAATTGGTAATTTTTAAACAATATTTAGCATTGTTAACATTTTTAAACAAAATGCTTATTTTGGAAAAATTGTTAGCATTTTGTACATATTTTTACCTGAAATCTCCAATTCCGTCGGAAATCTGTCGGAAAAATGAATCCGTTTGGGGTTTCCGACAGATTTCCGACAGATATGGGGTTTTAAGCTTGTTTATGATCCGTTTTCGTAGTTACAAGTTAATAGCATGGTTGGAGCAATATTTGGAAGATAAAATACTTGATAATGGTCATTGTTACTTTCAAATTCTAAACATTTAGTATTTTCCGTAAACATCTATTGTTTTGTATATGTAACTGTATAAAACACTTTTGGTTGAAACATGACAAAAGCGCAAAACATGTTATGTATAACATCGAGAAGGTTATTTACTCAATTATCTTTCACTTTAGTTGTCAGAATTGTATGCCGAGACTTTGTCTTCCCGAAATTCAGGAATTTGACCTCAAAACCCTAAATCTGTCGGAAATCTGTCGGAAAAATAGATATATTTCCGACAGATTTCCGACAGATGTAAGGGTAACACGTGTCGTCTTTTAAGGTTAGCATGATATGAATATTGCGTCGGAAATCTGTCGGAAATATATGCTTTAAAAGAATATATACACAGATGAATTTTTTATAAGAATTATATAAATATCAGTTTCTGTCGGAAATCTATCGGAAATATATATATATTTCCGACAGATTTCCGACGGAATATCATTTTTATAAAAAAAAAATAGGAAAATGTAAATTATCTGAAATTCTTGTTTATGTTAACAAATACAAACATATCAAAATCCTAAATCTGAGTCTGAGTCTGATCCTTCCGAAGGAATTGTGTCTTCGTCTTCATCAAATTCTCCAACTTCTTCTTCTGATTCTGAATGTACTATATTATCACCAAATTCAGTGAAATCAACAAAAAGGTCCACCGCTGAAGAATGACCAACTGGAGTCATCAGAGTAATTCTAGTTGGTTGCATAGCATCTTGTTCAGCAACTCCATATAGTCTCCCTCTTGGATTAATTGGAGTCACTGTAATCCAAGGATCTCCTCGATGTGTTACCCTAGGGTAAGAAATGTAGCATACCTGAAACAAACATATTTAGTTTAGGCAATTACAATATCATTATTTATCTATAACGCACGTATTATAAAATTTTAAAATCAAACATGGTCTGCCTGTGACGCTAGGATGAATGGTTTCATACTTTTGCAGTCTCTTAGAAGAATTTACTGAAGTGACGCCAAATTGGCTCACCTGAACACCTTCTGGATATGACAGATCATACCACTCACACAAGAAAACAATGCACCTCATGCCCAACATTCCTGGATAGCTCACTTTCAATATTTCTTTGAGAATCCCGTAGTAGACTACATCACCACTTGTAGCTGAAATACCGTAATCTTCAGTTGGCCTCGACCTTTCTTCATGAATCCTAAATGCAAATCCCCTAGTGCAATATTGAACGTATGAAGTTGCTTCGAAGCTTGGGCCAGAAACTATCTCTTGTAACCATGTCGAAAACCTTTCTCCATTCTTCATTCCTTCAGAAACCTGAGATAATAATTTAGACAAATTAATAAACAAACATTTTATTCAGTCCCATAATTAATTCATTAATTTTAAGATATATAAGCATTTTTTAAAAACTTACGTAATATTGCAGCCAATTTGGAAACTCGGTTTCCTTAGATTCTCCAAGTTCGTCTTCTGTCATATCCGGATAATAGCGACGTATTGATGCAATGTAAATCCTGAAAGCAAACAACAATATATAACATATGAAACCTATATATAACTTAGGTATAAAAAAAAATAAGTATTTAAATAAGTTCTGTTTTTACCTTTCGTACTCCACCAACTCCTCACAATTCGTGAGGATATACATATGTAAGTGACTCCACTCATCTTGTGATAGGTAGCGTCTCTTCCCTCTCCCAATCACTCGGCCAACTTGCGAAAACAACTCAGGGACCAGCGCGGCATACGTGACTCTCTCACCTCTATCATCATGACGAGCAGGACGTCTACTCTTCGTACGAACTCCCCGCGAAAAGTAATATTCCGCAAACTGTGATGATTCTTCATTGATACTCTGTGCGACAATAGAACCTTCAACTCGAGCCAAATTTTTGACCTTCTTCTTTAGATGGAACATGTACCGCTCGAAATGATACATCCAACGAAATTGAACGGGACCACCTAGTTCGGCTTCGCGGGGGAGGTGTAGGGGAAGATGTTCCATAACATCAAAAAAAGACGGCGAAAAGATCTTCTCAAGATTGCAAAGGATCACTGGTATATTGGCATCTAAATTTCGGATCCCCTCAACTGTAAGTGTCCTCATGCATAAATCCCTAAAGAAAGCACCAACTGCTGCAATAGCTTCGTGGACAGTTTGAGGAAGGAGATGGGTAAAAGCAAATGGAAGAAGCCTCTGCATCAGTACATGACAATCATGACTCTTCAGTCCCATAAACTTTAGGTATCGCGAGTCTACGCAGTTACCCAGATTAGCTGCATATCCATCAGTGAATTTAACTTCGTCTTTAATCCACCGGAAAAATTCTCTTATCTTTTGTATTTGCAATCGGTACGGAGGAAAAGGATATGTACCATCGGGAAGACGATCAAGATAATCACGGTAGCAAATCTTTGAAACATCCATCCTAGACTTCACATTGTCTTTTGTCTTTCCCGGGATGTTTAACACCGTATTCATGATGTTGTCAAAGAAGTTCTTTTCAATATGCATCACATCGAGGTTGTGCCTTAATAAATGATCCTTCCAATATGGCAAATCCCAAAATATACTCTTCTTGTGCCAGTTGTGAGCTTCCCCTACACCACAAAGCGGTTCATGCCCATTACCCCCATAATCAGGAGTCCTCTCAGCACCAAAATCTCTCAACAGCTCCAATATAGTACGACCGTCTATCTCATCAATTGGACCATCAACCACTTGTGTATTTTTCTTAAATAATCTTTTAGACCGACGATAGGGATGGCCGTACGGTAGAAACCTTCTATGACAATCAAACCAACATGGCTTTCTTCCATTCCTCAATTGGAAAGCGTCAGTGTTGTCTTGGCAAATCGGGCACGATAATCTTCCATGAGTAGTCCATCCAGATAGCATACCGTATACTGGGAAATCGCTAATAGTCCACATAAGGACCGCACGCATCAGAAAATTCTCCTTCCGTGAAACATCAAACGCTTCGACACCGTGACTCCATAGCATTTGTAACTCATAAATCAATGGCTGGAGGAATACATCAAGTGATCGCTTCGGATGCTCAGGGCCGGGAATAAGAACGGAGAGGAATAAAAACTCTCGATGCATGCACATACCAGGGGGCAAATTGTACGGTGTTACGATTACGGGCCATAAAGAATACTGCCTTCCATGCTTCCCAAATGGGTTGAAACCATCCGTACTTAACCCGAGGTATACATTTCTTAACTCGTATGCAAAATCCGGATACAACATTTGAAAATGTTTCCACGCTTTTGCATCTGAAGGATGTGTAATCTCTCCATCTTGATGATGCTCTGCATGCCATCTCATTTGTTCTGCCGTTCGCGCAGATTGATATAACCTCTTTAACCTCGCTGTCAATGGTAAGTACCACATACGTTTATATGGAATTGGAACTCTCCCACCAGTTTCCTGATACCGTGGTTTACGACAAAATTTACATCTTCTCCGGTCTTCGTCTTCTCTCCAATATAGCATACAGTTGTCGATGCATACATCTATCACCTGATACGGCATACCAAGACCAGCTACAAGTTTCTGTATCTCGTAGTATGATGCATGTGCCTGATTATCTTCAGGCAAAATATCTTTCACAAAATCTGCTATCGCATCAACACAGTCTTCCGCCAAATTGAAGTCCGTCTTAATGGTCATTAGTCTACTAGCAGTTGATAAAGGTGAATGTCCGTCTCGACACCCATGATATAAGGGCTGCTTCCCTGCGTCTAACATATCATAAAATCTTCTACATTCTTCATTTGGTTTTTCTACTCTATCCTCCCCTATTACGATCGATGGCAAATTCTCTCTAAACGCATCATGAACCATGTCAGCGGTACCTACACCAAAATCTACTTCCGTTCTATGTTCGCCTAAGCTATCCGTTCTATGTTCGCCTAAGTTATCCGTTCTATGTTCGCCTAAGCTATCCGCAACATATGGTGCACTGCTACTACTAGCACCATCATTATTAGTTTCTCCATGAAAAAACCAAATTTTGTATCCCGGCATAAAACCATTGGTATACAAGTGATGCCAAACTTGTTTTACCTTAACATTACGCGAATTCCAACAATTTAAACATGGACATTTTATCACCTTTCGATTCCCGACAACCGCCATGAACTCGCATATACCTCGTGCATAACTTTCATTTAATGTCTTCGACTCCGGATCATACATCTCTTCATCCATCCACGATCTATAATATCTAGAAGATGACATCTCACTCTCTTAACGATTTTTTCTAACAAATGTTTGGTTGGAAGTTGTTGTTGTTGTGAGTGAATGAAGTTGTGTGGAATCATATATATAAATACGCTGACCATCGGAAATCTGTCGGAAACGTCGGAAAGCCAACGGATATAATAATGGCTATATAACGGCTATTTTTCCGACAGATTTCCGACAGCTAGTCTGGGTTTCTGTCGGAAAATATTAACGGTTCATTTTTTCCGACGAATTTCCGACAGCCTACCGGAATCGTCTCCGGCGTCGGCACCGGCTAGTTACACGGTCCAATAATCCGACCGATTTCCGACGGTATTCTTGTCCGTCGGAAATAATTCCGACAGATTTCCAACGGAATTGAAAAATTTCAGTTCCGTCGGAAATCGGTCGGATTATTGTCGGAAAATTTCTGACGGAATTACATCCGTCGGAATTTCCGTCGGATTTGCGGCTGTTTTCTTGTAGTGAATATATGGTCCCAATAATATCATAAATTAATATATGCTATATAAACATGACTAAAATATATTTATATATCATTTTAGTGTTGTTTTTTTGTTCTTAGAACTAAAATTTGTTTATAACTCTATCATTATTTGATATAGTATAAACAAACAAAGAGAATAAACTAATTTCATAAAAATATAGCATAATATAAATTAAAAAATTTTAAATAAAAATTATTTTTTAAAAATTATAGAAAGTTTCTATTTTCGGTAAATTAATAACTCTATAAATTAATAAAATTATTGTGTCATCGCTTCATAACGCAAATCTTCATCTAAATCAGGTATTTCTTTGATAGCATCCCACACATTATTAGCTTTATCCTCAGCTTCTTTTTCTTCAGCTTCTTTTTCCCATCTTTTTTGTATCATACCAAAGATTTGACTACTAATTTATGTCACGTCGTCGCATATCTTGTCTGAAGCATATGCATTAGTTCTGGCTTTCTTCCTTTGAGGAAGTTTTTCTCTCATGCTTGTTCGTGATGAAGGCAAAACTACATGTTCAGATGCTTGTTCGTTTATTAGACCGTCTGCATCATCCATCATTTGGACAAAACTTGTATCTTGTCTCCCCTTGGTGTCTACATCTTCACGGGTTTGTGTATCAATGGTATCGCCTGAACCCATAGCATTCTGTCCACTCGCAATATTTTTCTCAAATATTGTTCTTAGATGCTCAAAATCTTCAAATTTGTCATCGCGTAGATGTGTGTTACCTGGATGAGCCTATAAAAAAGATGAAACAAAAGTGTATGTAATAACTTGCATACATAAGCAACACTAATATATTCATAAATTTTATGTTATGTTTTTTTACCTTTAAATAGGCATCCCATACTTTAGGTTCTCCAATGAATTTCTTTGTTTCATGATCCCACCCAAACCCAGAATTACAACGAAGGAAGTCTGCCAAAGTTTGGTACTTGCCCTTCAAGATCTTCATCCTATTTTTATATTCGCTATAGTTTTTCGTTGATCCAAGTTGTTGGTGTAGTTCTGATGGTATTCTTGTTTCCACCGTTAGTTTGTTGAACTTATTACTAGCATCACGAAAACCATGAATGATTGCATCCACTAGCAACTGCAATAACAATTTGTGTTCAGGATCCGACCAACCATTATATCCCCTTCTACCTTTCACTCCTTTTGCATCTCCCATCTTACTTTGCACTTCTTGTGGATCTCCCATTGTAGTGTGGGAGATAACTAGGCATACAAAACAAAGAAACAGATTAATCGATAACTATTAATCAATCTACACAACTTGTAAACCAAATCTGAAAACTACGACAAATATATATAAATCGGTGGGGATAAACAGAACCAGAGAATTATACATGATGATGAGTTGTGCATGATATGCACCATCAGAAGATATAAATCAATGAATTAAAAACTCAAAATTGTATAAACAATAGCTATAGTCAAACATCATCTAAACGTATGAAATTAAACAAAACATGGAAATACGCAGAAGTATATCGAAAGCTATTCTCACCTTGAAAGAGAAAGAGAGGAACTCAAGAAAGAGAGGAACTTTGATGTATTAGTAGCAATTGAGAAAACGATCATCGATCATATATATATATATATATATATATGGTCATAGTAACCCTAATGATTAGCTACCAGTTTAACCCTAAGCAAACTCGACAAAAAGCCTATAGTTATATTTTTCAAAACGACCAGCCCAGAATTATACCATACGATCTCCTATATACCTCTTTTGAATAACCAATAATTGATAGATCAAGGGAATTAGCAATGTACAAATGATAAATCAAATGGAATACCCAAAAATATAAATCAAGTGGAATACCTGAAAAGAGAGAAAATTTGTTTAAGATCAACAGGCTATGAAGAAGAAAAAGAAGAAGAAAGGATTCGATAATGATTCTGGGATTTTTAATAGAAATGTTTTTTTTTAAAATCTCTCGTCTGTTCTCCAAATACCACCTGTAGAGGTGTGAATTTTTATGGTTCTTATTTCAACTAAAATTGTATGTGAAATGTCCTCAAATCTTGTTTACCACTTTTCTCTTAAAAATTGTTAAATTTTGAATAACACTGGATTTGATATGATTTTTACAAATAATTGATTGAATAACACTGGATTTGATATGATTTTAAATGAGTTTATCTAAATCTCATATTCAATAACACCGGATTTTAGAAGGTAATTCAAAATCCTTATTTGAATAACAGGGGATTTTAAAAGAATTCTGAAATCTTATAAAATCCCTAATTCAATACACCCCCCTAAATCCAAATATGCGTGCTGGCGATTCTCTTAAATCTATAACCATATAAAGGACTTAAATGATCTAAATAAATATTAAAATAGTTGTATTAGGAGCCAAAATCTATATGTACGCATGTGAAATCCAATATTTTTTTTTTGGTAAAACAAAGGGGACAAAATCCCCTTTGATTAATTAAAAATAACTAAAAATTACATGCGAATTTGCCGTGGGATCGTGACCCCCCTAGCATCATCTATAACAATTGAAGAAACAATCTCCGGAGCGAACTCCAACAACAAAAAGCCTAATGGCAAAGAAAACGCATAGTTCGCTAACCCATCCGCTAGACGGTTAGCCTCCCTATACACGTGAGTAACTCAGACCACCCAGTCCCTTGATAAAAAGTCATGGCACAAACACACCAGGAACGACAGCGGATGAGAATCGATTATCCCTATCTTCAGAAATCCAACCACTATCTCGGAATCTACCTCCAGTACCAATCTCACAATCCTAAGGGTCCACGCAATGTAGAGTCCATAATACACTTCCCATAGTTCCGCTAACGGTGCTGAACATATCCCAATGTTAAGAGTAAAACCCCCACACCAATCTCCATGTTCATTCCTTAGCACTTCGCCCGCCGCGGCTAACCCTGGATTACCCCTCGACGCCTCATCCGTATTTAATTTAATCCAACCATCATCCGGCCGTGTCCAACTTATTAGTCTCTCCACTCTCCCTATCTGTGCCGGTCGAGAACCCTCCCCTCTAGCAGTAGTCACTGAAATCTCCTTAGCTAACTCTCTCAAGAACCGCACCCTATCACGACACTTTCCTGTGAAATCCAATATTTTGCAATGTATATCAATGTGTATCAACCGATAATGTTTCTTTGAAACCTTTGTGGCATGTACCAATCTAGAGATCCGACTAGTAATCTATTCAAATATTAGATGATATGTGCTGAACCAATCCAATCTAGGTTGTAGGTTTAAATGCAAATTAACTCAAGAATTCAAGAATGACGAAAAATATATGTGAGTTATTGTATTGATAAAAGTTGCGGATCCCATTCTAAAAGAGTTACATTGTGTATTTATATAATTACTAGATTTTGACCCACGCCAAGCGTGGGAATATAAATTTCAGTTTATTATAGAATAAAAATATATAATTTTACATCATGCATACCAAAAAAATATTAGATAAATAATTATGTCCACAAAAAAAATTATTCGATCGATTTTTGAATCTTGAGTGTCTTAATATGTGATAGGTTTTACGTTTTAAGTGTATACAAAATATAAAATGAAAGAAACTGAAAAGCGAATCATTATTTTATAATGTATGACAAAGAATGTAATCGAGTAATATACATCTTATATTTACAAAAATAAATATTTTTCAATAACTCTATAAAATATGTTTAAACCAAACTTTATCACTAACCAAAATATTACTAATTGAATTGGTTTGAGTTTTCTGGTATGGTAATAAATTTGGTAAGTATATATTTTTGTCATCAATAGCGCATATATATTATAAATATTGAAATATGTAGATATTTCCACCATGTCAAATTGAAATGTTTTGATTGGTTGATTTAATTAATGTGTTCCTTAATATCCTCTTTGAATGACACATATGATTAATATGTTCTTAAGAAGATTTTTAACTTTTAATGTCTCCTCAATTAATATATATAGTATGGGTCGGTTTAAATAAATTCAAAAAAATGTGAAAAAATCTCATAAAGTAAATTTCATTTTTAAGCTGATTATTTCATTTTTCCTCGGAAGGGACGTAGTAAATCCTCTATCCTGGCCGAACCACTACTCGGCGGTCCAGTCCGTGTATTTCCTTCTCGAATCTCTGAATCGGTAACGGGTGTTAAATCTAGTACGACCGATATGTGAATGTTTACCAAGTAGGTTTTGGGTCAGTGTAAAACAAACAAAAAATTGAATGTAAAACAATTTCTTTTTTTTTTTTTGAAGTTTCAGACTTCTACCACCACGAGTTCACGACGATGCAATCCCTAGCGAATTTCTACTTAGGACTCATCGGTTCTTCGTTGCTCCGTCGATAAGAGAATCGTCTCTAATCTCTTATTCCGATGCCCTGCGCCGATTTTCCTAAACGGAGTCACGGTGAGGATCCATAAGATTCATCGGCGAGATTTCTAAAGGTTAGAACAAGGTTTTTAAAAAAGGGAACTATATAGAATCGTCTCTGCATTTTCACCATTGTTGGGAAACATAGAAGAATAAAGATTAAAGGCTTTACAATCAAATTTCATCAACTAGCTTAAGCCCTCTGACTCTATCCTCACAATACTTTACAAAATGTGTGATTTTGATTGTCTTGGCTTGGCAACCAGAGAGTGGAGCTATAAGAAGAGAACACGGCTCCATCGACATGGCCTTAACACACGGTGGGTCACGAGCTATTCGGTTCCTTGGCTCGTATAGTATCCATGGCTTTAATCCTCCAAGACCTTGAGCTACGTATCCAAATGTAGACCTTGTGCTTGTTACAAGCTTATCAGTTAGGCTTAGGAGGTAGATCTCCGCGAGCGCCTTTTGGTCGTGAAGCTTCTTGTCTGTTTGTTGAACTCGGTTTTTCCCAGAACATGTTCTTTAAGGTATCAGAGTACTCTGGATGCAGAGATGTGACCAGGACAGCTTTACGTTTCGGGTTGCTTGATGTATTAGTGACTTGTGAGTCTTCTTGTGTAGCCAATTCAGGTAGCAGTTTCTCTCTTCGTGTACAGGTACGATCTGGTCCATCACGTGCTGGAAATATCCAGCGCCTCTGCCATAAACCCGTATTTGAATCCCGAGTGTTTCGTCTGCTCTTGATAGGTAAGCATTGTAGAATCTAGTGATCATACCCCACACTTGGTTTGTTGGGTGTAAAAGATACATACTCAAATGGTGGAAGACGGTATCTTTCTGCGGGAATAGCTTGCGTAGTTCGGTTTGAAAACTAGGGATCAACCAGAGAGATGGAACATAGTAAAGGTTGGATTTGACGACTAGCCAAGGGACTTTCCCGATGAAAGCTTGGTCTTCTTCACAGAAGAACATATAATCATGATCCCTTGAATCATGGAAGATATCAAGATAGAGATGTGACGGTATTGTAGTTGAGTTAATGGCATGATGATTTTTCAACATTGTTCCGTAACAATGCTCATGTTCCCGGTTGAAGGTATCTAACTGATCCGTCAATGGAAAATCGAATGGAAGTAACCAGGAAGTTTCTGGAAAAGGCTCGCAGAAGAGGTCACTTATATCGTTCTGTTGGTCAACAAGCATGACTCTCTGTGCCAAGAGAGCATAAAGAAAGACTGAGACCAGTGAGAGTATTCGGTTTCCCAGCCCAAACATAGGCATCCACACGACATACCGGCATTCATCACCGGAGCTTCTTGTATCGTTTTGACTAAGCTGATCTGTAGCTCTCTTGTAAGCATCTGTGCCTGGACCGCAACTCTTGTGAAGCATCTTGTAGCTTCTAAGCTTAGATACAAGATATCCAGATGGTTTGTATGGTGAAGGCTTGCGCAAAGACGACTGATGATACCTACTCAAGCAAGATTTCTCATCAAACTCTGTAGCAAGTAGGCCTCCTAGCAGTTTATCCCTCGGTTTCGTTGAATCATCTGAACCTTTTGAAGAACATAAAGAAAGAGAAATCAAGTGAGCATTTCTGTATCTTTTTTCCAATTTTTGAAATAAATTAACCCAAAAAGATGAAGGCTTTTGTTACCGGTCGTTGCAAGAATAGACTTTTGGCGGTTGAAGATGGTGGAGGATGGTAGTAGTAGCACCACGCAAAGTACTAAGCAGGTGGCGATTGTTATCGTGAGCTTCGTCATATGGGAGATCCTAAACAACATGTTTTCGTCCTGTTTCTACTTTGTTGTTTGTAATTGTATTAATATTGATTCTTGTTTGAGGATGAAAGAGACGGAAATGGACTGTCATGTTGTGACCATCAAGAGGTGAAGGCAAAGAGATCCACAAGGTATGCTTAATCTTCAAATGTACTGACAAATTAGCATCAAAGTCTATCTATAATCAGTTTTATGTCAAAATCTCGACCGTAAGAAGTTTAATGCATCACTTGTCGTGTAACATTTTTTGGATTGCTTTGTGAACTAACTCGTATTCTAATTAGACAAGTAAACTTTAGAATGTGACATTAACCCACACATATAGGTAACCTGATACATGAGTACTGGAAATTACTGTTTATTTGTTCCCCGCAGAATGGTTTCAACTTAAATTAACGCATTTTTTGTGGAAAATATAAAATTTGATTACTATTTGAGGGGGTTTGAGAGTTCTTAAGATTAAGTTACAATAAAATTTGGAAATTATTCAGGTTTTTAGGCAATGAAAATACAATCAAAGTTCATCAAAGATTCTCTATAAGCCTATAACTCTCCTGGGTGATCAAATAGCTTAAGCCCAGAAATACGATCCTCGCAAGGCCTTACGAAAGGCACAATTTTCCAGGTCTCATTTCCCTTTTTGGCTTTACAACCATTGAATGGAGGAGAATGAAAACAGGGCTCCATTGACATAGCCCTAACACATGGCGGATCAGGAACCGTATAGTTCTCTGGCTTATAGAGTATCCATGGCTTTATTCCTCCAAGACTTTGAGCAACATATCCGAATGTAGACCAAGCGCTTGTGACAATGTTATCGGTTAAGCTTAGTAGATACATCTCAGCGAACGCCTTTTGGTTGTGAAGCTTCTTGTTTCTTTGTTGGTGCATTTCTTGACTTGGCTGGTAAACTCCGATTACGTCTCCCGTGGAGCTCAGTCGTTCCCAATACACACTCTTTAGGTTATTAGAGTACTCTGGATTCAGGGATGTGACTAGAACAGCTTTAAGTTTAGGTGTTTTCGATATCTTCGTTACTTGTGATGATTTTTCTTGTGCAGCTGCTGCTTCAGGTAACAGTTTCTCTCTTTGTGTACAGGATACAATCTGATCCATTACAAGCTGGAGAAACCCCGCGCGGTGGAATACCCGTACTTGAATCCCGAGTCTCTCGTCTGCTCTGGATAAGTAAGCATTGTAGAATCTGTTGACCAATCCCCAAACTTGGTTTGTCGGGTGAATAAGATACCGGCCCAAGTGATGGAAGACGGTATCTTTCTGCGGGAATAGCTTGCTTAGCTCAGTCTGGAAACGAGGGATTAACCATAGGGACGGGATAAAGTAGTTGTCCGATTTCACAATCAGCCAAGGGATTTTCTGGATTAGCGATTGATCTTCTTCACAGAAAAACATCTGGTCATACTCCGTGTAATCGTGAACAAGATGGAGGTAAAGGTATGATGGGAATCTTTCTGTAGAGGAGTTAATCGCGTGACGCTTCAACATGTTACCGTAAGAACGTGGTGAGCGCAAGTGAAACTTATCTAACTGATCCGTCAATGGAAAATCTCGAGGAAGTAACCAGGAAGTACTCGGAAAAGGCTCGCAGAAGAGGTCGCGTATATCGTTCCGTTGGTCAAGAAGCATGACTCTATCTGTCAGGAGAGCATAGAGGAACACAGAAACCAGAGAGAGTATTCTGTTTCCAAGGCCAGACAATGGAACCCAAACAATGTATTGGCATAATTCACCAGAGCTGCTTGCAAGCTCGTCGTGACCAAGCTTCTCTATTGCTCTCTTGTAAGCTTCTGTTCCTGGACCGCAATTCTTGTGAAGCATCTCGTAGCTTCTTAGCTTAGAGACAAGATATTGGCAAGGCTTGTATGGTGAAGATTTGCGATACAACGAAGATTGGTACCTACTCAAGCAAGACTCTTCTTCAAAGTCAGTAGAAAGAAGCCCTCCTTGTAGTTTATCCCTTGGATTTTCAGAATCTTTTGAACCTATTATTACTAGAAAATGAAGCAAATGAGCATTGTTTCTTTCAAAGGAACAGAACGCGAGATCGATAAATGATAATCATACCGGTTGTAGTAGCATTAGGTGGGTCAAGATCCAGTGACCGGCCATTAAAGATGTTAGAGAATGCATGTAGAAGCATGGTGCAGAGTACAAAGCAAGTAATGAATGTTCTGGTGGACTTCATTTAAGACTTGCCAAAGATCTGTAAGGAAGCTAATGTCTTCTCTGTTTTGACTCTGATACATTCTCTGTTTATATATCATGGTCAGTTATGTTAGTTGAAAGCGAGGGAAATGGACTCACCCTCTTAGTTTTTTTGGTTTTCCATTTTTTAAATCAATTTTCTTATGGGAAATATTCAAAAATATCAAATATAATATGGATTTTACAATTAAGTTTTGCCTTGTAGTGACGAGTTTGGAGAAGAGGGGACATCAAAAGTTAAAAGGAAAAACTATTGAAAAGGTCTTGTTTTAATCATATGTTAGTTCACATGTTTACTATCAAAAATTTATTTATATGAACATTACGATATTGAAATCTTAACCTTAAATACCTTATATTACATAATAACTTGTCTTTTTCAGAACTAAAACACACACAAACAGTCAAAACCCAGTCACTACATTTGGAATCCATTTGGTCCCACATTTCAATCAGAAACTAACTAGTCCAAAGTGTACTTTGATCATCATTATTACCAGATTGAGTGTATGTGACCACAACCATAACATGTAACATTTTGAGCGTTTTGTGGACAAATCAAAATTAAATGAGAGTTATTTAGTTTTCAAATACATAATTTGGTTTAAGAATATAACAAGCAACACATATAGAGAAACGCAACTAGTCATTGTAGTCAAAACTGATTATTTCGAGCTTAAGCAAACTTTGATGATTATTTGGAGTTTTTAGGAATGAACATATGATCAAAAGTCATCCACTAGCTTGAGCCCTCTGTACCTATCCTTACAATACTTAATAAAAGGGGTAATTTTGATTGTCTTGGCTTGACAACCAGAAAGTGGAGCTATAAGAAGAGAACATGGCTCCATCGACATGGCTCTAACACACGGGGGATCAGGAGCTATATTGTTCCTTGGCTCGTATAGTATCCATGGCTTTAATCCTCCAAGACCTTGAGCTACGTATCCAAATGTAGACCTTGTGCTTGTCACAATCTTATCAGTTAAACTCAAAAGATAGATCTCCGCGAGCGCCTTTTGGTCGTGAAGCTTCTTGTCTGTTTGTTGAACTTTTTCTCCACTCGGCTGATAAACTTCGATTATCTCTCCTGTCGAACTCGGTGATTCCCAAAACATGTTCTTCAAGGTATCAGAGTACTCTGGATGCAGAGATGTGACCAAGACAGCTTTAAGTTTCTTGCTTCTTGATGTATTATTAGTGACTTCTTGTGTAACCAATTCAGGCAAAAGTTTCCCTCTTTGTGTACATGATAAAATCTGGTCCATGACGTGCTGGAAATATCCGGCAGGCGTGCCAAACACTCGTATTTGAATCCCGAGTGTTTCGTCTGCCCTTGATAAGTAAGCCTCGTAGGATCTAGTGACCATACCCCAAACTTGGTTTGTCGGGTGAAAAAGATACCGACTCAAATGGTGAAAGACGGTATCTTTCCGCGGGAATAGCTTGATTAGATCGGTTTGGAAGCTAGGGATCAACCATAGAGATGGAACATAGTAAAAGTTGGATTTGACTACTAGCCAAGGAACATTCCTAATGAAAGCTTGGTTTTCTTCACAGAAGAACATAGAATCTTGATCCCTTGAATCATGGAAAATAACAAGATATAGATGTGACAGCATTGTAGTCGAGTTAATGGCATGATTCTTCAACACTGTTCCGTAACAACGCGGGTGTTCACGGTTAAAGCTATCTAACTGATTCATTAATGGAAAATCGAGAGGAAGTAACCAAGAAGTACCCGGAAAAGGCTCGCAGAAGAGGTCAGTTATATCGTTCCTTTGGTCAACAAGAAGTACTCTATCTGTCAAAAGAGCATAGAGAAACAGAGAGACCAGAGAAAGTATTCTGTTTCCAAGTCCAAACATAGGCGTCCACACAACGTACCGACATTCGTCACCAGAGCTGATTACACCGTTGTGACCAAGTTTCTTTGTTGCTTTCTTGTAAGCATTTGTGCCTGGACCGCAACGTTTGTGTAGCGCCTCGTAGCTTCTAAGCTTAGAGACAAGATATTCGGAAGGCTTGTGTGTTGAAGCTGCTTTGCGCAAAGACGACTGTTGATGTCTACTTAAGCAAGATTCTTCATCAAAATCTGTAGCAAGAAGTCCTCCTTGCAGTTTCTCCCTCATTGTTTCAGAATCATTTGAACCTTTTCAACAACATGAAAGACAGAGAAGTCAAGTGAGCATTTTGTTTTTGTTTTGCCAAATTTTTGGGCGTTTCGGCTTATTCGTACCCACTCTGGGCAACTGCGAAAATTCCTACCTAAAGTTTGAGACAGTGCATCCACATAACCGAACTCATATAAATTCCAAATTTCCTTAACATGTTTTATGAGATAAATTAACCCAAATGTAAGATATGAATTTTACGTACCGGTGGTTGTAAAATAAGACTTGTGGCGATTGAGGATGTTGGAGGATGGTAGTAGTAGTAGCACCCAGAAAAGTATTAAGCAAGTGGCGATTGTTGTCGTTAGCTTCATCATACAATGGAAATTGACTTTCATGTTGTGACCACGGACCACCATCACACAAGAGGTGAAGGAAACGAGATCTAAAATGTATATGCATGAATCATTTTTCTTTAAAATCTTAAAAGGTTTGAACAACATATTACATTATGGTAACAAATTTTTCATGAATATATTATGGAAACAATTAATTGCAAAAAAAAAATGTTTTAGAAAATTATTTTAAAATGCATCGTTTCGAGGCCAAGGGCCCAAGAGATTTATAAACAAAACAAGAAGTTGTTCTCATACATATCATTATTCATGAACAGTCTTGATTACATTCATGTTTCAAAGGACATACGCAAATCTGCACTTGGACGAAGCTCTTGGTAACATTTGCAGATCCGACTCGAGTTTCGCCTTTCTTCTTTTACCTGTTACCGAAGAATGAATTTCCACAAGCACAAGACATGACAAATTCCCAAGGATATACTTCATTTGTGTCAAATCTTCTTGAGTACCATGGTACTCGGTTATCTTTAGGACCTGTAAAGGACACGACGATAGGAAAGAATACTCCGACACGCAGTGGCAAAGATCGCCCCATGCCGCAGTGGTAAACCCCCTATAGTGTAGGGCACCCTGAAACAAGATGGGAAGGATTAGAGATTCAAGTTTTACAAAGTATCCTCCAATGAACTTTTGGGGTTTCGATCGTACCTCGATGGTGAGAGTCTTCAGATTTGGTGATTTCTTTACCAGAACTTTCAGAGGAAACCAACATAGGTTAGATTGGTTAACTGATAAATGAGACAGCTTTTCAAACACTGGGAGTGCTTCACGGAAGACAAAAAACATCTGAAACCACAAGAAAATCAATCCATATTTGATCAAATCCTCAAGAAGCGTAAGAAATATCACGCAAGATTTTGATTCTTATACCTCAAACAACATAATTAACATTTAATTACCTCTAATGTTTCCTTTGAATCCAAGTTGAGAATCTCAACATTTTTTAACCCATCAAGAAGATTGGTTAGACGGAAACGTGTTGCATCGTCTTCACTCCATACAAAATTCTCTTGCGGACAAAGATGGATCTTAGCTTCAGTAAGGGAGTTGAGATTAACATTTAGATACTCTTTTGGAACATAATTAGAGCACTCAAAGTAAACAAGACCCGGAGTATCAAAACTAATGCTCTTGAAATCAGTGTCATCATAATCATCCCACTCATGACGTATAATAGTGAGTCTCTTAAGACAAACTAGCCACAGCGCGAGACCATTTCCAATTTTCCCAGTTCACACCACTCAAGATTAATTCTTCAAGCACAGGAGACGCATCAAGAAGCGTTTTTTTTAAACGCACAACAACCGCCAAACTCATAGAACATAACGTTATAGAAAAAGAGCGTCTTGAGAGACGGAAGATTAACATTCCTAGGGAGAATGTCAACAGTGAAATCAGAGCCTAGTGACAGTTTAACAAGTGTCTTGCAAGTGAAAACTTCAAAAGGAAGTGAATAATACTCTTCTTCACCATTTATCCATAGATCAAGATCCAACACACCGCGTTCCAGAACGTGACGTAAACAAGCGTTGATACGATCGTACTGATCAGGCTCAATTTCAACAGACCACCACTTTAGAGAGAAGTTCTTTACACGGGAACTCGGTGGTAGAGACGATAAGCCCTCTGCAAAATCCTTAAAACTCTCTCCATTTTCAACAGAGACATCAAAGCGAAGACCTTGTATGATGGTTATCAGATTTTGCCACCTCTTCGAGAGAAGTTTTGTGAAAGCAACCTCCTTTGCCGATAGAAACGACCCAATGTGGCAAATTATCTCGTCGGGTAGATTGCTGATTCTATCCATTTGCCCCTTTTTCCAAAACCCTAAGAGAACCCTTTTCACTACTCAGAAAAACCAGATAATCCAAAAACAATAACAGATCCAGACGAAATGACGAAATTTCCGATCAATTCTTCACTAATGATACCTTAGTGAAACGAAATTGCATCTTCAACGAGGAACTAGAGCGAAGTTTGGAGCTGATCGTATTCGCAAACCCTAGAAATCCCTTCTTCACTCAGGGAACACTAAATAAGCCCCAGTAACCTCTTCGTATGCACTACTACCACTTTTTTTTTCGGGTGAGAAATTCCTCTCTGCGCATGACTACACCGTGTTAATTGAATTCATCCACTGTAAACGTGCCACGTATGTACTCTGAATTCATTTGGCTTTAATTGGTTTGCTTTGGATCGGTTTTCAAACTAAAGCTGATTAATCAGAGTCAAATTGAGGATACGACAACGTTTTAGGGTTTGAAATTGTTTCTTTCTCTTTTTTTTTCTTCTTCTTGTAAATGGCACAAATTTATTATTGCTTGTTTTAATGCAAAAATAATGAACTTAGAAGAAGATGAAGGATTTACAATTAAAACTAGGCTGGGCCATTCGGTTAACCAATCGATTTTTGGTTTGGGTAATTCGGGTTTTCGGGGTTATGAATATAAAAACCATTCGGGTTTTATAAAAAATAGATGAGAGCCCGCGTATACGCGCGAGTATGGTTGATTGCTAATATTAATTTGAAAACTGGATATACATCATCAATAGAATATTTTTGTGTGTTTCAACTCGCACCAATCTTATGTGCTGTTTCTTTTCCTTCATCTTTGTTGCAAGATATTTAAATAAATTTTCAAAGGCAATCTATTTATGTTGTAAAGAGTTTTTTAATATCCCTCAACACACAACACTCAACTCTCCCTGTACTTACACATATCTTCTCTGATGATTCCTTTATCGAGGTCGTCTATTGGCAGAAACTCTAGTTTCGACTTACATTTCTTTACTCGAATAGCATAAGATCATATTAGTAATAGTTTCAATTACAGTTAGCCAAAACAGAGAATGGTTTACTTTTGTGAAGATACTAATGTTATCCCAGAATGTTGGCCTTCAATTATATAGTAGATTCAGTTCGGATTCGGTTCGGTTAGGTTCGGGTTAGAGTCGGTTTTGGGATTGAAAACCGAAACTAACCAAAATATTTTTGGATTCGGTTAATTTCGATTTTTGAATCCTAAAAATCTGAACAAGCCGAAAATTACCCGAAACCCCGAATAAACCAAAAATAACCCAAAAAAACCGAATATAAATTCGGAATACCCGAACAAAACCGAAAATAACAAAAAATAATCATAATTAACTCACGGGTTTTTGTGTACAACATATAAATTTCGGGTTATTTTGTTAACCACGGGTATACCCAAAACCAAAACCGAAACCGAAACCGAAACCGAAATCCAAGAGTAATGGAAACCATTCAGGCTTTAGATAAAAACCGTATCCCAACCGAACCCGGTTTTTCGGTTTGGGTTCGGGTTTGGTTTTCGGTTTATATGCCCAGGCTTGATTCAAAACCCGTCTGTGGAATCAACTAGCTTAAGCCCCGCGGTCCGATCCTCGCAATACCTAACAAAAGGGGTAATGTTCACCGTCTTAGCTTGACAACCATAGAGCGGAGCTCTAAGGAAACATGGCTCCATCGACATGGCCCTAACACACGGTGACTCAGGAGTTGTGTGGTTGTTTGGCTTGTATAGTATCCATGGCTTTAACCCTCCAAGACCTTGAGTGATAACGGAATAGTGATCGGGAAATCGATCGGAGAAATTCAATAGAAAGATAACGGAAAACGCCGTTCCTAAAACAACGGAATCCGACTCACCGACTGGATCTCCTCGACGGAATCCCCAGTACACCGGTGATCAGAGATGATTGTTCATCAAACAATCCCAAAGAAAAACGTTTACAAAACAAAGAGAAAATAACAAATTCTGAATTTTTGATTATTAAAAACCAATCTCCTTTTGCTTTCCTTATACGCGATTCCATAAGCTCCAAAATGATCTCAACCATTGGATATCACTTCTAATCTCCACCGTCCACGTGTCTTTGATGAATCACCTCTTTTTCCTATAACATTGAGCAACGTATCCGATCGTAGATGAATCGCTAGTTACAAGTTTATCGGTTAGGCTTAAGAGGTATATACATCTCCGCGAGTGCCTTTTGGTCGTGAAGCTTCTTATCTGTTTTGATATACATTTCTTGGCTTGGTTGGTACACTTGTACAATGTCTCATGTCAAACTCGGTCTTTCCCAAAACATGGTACTTAGTTTTTCTGAGTACTATGGATACAGAGATGTGACCAGAACAGCTTTAAGTTTCGGGGCTTTTCGATGTATTAGTAGTGTGACTTGTGATTCTTCTTATGAAGCTACTTCAGGTAAAAGTTTCTCTCTTTGTGTACAAGCTAGGATTTGGTCCATGACGCGTTGGAGATATCCAGCGGGCTTTGTAAGAACTTGTACTTGAATCCCGAGTGTTTCGTCTGCTCTTGATAAATAAGCATTGTAGTGATCATATATACCCCAAACTTGGTTTCTCGGGTGAAAAAGATACCGACTCAAATGGTGGAAGACGGTATCTCTCTGCGGGAATAGCTTGATTTGCTCGGTTTGGAAAGTTGGATTCAACCATAGAGATGGAATAGCGTTGAAGACCAACCAAGGAACTTGACTTATGAGTTCTTGATCTCTTTCACAAAAGAACATCATGATCTTTGTAATCATGAATAAGATAAAGACAGAGGTAGGAAGGGATCTTTTCTTTTGTAGCACGATTACTCAACATTGTTCCGTAACAACGTGATTGTTCGCTGTTGAAGCTATTTAACTGAAAATCCAGAGGAAGTAATTTCATGCGGGCTTTTCCGATTCGATTACTCTCAAATGTGAGAGGTTCCATTCGAAGAGCACCACCTTCTTCGCGATTGTACGTGGTTCCTGCATTTGCCTGGACAAACCCTAAAATCTCACACTCGGAGCAAGTGAAAGGAGTTAAATTTGATTGTAACGCATTGGATTCAAATGAAATTAGGGTTCTTCGAGATAACCCTTATCTTGCTTATGTGCTTTTGGTCAAGGCATATCGTAAAGTGGTATGCGGTTTATGCAATGAGATGAAGATAGACGCCGCTGAACAACTTTTTCTTGAAATGGAAGAACGTAGGATTGATCCGGATTTTATGAAGAGTCTATCCCACTATTAACAGGTCGTGTTAGGATGTGGAAACACAATTATAGGTCTTGAGAACAGAGTTGTGCATAGGCATCAATGACACATGAAGTAATCTATCTCCAGATAGCCTTATTTGATTGTATCTTCATGACACATGAGGCAAATGTAAAGTGCTAATTATTATAAACCAAACAAAAGCCTTGTAAGATTGCTTAATAACAAATTGCTTCTATGCATTAGCATATTAATAAACAGTAAGATCTACAATTAGCATACAAACACGACTCTTTTCTGCATTTTATAAACCAAACCTGAGCTAATTATTATTATTAAACGAAAATGAAAAGAAAGGTAGCCTTGATCCTCTGTTTTAATAACTCAGTGATCCAATAAATAAGCTAATAAACAAGAATATCTATAACTCATCAAATAGCTTAAGCCCATCGTTCTCACGATCCTCGCAATGTTTTACAAAAGGAACCACCTTCCCCGAGTTAGTTCCCCAATCGGCGTCACATCCATGAGACGGTGGAGTAAGATGACAAGGGTCCATCGACGTGGACCGAACACAAGGCGGATCAGGAGCTGTTGGACCTGTTGGCTGATAAAGTAACCATGGCTTTAACGCTCCAAGACTATGAGCAACATATCCAAATGTAGACCTCGCGCTCGTCACAATGTTATCGGTTAAACTCAATAGATACATCTCGGCAAGCGCCTTTTGGTCGTGAAGCTTCTTGTCTGTTTGTTGAACTCTTTCTCCACTCGGCTGAAAAACTTCGATTATATCCCCCGTCGAACTCGGTTTTTCCCAAAACATGTCCTTTAAGGTATCAGAGTACTCTGGATACAGAGACGTGACAAGAACGGCTTTATGAATCGGGCGTGTCGATATATTGAGTTTTGACTCTTGTTGTGTAGCTGCTTCAGGTAAAAGTTTCGCTCTTCGTGTACAAGATACGATCTGGTCCATTACGTGCTGGTAATACCCGCCTCGATCGCTGAAAACCCGTATTTGAATCCCGAGTCTTTCGTCTGCTCTGGACATGTGAGCATTGTAGTATCTTGTTATCAAGCCCCAAACTTGATTCGTCGGGTGGAAAAGATACCGACCCAAATGGTGAAAGACGGCTTCTTTCTGCGGGAATAGCTTCGTTAGCTCGGTTTGGAACGTTGGATTCAGCCATAGAGACGGAACAAAGTAGACATTGACTTTCACAAGCAACCAAGGGACTTTGTTGATTAAAGATTGATCCTTTGGGCAAAAGAACATCTTGTCATTATCTCTTGAATCATGGAGAATGTGAAGATACAAATGCGCCGGTGTTGAGTTCGCGTTAATGGCGTTATTGTTCAACATTGTTCCGTAACAACGAGAGTATCCCATGCTGTAGCCATCAAGCTGTTTCATCAATGGAAAGTCAAGAGGAAGTAGCCATGAAGTACCTGGAAACGGCTCGCAAAATAGATCGCTCATATCTTTGCTTTGATCGACAAGAATGATTCTATCGGTCAACATAGCATAGAGGAAGACAGAAGCAATAGTAAGGATTCTGTTTCCGAGCCCGTAACTTGCGATCCAAACAATGTATTTGCATTCTCCATCATATTTTTGATCATGGCTAAGCTTCTCTGTTGCTTTCTTGTAAGCATCCGTGCCTGGACCGCAACGCTTGTGAAGCGCCTCGTAGCTTCTTAGCTTAGAGACAAGATATTCAGAAGGCTTATACGGCGAAGCCTTTCGATACAACAAAGATTGATGATATCTACTCAAGCAAGATTCTTCGTCGAAATCCGCTGTTAATAGCCCTCCTATCAATTTATCACCCAATCTTTCGGATTCCTTTGAACCTATTACAAGAAAAACAAACATTTTAAGTCAAATGAAGCAAAGTTCTGAGTTAGCCAAAAAAAAAAAAACACATACGTTGCAGGTAGTTGAATATCATAATAATAGAATTAAATCAAAATATTTGTAATGATGATGTAATTGACGGAAAAAAACAAAAGATTGATCATTTTTGTTTACCGTTGTTTGTAGCATCAAGAAGTTGGTTATTGAAGTTGTTTGAGAATGAGAGTAAGATTACAGACCAAATTAGTAAACCACTAAAGATGACTGAAATGAGAATTTTCATCTTCAAGCCCAAAGCCCTGAAAACTTCGCCGGAGATCTGAAAGATGTGATACATGTTGACTTTAGTTTGATCAAGTTTATAACTTGAAGATGATTCAAAAAGAGTTATATATCTAGCGTGATTACAACTCTTATTATGATTTCATGTTAAAGAAACTACAAAAAAAGTGGTTTTGAATATTCTAATGCATCATTGTGAAGTTGTGACTATCAACGAACTCCGAACGTGACTACACTTTTGTTTAATATAAATAAAAGTCTTGATCGTAGGTAATCATCAAGTTGTATTCGTATACTATAATTGAGAAAGAAATGGCCAATGAAAGAGTTGTTTTGAATAAGCAACAAAGTGTTTTGTAATATTGAAAACTTGGAATCTATACAATATACATCACATGTCATGTATTATTTCTTTGGATTTGACAAATCATATTCGTTATTTATTTATTTTATCAAAATATTTTTTACACCAGATCCGAAACCTCGCATTGTTGACTAAGAAAAATTAAAGTAAACGTGTGGTTTATATTATCTAATTGATAGGCAAAAACTCGAGACAACTTGTTTATGAAATGAGGACCCTATCAAACATGACTTGTATAGTTTTTTTTCTTTTTAGAGTCGTTACTCTGTTTCCAACGGTTTGAAACGGAAAATCTAAACTCATGGTTAATTACGATTGATGCCACTAGGCCTTTAAACAATTAAGCCCAATATTAAGAGCTAAAAGCCTAGCCTGACCTTTCACTAAACCAACCGAAATCGAAGACTAAACCAGCTTGAACCAAAGAAAGAAATCCACGTCATTTTACAACCATAGATTTAAAGACATGATGTTTAGGATATTTTTCTATTTATAAAAGAATCTTTTTCTTATAAGAATTTTTTTTTTTTTTTTTTTTGATAAACAACGAATGTTATATGTTCTTGTTTTTTTTCAGTTTTTGATAAATTAATGTTATATTTTTTTAAAGGAAATCAATGTTATATGTTACAGTACATATTGATTTTTGTTCCTAGAGTTTTTTTTTTATCATTTGTTTTGGAGCATGAACTTTTTGAACAGGCTCCGTTACGTTCTATACTGTATAATCTTGTAGAATCGGTATAACGAAGTACGTACCTTTATGCATTGATCGAGTGGTGTTGCTTGAATTGTTCTTTGATTAAATGTTTGTTCTCCAACAGATGAATCAAATGTCTGCTTGGTACCCATAGTGTTCATATTAAAAAAAACCAAAAACCAAAAACAAAAAAAATTATGAAAACACATATAGCTTAAGAAACCTTCATAAACACAAGAACCCAGGTTTTAGCTTTACCCCAACAAAAATGTTTTTAGTCAAAAAAAAAGAAGGAAAAACACAGCATTGAAAACAAAGAAGAAGAAAGAGGTGAGTAAAAATAAAAAAGTAGAACAGAGAATTTTGCTTTCTCAAAAGTTCTTATATAAATTAGTCTATAAACGTATATTGTATTTATGGCAATTGGATGTCAATCTGCAAAAATGAAAAATGCTTATATTTTAATAAGGTATTATTAACAACAGGTAAGGTAATATTGACTATTTTCAAGAAACAATGTAAGCTGATTATTTCCATATATTTGTTAGCATATATTCACACAATACACGTAGGTCAATAGTAATAACTAAATTTTCCATAGATAGCTTAATGGTTTTAATGAAATTTAAATTTTAAATTTTGTGATATGCATTGACGGTTTAATAGGTAAGAACTTACTAAGAAGCTAATATAGACTATGTTATAGGAATATAAAGGTAATCTAATTTTTCAATATATGTAGGTCCACATACTCAATAGTCAATAGTATTGAGTATTAATATGTTTTCAGATAAAACTTGATGGGTGAAATTAAAATTGGAAAATAAAATGTAAATTTAAACTTTACATACAAGATTCTCTCTGTTTCTATAACTCCTCTTTGATATCATCAAATAGCTTAAGCCCATCATGCCAAAGATCCTCACAATGTCTCACAAAAGGAACAATTTTCGCTGAGTTAATTCCCCTTTTAGCGTCACATCCATGACTCGGAGGAGTAAGGTAACAAGGCTCCATAGACACACCTTTAACACATGGTGGATCAGGAGCTTCGCCTCTCACTGGCAAATAAAGAAGCCATGGCTTTAATCCTCCAAGACTATGAGCAACATATCCAAATGTAGACCTCGCGCTTGTCACGATGTTATCGGTTAAACTCAAAAGATACATTTCCGCAAGTGCCTTTTGATCGTGAAGCTTCTTATCTGTTTGTTGAACTCTTTCTCCACTCGGTTGATACACTTGTACAATGTCTCCTGTCGATGTCGGACGTTCCCAATACACGTTCTTGAGGTTATTGGAATACTCTGGATACAGAGATGTGACTAAAACAGCTTTAAGTTTCGGGGTTTTCGATGTATTAGTAGCGAGATTTGATTCTTCTTGTGAAGCTACTTCGGGTAAAAGTTTCTCTCTTTGTGTACAAGATATGATCTGGTCCATGACGTGCTGGAAATATCTAGCACGTCTGCTGAAAACCCGGATTTGAATCCCGAGTGTTTCGTCTGCTCTCGATAAGTAAGCGTCGTAGGATCTTGTGACCATACCCCAAACTTGGTTTGTCGGGTGAAAAAGATACCGAGCCAAGTGGTAAAATACGGTATCTTTCTCCGGGAAAAGCTTGATTAGTTCGGTTTGGAAAGCTGGATTTAACCATAGAGATGGAATAAAGTAGACATTGGCTCTAAAAATCAACCAAGGGACTTTATCGATTAACGTTTGATCCTTTTCGCAGAAAAACATCTTATCTTGATCCCTTGAATCATGTAGGTTATGAAGATATAGATGAGGCGGGATCGAAGTCGAGTTAATGGCTTGATTGATCAACATTGTTCCGTAACAACGAGAGTATCCCTTGTTGTAGCTATTTATCTGACTCATCAATGGAAAGTCTAGAGGAAGTAACCATGAAGTACCCGGAAAAGGCTCACAGAACAAATCGCTTATATCTTTGCGTTGGTCTAGAAGAACGATTCGCTCGGTCAAGAGAGCATAGAGGAACACAGAAGCAATAGTTAGTATTCTGTTTCCAAGCCCGTAATCAGCGATCCACACAATGTATTTGCATTCACCAACAAATTTGTTTGCATAATTTCCATCAGTGTGATTAAGCTTCTTTGTTGCTTTCTTGTAAGCATTTGTGCCTGGACCGCAACGCTTGTGGAGCATCTCATAGCTTCTTAGCTTAGAGACAAGATATTGAGAAGGTTTGTATGGTGAAGTCTTGCGATACAAGAAAGACTTACGGTACCTACTCAAGCAAGAATCCTCATCGAAATCAGCGGTTAAAAGCCCTCCTAATAGTTTATCCCTCGGTTTTTCGGAATCCTTTGAAGCTATTACAAGAAAATAAAATATCAAGTCAAAAAGAAGCATTTTCTAAATAAGAGACTCAAAAGATGAATGATCATTATTACCGTTGATTGTAACACCAAGATGCTGGTGTTTGAAAACGTTGGAGAATGATAGTAACATCGCTGACCAAAGTAACAAGCAAGTGACAATTGTTATATTGAGCTTCATCTTCATACCCAATTCCCAGAGAAACTTCATTGGAGATCTAATTGATGATACACAGTGACATTTCTATGGATTTTAGTTTCAATTATTATTAGGAGTTATTAAAGAGTAAGGAACTCTTATTGTGGCCAAGTCAAAGAAACTTGTCCGTTTATAAAATATTCTTAATGTGTTTGGGTGTGAAAATAGACAAACTCTGAAAGTGACTCCAATACTTTTTCTAATCATTAATTCATATATTTGTTGCAATAAACAATTTGATGTAGGTGCTGATATTTGGTTTATGTGAGCAATCAAGTGATTAATTTAACGAAAAATGGCAATCAAGAGTGGTATGTTTAAATAGCAAGAAGCATTGTGATGTGGAAATCTCAACGATACATTATTTGTCATGTAGCTTTTCTCAACTGTCTTGTGAAGAAATCACATTCATATCTTTTTGATTTAATCATATTCAATTTGGTTTTCCAATTTGTACTTTACAATAAGGTTTAGTTTCGGTTTGTTCTTTAATTCCGGGTTTTGAGATGTTATACCAATCGACCCCAAAACCAACAAAATGAGAAAACAAAGGGACAACATATTTCTAACCAAATTGCAACTACCATCCAATAAAATGAGAAAACAAAACGACAACGTGGTTATAGCAAAATTAGTTTAAAAAGATGTTGTTACTTACTAGTATGATCATAATACTACTTGTTCATTAGAATCATTACCAAAGCTAGGGCTGAACTTGAGTTATTCTTTAACATTTTTATTAAGTAGAGAAGGTAAGCAAGAACATTTTCACATTTTACCACTGCAATACTCAAATTGATCGTTCACAAAATAAATTAAGATGCCAATCATAGATAAAATAGCTAAATTCCGGTATAAATAAAAAACTAAAATATAATACTAGTAGAAACCTACAATTTATGTTTGCTCATGGGGTATTGAGTTGAATATCTTTTGAAGTTCATTTGGAAGAATTGGATGCGTTTCTTCTCGCTGGTGGCTTTCCTCTTCCTGGTTTTCATCGCCTTCTCCCGATTCACTACTATCTTTGGTGTTCGTAGTGATTGTGTTTCATCAGTTCTGTCGGCTATGTCTTTTTGGTCCATGTCTCTTACTCTTAAGAGTTGTGTTTGTCCTTCTTTGTTCAATATTTTAGATTGTGTTTGTATTTACCAGCGTTTCTCTTGTTTGGGTCTTACCTCCCGGTAGTCTTTCGAGTTTTGCTTCCCTTGTTTGAGCTTAGTTTTCGAATTGATTCATTTTCGTGCTAGTATGGCTACGACTATCTTTCGTTATGTAACACCAATTTTATTTCTATTGTAATTGATTTTGATGACAACAAAAAAAAAAGTAAAGTAGAATACCTACAATCAAAAATGTTTTTTAGGAGAAAGAAAAACATCAACATATAAAACGGATATTTATTTTAATTTAATAGATTTTATAATTGTAAGTGTTTCAACTTTCAACATAACGATATTCTCAAAAAAAAGGTAAACTTACAAAAGACTTTTTTTAATTGTTTAGATTATTTTTCTCAAAAAATAATCGAATTTTATTAGATTACTCCAACGAATTTTATTTTGCTACAAAAAAAATCTCAAACATATGTAACTCATTTTATAATTTTGTTTTTTTATCGTAGCAAATTAATAATTAAATAAATTTAAGATAAATTTTTAAAAAAAATTGTAAAAGGAAAGGGTTTTTGAGGGGTTTTTAACATAAAAGTTGCGAATTGCGTTTACACATCTCTTTACCACCGAGAAACGTAAAACCCTAAAACCCAATCTTCCCCCCAAATCTCCGATTTCCATTAGATCCGATCTCGCAGCTCAGGGCAAAAAATGGGGAGCGTATCATCCACCGATCCGAAGACGGAGGATTCCGTTTCCGATTCCCAATCTCAAAACAACCAATTCCCGTCAGAGAAACTCGGCGATTCATCACCGTTGGAGAAACCTGGAGATTCAGAGAAACTTGGAGATTCATCAACTGTTTATAAAGATCCAGTAGAATCCGGATCTCCGAATGAAGAAGTTTCGGATCTTCCAAAGGAAGGAGACGCAGATGGAGAAGGAGAATGTGGGTTTTGCTTGTTTATGAAAGCAGGTGGTTGCAAAGACACGTTCACTGCTTGGGAAGTTTGCGTTGAGGAAGCTGAGAAGAACAAAGAAGATATCGTCACTAAGTGTATGGAAGTTACTTCGGCTCTGAAGAAGTGTATGGATGCTAACTCTGATTACTATCAGCCGATTCTCGCTGCGGAGAAAGCTGCTGAAGAACAGGTCAAGAAGGAGCTTGAAGCCGAGAAGAAGATCTCTGAAGAGGAGGTCGCTGAGAAGAAGCAAGATTGAGAGGATTTAGGTAATTTTTTATGGTTTCTTTTGTTTACTGGAATATCAAAGTATTGGATTTGGGGATAAAATTGTTCTTTAGAAGATTCAAAACTTATATAAGATCGAACCATTGATGTTCGAGTTTCTTCCCTAATGAATATGTGCCATTTTGTGTGCAAATAAGTCGATTGATTGTGTGATCAATTTTTTTGCTGTGAATGAATGAGTCTTCTTCTGATATGCCTTAAAGGTCATTACTTTGAAGCTCCTGGTGGCCTGAGAGGAAAGAGAATTTCGCCCGAGGAACCAGTGAAGAAATCTTGTGTTCTTTGTGAATTTGCTAAGCTAGTTCTTGGATTTGAATGTGATTTTTGGCTTTTGTATCAGAAAAGGTTACACCTTTTTCTAGTCGTTGCTTTTGGTTCTTGCATTTTTCTAGTTTGTGTGAAGATCAAGTTGAAATTTTGTTACTTGTTTGTTGTATCACTTTGTGATTAAGATTCACTAGTATTTGTTTTCCTGCTTTAATCCCATATCGACTAGATTATGTATTGGTTGAAGTCTCCTCGAATCAAACCCTTTACGAAATCGGAAGACGAAATTCTTTACAAGTTCCAATTTTTCCCGGTATATGTCGTGTTTATCATTTGTAGGGAGAGATGGGACATTACATCAGCCTCTATAGATGACCATGTGATTCTTTTCTTACCTATATCAATAATGGTTTTGACAATGATGCTTAAGGAGAGCTTAGTTGTTTTAGCCACCAAGAATGACTTGACTTTTATGCTGATTTGGTCATTTATTGGGTTTTAGCAGAAGTATTTTGCTTTGAATGACAATTCAAAGTCTGCATTGTCTCTGCATAATTTTCTGCTTAGATGAATGTCAAAATTTATCTTGTTAGTATGTTTTTGAAAAGATATGATCGGTGTGACAGAGTCTTCCTCAGCACATTTTACATTCTTGTTCAACGTGTGTTTGGTTGGGAACTAGGTTCAGAGTCAAACTCAAGTTAGGTACCAAGGGCAAAGTTGAATAGAAAGAATCATATAAAACTGAAATGAAGACTTTGAAGAATAGTATTGTATGTTCTTTACATGATTTACCACAAGAGATCCAATCTTATGTAATATGCATCCCTACATTTCTCATTTAGGCGACAAAAAAAGGAAAAGAAATTGTAACAGTTTGATGAACTTTAGTAGCTAAAAAGAGAATTTACGATCTTCAGAAACTACTAGTCGTCTTTGTCGTCATCTTCGTCGTAGTTGAATGGTAGTGGAACGGACTTGAAGGCTCGGTATTTCCCAACATTGTTCAAATGCTCGTTCTCTAATCTGTTTTTCCATGAACCAAACAAAAACAGAGAGTTAATAGTCGAATACAACGCAACACAAAGCTTGTGGAATCAGTAATGTGAGTTTTGATCTAAAATTTCACCTGAAGAAATTCCAGATTCCACGACGGATGATCTCAAGACTAGCGACAAGGGTAACCATCGTTTGTCTATGCATGAATTTGAAGTTAAAATCCAGAACCGTCTGGAGCCACGCAAATCTCAGCAAGACATTCAAAATCTGATACATTGTTCTCAATATCAGTTCCTGTGAAACATATTTTTTTGATGGAAAATGTTTTTGAGACTCACCATTGCAATGAAGTAAACTTTCTTTTGAGGAATAAGGAGTTTATCTCGAAGCCAGCGGTTTTTGGATGTCCGCTTTAGAAGACCCCAGTCATGGATAAAGTCCCACCAAGTACAGTATACTGCAGCTATAGCTGAGAAGATGGCGGCTAAAACCCTCCAAGCGACTTGACCTTTCTGGAAACTGTAAGCCGTTCTCAAGCAAACTGCCACTATAGTCAAGAAGTACTTGAGTCCGTTCCACCCTTGCTCCGGGTTTTTCTCCTCAAATAGCCGTCGCAGGCACTGCATTGAGTACAAGTTTAGTTACTGAATGCTAGATGTTGTATTTTTCTTTTGGAAGGAAGAAATTATGTACCTGAAGGAGGCGAGAGGCGTAAGGGATTACAGCAATAATGAAGATGAAACTGTTGTACACACCATTATTACAAGTGTTCTCTCTGCGTTTGAAGTCTCCCCAACCATAGTAACAGATGTAAAACTCGATGCTTCTAAGGGCTTGAACCTGGCTAGTTAGTTGATCTCCCAAGAAGAAATCAGGTAATGTTACCTGCAGGAGAAAGGAGACAATGGGCGATTATTGGAACAGGACTTTACAACATTCCCTTTCGTCGATGAGCTTATTCAATCTTTTGTTTACCTTGTATAGAGGAGCGGCTAGGCAGTGAAACAGACAAGTGAGGAAGAAAAAGCGACTCGAGCGGTAAAAGTAGTTGAATGGTAGGACTAGAACCAAGAACAAAACCTGCAAAAGTGGAAAAAACAAACATTGCAAAGTTATTATGCCATTGTTTTAATCGCTGATGGAGTTCAAAAACTTCAGTTTCCAGGTTTTGGAAACTTACAATAAGTAGGATAAGAGGAAGAAGCTCGGTTAATGCTTGATAGTCTTTCGTTTGGGGATCTGCCTGCATGTCAAGATTGGCAAGAACACAAAGCAATGCAAAGACTCCGATACTGAAACCCACAAGGAGGACTTGTCGGTATCCAAGTTCAGTTCCTTGCTTGAACCCAAATATGAAGGAGTAATTAACTCCGTATCTCCTCCAGCAGTATACATTAGCAGCATACATTATGATGTGCAACACTATAAACCCGAACAAGCTGGAAGAAACAGCAAAGAAGACAACATCTAAACAACACGTTCCAACTCGAATGTCCGATATAAATTCTTAAAGGAGAAAGTCCAAAAGTTACCTATAAAGAGGGAACATTGTAGTCATATATTGCTGCTGGCCTTCCTCCTGCAAGATATTTCGTGTGCGGATAATCGCGATAAGAGCCACTATAAGAGAGAAAACGCATCCAGCCGAGAAACCTGAAACCCAATTTCCTCATAAGCATCACCAAAAGACAAGAACCAATTTAGAGCAAGTTTCTGATTTTACCTGTGGAGAATGAAATTCTGTGTCTCTCTCGTTTCTCTTTAGGCCGTAAAATGTTCATTCCTTTCCTTCGATTAGCATTTGCAAAATGCTTTATGAATGTAACTTCAACGCGCTCCATTAGTTTCATAACCTGTCATAACAGAGGTTCAAAAACAGAGGAATTGATGAGCTAACATTTCCAATTGGATATAAAAAAATCTCATAAACCTAAGTCTTACCTCATCAGAGCTTCCCAAGTATGAACTATCAACCACTTTCATGTAAGGCTTCGTTGCTTCCCTCAAAGTTATCTATAACAGACATTTCGTCGAACACCTTTCAGTCATCTGAAACATAACATCCAAAAAACCCCAAAAATAGAAAAAGCTCAAATCTTTACCTTACCATACTTCTTCAATATCTTCGAGAAAGCCATTACATTCAAAAAACTGAAAATTACACACAAAAAAACCCAAATCTCAAAAACCCATCATCAATCGTCAAAAATCCATCCACATTAAACCTTATACGAACCTGTAGCTCTTGAGAAGCCGAAGCTTCTGATAAAACTCGATAACAGCACACTTGAGTCTCTCTTCGACTTTTCTGAGATTTTCTCTGCTGAATTTTAACTCAGTCTGCTTCGATTGCTTAAGAACTCCTTTAATTGTGGAACGAGGAGTCTCTTTCGTGTTGTTGATGCTGACACGATCCAGAACATCGATCGGAGCTGGTCTTCCTGCTCTTAGCTTGCTCGGATTCGATTTACCGACCGATTCTTTGATTTCGTTATCTCCTTCTTCTTCTTCTTCGTCATCTTCGGTTGACCCAGCTTTGCTCGAGCCTCCTTCTAGAATTGCCTCCATATGAGCTTGATTTCGAACTACAAATTCAAAAATGTCGGTTTGGTTAGTTACGGCACGATACGATTTGAATAAACCGGAAATGAAGATGAACCGATTCTAATCCGGTTTAGTACAGTACAGTGCGTCGGTGCGTAATGACTAGATTGCATGAGACATGTGTAAGCGCCAAAAACAAGTATTTATAATATAAAGTGTAGAAAAAGTTATGAATATTAGGTTGTGAAAGCATTATAAATTTATAAGTAACACAAATCATTAAATTTATAAGTACAGAACCATTAAATAGATCAATTAAAGCATTTTAATGGATACTTTTAAAGAAGAAAGCAAAATGAAGGAGAATTCATTAATCCCAAAAAGATGGAGAGATTTATAAACTCATTTCACCAGTTATAAACAATTTATAAAGAATTTCAATAAGAAACTTATAGAAAAGTTATAGACAAGGTGAAAAATAAAAATGAACTAAATTTCTATTGAAATTCACATTTATAAACACTAACAAAATTCATCGGTTAAAAAAAAATTTAACTATATTTTTTTGGTAACATGATATTTGATATGGTTTTGGTAACACGATATTTGATTCATTGGACCAATGTTTAAATTTTTGAGAAATTGGGTCTAAATTTTTTGCTGTCATAAAAAGTCAGTTGAGTTAGGTACTGGAAAAGTAGATGAGATATTTCTATGATTGATTGCTTACCGGATTTAGCTCGGACGGGAGTAGAAGCCGAGAGAGCCGCCGCAGAAGTAGCAATATCGGAAGCCAATCTCGTAATCTCCACCGTCCGTTCCTCCCATCCCCACCCTCCAGGATTCTCAACTTTCACACGAAACGCAATCAAAGCATCCATCTGTTTATTCAACACACTAGCTTCTTTCAACACTTCTTCAACTTTCTCTTTATAAAACTTCTCAACTTTGTTAAACTCATCGTCCAACCGCCGGAAAAACACAAGCTCGTACTCTCCTCCGTCCTCCGCCGCCATCAAAAACGTCGTTTCGTAACCGCGACTCCCCGATTTGTTCACCATGATCGGCGCCCCTGGCGCCGTCGTCGTCGTCGCCGTCAATTGTATACCTTCTTCGACGTCGTGAGGACTGGTGCTTCGTCTTTGTCTTCTAGGAGTTGAGATTAAACCGCTAAATGCTCGTTGTAGAGTCATTTTCCGGTTTAGTCCACCGTCGTGATGGTTCTTGGAGCCACCATGAGGATGTGCATTGTTGGTTCTGATTTTGAATCTGATGATTTCTTTGAGGAGGGTTTTGAGGAAATCGTAATCCATGTAAGCTTGTTGCCACTCTGGTACCATTTGAGACGAAAACTCCTTACCAAACTTCATTTTGGTTCTTGTTTTTGTGATCTATCTTTTTATGTTTTGTGTCTGAAGAGAGAATCGTGAATGTATATATAGAACTAACCAGAGGAGGGAGATAGAGAGTTGTGACTTTTTTAACATTTGTATAAAGTTATATTATGGTTTAAAAAATTGATTCTAATAAGAGTAATCAACTTTATAATATAGCTTTTTGGCATCTTTGTTGAATTCTATTTCAACGTGTATTCAATGAGGGCGACTAGAGCGCGCGTGGACTGATACAGTGATTTGTTTCGTCTATAGAAATTCGAACCCATTATTTTAGTAATTTGTAATCGGTCGACGGTCATTATTTAATTAATAATCATTTTTTCAAAAACAAAAAAGTACTAATCTAATCGTTATGGTACAACTAAATTGTAGAAAAAAGATTGTTGATAACTATTTTAAATTAACGACGATGTAATCAATCAATCATTTTTTTTGATAAAGAAATCAATCATTTTTTTTGATAAAGAAATCAATCATGCATCTAAGTTTTCATGGCTTTGCATTGCTTGACTATTCGATCAATAGTCTTCTTCATTTGGAAGTAGACCATGTGATATTCTCGGTTTCACTATGCGATATAGAGGAACTCTCGGTTCCACAATGGCCACTATGTGATAAAGCAACAATGGCCTTGCTTTATCAACCACCATGTGATATTCAAAGAAATGGACAAATGCATCGAAAAGATCATCCTAGTCCGCATCAAACGTTGACTTTTTCGATTGCAGGAATCCGCATCCTAGTTACCAAAATCTACTATCTCTTTGGTTCTCTCATATACATAATTACAGGAAAAATAGTGTTCAGTGGATTGTATAAAAACAAATTCTTGTTTCGATTAGGCTTTTTTCTCCCTCCTTTTTTTGACCTTTTAAAACTTCTTACATTCACCACGAATCTTTTTTTTTTTGTATGCGTATTTACATTTTATTCCAAAAAAAGAAGTTTGCATGACTATTTATTTTACTATAGGCTACGATTGGAGACTTACATATATGCGGTTCTTGTCACTTTTTTTGTGATCCGCTTTGGATGACACCAATCAAGTATAATTAACATGTAGAAGCGGATTTTGATTTAAAAAAATGAAAACATAAATTTAACCAAGTGCGGTTCAATCGCTTGAGTTAAAATCAAGATCCGCATGTAACAATTAACATACACTTGGGCTTCGAATGGTAACGTTAAATTGAGCGGTGCATATCAAAAAATTATGCGGGGCGGTACTGTACAATTGCGGATCAAGTGAGTTGTGGAACAAAGTGCGGTTTGTATAAAAAAGCAGAATGAAATAATATGTGATTGGTGAAAAAAAAAAAACATGCGATACAAAATAATTGTTTGAAATATAATTTTGAAAATTTTCAAAAAATACCATTTTTGACATGTCACTTTACAAAAATATCACTATTCTAGATTTTTAATACTATTTCTGTTTGGATTAACTATGTTATATTAGAGTTTAGTTTAGGGTTTAAGGTTTGTCAGGGTTCAAACTTTTTTTTAAGATTGAAGATTTGAGATATAAGATTTTTAAAATATTTTACAAGTGACATGTTTGTAATAAATATTCAACAATAGCATGATTGTAATTGTCCCATTCCCTTTTTCACAAAACAAATCTTTTACAACTAAATCATTTGAATATTTTTAAACTTACCAAAAAACATTAATTTTAAAAGTTATAATATTAGCCTTAATATTAAATTTAATAAGAAAATGAATATATATATTATATTATTACTAAAAGTTCCAAACTTTAGTATTTTTATATTATTATTGAATCTAGTCAATAGTGAAATAATATAACATTAAGTATATTATAACAAAAATACTAACGAATACTTTTACCAACCTACTGTTTTTGTGTTAGAGTTACACAGATCAATAAAACTACCATGTATAGTTTTTTCAAAATAAATTAAAATAATAATAATAGAAATAAGTAATCACCATGAAAAACGCACATGAGCCGCATCATAATTGGAGGTAGCTCCAAGCAAGTACGGGACATGAAAATAATAGAACAAACAAAAAAATTTACTTTCTTTTTTGGTAAGTGCGGTTCACTTACATAAAACGTCCCGCAAATTAAATTTTGCATGAATGGTGACATTTATAACAATTCTGCCACATCATCACAAATCCGTCCTGCCCCGCAGCTCCCATATACCGTGTTATGCTTTTTATTGGTTTTGAGTTTAATATATATGGTTTTTATAGTTTAAAATTTTTTGATTAAATTAGTATGCTTTACTTTTTTTCAAATCATATAATTCTATTTGAAACACTAATTATTTAGTTAATCAAATTATTTATAAGTTTGATAATTTTTTACAAATTCAAATTATTAACTTTTTACTTTATTTTTATTTTAATCACTAATTATAGTCCATTGATTAATTAGTGACGTCTCGAGGATTTTTATATTCGTAGTGGACGACTACCCTAGTCATCGAGACTCATGTGGCGGCTCAAGGTCGATGGATGTCATTTCAGAGAACTAAAGTGAATAATTGTTGAAATGATTTACATGCAAATATAATATAATATTTTTTAGCAAAAAAAAAAAAAAATACTAGTATAATGTAGTAGTATTATATATGTGATATAAAATATTCCTTGTGGAAGAAAAGGAGAGAAAGGTATTCGTTGTGGACTTCTATGCCATTATTTAGCAAATTATAAATAATGTTTTGCCCATTTTCCAATTTGAAAAATTGCCCATTATACTAATTTACTTTTATTTTATAAACCCAAAATATACGTTGCATGAACTTATTATATACGTTGCATCAAAATTAAGAATTTGAAATACAAGTTTGACACAAGTTATTAAGAATCGAATTCAAAAAACGATAATATCACTTGGTCTGATAGCCTGGTTTCTTAACATCAAACAGAAAAAAGGTGTGATCATTATGTTTTCAGTACTATTGTGGAGTATATGACATGAGCCGACAAGAAAAATATATCATTCAATTTATAAACCTCGAAGATAATCGAGAATCAATAATTAGTTATCTGTAAAATCACAATGGATCACATCATCTTTATTTGGTCTATCTTTTGAGGGCATATAATTTAATACCACTGGCTGCTGGTTCTAATAAAATAACACTAAGCAAAGAACTAGAAATCTCGTTTTTGCTAATATGTGTATAAACTATATATCCTGTGTTTTTATAAATCTAACTATAGTGTTAGTTTTGCTGAATGGTGAAACAGATAGCTAGTGTTATTATAATACTAGAGTGATCAGATACACCTTCAGAATCAGTACTAATCGAAAAGCAAAGTATTAATGCACAATTAGACTTCTTATGTAATAATCGCGAATGGATGCAATTTTAAAATATATTTTTACACTGGTACAAATGGAATGTCTTATGTAATAATTAAAAGATAAAACTATCAGTTGTGAGAATAATGCCAACGGAACCGTCTATCGTAGAACTATGGTTTTTTAAAATGTAAAAATAAATCGTTCAAAAATTGAGTTTCATAGAGTATTATATGTTTACAACTAACATGGTCGATCAACAAACTCTCAAAAATGAAGTTCAATAGAAAAAAATCTGAAATAACTAAAGAAATGAATCCTTTAATCATTTTGCAGATATGAATCATTTTACTAATTGACTAGTACATATAGTAAAACCCTGTCTTTTTCTTCAACAAGCATGGTTTGTTTAATCATACTAATTAAAGGAAATTATGAAAAGAGTAATGGAGACAATAGTTAATTAGTTATAGTTGATATGGTATCTGTTCTTCTTGTACGTAATACCTGAGGCTCTATGTTTTTTTTTTTTTTTGTCGTCAATCTGAGCTCTATGTTTTATTTAGGCGAATTCGTTTTCCTAGATAAATTAGCCATCCAATTTGACCATATCGAAACTCTTAATTAAATATTATAGTACTAAATAAAGGGGAATCACTCGTATGGTCTTGTGGTGCACGTTACGGGGTTTCTATATTATTTTACTATAAAGCAGCTTTATAACAGATTAACAGATTGTCCCTAATTAAAAAGAAAATCGAATAACAGAATGTACAAGACAAACCCGAATAACGATAAATACCATAGTTTTAGTAAACTGCCCCGAAATGTATATTTTTGGGAAGAAAACAATAAATAAATTAAATATGCGTGACAAGAAAACAAAAAAAAAAGAAAAATATGAATTTGTTGACCAATCCCTGAATTGTGTAGATCCAACAGCCACGTCAGCCAGAGTATTTGACTGGACAGACTTTTGTGGTTTTCGACTTTTTGTGAGAGAAGTATTTTCTCAGTCTTTGATTTTATATGAAGAAATGATCTCTCAGTTATCATATTTTTGTATTTTCTATACGGATTTGCGTTCTTGTCTTTTGATAATTCTAAGGACTTTTGATAAATTCTAAGTCACTCATAATTTTCGTAGTTACATTGTCAAATACTTTGACCATTTTTTGATATTAAACAAACAAATTTATATATCACTCTTCTCAAATCTGTAGCATTTACATTTTATTAGTAAATAATTAATCCAAATCGACTAATCGTACGGCTAATTGTAAAGTAGTCTTTCTCAAACCCCACGACCAAATAAATCATTGGATCGAATCTAGCTAGAATCGACTCGCACACAATATATTTATATTATTTTCTTTATAAAAACATGCTTAGGCCTGGGCAACCGATATTCGATTCGGTTTCGGGTCGGTACCAATCGGTTCCGGGTATATTGAGTTTAGATATTTTATACCCATATAGGTACCCATTGAATTACGGTTCGGTTTCGGTTCGGTATCTAGCGGTTCCGGGTCGGTCTCGGTTATACCCAAAATGCCACCAAACATAATATTACGACAATACTGAAACAAGCTCATAATAAAAATCCAAAAGCAACTTAATAGTTTTGAAACAAAATAACAAAATTAAAAGTTGAAATCCTAAGATAGGTAATTCTCCTTGCCTCATTAAAAAACCTTAATGTGAAAATCACATTGAAGGAAAAAGAGTACAATTCGAATTACCTATTGTTTTGAAACAAAGTACCGAACTTAAAAGTTGAAATCCTAAGCAAAGCATTATACAAAAAACAGTAGAAAATGACACAATATTTGAGTAATCTAGAGAGATATTCCCTTTCTATAAAGTAACACAAGATTTGAGAGTTTACAAGATAATGATATTAAATAAACAAAATTAAAGAGTTTAAACCTATTCAAAGTGATAAACTTTATAAGTTTCAACTCAAACCTTCAAAATACGAAAATAACGAAACAGGTTGTTAAACATCAAAGTCTTAAGAGAGTGACAGACGTTGTAATGAAACAAATCTTAAAGCACTAATTTCGGTTTCGGTTTGGTTCCGAGTATTTTTTATCCAAAATACACTAAATTATCCAAAAAATAGTATTTGTTTTTAATAAAAAATAAAACAATAAACTTATATTAGCTATTTTTATCCGAACTACCTACTAATAGATAACAATATTTGAACTAACCGAATTAATTGTAAACATAACAAAGAAAAATTGTAAAATATACTCAAACTATGCATATATATATTTGTGGATTAATTTATGTTTCAGATATTTCGGATACCCATTCGGTTTTCGGTTCGGTATCGGTTCGGTTCCGGTTCTTTTTGTTCTAACAAAAAATATCCATCGGGTATTCTTTGAAGTTCAATTCGGTTTCGGTTTGGATAATTACGGGTCGGTTTTAGTTCGATTTTTCGGTTCCGGTTATTTTTACCCATCCCTAAACATGCTTATCTACCTTAGTGTAATACAATGTGTCTGGGCCTTTTATAATAATGGGCCTTATAAGTTCTTAACTAGAAAAAAATTAGACTTTTTTTTTTTTTTTTCTGAATCAATTTTTAAAGTTTGCTCTGTGATAATATTATCCACTTTCAATTTCACTGATACTCTTAACCGCCAACGGAAAACCACCATGACAGCCTCCGTCGCCGCCGCGACAGGTTTTCTCCGTCTTCCGTCAATTCAACAGTCTCAAAACTCTTCAATTCTATTTACTCGTCATAGAAATCAACCCAAGAAGAAATCTTCGGTAAGACCCATTTCCGCTTCAAGCTCGGAATTGCCGGAAAGTGTTCGGAATTTCTGGAAATGGCTCGGAGACCAAGGAGTTGTCTCCGGTAAGTCTGTCGCAGAACCGGCGGTTGTACCTGAAGGTCTAGGACTTGTAGCCCGACGCGATATCGGAAGAAACGAGGTGGTATTGGAGATTCCTAAGCGATTGTGGATAAACCCAGATACTGTAATGGCTTCCAAAATCGGAGCTTTATGTAGTGAATTAAAGCCATGGGTTTCGGTTGCTCTGTTCTTAATGAGAGAGAAGTATGAAGAAGATTCTTCTTGGAGAGTTTATCTTGATCTTCTTCCTCAATCTACTGATTCTACCATCTTCTGGTGCGTTTTTGTCCTTCTCTGGTCATCAGTCATTATACTTATAGAACAATATTAACATTTGGCTGATGAAATGTCTCAGTACAGGTCAGAAGAGGAGCTTGCTCAGCTCAAAGGTTCGATCTTTTGACCTTTTTTATCTTCTTCTTCTTCCAATAGTTAGATCAATGATAGATACTTCTCATGATATTGTAGAGGAATTGTTTATACCAATTGGTTTTGGAATGAGATGTTGTATTACTAGTAGCTGATGATGAACCAAGGGTACAATTAATTAAGCTAACCATTGTTGACTTGGTGGTTTATGTTGTTTGGCTCAGGGACTCAACTTTTGAGTAACACGTTGGGTGTGAAAGAATACGTGGAGAGCGAATTCTCGAAGCTGGAAGAAGAGATATTACTGCCCAACAAAGATCTATTCTCATCGCGGATAACATTCGATGACTTCATTTGGGCATTCGGGATTCTCAGGTCGAGGGCTTTCTCTCGACTCCGTGGCCAAAACCTTGTCTTGATCCCTCTTGTAGATTTGGTAAGCCCCTGCAAAAGAACTATCCAAAGAAAATGACAGTTTTATTCTTGTTTCAGAGAACTAACAATGTTTGATTTTGAACAGATAAACCATAACCCTGCGATAACTACAGAAGATTATGCATATGAGATCAAAGGAGCTGGACTTTTCTCTAGAGATCTCTTGTTTTCATTGAAATCACCTGTTTATGTTAAAGCAGGTGAGCAGGTAAATAAGCTTCAAATACTGTTAACTCATTTTTACCCTCAAAGAGTGTAAATACAAGCCCTTTAACGCTTGTGTCGATGATTGATTGATCTTTTCCACAGGTATACATTCAGTATGATCTGACCAAAAGCAATTCAGAACTTGCTCTAGACTACGGTTTCGTGGAATCAAACCCGAACCGGAACTCATATACTTTAACAATAGAGATACCAGAATCAGACCCGTTCTTTGGGGATAAGTTGGATATCGCCGAGAGTAACGGGATGAGTGAAACCGGATACTTTGACATCGTAGAGGGCCAGACTCTTCCCGCCGGCATGCTTCAGTACATTCGGCTCGTGGCCCTTAGCGGTTCAGATGCATTCTTGTTAGAATCTATCTTCAGAAACACCATATGGGGACACATTGAATTGCCTGTTAGTCGTTCAAACGAGGAACTTATATGCCGTGTTGTCAGAGATGCCTGCAAATCTGCTTTGTCTGGTTTTAGTACCACCATCGAAGAGGTATATACGTTCGAGCTCTGTCTTTGCAGCTACTTATCACTCATTTCTTGTTCGTCTTTGTCGTCTGGCAGGATGAGAAGCTTCTGGAAGAAGGAAAGCTTGAGTTTAGGATGGAAATGGCTCTCAAGATAAGGATAGGTGAGAAGAAGGTGCTTCAACAAATAGACCAAATCTTCAAGGATAGAGAGCTTGAGCTTGATGTGTTAGAGTATTACCAAGAGAGACGGCTCAAAGATCTTGGTTTGGTCGGCGAGCAAGGCGAAATCATCTTTTGGGAATGAGAATTAGTATTTAGCTTATCCTGTAGAGAAAACTCAGAGAGCCAAAAGTTTAAATCTTTACTGGTTTGGTCTCAAATTATAAAACGCTGGAATGGCTTAAACTAAACCAGGGATAATTGAACCGATATCGGTTAGCCAATGTTTCCTTTTTTGTTAGTAAAGCGTTGTCTATAAATATATGAGAGAAATTTCACGTGTTTCTCCACACGCAACAACAACAACCAAAAAAAAAAAAAAAACCCTAACTTCGACTCTTGGCTCTGTATCACTAGTAAGAAATAAGAATGGTGAAGAGAGGAGGTACTAAGAGGAAGATTCCAATGGAGAAGATTGAGAAGAAAACGTCACGAGGTCCTTGTTACTCAAAACGCTCCAAGGGACTCTTCGGTAAAGCATCACAACTTTGTCTTCTCTCCGGCGCACAAATCGCCGTCTTAGCCACTCCGATGTCTGACAATTCCAACGTTTCCTTCTACTCTTTCGGTCATTCCTCTGTCGATACCGTCGTTTCCGCTTTTCTCTCCGGTAATCGTCCTCTTGTTCCGTACGAAAACAATAAACGCATGAGGGAAGACATCGGTGTTTGTTTCACACGCAAAGCTCTAGGGCTAAATTTTTGGTGGGAAGACGAGACTTTAACCATATCGCGAAATCCCCTAGAACTTAGCGACGCGGTTGATTCCATGTCGAAGTTGTTGAAAGATGTCAAGCAGTTGAAGAAGAGCGAACATCTTGTTTCACACCAAGAGCCGGACAAAACCCTAATTACCACTCCTGAAATTTGTTGCATCTCTGATGATTTCTTACAGAACAATGATACTCAGATCATGCCTAATTCTGAAGATTTCTATAATACAGACAACAACAACAACAACAACAACAACGCTTTACCTGATGATATTGAGATGGATTTTGATCAGGTCATTGATTTTGAGACTACTTCTGAGAGTTTATTGCCTTATCATGGTCTTCTTAAGACAAGTTATGAAAGCTTACTATCCAATGGTGTTTTCGAAAGCACGCAAGAGCTTCAGGAGTTTGCTGCTAGTCTTCTCACCACTTCTGACTCCATGGATCCAACTAAGTCCTCTGATTCTCAACCTGTTAAAGATGGAGATTTGGTGTTTCAGGATTTTGCTGCTAGTCTTCTCGCGACCTCTGATTCTCATGATTACATAGATCCAACTATGTCCTCTGATTCTGAACCTGTTAAAGATGGAGATCTGGTGCTTCAGAACAGAGGTTTCAATGATGATCACCTCCACTTCTCTGACATTTTCAACGAGTTAACTACTATTGCTACTCTTTGAAGATAGCAAACCTGATTAATTAGTAACTTTTGATAATTTTGTTTATGTATGTAATATGTGTAACCCCACTACTATGTTTAGTGGTTGGTTCTGTTAACCTTGATGAGAGATATGTGTCGTATTTGATGTAATGCAAGCGTCCGGTTTGAGTTCGATCAGTTTCCCATGTATATGAGGGAAATTGATCGAACTCAAACCGGTTTCAGCTTCAATTTGGATTAATGATAAACTCTAAGTTCTGGCTATATGTTTTTTGTGTTTGTAGTTTCAAGTCTGAAATCATGTAATACATAATGAGTAATGATAAGTCCGAATTAAATTGCAAACACAAAGTTTCAGACCGCATAGAGTTGAATCGACCTCGAGATAGAAGAATTGAGAGACAACAATCTGTATGTTAGGCTATTGCCAAAAGCGGCCTTCTTGAAGTTCTATAAGATGATACAGCATCTTCTTTTTAGTTACATCTTAACTTACGTAAAACAAATAAATCAAGATCAGCAACTATGCAGGAAAACTGAAAAACAAAATTACAAACAAAAATGAAAAAACTCAGGGAAGGAACTATGCGGTGGTTCCCGTATCAAATGCTATGCATCCCGTCCTCTTGCAGAAGCAATGAGATAATATGCTAAAAACATGACTTCAATGTGTTTAAACTGGTATTTCTATGGCCGTACAGGTCGTGGCAATGTGTACCTTCACAAAGACATTCTTGAGGGTTTGCGTAGAAGTAATCTTCCTCCTTGGGTTTATCAGAAATTACTTTTCGTTGTGTAGGTGCTCCTGCTCGTCTCTCATGGGCTTCCTTAACGGCTACTGCAAACTGATCCCACGATAGAGTCTTGTTGTGATGCAAGTCCAGTAGCTCCACGAGTCTCTTGCGGTCAAGGAGAATTGTCTTCTTAAATCCGAGGTATCTGTAAATTCATCATAGTAAGTTAATAATCACCGGTATGGTTTCTTAACACTACACTACCTTGTTGGTTGTCATGAAAATGAATGGATTCAATTTTATTATTACCTCCGATGACCTGCCACGACTTTTGCCATGTTTCCATCATACGTGGGAATAAAAGTGTTGCTGGCCACAGATACCATGAAATCTAGAGCAGCCATTTGAGACGAATGGTTCTGAAACTGTTGCAGCTCTGTTGACTCCAATAGCATTTCCTTTTTCACCTATAACCAAAACAGTGAAAAATGAAGATGCAGTTGACCACTCGTTGTAACAAGGGAAGGGAAACCGGGACTGGTAGACTCACAATTCTCGGGAATGCTTCCCTTAGAACGGACAGTCTATGCTCGCCCCCATAAATCTCACCAGCTGCAATATATATCTGTGTATTTTTCTCGAACCCTAATGCTTTTAGAACCAATGCCACCTCCTCTGGAGTCAGCGGACACAGCCCTTGCACCCTCCTCTCCTCTGAGACTATCTCTTTCTCTCTCCACCAGGGATATGTGTACCTAAAGAGAGTAGACGAATTAACAACAACAACAAAGACCTATAATCAAATCAATAGTTCAGGACAGATTTTTCGAAGTGGAACCTCATCTTTTTGAGTTCTTCAGCTTCTTCCTCAGAGCAGCCATGTGTACAACCAGAGAAAGCTAACATGTCCATCTCATATCTCAGATGCAAAGCCACAAAGGGACCTCTTTGTTGTAGAATGCGGACTAGCTTAGATCCCAAAGCCTCAAGTTGTGGAGTGAACTTCAGTCCCTGGAAGTTCACCCTGCACCTGAGCCGCTGGAGTGCGAGCGGAAGACCATTGTTTGCCAGACGGGTATCGGTCCTATTGAAATGTACAACTTTATGTTTGCTAAAAAGGGGCAATACCTGAACAAAAAACTTAACCAATCAGATCATTGGTGTGTATATTCGTCACACAACAAGAAATGAAGAAACTAGAAATACGGTTGCTTTTTAATGCCATAACAATATCTTGCAGTAAGTAAGTAATCTCGATGAGCTTAGAAAAGCACACTAATGGTGAGCACAGCACAAACCTGCTGCAAGTAGTACTTTTCATCAGACCAGCTAACAGGAGGCATTTCCAACATTTGATAACCATACTTCCTTCTATACCGTTTAGGAAGCCTCCGCAAAATCCGAACTTCATCTCTTAATGAATCAATGAAATGTCTCACATCAAAAATATCCTCAAAACCACTGCAAACGAAAGAAAAAAACAAGGATCCTTTAGATTGCTGCCTAAAGAGCTAAAATTGCTAGTCATGAGATTCCTGTAAACTACACAGTACCTTGGATCAGCCCAGAAAGATGTTTTATCAAGCTCTGGAACAACAAGTGTGAGGTTTAATAGCCGAGCAACAGTCACCATATCACAAATCTGAAAAGAAAACAACAATCTTCAGGATTTAGAAACATCAAATCTGAAAAAAAAAGGATTCGAGAAAGGAAGTGACTAACCGCGGATCGCATTTGATTCAATCCACCATTACAGGATACAAGTAGAATACCATTGCTTGTATAATTTCCTGCAAAAATCGATAATCTCTGTTAAAAAAACTCTCAATCGAAATAGAACCCTAATGGAGCCAGGAAGAGAAAAACTGACTCGGTGGAGGAAGAGGAGGCGGTAATGGAACCGGTTCGACCGGGGCTGAGAATCTAGAAATCTGATTGGTTAAACCAGTGAAGATCCGGGTATGCCAAAGCTCACCGGCGGCGAAAAGCTGAACCAAACACGTCCAAACCAAAATGCTGGAACAAACTCTTACGAACCAAACTTGTACACGTGGCTTCGGAACAATCGGAGGCGGAAGCTTATCGCTTCTCGCCTGAGTAGTCTCCGATCTAACTTCCATCTCCCTCCTCCGACGATCTTCGTCGCCGCTTCATGAGATATCAATTTCTAAAAACCTAAAATTATCGCCGATCTTGAGATTGTCGAATTTTCCCGATTTCGAAATGCAGGATTGGAATTAGATGATAAACGCGAAATGAAACGAAGCTTCTTCTTCTTCTCTCTTTGTCAAAAAGGTTTGAATCTCGAGGAGTTTTTTTTTTTTTTTTTCTCGAGAAAATTCGAAATTAAACAAACAAAGAAAAATCACGAGACGAGGAATAAAAAAGAGGTGGTAACGGTGAGAGAAGAATGATGAACAAAAATAACTGTCGAGGTCTTTTATTATTTTCACGACCAAATCTATTTACTGTGAAGAAGAAAGAAAATTTATTCAATTACTGTGAAATAGTTGAATATTTTGATAATCCTATCTTTAATTAAATGCGAAATATCAGGCATTAAAAAACGAATTTAGCTGGTTTATTAGAAATGAAGAACATTATAAGTATAAGATTTGAAGAATATTCTGAAAAAACATATACTAATATGGAAAGAAACATGACACATTTCGCCTTTTTGGTGGTCGTTGTCATTCGTCAACGAATTCACCTAATTCTTCTCACCCAACTTTATTAAATTCACGTATTTATTGCACTAATCACGATTCAAACAAAGTGTTTAATCTTTTTTTTCCCCCCGATGTGTGTGTGTGTTTTAAGCTTAACTATATAAAATACAGAACCATCTTAGAATTTGTATTGTGAAAAATTGAAACGAAACCATTACACATTCCTCAATACTATTAATTAAGTTAATCATAATATATATGGCATCTTAGATATCTCCTGCTGAAATAATTACACCTAATTATTGCTTTTCACTGAACTTTATTAATTTTTATCTATCTATTGCACTAATCACGATTCGAAAAAGTGTTCAAATTTTTTCTTTTGGTCACAAGTGTTGAAATTCTATGATCCAAACATATATTTAATTAACATGCATATGTGTGTGTGTTTTAAGCTAAACAAAATACTTGTAAAGTTACAATATACAATTATACAATAATTTGTAGTACTTATATTTAAAAATTGAAACGAAATCATGACACATTTCTCTCGATTTGCATTACTAGGATTTGTAATAACACCTAATAACAAGGAAAGACTTTTTTTTTTTTTCACAAAAACTTTTAGTACATTTGTTTTTCAACAATATCTACCAAATACCAATTAAGTTTGAACTTTTGAATAAACATTACACGTTTATTTTTGAAAACATACGGTATCGACCCGCGAGAAAATATGGAGCGGAGTGGAACACATCTACGAGGTTGAGTGTCGAACATTTGTGTATGTTAGACTTATGTTAGACTTAGCGACAATTTGGTCTTGTTATTCAAATAAATTTGTTTTTCTTGCTCGTGACTCAATATAATGTAATTTGATCTTCAATGGTTTCAATCTGCAAAAAAGATTTTGAACACTTGACAAAGAAACAAATAGTTACAAGTGGTTATGTTACTTCCATCATTTACACTTGAGAGCTTTGTTCTTGACTCTTAATTGGTTTTAACTTATGATGTTTGTGTTCTCGACTCTTATTTGGTTTCAGTTAATAATGGTTTTGTTCGTTAAAAAAATTACTTGATAAATTGTTGATGGGTTGTGATTTTGGATTGTTTCTTGCTTTCACTTCTGTGATTTGCAAAACAATTTTCCTTTATTTGCTTGGGATACATGTTAGGTTTTGTAATATCAGTCTAATTATCACCAAAATGATTTGGTTTCCATGATTGACCTTGATTTTGCTATAAAATTTTTGATCTTACTTTCTTCACAAACATGTTTCTCTTGATAGTTACACCATTAGAAACATGCGTTCTGCTTAGATCTAAGGCAATAACATGTAATTATGCAACTGTATAGATCGATCACATTTTCGACTATTTAGAATTTGTACAACCATGTACCGCTTTTCCATATTGATTCGTATTTCCATACAAAGGAAATCACGATTCAATCACAAAATGACACATATCCGCGAGCTTCTTGATATTCACAGAGAAATCTACCTCGACTAAAGGGCTTTTCTACGTACACTACAAGAATTTAGTGAATCAGCTACCGAATATTCTGTAGCAATAAGACACATTCCGTCGCTAAAACTAGGCAGGCTACGGATCGACAAATGAATTTTGTTGCCTCAGCCCCGACGCGAATGTTTATCCGTCGTTTTTCTGTCGCCAATTTGCAACAATTTAGCGAGAGCAGGAACCGTAGCCATTTGCTACAATATGGCTACGACTTCTTCCGTTGCTCATTAGCAATGATTTAGCAAAAGATAATCCGTAGCAATGTTGTTAAATGTAACATATTTATTTACCAATTAGATGTAGCTAAAATGTTGGCTTTGGCTAGAGAAACTGATATGTATTATTTGTAGCTAAGATAATATAATTTATAATTTCTCAATAATATTTGGCTTTGACAAATCAATAAATTGATTTTAAACATTATATATGATAATAAGAAATCCAGAATTCCCCAAGAGCATAGAAATAGTAAGTATTCATTACAAAAATTGACATTCTAGTCTCAAGATATGCAAGAATTAGCACTCGTGTTTTTGTTTGCTTGATGTAGCAGAACTGTTGGTCCTAGTGTGCTTTGAGACAGCCTTGTCGGGGAATACAGAGGTGGTGAGTGATCTACGATGTCATTTTGTTGTCATTCTTTTCCAGGTTCTGAATTTTCTTTAAGTTGATATTGTTCTTCTCTTGAAACGCTAGCCTACAACAAGAAAAGACGAACATGATCAGTTATACATACTTATATTTGATTATCAGTAGCACATTAGCTTAGACACAAGACTTTTCAAATTACAAGTATATCAAAAACAGAGCTAAGTGAGAATGATGAGCGAAACAAGGAGCATAAAAGTGGGAATCATTGTAACCCAAGCCTAAATCAACTTAAACTCAGCTCAAATTAACTTTTCAAGAACTGTAAAGGGAGAGCAAAAATCAGGAGTGCAGCAACATAATCTTCTATCGTCCATGTGTTTAAAATCAATCCCGATAAACCAAGCACAGAAAACTTGTAGGAGCTGAAAAAGAGCTTAAGACTTACGAGGAGGAGTGCTGCAGCATAACCTTTTATCATCGATACTGATAAACCAAGCTCCCAACAAACATATAAGTTCACATACTTGTGAAGAACATGCCTGAGACATTCTAACATATATAAGAACAAAGAAACTTTCGAAGTTACAGATGAGCCATGGATAACAAGGTAATCTCACTTTCATCTTATTGATTGTTTGATATATAAGAAGCCAAGTCTCTTGAAATGGAGTATATCTTTCCAGTAGCATGACAAGAGTCTCATTCTCACCAAGTTTTCAGTACTCTGTCTTATGGCATACCATTCCTCTGCTCCAATAAAACCAACAAAACTTAACACAAGGAAGTACCAGAATAAAAAATTGGTTTAAGGAGAAAACTCAAAGATGCTTTACTTTTTACGACACACAATATCAGTTTAACAGAGAACTCAAATGAAACACACAAAAAACCTAAAGTATACTTAATGGAAAGTTGAAATCTCACCTGAGACCAATTACAAACCGGATATTAATCCCCTTCTCTTCTTCAAGTCTCCTCCTTTTTCACCCTAAAAAGACAATTTTAAACACATACGACAGTCAAAAACACATTTTATAAAGAATAACATGTTTGGAATCCGGAAGAGATTGAGACAAACAAATGGTAACTAAAACCTTGAGAAATCCAATGTCCTCGACCATAATCTCTTCTCTTTCGGCTACAAATAATCTCAACGACCATCAAACACCTCTTCTTTCCGTGCGGTTGCATCTGATACAAGATCACCATTTAGTAATGATTTCTGCACTGCCCTTGCTCCATGGATGAAGGTAATTCATACGTGAGAGTGCGAGAGACAGAGGAATTAGGATTTCTCAAAGATGAGAAGCGGTGAAGGAGAAGGAGAAACGGCGATTAGGATTTTCCAAAGAAGAGAAGGAGAAAATGTGTTTTAAGGGTGAACGTGGGTTTTATTTAAGTGAGCCAAATTTTACTTTTGGGTTTGGCCCAAAATTTTAATTTTTTAAGTTAATTTTGTTGAGAGGGAAACCAGAAAAATTTGGTGCTAAGATTTGGTTTTGGTTTCCCACCAAAAATAATTTCGGAATTGGTTTTCCTTTCCCACTAAATATCTCTAAATATAGATTTTTTGGGGTTTATGACATAGAATTATTGTGTGATGTTTATTAATGAGATAGAATAGAAGTAATTTAGGCCCTGAAGTAACTATAGTTTATGGTTGATTATGAATTTGGATACAATGTATATAAATTGTTTTTTTTTTTTTTTCGACATACAATGTATATAAATTAAACTAGTGTTATATTGTATATGCATTTATATTTGGTATCATTAAAATCAAATTAAAACAGACATGTATATGATAATTAAAATAGATTTATATATGCAATCACAGTTTCATCATAACTATGATATAGTGTTATTGGATGATAATGTTAGGTATAATTCCATAATTTATAATGTACATATAACATTAGTTCACTTCATCATCGGCTCCATCAAATCCCAAAATTGGGTAAGTACACTGACAACGTAATAAAAATGAAAAATGCTCTATTGATTTGTGGTTTAGGGGTTCGTTTGTATTTGACTTTTTGAAAGATCCTACTTTTCCTTTCTTCTAACTCCTTGACCAATTTTTCTAAGACCCTATTTTCCCTATCCCTTGTTCTTGGTTGGATAATCCGTGGAAAAATGTATCAAACACATTATATAAGCAATTTTAGTAGCTAATTGTTAAGTCATATTAGTTTAAATATTTATAATTGGATGAATCTCTTTAGCAAAGTTACATTCTTATTATTTATAAACATGTTATCATTGCCATTTAACAACAAAAATATGCAAAACTATTAGTCAATATTTTAGAATTTGTTTGGCGATGACCTATCTCTAGCTAATGCGTCGCTATTTTGCTACGGGATGTCTACAGATTCCATCTTTAGCTAAACAGCTACGGATCGCTACAGAATCGCCACGGGTTTGGCTACAAAAGTAACATTTTATGTTCTGTAGCTATCTGTTGCCATTTGCGTAGCTAATATTCATGGCTATGGAAATGTTCTCGCCAGTCCTTCGCTAATTTCAACATTTCTTGTAGTGGTACTCAACTTACAACGTGATTGTTTCAAAATAATACTTATATTTGTTAGTGGAAATCCCAAGAACATGTAACGAGAACACACGGTGGACAGAATTGTTGTTTTGTCATCAATAGTTAACACTGCAAAAGCTTTCGTCCAGGTGGAAAATATTCCCGATTCGATTGTTATTTGGCGGATTCGTAGCTTAAATTAAAGAGAGATATAGAAGCTGAGAATTCGTTGAGTTTATTATGAAGTTCAAAGCATACATTTTATAGTTAGTCATTTAACAATAATCAGAAATCTAGGAAAATCTATAACTAGATACAACAAGAAGAACTCTGTAATGATACAACCTCTGTTTCGGAGAAAGAACAATCTTCAAATCTAAGAATATCTTTGGTAGATGCTGATTTAAATGAACCGAACGTAAACCGTATTTGACCAGCATCAAACCATTCTCCAATACCCCCCCTCAAGCTGGAGCATACAAGTTTCGTATGCCAAGCTTGGACTGGAAGTACTCAAAGCCATCTCGCCCAATCGCCTTAGTAAATATGTCTGCAAGTTGAGATTTGGATGCAACATGATGAAGAGTAATGTTACGAGTCATAACCTCGTCTCTGACGAAGTGATAATCAAGTTCAATGTGTTTCGTTCTCTCATGGAAGACAGGATTTGTCGCGATATATATAGCAGACTTACTATCACAATGTACTCTCATTGGTTGCTCATGCTTAACACCAAGTGTACTTAACATTCGCTTCAGCCATATAAGTTCTTGAACGAGACTAGCAATCGCCCGATATTCAGCCTCTGCGGATGAGCGACTCACTGTCTTTTGCTTACGCGTTTTCCATGAAACTGGTGAGTTACCAACTTGAACAAAATATCCAGTAATCGACCTACGCGTCAACGGACAACTTGCCCAATCCGAGTCACACCAACCTGTGATTTGAAAATTTTCGTCTGATCTCAACAATATACCTTGTCCCGGATCAAATTTTAAATATCGGACCACGCGAAGGGCTGCCAGCCAGTGATCACTCCTCGGTTTTTGCATGAATTGTGCTAAAACGTGTACCGAATATGCCAAATCAGGTCGAGTCACACTCAAACAAATCAATCTTCCCAACAAACGCCTATACGGTTTCGGATCTTGTAAACGCGGCGAGTCAGACCTAGCCAAATTATTATTTTGTTCAAGAGGAAAATTCGCTGGTCTTGCACCCAACAAACCCGTTTCTGAGATGATATCGAGAGCATATTTCCTTTGACATAGATAGATGCCTGACTCATTCCGTGCCACCTCAATACCTAAAAAGTATTTTAGAACTCCCAAATCTTTCATATGAAAGCACGATGATAAGTAATCTTTGAAGTCTTGTGTAGCTTTCACACAACTTCCTGCGATTATCAAGTCGTCAACATATATGAGAATTTGTAATCGAATCGTACCTTTCTCATATGTGAACAACGAGTAATCTCCCAAAGACTGCTCAAATCCATAATCGATCAATGCGGTCGACAATTTAGCAAACCAACATCTAGGCGCTTGTTTCAAACCGTAGAGAGATTTTCGTAAACGACAAACCTTGTTTTTGTAGAAAGATTGAAACCCCGGAGGCAATTTCATATAAAATTCTTCTTCTAAATCTCTATGTAAGAAAGCATTGTGAACATCCATTTGATGCACAACCCAGCCACGTTTAGACGCAACATCGAGAAACAATCGAACCATTCCCATCTTTGCGACCGGAGAAAACGTCTCGCCATAATCTTCTCCTTCAATTTGTTTGTTACCCATGGCCACTAATCGTGCTTTGTATCTTTCGATATCCCCATCAGATTGAAATTTTACTTTGAATACCCATTGTCATCCAATTGCTCATTTTCCAGGAGGCAAATCCTCGATTGTCCATGTATTGGTTTCCACCAATGCTCCATACTCGGACCCAACAACATCTCGCCATCTTTCATCTTCCATCGCTTGTTTGAATGATTTCGGTTCCACTGCTTTGATTACGGCATCGACATAAGCAATATGTGTTTCAGAGAAACGATGAACATCATCTTGCTTAGCGATTGGGTAAAGAATCGCATCATCTAAATTTCCCAAAGGTTTACTCTCAACAGAATTAACCATAAAATTCTTCAACGTGAGTGAGGTCGTCTTCTTACGGTGACCTCTGCCCATCGGTTGTTCTCCAATTTCAGCTTCTATTCTTTCTTCTGTTGAAACAAGCGGTGGTGAAGAAACAACATGGCGAGTTGCTTCAGGAGCGTTTTCTTCTATCTCTTCTTCTATATGGGCCGAATTATGTGAAGAATTGGGCCCAACATTTTGACTTGTAGATTCAATTACATTCGTAGAAGACGTTTGCAAAATGGACTCATTAAAGTGGTCCAAATCATCTTCTACAATTCCTTCGGCAATTGGGGCCCATAGAGCTTGTCCCTCTTCTTCTTCATCGACTAAAGGCAATGAAGTCTCTGGTGAATACGGAAACTTTGACTCTGAAAAGACCACATCTCTTGAGACAAAGAACACCATTTTTTCAAGATCATATAATCGCCAACCCTTCTTTCCATGTGGATACCCCATAAAAACACATCTTCTACTTCTAGACGCGAATTTATCTCCTCCACGTAATTGATCGTGAGCATAACACAAGCTCCCAAAGACTTTAAGATGATCATAGGACGGAGCTTTATTAAACAATCGCTCAAACGATGTAACATAACCCATACCGAATTGGGTGTCCTGTTAATCAAATATCTTGCAGTGAGAACGCATTCTCCCCAAAATTGAATCGGTAGATTCGCTTGAAACCGTAAAGCCCGAGCGACGTTGAGTATATGTCTGTGCTTCCTCTCGACTCTCCCATTTTGTTGTGACGTTCCGACGCAAGATGTCTCATGTATAACTCCATTCTTTTGAAAGAAATCAGTTAAACACACGAACTCGGACCCGTTATCACTTCGAACCGATTTGACTTGCGTATTAAATTGTCTCTCTGTGAGAGCAAAGAAATTTCTTAGATGTGTAGTTGCTTCACTCTTTTTATTCAACAAATATAGTCAAACTCCTCTTGAATAATCATCAACAATCGTCAAGAAGTATCGTGCTCCTGAATGCGACGGTGTCCGATACGGACCCCAAATATCAACATGAATTAACTCGAAAATCTTGGAAGTTTTATTCAAACTAATCGGAAAACATTCTCTTGTTTGCTTTGCGCGGAGACACACCTCACACGCTTTATTCAAAGTAGGAGAAGAAACAGAAGTAGAAACACAAGGAAGTAATCCGACAACTTTCACAGACGGGTGACCCATCCGATTATGCCACAGCTCAAATGTTTTATCCTCCACCGTCGTGACTGATGTTGCGATCTCCGTACTGCGAAAGTGAAAGGTTCCTCCTACTCTTTTACCCGCTCCTGTCACCATCCTCGAATTGCGGTCCTGAACCACGAGAAACTGATCAGCCATCTGAACTACACATCTATTTTCATCCATTAACTTGATAGACTCCTCCCAAGGACTCTCACTCGAAGTTGGTAAAAGGGAACGAGATAACTTTGCAAACGACGAATCGCTTCAAAGGATGGGGATCGATTGGTCTCACAAAGGTTGCGGAAGGCCTTTGATATTCCACTTTGATATTTTTGGATATGACTCACCAAAAATAAACAAAGGATTTCGTTTGATATTACTTACAAACGAGATTGATCTAGAAAATGAGAGAAAGATTTTTATTCAAAAGACTAGATAATTTTGATAATGAGGTTACATGAGTTTTTAAAGAGAAAACAAAGACTTGCATGAAGGAGAGAGAAAACAATAATTCTCCTTGAAAAACAATATATAAAATTAAACACATCTTGAAACTCAAACTTGGATTAAACTCCTTGTCTCCATGCCTTGGACGCGCTTCCACTGTTGGGCCTTTTCTGAGCGACTTACTGGGCCGATTGGAGAGTTCTTGATAGTATCGGAAACTAGACTCACGGGGCTTTAGATCCATATATAGATCGTCGTCTGGGGTACTGTAAGCTAGCAGCGACACTTGATTTCTCTTGCATAAAGGCATGATCGAATTTATCCCTTGATGAGCTTAAAAATCAGACTTGTTATTTGGATTTGGGCTTGATTTATTCTTCTTGTTCCAAAATTCTTCTAGTAACCAACAAATTGTTTGAGCAAGCTTCCTAGGATCATATCATTCTTAACACGCTCCTAGGATGCTTCTCTGGATGGAACTGGATAGATCCTTGCATAAACGAATCAGAGACTCAAGTTTACCAAGGCTTGTGGATCGAATGGTCTCACAAAGGATGCGGAAGGCCTTTGATATTCCTCTTTGATTCTTAAGGATATTACTCACCATAAGCATCAAAGGATTTTGCTGGATATGACACACCAACAAGATGATCTAGAATTAGAAAGGAATTTTGATTAAAAGACTAGATGATTTTCGTTCATGGGTTACAAGGGGAATATAAAGAAAACACAAAGACTTGCATGAAGGAGAGAGGAACAATAACTCTCCTCGAAAATGACCGAACATTAAAACTTAGTTTTGAAAATTGAAATATGACTCTTGGCTCTTCCTCTTGTTTGTTCTTCTTGGGGAACGAATTTGAACTCCTTATTGGGCTTAGAAATGTATCCTGGATGCCAAACAAATGTTTGCAAGCTCCTAAACCAAGTGGGCCTAGCATTCTTGAAGCATAGCACCAGTTCGACCCACTTAGGCAAATGGGAAAAATCTTTGTGGTCCGATGTCCATTTCTTGTGATCTTGGTCTTGTTGGAAACACAAGAGATTAATGAACATTCTCCAAGTGGATTGGTAGCTAGATCGTACCTGAGTCGGGCTGTGTGACTCGATCTTTGGCATTGACGCGCACTGGGTGCTGAAGCAGATCCGTGGACTTGAAAAATCCATTTCTTGTACGTATGAACTCCAATTGGGCTGGTTCCAATTTTCATAATTGCTTTGATGAATCAAGATTCCAGAACAATTTATTTTGTAGCTTGATTCCTTCTGGTTTGGTTGGGAGAATTCTTTGAACGCCCGTATGTCTGATTCGCGTCGGCTGGGATTCACCTGTCTTGGAAGTTGAATTACTTCTTCACCTGAACTCGGAATGGATTGATTCAACTTCGAGGAGTGCTCTAGTTGAGGCGAGAATGTAGTCAAGGTGGTCGTTTTTCCATTAGAGTTGATCACGGACTTCGTTTGTGCAGAACAAGTCACATGGTTCTTTTCGGGTGGTTCCATTATCATATCATAACTGTCCCACAGAAATTAAGTCAGACTTTAACTCTTCCACATAATAAACTGATTTCATAACCAGATTAGAACCAAGACGTATCGATCCTTCCTTAAGAGAGACTTGCTCTCTACCATCAGCCATGATAATTAACACAGGTGCAATATCTCTAACATTTGACAATACATCAAACCTCCCTGTCAAATGATGAGACGCATCTGTGTCCATAATCCAAGAAGTAAAAGAAGACTTACCAGAAACCTTCTCGGTGGTGTTTTCTTTTCCGGCATTGAGAATACTCTTTATTGCGCGCCATTGTTGTTTGCTTAAACCACTCACGCCATCATGGTCTTGATCAGTGAGAACACGATTCACATGCTCGTGATTCAAGCCCTCAACATTTGGAACATACACACGATTAGCGTATGTCACTTGTCCACGTCCTCTTCCTCCGTTAAAACCACCACTTGAGCTTGCTCCACCACGACCTCTTCCTTGTAGAGTTCTGCTCTTGGATCTATCTCCCCACCACTCCGGATAACCAATCACAGCGTAGCAATTGTCCGAAGAATGACCACTTCGATTACAATGCTTACATAAAATTCCCTTCTCCTTTTCATCTCTTCGGTAACGTGGTTTGGTTTGTACAGCAAAAGCTGTCACCTCGGGTCTTTCTTCTCCACTCGCACGGAGATCTTCTTCTTGTCTAACAATGTTATAGACTTCCTCCAAAGGCTGAACGGGAACGCGTGCGACAAGACTCGAACGAACAGCACGGAACTGGTCGTCAAGGCCAAAAAGAAATTGGTGCACCTTATCCTCCTCACGATCAATCTCTTGAGCTGCGCCAAGATCACACGTACATAACCCACATTTGCAGGTCCTCAATGGACGATAGCTTGCAAGACTATCCCATATTCGAGTCAATTTTCCGTAATATGACTCAATTGCAAGTCCTCTGCTTGCAACAAGCCAATTCAGCTTTGATTTGCTGAATTCGAGGGCCATTCATCACGGAAAAACGTTTCTTCAGATGATCCCACAGATCTTGAGCCACATCTCGGTGAGAGATCGTCGAACGCAGCATTGGATCAATCGTCATCTTGATCCAAGACACAAGAAGTGCCTGAATCGTCCACCAATCCTCCAAGTCGGTGATCCTTCATTCGGTTTCGTGATTGTCCCATCAAGGAACCCAAACTTCTTGCGCGATGTCAACGCCGTCTTCATACCGCAAGCCCACTCGTCATAGTTAATTCCTTTCAACAGAGGATGAGAAATCACCGCTCCTAGATTGTCAGCCGATGTCAAGTCGTATGGTGAGATGGTTCTTCTCACCTCCACAGTCGTGTTTGTGCGAACTGGAATAATCACACAATAGAATTTGTGAAGATTCGTTGAAATAGAGCTTCTTTAGGGTTTTCAAACACTTAGAGAAAGATAGAATTAGGGTTTTATCTTTCAGTCAAGATCAGAGCTGTAAACAGTGTTTCTATATGAAATTTTGGATCCCTCACATGTGAGGGAGTACATGCTTATTTATAAACAAAATAGAGCGGTTCGGATGAACAGTGTTGGGCTTTTGACGGGCTTCCGTCTTCTGGGCTTGACCGATGAACTGATTTGATGAAAACGACGTCGTTTAGGTTTATCGACTTTTCTAGGGGGGATCCGACCCCTACAGTTAGCCCCCCAGTTCAACAGTTTTATAAGTAAAAAGTTGAAGTAAGGGTGTCCAAGTGAAGAGTCGATTTCCGCTTAGACGGTTTACGTGTTGATGTTGATGTCTAGCCCAAATGACGGCGAGCTGGCCGAGTGTGAAAATTGACGAGCGAGTCGACATCGATCCTTCAAAGCCGCGAGCTGGTCGATATCGTAATATGTGAGTTATCTTTAAGGATGCGAGTCGATGAGATGATCTGGGGATGAAGCTGCGAGTCGAACGTGCTCGTAGTTCGTGAGCAACTAAAGGCGCGAGGTGACGAGACGTAGATACAAATGTGTCTGGACGAGCCTCGGTAAAAACCTTGTCTAGAAAAACCTAGTGGGAAAAAGCAAGATCAAGGAAAAAGAGCACAAGTCACACTCATTCTAGTCGCGAGTTGATTTTCATGGAGAGAGTCGCGAGCTGAACCATTGAGATGGACTCGCAATTGATTTCTATGGAGAGAAAGTCGCAAGCTGATCCATTGAGATGGAGTCGCGAGTTGATTTCTAAGGAGAGAAAGTCGCGAGCTGATCCATTGAGATGGACTCGCAAGTTGATTTCTTTGGAGAGAAAGTCGCGAGCTGATCCATTGAGATGGACTCGCAAGTTGATTTCTATGGAGAGAGTCGCGAGCTAATCCATTGAAACGGAGTCGCGAGTTGATTTCTAAGGAGAGAAAGTCGCGAGCTGATCCATTGAGATGGAGTCGCGAGTTGATTTCTTTGGAGAGAAAGTCGCGAGCTGATCCATTGAGATGGAGTCGCGAGTTGATTTCTTTGGAGAGAAAGTCGCGAGCTGATCCATTGAGATGGACTCGCAAGTTGATTTCTATGGAGAGAGTCGCGAGCTGATCCATTGAAACGGAGTCGCGAGTTGATTTCTAAGGAGAGAAAGTCGCGAGCTGATCCATTGAGATGGACTCGCAAGTTGATTTCTATGGAGAGAGTCGCGAGCTGATCCATTGAAACAGAGTCGCGAGTTGATTTCTAAGGAGAGAAAGTCGCGAGCTGATCCATTGAGATGGATTCGCGAGTTGATTTCTAAGATGAGAAAGTCGCGAGCTGATCCATTGAGATGGACTCGCAAGTTGATTTCTATGGAGAGAGTCGCGAGCTGATCCATTGAAACGGAGTCGCGAGTTGATTTCTAAGGAGAGAAAGTCGCGAGCTGATCCATTGAGATGGAGTCGCGAGTTGATTTCTTTGGAGAGAAAGTCGCGAGCTGATCCATTGAGATGGAGTCGCGAGTTGATTTCTTTGGAGAGAAAGTCGCGAGCTGATCCATTGAGATAGACTCGCAAGTTAATTTCTATGGAGAGAGTCGCGAGCTGGTCCATTGAAACGGAGTCGCGAGTTGATTTCTAAGGAGAGAAAGTCGTGAGCTGATCCATTGAGATGGAGTCGCGAGTTGATTTCTAAGGAGAGAAAGTCGCGAGCTGATCCATTGAGATGGAGTCACGAGTTGATTTCTTTGGAGAGAAAGTCGCGAGCTGATCCATTGAGATGGACTCGCAAGTTGATTTCTATGGAGAGAAAGTCGCGAGCTGATCCATTGAGATGGAGTCGCGAGTTGATTTCTAAGGAGAGAAAGTCGCGAGCTGATCTATTAAGATGGACTCGCAAGTTGATTTCTTTGGAGAGAAAGTCGCGAGCTGATCCATTGAGATGGACTCGCAAGTTAATTTCTATGGAGAGAGTCGCGAGCTGATCCATTGAAACGGAGTCGCGAGTTGATTTCTAAGGAGAGAAAGTCGCGAGCTGATCCATTGAGATGGAGTCGCGAGTTGATTTCTTTGGAGAGAAAGTCGCGAGCTAATCCATTGAGATGGAGTCGCGAGTTGATTTTTTTGGAGAGAAAGTCGCGAGCTGATCCATTGAGATGGACTCGCAAGTTGATTTCTATGGAGAGAGTCGCGAGCTGATCCATTGAAACGGAGTCGCGAGTTGATTTCTAAGGAGAGAAAGTCGCGAGCTGATCCATTGTGATGGACTCGCAAGTTGATTTCTATGGAGAGAGTCGCGAGCTGATCCATTGAAACAGAGTCGCGAGTTGATTTCTAAGGAGAGAAAGTCGCGAGCTGATCCATTGAGATGGAGTCGCGAGTTGATTTCTAAGATGAGAAAGTCGCGAGCTGCGAGTTGCTGAAGTCGCAGATTTATCCTTAAGTGAAGTCGTGAGGTCGCGCCATTTTTTGAAGATCAGAATTCTGAGAATATCGAAACTATGAAGTTGCGAAACAAATCAAGGAGGAGCTCGCGGAGTTGCATTTCGAGTCAGATAAAAATTATGGAACCATAGATTTGGATCAATCTCGCGAAACTGATCTTTTGAGCCCAGAATCTTTGGGCCCATTAAGAAATGAGGCCCACCTCGAAAGTCGAACCGCCAAAAATATCTTTATAAGAGGCAACGCTCCCTTGACACTTCTCATTATTCTCATTCCTCTGAAAAAACAGGTTTGCTCTCTATCCCTTTTCTATCGTTTTTCTTTCGGGTAATAGATAGGAATTTTGTCGTCCCATCACTTCGCCGCCGCCGTGTTCATCATTGCCGCCGCAGTGTTCTTCAGAGAATCTGAAAAACTTCTAAGTTTTGATCCAAAGAAAAATGTCGTCGACGAGTTCTTTTGCATCCGCGAAGTCTGCCGAGCTCCCCGAGAAGGGAAAATCGGCCTGGGATTATTCTCCCCATAGCGAGTCGATTGTAGATGCGAGTTCGAGTTGCAGTGGGATTCGTGGGCAAGAGGAAGCGAGTCCTTCGAGCCGCGAGGAGGCGAGCCCTATTAGTCGAGAAGATCGAGCTGGAGGCCATTCTCCTCTTGCCGAACTGTTCTCTTATCCTACTCCCATCTTAAGACGAAGTCGCGAGACAGGGGAGTCTACTTCGTCCATGCGAGCTGGACGACCTGGCTTTGAAGAGGGAGTTGGGACTTCGCATCATTCGCAAATTGGCGAGGCCTCGACCACTGACGAGCAAAGGCTAGTTGTGGAGATTCCACAACTCCGCGACGAGTCCCTCAGCCCTGCCGAGCTGTCGATTCCCCGAGTGAAGATAGAGGAAGGTAACTGGTCATATAACTCTCTTGCAGAAAAAGAGAGACTGGAAGCCTGGGTTGGATGCGGATTCGCCGAAGTGGTCCAGAAGAAAAAGAAATCGAGACGAAAGCAACGCCCGCCTCCTGGTTCCTCGTGGTGCGATGAGGAATTTCTGGAAGACTATCGCTCAGAGTGCCGAATTCCCGACTCGGTCGAACTGATCGCGCCCTCTGTCGAGCAGCGAGAAGACGATCCCCCTGCCGGCACATTTACCGCCTACGCGTGTTGGTTCAAAGATTGTTACCTCACATTCCCCATCCCTGCGCTGATTCTCCGGTTCGCGCAGGTTCACAAAATCGCGCTCGCGCAGATCAACTCGAGAGGAATTCGCCAATTGGTAGGAATTACAACGCGAGCAGCCGAATGTCGCAAGCCCATCGGAGTTCGCCATCTACACAACCTTCTTGAATGACGCAAGCAATCCAACCCGGGTGGCATGAAGTACTACAACCTGGCGAGTCGTTCTCTTTATAAAATACTGGACGACTTCCCGAACAAAGATCATATCTGGAGAAAATATTTTTTCTTTGTGCCGATATCGGCCGCGTCGGCCGAGGATGAACACTTACTGGTGGCGAAGTGGGGAACACTTGGTAGATTTTCTCGAATGTTTATAGCGCGAACTGTCCCCTTTTGTTTTATAATAACTTTTCTGCCAATTTGTTTTTACAGCTAGCAGACTGCTATTCACACCTGTTGCCAACATCGACGACTTAGTCAATAAGTTGAAGGCTCGGAAGTGCCTTTGGAATCGTCACTTCAATCTTCGAAAGGTTATTCTAGCTCGCGAGTTCACTTCATACGACGAAGAAGAAAAGATCGAACAGAGCGAGTCCGACGTTCTAGAAATAATGCCTCCCAAGCTCACTTTCCGCGATCTCGCCAAGAAAAAAGCCGAGAAGGCTAAGAAAAAGGCCGACCAGAAGGCAACTGCTTGCATTGTCGAGACGTCTGAGCGGAGTGTCGACAAAGAGAATATTCCTGTTGCTGAGGGCGACGAAGCGGCTGCTGTAGCCGCGAGTGACGCGTTGGCTGTTATTACTTCACAGCCGACTACCATTTCTGACGAGCCCGCCGAGCCTGAGGAGCAATTGCACCGGAAAAGAAAACGCTCTGCCTCTGAGTTGCCGAATCTGTCCCCAGGACAGTCTATTCCTGGAAGTTCCGATGGGCTCTACAATGATCCCTTAGCCGCAGCTGCCATGATGGCTAAGGTTACATATCCGGGTGATCGTATGCCGATCCCGGAAAGGCTGGTAAACTGCGAGCTCTATAAGGAGTTCGCGTCTCGTCAAGGTAAGGTAATTTCACACTTTATTCTTTCTTTTTCATTTTGCTTTATTTCTCATACTGTCAACTCCTTCGCAGGCCATCGCCCATTTCAACAGGCTGATCATGTCGTATGATCAAGACTCGAGGTCTAAGGAGCTCTTCATAGGCGAGGCCAGGCAGAGAGAAGAGGTCAAGAAGGAACAAGTCGCGGCCCAAATGAGAAATCTCGCTGCTGAGCGAGATATGTATAAGAAGAGTTCTGATGACCTGGGCGTGCACCTTCACAGAGTCGGTAAGGAGGAGGAGAAGGTCGAGGAGAAAAACGCCGAGCTGGCGAAAGAGCTATCTGTTCTGAAGGCGAGTCGCGAGCAGGATCTTGAAGAGGCTGTCTCTTCTGCGAGGCGATCTGCGGCCGCCGAAGTGCAAGGCCAGCTTAACCGGGCTTACGAGCTGTTTCACCAGATGATGAAGAAGCCAATTAAGAAAATGGTCTATCTTGCACAAGCGGAGGCTAATCTCCAGCTCCTTGACGACATGGAGAATACTGAAGCAGAGGAGGCCTTCGATCCCAAGGCCGAGCGTGCCCTTTTAGCTGAAAACAAGGCGTCGCTCGGAAAAGCCGACGAGATCTTCGACGTGATAGCACTCGAATTGAGGAAGACCTTAGGTAAGAACTATGTTGTCCCCATTACCGTAGCGGATATAGTTGCGTCTCCGCGAGTCGAGGTTGTTGCTAAGTCTGTTGGTGTAAATGCAGCTTCTGGGTCGAACGATGGCTCTCTTGGTATGCGCTTGCGAAGCGCGAGTGAGGAGTTAAACGAGAGCGAGTCGGACGAAGCCGATGAGACCGTTGATCCAATCCCAGTTGCACCAACTAAACCTCTTCGCGAACAAGCTCCTTTGGAACAGGAACCCAAGGACGGCGAGGTTGCGAGTTCGGCTGCTATCGTTACTCAAGCTGAAGAACAAGTGGTCGAAGAGGGCGAGCTGGCTGCTGAGGACAAAGAGGCCGAAGATGGCGAGACTGTCGCCTAATCCGAACTTTGTAATAGTTTAGGATTTGCTTTTTTTTTTTTTTTTTTTTTTTTGCTTAAGGTTTTTAAGACTCGATTTTTGTTTTTGTGCCTGGACGGCTTTATCCAACTTGTAACAATACTTTTATGCCGAGTTGGTCGAGCAGATTTATATGAATGCCCTTAAGCAATTTCTTAACTGTTTTTTCGATTCGTAGTTTGTCGACGAGGCCTGTTAGAGCTTGTCTAAGGCGCATAGAAATGATGCGGTTTTAAGACGCTTAGGTTTGATGCGGTTTTAAGACGCTTAAAGGCGATGCGGTTTTAAGACGCTTAATGGCGAGGCGATTGATATCGCTGCCGTATGTATTGCCATTTTAGACCAGTGTTGAGTGTAACTGGGTTTTGCGAGACGAACATCCTGGTTACATTCTACTGAATATATCTTATCCAGGCAAATATATATTTGCTAAGTTCGACCAGTTTGTTAAGGTTAAAACTGGGTTTGCGAGTCAAACATCCTGGCTAACGGACACATTCTACTGAATGTGTCTATCACTAGATGGACTCGCGAGATGGACATCCCGGCTAACGGACAATACTCGCACTGAATACGTCTATCCCAGTAATGAACTCTAAACTTATATAGCGCGCTTTATCCGTTGAGGATGTATAAGTATACTTCATAATGATGATGAAGTTTTAATAAGGTTGCCATTATGGCCATAATGACGCCCAATTTTTATTGATCTCGCGTTTAGACAGTTAAGTCGTTTAGCGAGTTGCCGCGTTTAGACATCTAAGTCGTTTAGCGGGCTGAGCGAGTCGTAATAAGACTTGGTTAAAACCTTAGCTTATTGCGAATCGATTGTCGCGTTTAGACCGAAGTCGTTTGCGAGTCGACTTGTCGCGTTTAGACCGAAGTCGTTTGCGAGTCGACTGAATCGTAACAAGACTTGGTTAAAACCTTAAGTCGTTATCGATTGTCGCGTTTAGACCAGAGTCGTTTGCGAGTCGACTTGTCGCGTTTAGACCGAAGTCGTTTGCGAGTCGACTGAATCGTAACAAGACTTGGTTAAAACCTTAAGTCGTTATCGATTATCGCGTTTAGACCGGAGTCGTTTGCGAATCGACTTGTCGCGTTTAGACCGAAGTCGTTTGCGAGTCGACTGAATCGTAACAAGACTTGGTTAAAACCTTAAGTCGTTATCGATTGCGAGTGGGAGTATGAATATACGTACCCACTCCCACCTTTTTGAATAAGGGGGCAACTGAACTCGTCTGAAAACGAGCTGCCTACGTACCCAATGAAGGGATCAAGTCGCATCGTAGTTCAAGTCTAATGACTTAGTATTTTTAGCAATAATATTTCTTCAGATGTCGCGCATTCCAGGAACGCGGGATCATCTTGCCTTTCATAGACGCCTGGGCGAACTACCTTAGTGATTTGGTAAGGTCCTTCCCAGTGGGCGCCGAGCTTGCCGGCATTCGGCTCGGCAGTGTTCTGAAATACTGCGCGAAGGACGAGGTCTCCTTAGTAAAAACGCCAAACTCGCACTTTGGAGTTGTAATATTTGGATGCCGCAATTTGATATTCGGTCATCTTTATAAGTGCTTGGTCGCGCCTTTCGTTGATAAGGTCGAGTTCGTCGAGCATAAGGAGATGATTGAGACCTTCCTGCTCTGGAAGCAATCGTCGGCTAACTCCTGGAAAATAGACTTCAGGAGGAATCACACATTCTGTTCCGTAAACGAGGACGAAAGGCGTCTCGCCCGTAGCGCGTCGCGGCGGTTTTCGATAGGACCCTTCTTAGCGTCGAGTCGAGTCTTTAGGCCGTGAATAAGTGTTTTGTTTGACGACTCTGCTTGGCCGTTGCCTTGCGGGCAGCGAGGCGTTGACTTGCTGATTCTGATTTTCCACTTATCGCAGAAATGTTCGAACCGTTTAGATATGAATTGCGAACCGTTATCTGTCACTATCTCATAGGGTACGCCGTGCCGACAGATGATATTCTTCCAGACGAAGTTCTCGACCTGCTTATCCTTGAGCGATCCGAATGCTTCCGCCTCGATCCATTTGGAAAAATAGTCCGTTAGGACTAAGAGGTACCGTTTCTGCCGAGACGGATGAAGCGGTCCGACTATATCCATTCCCCATCGCATAAATGGGTAGGGCGAGGTGACCGTGCTCAAGAACTCCGTCGGTTGATGGATGAACGGAACATGTCGTTGACACTTCTCGCATTTTGCTGTGAACAGCTCGCAGTCTTTTATAATGGTTGGCCAAAAATACCCGTGCCTTTTGATTCGAATGGCGAGTGAGCGACCTCCCGAGTGGTTTCCGCAGGATCCGCCGTGAACCTCGTGCATTATCTTGCGAGCCTCCTCCCCCTCAACACAGGCGAGGAGCGGCCCGGATAATCGCCACTTGAATATATTTCCATCAAGTAAAACGTAACGAGACGACTGTGATTTTAGCTTGCAAGCCGCCCATTTGTCGGTTGGCATCTCGCCGTCTGCGAGATAAACGCGAATGTTGGCCATCCACTTGGTGTCGCATCCATAGACTGTGGTCTCGTCGTCAATGGGAATGTCCATGACTTCATGCTCAGGTGGAGGCTCCTCGCTACATGGGTAAGCATCCTCTGGGGCTTTCTCAAGTTGTTCGGGGAGAAGGCCACGGTCAAAAGCTGTGTTATTCGGGTCGAGCTCGTTATCTGTTGCCATCACATCCGTCGTTTCATCTGTGCCGACTGTGTCGGACTGATTGGGATCCATCGGATCCGGTTCGACGTTATCTTTGGTGTGGTCGAGGTCCATCGGGTCTGCAGCGGAGCGAACGGGCGAGCCATTGCTTAGACCTGCTTTTCGCTTCGCTTCCAGAGATCTTGTTAGGACGTTGACTGCTTTTGCGATTGCGATACTCGGTTCCTCAATGAATTCGACCTTGACAATTCTTTGAAGATCTTTATCTAGCTTCGCGGTCGAGCCGAGTGATGCGAGGGCATCCGCTTGAAAGTTTTCCGACCTTGGAATTCTTGTCAAGGTGAACAGATCGAATTCAGCTGTTAATGTTTTGACGAGAGCGAGGTATGCTTCCATGCGCTCGTCCTTTGTCGCGTATTCGCCGTTGAACTGATTCACGACGAGCTGAGAGTCGCAAAAAGCTTCTATCCTTGTTATTTCCAACGCTTTAGCCAATCGAAGACCTGCGAGTAGGGCCTCGTATTCTGCCTCGTTGTTCGATGCTTTGAAACCAAGGCGGAACGATTGCTCTAGAGATTTTCCATCTGACGATAGTCGGATGCCTACTCCCGATCCGTGTTTGGATGACGAGCCATCGACGTGCAGTTGCTAGATTTGGGATGCAGAACTGTCCGCGAGTGTGTCTTCGATTTCGGACTAGGCTGCCGACTCCGGTAGTTCGATTAAAAAGTCGGCCAATACTTGTGCCTTGATCGTCGTCCTACTGCGATACTCGATATCAAACTCGCTTAGTTCAATCGCCCATTTGGCGAGTCGCCCGGACTGAGTCAGACTGTGGAGAACAGCTCGCAGTGGAAAAGTACCTAGAACCACGATCGAATGTGATTGAAAATACGGTCAAAGCTTTGAGCCGACGTAATAACTGCGAGTGCAAGTTTCTCCGTCAAAGGATATCTTGTTTCTGCATCGGTTAGTGACTTACTAATATAGAAAACAGGCTTTTGCTCAGTGCCGTTTTCACGAATCAGAACCCCACTAACTACTGAGGTCGAGACCGCGATATAAAGATAGAGCGGTTCGCCAGCTATCGGCTTTGTCAGAACAGGTGGAGTCGCGAGATACAGCTTCAACTTCTGGAAGGCTTCTTCACATTTTTCAGTCCACTCGAAAGCTTGTCGAGCTGCCCCCTTCTTATCCTTGAGCGTTTCATAAAAAGGTAAGCACTTATCAGTAGAGCGCGAGATGAATCGGTTCAAGGCCGCGACTCTGCCGTTTAGTCGCTGGACTTCTCTTTTCATTTTAGGCGAAGGCATCTGGACGAGTGCGTCGATTTGCTTTGGATTTGCCTCGATCCCGCGACGAGTAACCATGTAGCCGAGGAACTCGCCGAACATTACACCGAAGCGACACTTAGCCGGATTTAGCTTCATGTTATACTTGTTTAATAACACAAAGCACTCTGCGAGGTGGCCGATGTGGTCCTTTTCCTCAAGTGATGTGACGAGCATGTCGTCAATGTAAACCTCCATGGTTTTGCCGAGTAAGCCCGCAAACATTTTATTTACCAATCGTTGATAAGTAGCCCCAGCATTCTTAAGTCCAAAGGGCATGACTTTGTAGCAATAGATTCCGCGGTCTGTGATGAAAGATGTTTTGTCGCCAGAGAAGGCGTCCATAAATGACAACAACTTGTTTCCAGATGTCGCCTCGACGAGGCGGTCGATGTGAGGAAGAGGGAAACTATCTTTTGGGCATGCCTTGTTCAAATCCGTGAAGTCTACACAGACTCTCCACTTGCCACTTTTCTTCTTCAAGACGACTGGGTTCACAAGCCACTCCGGATATCTGACCTCAGAGATTGAGCCGGCCTGCAAGAGTTTGTCTACTTCGTCATTTGCCGCTTGAGCCCTATCAGGACCTAGTCGCCTTCGCTTTTGCTTTATAGGTTTGTAGGTCGAGTCCACGTTTAACTCGTGACTGATGATGCCGATATCGATCCCGGGCATGTCTTCTGTGGACCATGCGAATGTACCGACGTTTTTCTTGAGGAATTCGATGAGGTCGAGTCTGACGGCTTCGTCACGTGTCGCGCCTATCTCTACGCATTTCTCCGGGAACTCGTCGTTTATACAAACCGATATGACATGCTCGCAGGTCGGACCCGCTCCTCTATCTTCAGCGGATTCCGCGATCTCTAGCTGCTATAAGAGGTCTGAGATTTCCTTGACGGGCTCCCTGTCTGTCTTAATCTTTTTTCGTGGCTCGCTTGGGATCGTCACTGTCGCCTGAATTCTTAGTTTGTGCGCGGCCATGAAGCAAGATCGCGATGCTGCCTGACTCCCTCTGATCGTTCTGATCCCGCTTTTCGTAGGAAACTTAAGGCAGAGATGGTATGTCGAGGCGACTGCACGCATCGAATTGAGCCAAGGGGTTCCCATTATCACGTTGTAAATTGCCGGGTTGTCCGATACCGCGAACTCCACAATTTTCGTTATTCCTTCCGCGCACACAGGGAGTTTGATTGTTCCAAGAATCATTGTCGTCTCGCCATTAAATCCGGTCAAAGGTTTAGGATAGGATTCGACTTGGGCGAGATCGATTTCCATATGCTTAATAGCGTCTATGAAAATAATGTCGACTGTGCTACCTGTATCGATTAAAACACGACCCATGTCCCAACCTGCGACGGAGAGTCGGATGACGAGTGGGTCATCGTGCGGTTTGTCAATGTCATCGACCTCATTCTCTTCGAACTCGATGACATCGTTCGGGAACTTCGACGGTACGGGTTTGTTCGCCCCTACCTCCGCTCTTCTCTGATAGGCTTTGATCGACGAGACGGTGTTAGAGCAGTAGCGCGAGCCGCCCATGATCATGTTGCAGATTTTCTGTTTCGAGGCGCTCCGGCCATCATTACCGTTTCGTCGGTCGAGGTGGGCCTCGTCTTTTCGTCGGTCTCGCTTATTATTCTTGTTGTCTCCCGACGGGCCGTCCCCTTCTCTTGCATCGTCGAACTGCTCGAGCCGAAAATCGTTAACATTGATGTTTCCTCTGAGCTCGCCGGCGGCCAACTTTGCTGCGAGTCGCATGCCGAGGACTCTGCAATTAGCCGTCGAGTGTCCCTCCATCTTATGCAAGTCGCAATAAGCCGACTCGTCATACTGCGATATTCTCGACCAAATGTTGCCGCTTGCGCGACCAGGGGCGCCTCTTCCGCGGCCTCGCCTTCTTCCTCGACCGTAGCCGGGCGAGTCCACCTGGTAGTTATGGGCCCCCTTGAAACCTCCTTCATGTTGTACAAAATTGTCCGGCTTCTTCTTTTCCGTGACTGGGACTTCTTGCGGACTAGGATCCCTGGCCTTTCCATGCTTCTGGCTCAGGACTTTGGTTTCATCTTCGCTTCTTGCTAAGCCGTTAGCGCGATGAAGCGCATCTTGAATTGACGAGGGCTCGTTAATTGTTATCTCTTTTCGGAAATCCGAGCTGTACCACAGAGCTTTTCGCAGGGCACTTAGGGCGGATTGGTCGTCGATCCCTTTTACTTGAATAAGCATCGCTTTGAAGCGTTCAATGAAAACTCCCAAGGGCTCGCCGGCCGCTTGTGTTATAGTATAAAGGTCCGCCTCCGATGACCTGCGTTTGATTTGGACGGAATACTGCTTTAGGAAGGCTTCGGAGAGTTGGGCGAAGCTGTCGATAGAGTTCCTTTTCATTCCCGTGAACCAATAGAGGGCCGCCCCTTGGAGATGCTCCACGAAGAGGAGGCAGCAACCAACATCGATTTCGTCGAGCCTGAAATTAGCTCGCCCCATTGCAATTGAGAATGCTCTGATATGCTCCGTGGGGTCGCCCTTTCCTTCGTAGATTGGAATCTTGAGCTTCCCTGGGTCAGATAAACGCGCCTTTGTTATTCGCTCGGTAAAAGGAGTAGTGCGAGCTTCTTCAAGAACGCGGTCGAGTTCCGGCGCCTTGCTGGTTGCGCGATGGACCTGTGACCTCATATCCTTGAGATCGCGAGTGTTCTGCTGCAAGACGGCTCTGAGCTCGTCTGTTTCCGTTCGCTGCGAGGTTACAGCTCTGCGAGTGGCCGGGGCTTCAGCTTGTTCCACCCATCGCGTATTTTCTGCGATTTCGCCCTTGTCCCGACTCTGGATACGACTAGTCGGTCGCCTGGGCCGAGCCGCTCCGAATTCATGTCCTTCTGAATTGTCTGCGATTGCAGCTATGCCGCCGGGAGCACCTGCGACGAGGACAGTTCCGTCTCTGAGAGGTGTTGGCGTATGATCTTCGCGAGTGCCACGAGCCGAAGGCGATGCCGCCTGGGAGAAGTTAAGAGCGAGCGGGTTGACGCGAAGCGCGTTACCTTGAGGTAGTCCTCGAGACTGACGAGTTGTCGACAAGGCCCTGATTTCAGCAGTCAGGTTGCTGTTGATCGTTTCCTGGTTTTGTGACTGCTCGAGCAACTGTTCGAGCATTGCTTTGAGTTGACCGAAATCTCCTGGTGTGGACGGGTCGGCCGAGTTTGTATTGGCGGTTGCCTGGTTCTCTGTCGGGACAGATCTGCCTGCTTCCGCCCCCAATGCGGACTGGTTGATTAGCCCAGCCACAATGGGCTCGCTTGGACCTGAATCTTCGGTAGCTGGAGACTGCGGGTTCGTTATTGACATGTTGCGAGTAGCGGGTTCGTCTAAGCGTTTGTTTCGTGTATGAAGCTAGTGTTGCGAGTGCATACCCTCCTTCTAGCGCCAAATTGTGCGAACTGGAATAATCACACAATAGAATTTGTGAAGATTCGTTGAAATAGAGCTTCTTTAGGGTTTTCAAACACTTAGAGAAAGATAGAATTAGGGTTTTATCTTTCAGTCAAGATCAGAGCTGTAAACAGTGTTTCTATATGAAATTTTGGATCCCTCACATGTGAGGGGGTACATGCTTATTTACAGACAAAATAGAGCGGTTTGGATGAACAGTGTTGGGCTTTTAACGGGCTTCCGTCTTCTGGGCTTGACCGATGAACTGATTTGATGAAAACGACGTCGTTTAAGTTTATCGACTTTTCTAGGGGGGATCCGACCCCTACAGTGTTCGTGTTCGTGTTCATGTTCGTGCCAACGGTAGCCATTGAAATCGATTTTTAGAGAAATTTTTGAGTTTAATTTTCAGGCTCTGATACCATAAAGAGAGATATAGAAGCTGAGAATTCGTTGAGTTTATTATGAAGTTCAAAGCATACATTTTATAGTTAGTCATTTAACAATAATCAGAAATCTAGGAAAATCTATAACTAGATACAACAAGAAGAACTCTGTTATGATACGACCTCTGTTTCGGAGAAGGAACAATCTTCAAATCTAAGAATATCTTTGGTAGATGCTCTGATTTAAATGAACCGAACGTAAACCGTATTTGACCAGCATCAAACCATTCTCCAATATAAATTTTTCTAGAAGTAGTTTTCCGCATATGGACCCCAGAAGAATCAAACGGTCAGCAACTCTTAAACTTTGGAAACTTGAAATGCGTTTTCTAACAATTACCACGAAAGCTTCGAAACAAAAAGTTGTTGAACCGCAAGTGCTTCTTCCACCGCCTCAAGACCCACATGACCAATGGAATGATGAGGACCAAGAGTCATTTGCAAGATTTGTGAACATCTATATTCATCCTACGCGATACATAGGTCCAAGTCCCTAAAGATGCATTGGTCTCTTTGATGAAGTTAACGCAATTATACCGCGAATGGGGCTTGTTTATAGTCGACCACTACGAGAAGTACTATCCGGAGCTTATACGACAACTGTTAGCCACTCTCGAGGTTAGATACAAGAATCTAAGGAAGCGGATTCCGAGTGAATGCCCCTTGCATTTCAAGATCGAGTATAACGTTTTACACACTCTCCATGGGCGACTTGTGTGACGCTTACGGATTTCCTAATGGGTCTAAGGTGCGGTTTCCTAAATTCAACGACGGTGAGAAGTTTTGGAAGGTGATTGCAAGCGGCGAGCTAAAATTCGGCTCATGTAAAACTGCTTTGATCAATACCCGGTCTTGAGTATGGTCCATAGGCTAATGGCAAACACAATCTTTGCTAGACACGAAACAAGCCAGGTGAGAATGGAAGATTTTTGCCTCCTCTTCCAAGGGGTCAAACAAATTGTACGGGATAATGCATTTGGAGATGATGTTAATCTTGGATGCATTTGCTTCAGAGTTAGCCGAATTCTGCAAATGTTCGATTTCTCCTTCCCACCCACACGCCTTCATCGGCGAGATACTTAACCTTCTCTTTCAAAAGTCTGGTATCCGCCTAACCGACCACCACGTGGAAGATTCATGACTCTTGACTACCTCTCAAAATGTTAAATGATAAGAGCTAAACCAGATGAGTCGGTTTACACAATAAATGTCAAACTTGAAATCTATTTACTGTGAAGAAGAAAGATAATTTATTTCTTAAATTGAAATGCGTGAATATTTTGATAATCTTATCTTTAATTAAATGCCAAATACCAGCATTAAAAAATGAATTTAGCTGGTTTATTAGAAATGAAGAACATTATTTGGTTTCATTTTATGATGCTTTTGTTCTCGGACTCTTATTTGGTTTCAATTTATGATGTTGTTGTTCGTTAAAAAATTATTTACTAAATTGTTTATTGATTGTTTCTTGCTTTCACTTATGTGATTTGATGGATAATTTTCTCTTATTTGCTAGAGAAACAAGTTAGATTTTGTAATATCAATCTAGTTTTCACCAAAATGATTTGGTTTCCATGGTCGATCTTGATTTTGCTATCAAATTCTTGATCTTACTTTCTTCACAAACATGTTTCTCTTGAGTTACACCATTAGAAACATGCGTTCTGTTTAAGATCCAAGGCAATAACATTTAATTCTGAAACCGTATAGACCGCTCACATTTTCGACTATTTAGAAGTAGTACAAACCATGTACTATACTAAACTAAAAGGGTAATTACTTTATATATATATATATATATATATATATATATATATATATATATATATATATATATATTCACTTTTAATGGCACTTCGAAGTTTTATCTTTATAAATATTTTTTTTTTTTTTTTTTTGAATTATACACAGTTTCCCCAAAGGCTTTCTAGGCCCAAGAGACTAATCTGTGTCGCCGGCGATGCCCAAATGTTAATTCTCCGGTGGCCGAGACTCGAACCCGGGTGGCGGTAGTTACAGCTGCAACCCTTTTACCACTGGGCCACAAGCCTCAGTCAATATCTTTATAAATATTTCGTTCTTTATGTATATTGCACATTTGAAAAAGAAAGAATTTGCTTAATCAATTATGGGAGTAAAACGTGAGGAATTTTTACTTTGGAAGAAACAAATAAACAAGAAAAAAAATATTTATGGAAAAAAGAGGAAAAGCTTTAGACCAAAAAAACTATTGTGTTATGGAAACGGGAAGTTCATATCATTAGAATTTTTTTTTTTTTTTTTTTTGAGAAAAATAACTATATCTGCATTTGAAACAATTCGAACCCCCGTTGTTTGATCAAAACTGCGTTAGAAACCACTTGTATTGAATCAGAGGGATCCCTTGAATCAAATATAATCGTTTAGAAAAGATAATGGGTCACGCGCCCCCCACTTTCCTTCCACAACGTATGATAAAAAACATTGGCGATAGTGAAAAACATTTTTACATTTTAATAAGAGAAAATGTTAGAGAGCAATTACTAAGGTAAAATATAGATCACTGTACATAACTGGGGTTTCTTAATTAAAGAAAATGTTAGAGAGCAATTATGATCGCTAGGTCCGAGCCTGCATGTGCCAAGAATTTGAAAATATGGTTAAATGTTGACTTACCTCCTAATCGCCTATATTAGGATTCGCTAGTGGGTTTGATCCAATTAAACTTAGACCCAATTTTGGTTAGAAACAAATCTCATACTACTTATCAAGAAAAAAACAAATCTCTTAAAATAATAAAAAGATAAAAACAATTAAAATTCAATCAAAATTTCAAATATCACATGTATTTGAATTTATACTTATGAATCTATCTGATTAAAATATGGACTTCAATTTATAAGGGTCAAAAGACATTCCTTTTTTATATATATATTTTTGTCATTATTATGATATATATTCCACTTGACAAGTACAAAATTGATTATACATATTTCTACGTTTCTTTTTCTCCACCCCTATATAAAGGCGAAAAATTGATATTTGATTGCATAACCATACAAAACTCTACTCGCAGGAGTCATTAATTGCTTTACGTCGCACTATGATTAATTGATATTTGGATCTTAATGTAAAAAAGCCAAATTACTATTTTGAGCGCCAAAACAGAGACCCCATTGCGAGTATAACTCTAAATCAACATATAATAATTTACCAACGAGTCATCCACCTAACGAGTCATTTGTGATTTTCATTACGTATTCCATATATACACACATTTTCTTATTGTAACACAATCATACAAAGCCATAAAGTACTGAAACATCTTCTTTCATACTTTTATTTATTTATATGTAGCACACACATTTTGTTTTATAATTGCATTTGCACGTATTTCTTTTTCGTGCATGCATGCAAGATATATAAAATTTTCAATAGCATTTAAATTTGCTATTATCTTGAACTTGAAAGATATAAATATTTCAATAGCATTTAAACAAATGATAAAAGGAACTGCAGAATTAGTGTAGCTAAAAAAGAATACGTTCAAATGACAGAAGCTTAACAAATGTGTATATGATTAGGTGATCTAGAGCTATACGAATAAACTTTTTGAAAGAAAACTACAAAACGTGATAGGAAACTAGTGATTTCCAAAAATGGAAAGCTCAAACCATGTTTTAGTCTATTTAAGAAGCTCAGTAGACGTTGAGGAAATTAACTTGAGAGCAAATTCCAATGAAGATATTCAGTGTTCTTGTTCTTCTGCTCGCTTTCGCTTCCACTATCCGTTCTGATGACGCTGATTTCGACATGATGAAGGTAACTCGCAACTTTTCTCTCTAATTTTTTCTCCTTTTGCCATTTTCTCTCTAATTATACATTCATCAATTATTCTTCCGTCGACTTCTCCGATGGTTTTTCCAGCTTGAATTTTTCAGTTCAAAAAGAAAAATACATTTTTAGAAAAGTTTTCGTCGAACTCAACTCCCTTTACTGCTTTTTTTTTTGGTAAAAGCCCTTTTACTGGTTTTGAAACCACCGATCTCAAAATTTGTTCGTTCATGGTGTTCGGATCGAATTTCTAATTATTTTGCTCTTGTCGTTGACAATGATTCGAGTTTCCGTTGCCGATGATTGCAGTTTGAATCTAGATACTTATATAATACTAGTGTCAAGGCCCGTGCGTTGCACGGGCTATTTTTACTTATATATAATAATAACTTTTAATTATTATTATAAATATAAATACTAATCTTTACAATATTAATTGTGTTTCTAATGTAACCTAGCCCAATGGGCTTTTATTAAAAAAAAAGTACGACCATTCAAATCAAGCAGCTCTTGAGGCGTTTTGTCCGATCGGTTAAACTGCATTATTAAATAGAATTTAATTTAAAATGAATAAAATGTAAGTATAAGACACTTGAACATGGTAGAAGCGATAGAGAATTAAATATACCTCTACTTGTTGCTCAAGCAACTCATATGCAGATTTTCTAATGATTTGATTGACTGCATCGTTAAATAAAATAAGAGATGTGGTAGCACTGTCGTCCATTGCTTTAATGGCCAACTTAAACCTGCAAAAATAAGAATCCATACTTTTGTTTCCAATAATTACTTATGAAATAGATTTAACATTAATTTGTACGAATATGAAAAAGTTAGAACCTGGGTTGAGTCGTCTCAATGTGTTTTTTGCATTTTTCACATGAAAACTTATTGGGTTTTGTCTCTTCAGTGTCAGGGTTGAAATAAGGAGTCACTTTCTTTTTGCAAACTATGCAACCGATGTAAAACCAAGAGGTTGTGGACTCTATGGAAGATATTGATGCAAGTATATTGCAGATCATATCCTAAATTTAAGAATAAACATGGAACAATAAATATTCAAATATTGATGTAGATCACTTACATGTAAATGTATTTTTACCTTGTCCAGTTGTATGAGTTGGGCGATTGTTTTCCGATCACATAAAGAAAATGAACCTTTGGAAATCTGAACAAAGTCTGAAGACTCAATTTCAGTAATAGCCAATGTTGTTTTTGGTTCACCATCGCACAATCTGTAATATAAAACATTTATTGTTACATGAGCATACGTTATAGATCTTGAAAAATACAAGATGAATTTAGTGTATTTACTTACGCTTTCTGAAACTCAGTAATCTCTGGCAGCGGAGAATTGATCATTACTTTAGTTGAAAAATTTGAACTTTGTACAGTGGCTTTACCTGCAAAAAGGTGGGAAGGTTTAGATTAATTTACTATTCCAAAATAATTTGGAATGTTTTATCGATGCTTTTTAATTGACCGGATATTAGCTGTGATAATGGGATTAATAAAATTTAGTGTTAATGATATATACCTTTAAATAACGAAGTTTTCATCAAACTTCCAACAAAAATGACTGGACCAGATATTTGGCTTTCAATTTGAGAGTGAATATCTTCTGCAAGTTTTCCCCATAAGGCAACATCAACAATTTCACTCCTGAGAGAAAAGAAAATGGTTATGAAATATAGGTAGAAGAATCATGATCATGAAGTTGTACAATATAAAATAATATAAAAGCTTGCCATCTATATTGACACTAAAGAAAACGTAACAGTCTACGTTACTACCAAAACTATATTATTGTTATGTTGTTTTGCTGTTTTGGTTAAAAGTAAAGTCCAAATTTAAAAAATCTCATCATGGTAGCTTGTAAGAGATTCAAAGTAAATTCTGATCAACAATTACATATGAACAATTTAATGTACATAAAACTTAAAACTTGGCCAGAGATCTTTAAAACTTACCCGAGATCTTTAAGTTGAAGATTAAGAATTTTAGTTGGACCTCCAGTGGTAGTGATATCCTTAACGTCATTCATCCCAATAATCTCACCGATAATGTCTGGTAAATATTATAATTTCAGAGAGGCATAACATACTTTTATATAGAAAGCAAAAGTAAAATGGCAAAAATAACGTACCAAGGAATATATCGGGAGCATTAGTCTTTGCTATTATTTCGGCGTAAGGACAGAAGTTGAAACGGGATTCTAAATTCGGGATTTGTTCACATGGCTTGACACATGTGTAAAAAATGAAATTGATCTTGTAAGGATGTGCAGAGCTTCAAAATTGTCCAAGATTTGGGCCTAATTCAAAGTTCATAAGGACATAGCATTCTCCTTCTTCTACTTGCTTCTGGAATTTGGAAAGTAAATTTCCTTTGATGGAAGCTTGTATCCTATCTCCCTGTCTGAAACATATATTGTAAGTAAGACATTGACTGACTTGAAAAAATTTCCAAATGAACAACCAAAACTAAGGAGTACAATTTCACCTTATCATCTACAAGGAGCATATCGATTCCGGTAAATTCGTCTGGTTTATTTTTTTTTGGAAATCCCCATAGACGGACAACCCTAACTTTGATTTTACATGGTTCAATTGCTGGAGTTATGTTCGAAACAGGTGTAAATTCGAGCAGCATGGTGAAGCAATTTGCAGAGATATTTTTGTCGAAAAAACCTGCACGAAAACGATGGAAAGAAATATTGGCTCATAATTTAAAACAAAACCCAAATCAAGGAGACTTGTAATTGTATGTGACTTATGTTTGATCTTAGAATTCGTATGAAGCACTTTACCTTTTGGCGATTGTTCTTTCTTTTTATCTCCTTCACCAAACCCTGATTTATTCCAAAAAGATTTATTATGTTAGATGAACATAATCAAAACTCTGGGAATAGAAATTGAAACATCATAGTGAAAGTGAATTGAATCGAAAGAGATGGAGAATAAAATCAAGTAAACCAATCCAATTTTAATTAAAAAAAATGATTTGATGCAGATCTACATAATTCTTTTACCTATGGAGTAATTACAGAAAACTTGAGCGAATGAAACATATGTTGAGGATTTTTGTAGGAGAAAATATAATTCCATTGGAGAGGAGAAGTGGAAGAGATCGTGGGAAAAAAAGTAGGAGGAAGAAATCGTGGGAGAAGAGGTGACTGATTTTTTTCCTTTAGTCGGCATAATTTTTTTTCTCTAGCTCAGTACCTTTTTTGTGAAAAAATATTGAAAGAGCAGACTTTTGCCACGTGTAGATAGATAGGTTTGCGGTTATTTGTGTTATTATAATAGGATATTGAATATCTTAACACGCTATATATAAGTAAATTTAACTTCTATTTTCCCCCTGTTATCCTTCCTTATATCTCGATAATGTTATGAATCAAGAGAACGAATGGGGAAGATTGTGTTTATTCATTAATCATAAGATCCTTTATATAGGATTATTACAAGAGAGAAAAGGAAAATTCCTTTTCCTAATGGGAAAAGGAAAGTACATAAAAAGAAAATCCTAATTTAACTAGGATTCATTAAACCGGCCTAAAGACTAAGTGTTAATGGGCCGTAAACGGACCAGAACTAGTTATGACAATCCACTATGATTTATAACACTCCCCCTTGGATGTCATAACTCTAATGGGCTTGTAATACGCTTTGGATGTTGCCTCATTAAAACCTTACCAAGTAAAACCCATTTTGGGACAAAACCGTGGTGAAGGAAAAAGAGTACAACACGTATTACTCCCCCTGTTCTGAACCTCACTGCAAGTCTTTCAAACGACGCATTCCAATCTGATAAGTAAGTTTCTTGAACGTTGAGGTTGGAAGTGACTTGGTGAATAGGTCTGCTGAATTCTCACTTGATCGTACTTGCTGCACTTGAATTTCTCCATCTTTCTGTAGATCGGATGTGAAGAAGAATTTTGGCAGAATGTGCTTCGTCCTATCACCTTTGATGTATCCATCCTTAAGTTGAGCTATACACGCTGCATTGTCCTCGAACAAGACCGTCGATTCCTGCTTACCTTCGGTCATTCCACAATCCACTCTTATGTGCTGGGTCATCAGCCTTAACCAAACACACTCACGACTAGCCTCATGAATTGCTAATATCTCTGAATGATTAGAAGATGTAGCTGCAATGGCCTGCTTCATTGACCGCCAAGATATTGCAGTTCCTCCATGAGTAAACACATAACCTGTCTGGGACCGTGCATTATGAGGATCTGAAAGATAACCTGCATCAGCAAAACCAACTAAACCGTCCTTAGATTGGTTAGTATAAAATAGACCCAAGTCTTTCGTTCCTTGTAGGTAACGAAGAATATGTTTTATCCCGTCCCAGTGCCTTTGGGTCGGACATGAGCTAAATCTTGATAATAAATTCACGGCAAAACATATATCTGGCCTAGTGTGGCTTGCCAGATACATTAAAGCTCCTATGGCACTGAGATATGGCACTTCGGGACCAAGGACTTCTTCAGAGTCTCTCTTAGGACCAAACGGATCCTTTTCTAGATCAAGAGATCTCACCACCATTGGGCTGGACAATGGGTGACATTGATCCATATTAAAACGCTTGAGTACCTTTTCAGTATATGCCATTTGATGCACAAGGATTCCATCATTTATGTACTCAAGTTGCAATCCCAAACAGAACTTAGTTTTGCCTAGGTCTTTCATCTCAAATTCTTTCTTGAGGCATTCAACTGTTTGGACGATTTCACCAGGGGTTCCAAGGATGTTCAAATCATCCACGTAAACTGCTATGATAACAAACCCTTTGTTTGCAAACTTTTTTATAAAAATACATGGACTGATGGGATCATTCTTATAGCCTTCTTTGACTAAGTACTCACTCAATCTATTGTACCACATACGCCCACTTTGCTTCAGTCCATAAAGGGATTTGTTCAGCCTTATGCAGTGTTGTTCTCGAGAACCTTTCTTATCTTTGAGCTCAATACCCTCTGGTAATCTCATATAAATCTCATTATCCAGTGGACCATATAAGTATGCAGTTACAACGTCCATTAACCGCATATCCAACTTTTCTCTTATAGCCAGACTTATCAAAAATCTAAAAGTTGTAGCATCCACCACAGGGGAGTATGTCTCCTCATAATCTATTCCTGGTCTCTGTGAGAATCCTTGTGCAACAAGCCGTGCTTTATATCTCACGATTTCACCATGTTCATTTCTTTTCCTCACAAAGACCCATTTATGTCCAACTGGTTTAATCTCATAGGGTGTCCGAATTATTGGACCAAAGACATCCCTTTTCCTTAAAGAATTCAACTCCACGTTTATAGCTTCTTTCCATTTAGTCCAATTTTCACTGTGAGTGCACTCATATATCGACGTGGGTTCTAGATCCACCATAAGTTCAAGTGCTACCTTAAAAGCAAATATATCATCGATTTCCACACACTTTCTATTCCATTGTATTCCAGACATAACATAATTCATTGAGATCTCATTATTTTCAGGAACGTCAGAACCATGAAACTCGGCGTCCCGAGTCTCATTGCTTAGAACTATCGGTTCAGTTATGTCTGGGGTTCCATCAGATTCCTCAACCACGATTTCAGCACCTTTCTTTCTTTTCCGAGGATTCTTATCTTTGGAACCTATTGGCCGGCCACGTTTTGAGTGTGGTTTAGATTCTGTAGCAACTTGATTGTGTCCCTCTTGAACATCAATTCTAATCGGTGCATTAACAGCTGGTATGTAAGACTTAGTTACTCTTTTCGGGTCAGCAAAGGAATCTGGCAATTGATTAGCTAGCTTTTGTAAATGTATAATCTTTTGGACTTCTAATTCACATTCTTGAGTCCGAGGATCTTGCCATTTTAAGGACGTTTGATTCCATATAATTTCCTTTACCAGTCTGTTATCTCCTCCTAATGTTGGATAGACAGATTCGTCAAAATGACAATCTGCGTACCTGGCCTTAAACAAATCACCCGTGGTTGGCTCAAGGTACTTAATGATAGTAGGAGAATCATATCCAACATATATCCCCATCCTCCTTTGATGTCCCATCTTTGTTCTCTGTGGTGGTGCAATAGGCACATAAACGGAACATCCGAATGTTTTAAGATGGGATATGTCTGGCTCTTGACCCGTTATTAACTGTGATGGGGAATATTTATGTTCACTAGATGGCCTGATACGAATTAGCTCTGCTGCATGTAAAACTGCATGTCCCCAAGCTGAGACCGGGAGTTTTGATCTCATTAGCAACGGTCTAGCAATCAACTGTATGCGTTTAATAAACGATTCAGCCAAACCGTTTTGTGTATGTACATGTGCCACAGAATATTCAACACTTACCCCCATGGACATACAATAATCGTTAAACGCTTGGGACGTAAATTCACCAGCATTGTCAAGACGTATAGTCTTTAAAGGAAAATCTGGAAAGTGTGCTCTTAAACGTATGAGATGGGCAAGCAATCTTGCAAATGCCACATTTCTAGTTGATAATAGGCAGACATGTGACCATCTCGTGGATGCATCAATAAGGACCATAAAATATCTAAACGTCCCACAAGGTGGGTGTATTGGTCCGCATATGTCTCCTTGAATTCTTTCCAGAAAATTTATCGTTTCCTTAGTTACTTTGATTGGTGATGGCCTAGTAATGAGTTTCCCTAGTGAACATGCTTCACACGTGAGATTCTTTGGGATAACTCTCCTTTCTTTCAAGGTGTGCCCATTAGTACTTGCTAATATCTTTCGCATCATGTTAGCACCGGGATGGCCAAGCCGGTTATGCCAAAAAGTGAAATTCTCAGTAAACTCTTTGTTTACCATAGCATTTGCTTCTATCATTCCGATCTTAGCACAATAAAGGCCCACAGAAATGGCAGGTATAGTCTCTAGGACTTTCTTATAGCCATGGACGGTTTCAAAGATTTGAAGGAATTCTTTGTTATTCTCGTCCTTAGTTTCAACATGAAGACCATTTATTCGAATGTCTTTAAAGCTCAATAGACTTCTCTTTGAACTAGGTGAATATAACGCATTAGAAATTTCTAGATGCGTGCCCTTAGGTAATAAAATATGGGCTTGACCGTGACCTTCAATTAAATTTGCTATACCCGCAATTGTGGTTACATTTGCCTTTTTAAGTGTAAGATCAATGAAGTATCTCTTATCTCTTAATATCGGGTGGCTTGATCCACTATCCACAATGAACACATCCATATCGTTCATACTTCAAAAGAGATAACAATAGATACTTTTAAATAACACTCTTTCATTCCATAAAGTTTAATAGAAAGCAATAACACAAAACCAAAGTATAAAGTGTAAAACGTAAAACAAGCAAAACACAAAACACCAAAACAGAAAATCAAAATCAATCACTTAAGTATATCTGAGGTTTCAAAATTCATCAAGTCATCTTGCTCATGATCGAAATCTCCTTCATTATCATGCTGGATCATATGAGTTTCTGGATTCTTCCCTTTAAGGCTCTCTTGATAGAGTTCAACCAGATGCTTGGGAGTCCTACATGTCTTAGCCCAATGATTACTCATTCCACATCGATGGCAAACTGATTTTGGGTTTGATTCTCGTGGTTGAGAAGTAATACCACGGTTATTACGATCATAGTCAGTTCGGTATCCGCGTCCTCGTCCTCGCCCGCGGTTAGAATGATCGTTATGGAATCCGTGGCCTCGGCCCTGACCTCGGCCGTATGGATTAAAATGGCCACGGCCACGTCCTTGCCATCTACCCCCACGTCCACGACCACGATGTCTATAATCACTTTGGACGTGGTTAATTTCTTTCTTTTCATCTGTGGCCACATTCGCTTCAGGAAGTGGGGCTGATCCAGGAGGTCTCATCTCACTGTTTCTCATTAGCAGTGTATTATTCTCCTCGGCTAGTAATAGACATGCTATAAGCTTTGAGTATGTCTCAAAACCTCTTTCACGGTATTGCTGTTGAAGCAACACGTTATTAGTGTGAAAGGTGGAGAAGGTCTTTTCCAACATGTCTTTCTCAGTTACCTTCTCACCACATAGTCTCAATTGAGAAACTATTCTGAACATAGCCGAGTTATATTCTTCCACGGACTTGAAGTCCTGGAACCTGAGATTCCTCCAATCATAATTGGCCTTTGGTAACAACACCGTTCTATGGTGGTCATATCTTATCTTTAATTCTTTCCAAAGGTCCAAAGGGTTCTCAATGGTTAGGTATTGATCCTTGAGACCCTCAACAAGATGATGACGAATGATCGATATCGTTCTGTATCGATTCCTTTCATTCTCATTATTATCCTCAATGATACATTCGCCAAGTCCTTTAGACTTTAGATTTATCTTAGTATCCAACGCCCACTGTAAGTAATTGTCTCCAGAGAGATTGAGGGCAGCATAATCCAAATTGTTGATTTTTTAACATCTGAAAACATTCATCCTATTCTCTAAGAACTATAAGATTTTAAAGTTTATGCATATGATGCAAAATAGGTCATGGGTGCTTATATAAACGGGTACGGATGCATGATGCTTATGAAACCAGATTTTTATGTTTAACAACCTAACATAATGTTTTATATGCTCATGATGCAAGCCTAGTATTCAAATTCTAAACCGTATGATGATATGACCGGATTTTAATCAAGCATGTTATGTATATATAATGCAATCAGTTTCAGTTTCATGTTTATCAATCAACGAATCAATCCAAACAAGCAAACAAACAAACGAGTTCAAATAAATATGCAACCAAATTTGGACAGAGTGTTTACTGTCGATCGACGGGTGATTTGTGTCGATCGACACAGTTTAATTCAAACAACAAATTCAGGCAGAAGTTTACGTGTCGATCGACATAAAACTAGTGTCGATCGACACGGGTACAGATCATGCAATCGGTTTGGATTTTAATTGAATTAGGTTAGGGTTTCAAGTTAGGGTTTCAAGTGATTACGAATCATGAATCAATAAACACAATCAAGCAAGCAATAACAATAACAAGCATGATTTAGATTAGGGTTTCTAAGATTATCATGAATCTAGGTTCTTTAGATTAGGGTTTCTTATTGTTTACCTTAACCTCCGTGAGTCTTCTAGTTCGCCGTAACCGTTGATAGGCTGTATGAACTTTCTTCTAGTTCGCCGTAACCTTAAAGGCTGTATGAACTATGATTTGAACAGTAACGCCGGATGAACAGTAATCGTCGATGAACAGTAATCGTCGATGAACAGTGCGCGATGAATAGTGCGCGATGAACAGTACGCGATGAACAGTACGATGAATAGTACGATGAACAGTAATCGCGTTTTTTGTGTTTTTAGGGTTTAGGGAGCAACTCGTGCTGATAACGTGTTGTGAATCAAGAGAACGAATGGGGAAGATTGTGTTTATTCATTAATCATAAGATCCTTTATATAGGATTATTACAAGAGAGAAAAGGAAAATTCCTTTTCCTAATGGGAAAAGGAAAGTACATAAAAGGAAAATCCTAATTCAACTAGGATTCATTAAACCGGCCTAAAGACTAAGTGTTAATGGGCCGTAAACGGACCAGAACTAGTTATGACAATCCACTATGATTTATAACAGATAATATGTTTTTCTTTTATCGTGTTAAACAGTGGATAAATAATTTTGTTGGAATAACGTTTTTATCCATCTGACTTAATATTTATTTTTTCTGAAATTTTAAAATTTTTGCTAAAATCTGACCAAATATTTATGTTTCTTATAGGTTTTTAAGAGGAGGGCCGATGTTGTAGTTGCGCAGGACGGCACAGGAAAGTATAAAACAGTGACGGAGGCGATAGCAGCGGCGCCGGAACATAGCCACACTAGACACGTCATTCACGTGAAGAAAGGTGTCTACAAGGAAAACATTTTTATTAGTGTTTCAAAGCCCAACATAACCCTCAGAGGTGATGGTAGAGATGTCACTCGTCTCACCGGAAGTTTCAGCAATGCAACTGGCTTCACCATCAAGAATTCTGCCACCCTTGGTAAACATTGTTCTTACTTTTTAACATTTTATTTTAGTTATTTTCGTTAGACCGTAATGAAATAGAATTTTTTTTTTGTTGACTAACCATTTAATTTGATACAATGATAGCCGTCGAGGGATACGGATTTTTGGCCCAAGACATTTGGTTCGAGAACACGGCCGGGCCGTCTGGGAAACAAGCGGTAGCTTTTGCGTAAATGCTGATGCGGTGATACACCGTTGCCGAATAGACGGCTACCAAGACACGTTGTTCGCCCAACGGTCTCGACAGTACTATCGCGAGTGCATCATCAGTGGAACAGTCGATTTCATCTTCGGCAACGCCGCCGCTGTTTTCCAACATTGTGATATTGTGGCGCGAAAGCCTGGACCGAGACAGGAAAACATGTTGACCGCTCAGTCACGTGACGTTGAGCATGACAACACGGGATTCTCATTTCAGCGATGTAACATAATTGCAAGCCCAGATCTCAGACCGTTCAAGGAAACAGTGAAGACGTTCCTAGGGCGGCCATGGAGGGTGTATGCAAGAGTGGTATTCCTACAATCGTTCATCGACGATGTCATTGATCCGAGAGGCTGGGCTCCTTGGACCGGCGAAGTTGGACCCTCCACAGTCTTTTACGGGGAATACAAAAACACCGGTCCGAGAGCAGATACAAGTCAAAGGGTCAAATGGAATGGAGTCAAAGTGATTACAGATCCAAAAGAAGCGGCTAAATTCACAGTGGCACAACTATTAGGTGGAGACTTGTGGATTCGGTCCATGGGAGTTCCTTGCGAGCCAGGACTTTGAAAACATGGTTTGAGCTTATGTAATTAAGTATGTGTTAAATAACATAAACGTAAACGTATAACTAGTATATTTAAAAAAATGTTTAAGGTGACATTGTCTCTGTTAGTAGAAATGATGCCTTGAGCATTGACATTGTAATTGTTCTCACGTTTTACATAAATTTCAAAAAGCTTCCTGTGTTGTTTAGTACCCAGGGAAAAACAAAAGGCTGGAACCTCCCACTGACGTTTGATGCATTTGCAGTTGTCCGAGTGCATTCACAGTACTTGTTCAAACACTAATAAACCCCAGATTGTAACTTAAGCAAACACTACATCCCCGTAAGAACAAAAGCAAACACAAGACAAAAAAGGTGTAAATCCTTTGGACAAAAAGTGACAACTAATTCAACCAACAAAACTCCCATGCTTTGAAGACAATTATCATCCAAAAGCAAAACTGAAGAATTTAGACAAGAAACTAAGTTCAAAATTAAATTTAAGATTCACCATAACGAAAAGAAAAAAACAAAAACACAAAAGCGGAAAGAAGAAATTACCCGATTGAATCTGGTTCCAGAGTTCATATCGAAACCCTAATTGTTCGATCAATTTTGTCTCCTCTTGCTCTCTCCCGACCAACGATTGAACCCCAGATTATTCCGGCCTGGGTACGGAATTACTGGGTCGGGTTCTCGATATCAAGTTTATGAATAATTATGATATTGGACTTAGATAATTAAACTGGGCTAAAATCTAATCAAATTAATGATGGGCTGTAATTAGATCCCAAATACAAAATACAAAATACAAAATCCTAAACAATATGAAAACGTTGCTACAGATTTTTTACCATATACTCATAATTTACCTTACCCAAAATTTGTAAAATTTAGATATTTGTTTTATTTTGTGTTAATTACCTATAAATGACTTACCTAAAAAGAGTTTGTTGACTAAAAGAAATTTACCATTCTAAAAAGCTATCATATCTTGACTACTAACTAAATCCATCAAATGATGGCAAAAAGATCAATCAAAATTTAATTGTGAAGATACATTCTATCCTATATAAATTCTTACGTAGGTTCTCAAACATTTGGTACTAGAAAAAATGGTTGCATATTCAAAAGAAACATTTCGTTGGCTCTTATATTGATTTTACAATTTCTCGTTGTTTCATCATGTGCAAAAATTAGTATGATGGTAACAAAAGATGATATCGACTCCATCTGCAAGAAAAGAGATATCAATTCTTCACTTTGTTTCAAAATTTTAAAATCAACTCCTGAAATCGCAAAATTGGATTATTCTTGCCTAATCAAATTCTTGATCGATTATCAGGCTCGAAACCTTTCGGATACGCTGAAGGAAGTAAAGTTGTTGCAGCCAATACGACAACTTTTCTTTACCATAATATATATCTCGGCTGCATAGAATTATATGAAAATGCTATTTTTCATCGTGGTGATTCCCTCAAAGCTTTGGCAGCTAAGGACTACGACACCGTAAACAGTATGGTTGGTGCTCCGGGGTCATTTATGTCTGATTGTAATGATGACTTATTAACAATCAATCCAATCCCACATCTCTTGATCACGAAGGGTAAAATCATTAAAAACCAGTCTAATATGATGTTGGTGACTCTTGAGTGCTTTCTAAGAAAAGGAAAAATAAGTTGTCATTAGTTACCCGAATTATTGATAATAATAATAATAATAATAATAATAATAATAATAATAATAATAATAATAATAATAATGTTGTTTATGCATTGTCATTTGTCAATAGTGTCGAGTCAATCCCAGTTTACACTAGACCAATTTCAATGTCTAATGCTTTTAGATAAGTTTTGGTATTTCAAAATTAACATTAAAATATTTGTTCTAATATTAACCTCAATAGTAATATATTATGCTAAAAGAAAAAGTAAGAACATAAATGAAATTTAAACTAGAGTTTTGCGGACTGCGGAGAGATGATTAACGTCTCAAAGGATTGAGTAATGTGTTCAATAGAAAAACTCCTATGAGGACACCTGAGTGTCGAGTCGTAGTCAAACGTTCACACTTGCACTGTGTTTACAAACTACATGACATGTTTAGACAATAGTAGTGATGTCTCTGTCGACTCTAAACTTAGAGTCAATCCACAATTCGTAGCTTTAAACCAATTAATTAACGATGTTTTGACTTTAAGAAAACAAGCTTCCACACAATTTTTATTTATTTTTTTGATATTTTATTTCTACTTATGAATGTGCTATGTGGAGGTAATTGGATCAGTTTTTTTTGTAATGCAAAAGTAGTGAATAACCCAATTTATAATCGTGAAGGTATTTCAACTAATGTAAATCCAAATTGGCTCAAATGAATTGAGAACATTATGTACAATATTTTTTCTTATCAATTGTTGGATACAAGCCTTTTCTCCATCTATGAATAGCTGGAGGAGCTACTCTTAAGATAGTCAACAATACGAAATATATATATTTTTAACGTGAAAATATATATATTTTTAAAGTGAAAATACACCTACTAATAAAATGAACAAAAAAACATACACTAGTTTACACTAGGGCAATCTTAATGTCTAATACTATTGTTTTTAGACAAGTTTTGGTATCCCAAAATTAACATTTAAATATTTGTTCTAATATTCACCTCAACAGTAATATATTACGCTAAAAGAAAAAGTAAGAACATAAAATGAAATTTAAAGTAGAGATTTGCGGACTGCGGAGAGATGATTGACGTCTTAAAGGATTAAGTAATGAGTTCAATAGAAGAACTCCCGGGAGGACACCTTAGTGTCGAGTCGTAGTCAAACGTTCACACTTGTAGTGTGTTTACAAACTACATGACATGTTTAATGTCTCCCTCGACTCCAAACTTAGAGCCAAGCCACAACTCGTAGCTTTAAACCAATTAATTAACAATGTTTTGATTAAAGGAAAATAGGCTTCCACACACTTTTTATTTTATTTTTTTGATATTTTATATTCACTTATGATTTTGCTATGTGGAGGTAATTGGATTCAGTTTTCTATTTTGTAATGCAAGAGTAGTAAATAATCCAATTTATGAACGTGAAGGTATTTCAACTAATGAAAATCCAAATTTGCTCAAATGAAATGGGAATATCATTGATGACGATCTTACATGCTTTTTTTTTTTATCAATTGTTTGATACAAACTTTTTTCCATCTATGAATAGCCGGAGGAACAAAACGAAAGATATACTATGAAAGAGCGGTACGGTGCAATATGTTCGTCCGATGAGGATTTTAACAATTAAGAGCATAAAGTAAATAAGACTCAAAGTTTTTTAACGAGTTTGAGAAAGTCTTCTTGTTTCAGCATGCTTGATTTATCTTGAATAGTCTTTAGACATGTCTTATGGTGATACTCTACCTTCTGATAGTCATAAATTCCACAAATCATGAACATGCTCTGGCTCACTAGATTACTAGATCTAGATTTCTGAATTCCTGCACATTTCTTCTATTTCTCAAAGTACTTATGTCTTGTGGTTTCATCAGGCCCTTGAGTTCTCTTTGTTTCCAATGGTGTCTCCAAACTTCATCATTACAAACATCCCTCTTTGTGATCTGATTGCTTGTAAGTATTTTCCTCGGTGTAGGATACAGTAACAAAATTATGTTTCAATTGATAGGACAATCATTGGTGCACTTCCAGCAACCAGATTACACATCCTCTGATGGCTACTTTGTCATCGATCTAACCTGCTCTATCTCTGATTGATTGCAACAGCTCTCAAGTTTCATTTCAGTGTTATGATGCGCAAAACAATAAACACACATCTCAGATTTCCTTGTGACTAGAAGGAGAACATACCAAATGTTGATAGTATGTGTAGAAAACTTCAACAACACATCAACCTTGAACTCATTTTTTTTTTTTGAAACTGATCTTGCTGCCAAAACATTCTCAACTCTCAAATAGTCGCAAAAATTAGTGACTGATTTTTCAGTCACAAACAGTAGTCACTAATGGACAGTTTTCTTGTAGTGGTCACAGATGACTGACTGTAATGATGACTTATTAACAATCAACCCAATCCCACATCTTTTGATCACGAAGGGTACAATCATTGAAAACCAGTCTCCTATTATGTTGGTGATTCTTGAGTGTTTTCTCAGAAAAGGAAAAATAACTTGTCATTAGTTACCCAAATTATTGATAATAACAATAATAATAATAATAATAACAATAATAATAATAATAATAATAATATTTATGCATTTTCATTTGTCAATAATGTCGAGTCAATCCCAGTTTACACTAGACCAATTTCAATGTCTAATACTTTTAGATAAGTTTTGGTATTCCAAAATTAACACTAAATTATTAGTTCTAATATTCACCCAATAGTAATATATTATGCTAAAAGGAAAAGTAAGAACATAAATGAAATTTAAACTAGAATTTTGCGGACTACGGATGATTACACTACAAGAAAACAGGTCGTTAGTCACTCCGGGAAGAGTCACAAAAGAGTCACAAATGAGCCATTTGTGACTAATTAGCGACTCGAAAAATGGAGTGACAATAGTCGAGTCGCTAATTTTTTGAGTCGCAACAGAGTGGCTAATTAGCGACTCATCTGTGACGATCATTTTGGGTCGCTAATCAGCGACTAATATGTGTCTGTTAAACGTAGTCGCAAATTTGTGACTAATGAGAGACTAATACAGGTAGTGGCTAATTAGCAACGAAATAGCCACTATTTTGTCACTCTATGAAGATATAAGTTGGTCACAAATTAGTCTTCATGGTGTCACTTATTAGCCACCAAATGTCACCCAAATTAAATTTTGTGTAATCTAAAAATGTTTGATTTGAATTGTAAACAAAAGAAACTTTATTTAGCAAAATAAGAATCTTGATTTTGTCTAATACAATTGAAATAAAACATTGATTTTGTCTAAACATCAACAAGTCTTAACTAAAAAAATACATTAGATTAACTTAGAAACAAAGAGAAACCTACAAACGGACGGACTCGTCCTATGAACAGTATATAGGTTTCTTGGTTCTTACATAGAGAACCTACGAGTAGAAAGTACTCTCATCAAAGGAAGGTTTGTTTAGAGCCAATTAGAGACCATCTTGCTTGGTGTTGTTGCCTTGGCTGATGGATCTTCTGGAGCTTTAGCCAATGAACGATACTGAAGCTTCACACTCTCTGCATTGTCCAGTGTCTTCACCACATACCTGCATCAGAGATTTTGTGCAATAAAATGAGCTCCAGTTCACGGAAACACTATACAAAAATCGGTAAAAGTTTCTGCTCAATGGTTTGTAAATGTGATATGTCTTGATCCGAGAATACAAAATTTTGCAACGAGAAAGAATTCTAATCTTTTAGGGAAGGTTCTAATGGAAGAACGAAATGAGACTTTACCAGCCGTTCAAGCATTGAGTAGTCACAACAGCTTCTCGCCCAACAAAACGAGGCGGTGTCCTCTTGTTTCCCTGATTCATTTTTAACTCCAAACGGTTAACATCTCCCGCAACCTTTCATTATAAGAAAATACCTTTGATAGGATTGAAAATAAATGATTGACCTTTATTATAACTCGGTCTGCCACAGCAAATGGGAAATGATTACTTTTGTTCCTTGAACGACCTGGGAGAGTCGAGTCACCAAATGAGCGTCTCTCCTGCATTTACGGAAAAGTTAAGTCTCTTGTTTGGAAACGAAATTAAACATGAGAGATCAATATGGTTAGTAGTATTGAGTTACTTGATCAATTCCTTCTCGTTTTCTCTTAGACAAATGTGTGAACTGTGACTTTTCTTCTCGGCAGAATGCTTGCACTGCAACTCGTAGAGCTGCGTAAATTCCAATGAAAATAATGAAAATGAATTCTCCGAGACAACCAAATGCCAAAACAAATGATTTACTCACTCAGATTTGGAGTTATCGAGTCTTCTGAAACTGGCTGCGAACATGTGCAACAAGCTTTCTACGATAGCACAACGGAAAAATAGATTCTTTAAGCATTAAGAAATATCAGAGAGCAAAGAAGTGATTGTGGTGAAGAAACAGAACTTTGTACCATCTGTTTAACTTGTTATATCCCTCCAACTCCAAAAGTGTGTCCACAAGGCAAAATCATAGCATCAGCCATCAAATCCCCTCTACGAATTTACAAAGACACAAAACAGAGTTCAGATTAACCACAAGCACGATCAACACTAATCCAACGGTTTCAAGCAAAAAAAGGTATAAATAACTCCACCCTTCCTTCTTGGCAAGGTAACACTAAAAGCTATTTGTCAAATATTACCACACTCACAAACAAGATAAACTAAGTCAGAGAGGTTATACTAATCCTTTTTACTTCCTAAGGGTTCTTATATTCACTAAAACAAGCTTCAGAAAAGTACTACATCTTCTCTTCCATTATTAGAGATTTTCAAGAGCTACCGAATCATAAGAGCTAAGAAGTGAATCATATGAGCTCAATACCAATAAAACCACAAAGAACATTAGAAATCAAGTGAACATACGTTGTAGGATCAGACAAAATGGTCCTCAAAGACTCAATTGAATTGCTCGAAGAAGAAGAAGAAGGGTCTCTTCTTCCACTGAAATCACAACCATTTTCTGCAGCTAAAGATGATTCCTCATGCCTAGCACCAAAACTAGCTTCCATTGACTTAAAATGCTGAGAGTAATAACCTGCGTTATCATGTCCAGCCACTATCCCTGCATATCAACATATCTCTCAATATCCCAAATGTAGAAACTTTAAGAGTTATAAACAAAATTGATCAAATTTACCAGCTCCTACTGATACACAATTTGCCGAGTAAAAACTCAAACTTTCGTATGCCCATGACCAAAATCAGCTCTAATTTCAAGAAATTAAGGTTTCAGAAAAGAAACAGAGAACACAAACAATGGTGCTTACTCGTAAGACGATGTCGAGGATTCTGCAAGGCCTCGACCAGAAACTTCTAGATTCCTAATATTGATTCTCTTTGGTTTATTTTCTCTCGTAGCAAAGAGTGGAAGAAAATTTAGGGGAATCGAAATCAAAACATCGAAGGTGGCGAGAGAGGAGAGGAAAGTTGAAGATTTCTGGGTTTTGAAGGAATCGACACAAAATTAGGGTTTCTTTGAATCTCTCAGCCAACAAAATCGATAGAGAAGAAGAAGAAGAAGGTTTGGGGTATCATCTTCGCCGGAATTAGAAGCTCCCGAGAGAGAATCTCTCAGCCTACAGAATCGAGAGAGAAGAAGAAGAAGAAGAAGAGAAGAAGAAGAAGGTTTGGGGTATCATCTTCGCCGGTTTTTGTTAAAAGCAAACGGACGGACAAGATTATCACTAAAGAATACTGAAAAAGTTAACGGACGGACAAGATTACCTCGGAGTATGTCAAAGATTGCCACGTCAGCGATCCTAATGGTCCTCTCTAATTGGCTCTCATCTTTTAATTGAGCCACATTACGTACAACGTCGCAGAGTAGTGGCTATGGAGTCACTAATTTTTGACTACTTTGCGACTAATTTGCGACTCAGTCACAAGCCTATACCCTAAACCCTAAAAATTTGGATCAACCACAAAAACCATATTCCTTTCCAATCAATTTCCAATGTATTTCTTCATTATTTGTTTGGTTTTATTCATTTAAACAAAAGTAATCAAAAATGTAGAATAATTTTCAAAAAAATGAAATGGAAGAGATTAGTTTTATAGGTTTTGATGTTGATAAGAAAACATTTGTGATGCAAAATTTTTAGGAAACTCTTTTTTTGTTTTTTTGACTTGTACTGTGTATTTACTACACACTTATTACTTGAATAAGATTTAAATACAAAACTAACTTATATAGATTTACATTATGGTGTTTAATTTCCCAAAAACATACATGTAGTGGGTAATGAGTCACAACAGAGTGGCTAATTTGCGACTCATTTGTTACTAATACGTGAAACCCTGAAACGTTGCAAAGTAGTGGTTAATTAACGACTCTTGTGCGACCTCAGTTACAAGTGGCTAATTTGTGACTCCGTTATGTGTCACTAAGGAGTCGCTAATTTGTGACTCTGGTGTCAGTCGCTACGGAGTCGTAAATTTGTGACTCTTATGCGACTCCACCAAAACATACCAATCGGTGTCGCAGATTAGTCGCAAATTTGTGACTGGTTAACTACTACGGGATGGAGTCGCAAATGAGCGACTAATTTGTGACTCCGTCAAAAAGAGTCACACGTTAGTCACAAAAGAGTCACAAATGAGTCGCAAATCTTTGTGACTAACTTGCCACTCGATAATTCGAGTGGCTAACGACCTCTTTTCTTGTAGTGTTAACGTCTTAAAGGATTAAGTAATGTGTTCAATAGAAGAACTCCTATGAGGACATCTGAGTGTCTGAGTCGTAGTCAAAAGTTCACATTTGCAGTGTGTTTACAAACTAATGACATGTTTAGACAATATTAGTGATGTCTCTGTCGACTCTAGACTTAGAGTCAAACCACAACTCGTAGCTTTAAACTAACTAATTAACGATGTTTTGAGTATAAAAAAATAAGCTTCCACACATTTTTAGTTTGTTTTTTTGATATTTTATTTTTACATATGAATGTGCTATGTGGAGGTAATTGGATCAGATTTTTTTTTTGTAATGCAAAAATAGTGAATAATCCAATTTATAATCGTGAAGGTATTTCAACTAATTAATGGAAATCCCAATTTGCTCAAATGAATTGAGAACATTACGTACAATATTTTTTCTTATCAATTGTTGGATACAAGCCTTTTCTCCATCTATGAATAGCCAGAGGAGCTACGGTTAAGATAGTCAACAATACAAAATATATATATGTTTAAAGTGAAAATACACCTACTAATAAAATGAATTAAAAACATACTAATTCCTTTGTCATATCAGATAGAAAAAGAAAACATTAGATGATTACCTAAACATTGGACACAAATTACTTGGAAACAGTAAAAAAAGAAAATCTTTCTTATGTCTGGATTACATATATGAACTACATATCAAGGTGTATGAACATTATATAGGAACTCAAGGGTTGTAATCACATACGCATGTCAGAATGAACATTTCACCAAGTTTATATTCTAATTAAGGGTTAATTAATTCCCAAGATAAATGGAAAGAAGAGAAGAATGAACTTGCAGTAACAAATCAAAGCATGACTATTGAACAACTAAAGCTTATAAAAACGAAAGTCCTTAGAAGAGAAGAAATCTAAGTTGCAAACAAAAATTCTGAACAAAAATAACCAAGTAGTAATAGAATTCACATTTCTATTTCGATGCTAAAGAGATTCTTGGAATACATTTCTATCTTGCTGGTGCTTCTGGAAAATACGGTCTTCTTTTAGCCTCTCTGGTTAGAGTCGGCTCAAAAATTTTAGGGGCCCTAGGGCAAACAAAATATTTGGCCCTATATTTTTGTAATTATTTTTATTTTTGTCATATATAAAATATCTAAATTTTGTTTTTAGTTTAGTTGATAAATCGCATTTATGAAAGCAAAAAAAATTTTACATTGTTAAAAAAATAATGGGCCTTTTTTCAAAATTTTCAAAACACTACAAGAAATTCGAGTATTTATAGCGCCCGATAAACGCTATATATCACTATTATAGCGGTTTAGTAAACGCTCTATCTACGCCCGTTATAATAGATAAGACACTTTACATAGCGGTTTTTGGTAATGCTATAAGAGATTTAATTACAATAGCGATTAATTTAGTGCAATTATAAAGTTTTTAATAGCGTTTATTTTCTGCTATTATATATTTATTTTCTGCAATTATAAATACATTTATGTATTTGTATTTTTATACAATATTCACAGGAAATGTAATAAAGCAGATTGATGTATACAATACATATTTGAGATTGTGCATACATATAGCATGTTGTGGTTTGCAAAACTGAAAATAGAATATGGTGGTATTATTTATTTCAAAATTGGTTTTACAACATGTAAATTGAGAAAAATTGTACATAATTTCTCAAGCTAGAATTCTAAATTAGTCTTCCAAGCACCACTACATCTCCAAGCTATTTCGTCCATATTAAAATCTGTTCAGCAAGGAGACAAAGAAAGTGATTCAACAAGCAACACATGATACATGGAAAGAATAATGAAAGTTAATGGAACAAACCAACCTGAAAATACTAAATACTCATACTTGCAGTCTCCAAAAATGATTTCCTTTTTGATTTGTAGCTTCTTGGTCTTTGTCGTGGCGAGGACAACAACTAGCTTGTTCCTCTTGCTGGATGGTCACAGTCTTCTTGTTTGCAAGACCTAAAGTCACAACGAAAGATTAAAACTTCAGTCTAGTGCAACCAGTCACTTCGAAATTTGTATTAGAGAAACTAGACAGAAATCAATCACAATTGCTAGTACAAAAAAGCTAAGAATATACACAAAACACACACAGTAGTAATTCTTTTGAAGACTATCAATTTCAATCCAATTTTATGCGTTGAGAAACATAATAATCTTCTATTCTAGAATCCAGTCAATAACATCCAAGTTTAACAATACAGGGCAATATATGTAGACAATTAACAAAATATATAAAGTAACCACATTTCCCCAATTAACTTTGCTCAATACATCCCAACTCAAGTATCCATTTTCAACCAAAATCATCAAGCTCTCAATTACAATCCAGTACATCTAGTCAATCAACTAAATAACAATCATTTGGTTCAAGAGCGAAAACAATAACACAAGTATGAATTTACCAGAGTGCTTGTAGGAGTTAAGGTTGCAGAGATTGTTCTTCTCTTGCTGAATTGAACCTTAGCGTTTCCTCTTCCAAACTGTTTCACCTTCCAAACCTTAACCCCTAAACCCTAAACCCTAAACTCTAAAATATTAAGACCTTTGAATTTTGTTGTTACATTAACTCTTGAGAATGAATACATAGTTACTTGGTTAAGTGGTTTTAAAATTTTAAAACTATCAAACATGATTTTTCCCCTATACCCTATACCCTAAACCCCAAATGTTATACCCTTAAACCCGAAACCCTAAACTAGAATTTTTTTTATTTCAAACCTTAAACCCTATACCCTAAACCCCAAATGTTATACCTTAGATTTTAAATCAAAGATCATAATCTCTTGTGGTGAATGTATTGCATATGCAAATACTTTAAGATACAGATAATTGCAGACTATTTTCTTAAGGTAAGCAATAATTGAATTTTCTACTTATGAACAAGAACAAGACTGAACATTAGATAAAGCTAAGATTCCAAAGTGACTGGTTTCAACATTGAAACTAAGAAGAACAAATTCCAAAAGCAAAAACATGTGATATCCACAAGAATTGAGAATTGAAACCAAACTCAAACCACTGCACATTAATCAAATAGTAGGAATGGTTTTGGATGCAATGAATTGTTTCAGAATCGCTTTTTCTTCGTCAATCCGCTTCTTCTCTTCTGCGTTTTTCGGGTTGACTTTCCTTTTCTCCTCCAACATCCACTTGAAGAGCTCGCGTTGTTGCTTCTCTGGTATTGGCTCACGCGCCTTGACCACCGCTGGCTCTGCAACCACTGTGGAAGAAGACACAAGCTTCTTCTCCGTAAGAAGAGCTGCGACGACTGAACCTGATTTAGTAGCCATCTCTCCATCTGCAGGTTCTATGTCCTTCTTCTTAGTCCTAAAGAAAAGATAACCTGCAAAACAAACAAAGGCCAAGAACCATTAGAGAATGTATCACAGAGATCTATCAATGATACGGTCATTGAGCACCAACAAAAAGATACGGTCAAAGTGTGTTTTTTAGATGGAAATTAAGCAGAGATAATGACTCGCTTCACAAACATAAAGCATGCATTTCTCAGTTACTCAACTTGTAACAAAAAGAAACGAGTTTATTCAGCTTAGAACACAGAACTTGATCAAACTAAAGTAAAACGTAGTACCTTTCCTAGACCGGCACCCATTATCGCACTTGTTGGTTTCAACATCTCAGGCATGCCTGGACCTCCTTTAGGTCCTTCTCCTCTGATAACAATCACTTTGCCCTGAAACACGACACAGTTCATCAGATATTAGAATTAAACAAGCTCATGAGATGATCATCATTAATATCTGAAAGGCAATCACCTTAAAGCTCATTGGATGTGTCCAGTCTCCTTGATTGGGTTTGACACAGGTCTAATTATATCCTGTGACAATTTTAAAATTACTTAGACAATCATATAACTAACATCTATCACTAAACAAGAAGAAACAATTCGTTGACCTACCTGGCCTTCTGATAAGCGGGGAACATTTTCTAAATTTTGAGTTAAAGATCACAGAGATCTATCAATGAAAAAACTTAAGACATTTCCCGACTCAACGTTGTTAGTAAAAGACTTCAACCTCTCTAATGCTTCCTTATATTTACCATTCCTACATCAGTTAAAGATTTCTGAACAGCAGAAATCAACTCTTTCTTATGCTTCTTAGTATCCAATTTCATGTCCAAATCCTGTTCCGCACTTCTCTTATTACCTAAAGAGAATCAATCAAACCAAAATCACAACTTATCCTAGCTGATTGACATCTCGAGACAAAATTCCGAAACAAACTCGGAAACGGCGACAATTACATAAAAGTATATAAAAAAAAAGTAGTTACCTTTGTTCAATGGCTTCGTCGTCGAAGCATCAACCTGAAAACCCCCCAAATTAAAAACAGAGTTTTGTTTGATTAACTTCTAAATCAAAAATTAAACAAGGTCTCACAGACGGAGAAGACAAAGAAGAAGAAGAAAGACGATTACTTTGGTGCTCGATTTGCCCATGATAACTGTGGGAGAAGAGAAGCGACTAGGCTAGGTTAATCGAATGATTTTAGGAGAGGGATTAAAAACCCATAATAATTAGATCTACGATGATGGTATGAAGAAGAAAGGAATAGATGAGGTTTTTATGTGGTCAGTTGGTTTCATCAGAGATGATGAATGTAGGACGAGAAGAACGAAGAAGGAAGAAGAGAGAAAGGAGAAAGGGGAAAGGGAAAAGGGAAAAAAAATATCTAAGTGTTTTAGCCGGGAAATGAAAAAAATTCCTCCAAAAGTAAATAAAAAGTAAATATAGCGTTTGAACAATGCAAGTGCTATGTATTGTATATTAACCAAAAAGCGTCACAAAATAAAAAATTTTGTCCACCTTTTTATAGCGTTTATATTTATGCAAACGCTATAATAAAAAAGGGTAATATTTATTATAGCAGAAAAACAAAAAACGTTATATTTTAATGCTATATATACTCAAATTTCTTGTAGTGAAATATTTTTTTTTTTTCGAGACCCCATTTATGTGACACGGGATGGAACCCCGGGCGGTCGCACTCCTTGTTCCCCTTGTAGAGCCGACACTGGTTAGAGAACCACATATGCTTATAACCATATTAATGTCAGTGTTCTCCATCATGAAACAGTTACACCATTTAAACAGCAAGAAAAAAACATACTGGATTTTTCTGATTAGAGAGATGTAAATTTGTACTTTCAAACTTATAAACCTCAGATTGTAACTTAAGAAAACACTACATACATCCTCCTAAGAACACAAACAAACATAGGACCAAAAAGTGTAATCCTTTGGGAAAAAAAGAGACAACTACTTCAACAGAATAACACCAAAACTCCAATGCCTAATTATAATCCAAAACTGAGGAATTTAGACAAGAAACTAACATAAGCTTCTAATTCAAACTCACAGGAATTTTAGATTAGTTTTGGTACCCCAAAATTAACATTAAAATATTTGTTCTAATATTCACCCCAACAGTAATATATTATGCTAAAATAAAAAGTAAGAACATAAAATGAAATTTAAACCAAAGATTTGCTGACTACAGAGAGATGATTGACGTCTCAAAGGATTGAGTAATGAGTTCAATAGAAAAACTCCTAGGAGGACACTTGCAATGTGTTTACAAACTACATGACATGTTTAATGTCTCACTCGACCCAACTCATAGCTTTAAATCAATTAATTAACAATGTTTTGATTAAAGGAAAACATGCTTCCACACACTTTTTATTTTATTATTTTGATATTTTATTTTCACTTATGAATTTGCTATGTGGAGATAATTGGATTCAGTTTTTTTATTTTGTAATGAGAGTAGTAAATAATCCAATATATGAACGTGAAGGTATTTCAACTAATAAAAATCCAAATTTGCTCAAATAAAATGGGAATATCATTGATCACGATCTTACATGCTTTTTTTATCAATTGGTTGATATACAAGCCTTTTCTCCATCTATGAATAGCCGGAGGAACAAAACGAAAGATATACTAGAGTGAAAGTACAGCTAGGTATAAAAAAAATATATACTAATTCCTTTGTCCTATCAGATAGGAAAAGAAAACATTGGATGATTACTTAAACCTTGGACAGAAATTACTTGAAAACATGTAAAACAAGAAAATCTTTTTCATCATATGATCCAAGATCAAAGCCAAATGAGAAACACATGGGAGTTACTTGGATGTGTCAACCATATGCGCAAGCATTACTTGAGAGTTGAGACAGAGACTACCTCGATGACATGTCAATATATGAACGATGATCTCTCAGAATATCCTGAAATATGGATAATATCTACCAAGCTTTTGTGGCCAAGAAGGAGAGACAAAAATATTAAACATACGCATCTTGATGGTAACTTTCAAAACATTATTTCTTTCAACTTGGTGAATATTTTCAGTCATGAACTTAGGTTTTGTATTTTTTGACTCATTTTTTTGTTTAGATTTCGATAGACTAAAGAACCATATATAAATAATGCTTTGAAATCACTATAACCCATAAAAGAAGACACGAACACAAACATATATATAGACTCGAGTCCGGTAATTTTGCGAGCTAGACCGGGCCGGGCTTTGGATTTTGCTCTTAATTGACATGCCTATAAAAGATTAGTAGATCTAAATGTAATTTCTTTATATTATTCATTATAATCCGCAAATTTAAGCCTATTATAACATTCTTATTTGGACCTTAGATTATTCCGGGTCGGGTACTGAATTAATGGATCGGGTTGTGGATTTCAATTTTATGATATTGGACTTAGATAATTAAATTGGGCTAATTAAATTTCTAAACTTTAGATATTTTTTTCTTATTTTGTGTTATTGACCTATAAATGACCTACCTAAAAAAAGCTTATTGACTAAATTAAATTTACCATTCTAAAAAGCTAGTATATTTTGACTGCCAAAAATGTAAAATCATCAAATGATGGTAAAAGATCAATGAAAATTTAATTTTGAAGATATGTTTTATCCTATATAAATTCTTACATAGGTTCTCAAACATTTGGTCCAAGAAAAAATGGTTGCATATGTCAAAAGAAACACTTCGTTGGCTCTTTTATTGGTTTTACAGTTTCTTGTTGTCTCATCAGATAAAAAATTTAGTATGATGGTAACAAAAAGTGATATCGACTCCATCTGCAAGAAAAGAGATATTGATTCTTCACTTTGTTTTGAAATTTTAAAACCAACACCTCAAATTGCAAAATTGGATTTTTCTAGCCTAACCAAATTCTTGATTTATTATCGGGCTCGAGATATTTCGAATACGCTGAAGAAAGTAAAGTTGTTTGCAGCCAATACGACAACTTTTCTTTTCCATAATATATACCTCGGTTGCAAAGATACATATGAAACTTGTCTTTATCATCGTGTTGATTCCCTCAAAGCTTTGGCAACTAAGGACTACGACGCCTTAACCAGGGAGGTTGATGGTACGAGGTCAGTGATGATTGATTGTAATGATGACTTATTAACAATCAATCCAGTCCCATATCTCTTGGTCGCGAAGAATAATATTTTAACATCCGCGAACCAAAAAAGTTGATTTTTGGGTTCGTGTCGATTGACACAAGGGAGTGTGTCAATCGACACAAAGGATGGAGGCCGCGAGCAGAGAAGAAAAAGGGGAGTTTTTCGTAGAGAGAAAGAGAATTGAGCATTCAAGCGTACAGGTTCCGTTGGAGAAGAATCCGAGAGGTTTTAGTAGGGGTGGACGTTCGGGTAACCATTCGGGTTTTGGTTCGGTTAATTCGGTTATTAGGTTTTCGGTTTTAGGAATATAATACCCATTCAGGTATTTTTAAATTTCGTGTCGGTTTCGGTTCGGTTAGTGTCGGTTTCGGTTTGGGTTACCCGAAATATTCATACTTACGTAATTTTTAGTTTAATTTGGTTTGATTAATTTATTTTTAACTCAAGTTTTCCGAAAAATATATAACAAAAATGGAAATTCTAAATAATCTATCTAATTAAATTAATTATTTTAACCAAATATACCTACAAATCCCGAACCAACCGAAAAAATTATAAAAAAAAAACTAAAAAATGCATAAATGATGTGAACATTATATCTAAATATATATAGTTAATTTTATGTTTTGTGTAATTCGGATACCTGTTCGGTTTTCGGTTTTAAGAAAATGAAACCCATTCGGGTATTTTATAAAATTGGATTCGGTTCAGTTCGGATAATTTCGGGTCGGGTTTGGTTTGGTTTTTCGGTTTCAGATATTTTGCCCACCCCTAGGTTTTAGTGGTGTAATCTCGTTCGTTCTGCGTAGTTCGTGTTGAATCTCTCGGTCAATGTGTCCTCGAGTCTTAGAGGGTCTGTTCGTGCGTGTTTCTCGTCTCAATGTGTCCTTTTTGTTCCTAAAAGCCAATGTGAGTTGTGACCGCGGTTCCTAGGCTATGATGGTTGATTGATTGTGTTTTGTAAATGATTGGTGTGTGATTCGTGTATTGATGTGTGAGATTGGTTGATGTAGTTTATATGTGTTGTATCATCGTATTTTTCATTGCAGGTTTGTGACTCATGTTCACCAAAATCGTGTTGAGTGAGGATGAACACGATTCTAGTGCAACACAGAGGCGTGTCGATCGACACCAGGAGGGTGTCGAGCGACACGATCACTTTTGTCGTGTCGATCGACACCTTGCTGGTGTCGCTCGACACGAGGATCTGATGACCTCTAGAGGTCTGTGTGGTATTGTTATGTTTGGTGTTTTATATTGGTTTATGTTGTTATTGGATGATACCTAAGCATGTTTGTTACGCCAATAGGCGGGATGACCAGCTCACTAAGTATTTATGAAATACTTACGCAACTCTTCTTCGCATGTGTTGCAAGTAAATGGATAATGTGAATCACGAAATCAAGGCTATAGGGAGAGGATGATTAGGGAATTATTTGTTATTGTTTTCTAGTAGAACCTGGTGTTTAGGTTGCTAGATTAAATTGATTAAATTGTTGAATTCTGGAATTATTTTGTTGGTTGGTTATTTGAGTTAAATTATTTTGTTGGATGATTTAATTGTGTGTTTTCTGCTGTTATTGATAATTGCTGGTTTAGCCGTTGAGGATTTATTATTTATGGGAATAATAAATCTGGGTTACATATTAAAAAAAAAGTGTTGGTTGTTTCATTTTGGTATCAGAGCGAGCCCTGACAACTGTGTGAGTCAGTTTGTCGGGGTAACAATCTTGGTATGCGCAACGAGGACGTTGCGATCTGTTAGTGGGGGTGATTGTGACACCCCAATTTCAGGGCATATATGGTATATGCGTTATATGCGGAGAGGCTCAAAAAAATTGATTTGGCTACCTATCTCACCAAAGTGCACTTATCTTTTCGTGCTTGAGCTGGAGTAGTTTCAGGATGGGTGACCTACTGGAAAGTCATTTTTCAGTACCGTGTGAGTGAGGTCAAAACACGAGGAAAGATTGCGTGGTGATTTGCAGGGTTAGTGAACAAGTATTTCGAGCCTCCCGGACTAACGCAACGACCGTCGGGGAGTGTGGGCCCACGGGCCGAGAGTGGACGTGGAGCCCATGGATAGGGCGGTCGGGGCGTTACATATATCATTCAGAACCAGTCTACTATTATGTTGGTGATTCTTGAGTCCTTTCTAAGAAAATAAAAAGTAAATTGTCACTACAATTTTTTTACATAACTTAGTACATGAAACGTTTGTTCTTTTTTTTTTATTCTAAAAATATTAATTTCATTAATGAAAATGAACCAATATAGGTTACTATTTATTTTTTGGAACAAAATGGTACACCTTTCAAATGGTCTCATAAAAAAAAAGGGATTAAAACATGGAACAATAATCAATGGATACTCTATCGCACACTATGTTATGAAGTATCCGACACCATAAAAGTAGGGGGTGAGACAAATCTCGTAAACTCACTGTGTAGGAGGAAACGGGAAGTTGATGAAGGAAGACCCAACTTTCAAATCATATTTGGTTGAGAGAGTTTAATTGGTCGAAAGTGCTTGTCATAGCCCATGCCCATGGCTTAACGGCACATTGTTTTCCTCTCCATGTCATGTTTCTTCGTTATAAGGTGTAGTTTTGATTGGATCCAATTTTTATGCCCCTTTTGTTAGTTTTATTTTAGGTGTAGTTTTGATTGGATCTAATTTTTGTGCCCCTTTTATTAGTTTTATTTTCTGTAGTTTGTCCCCGTGAATTATACTCCTGGATCCGATGGAAGTAATCGATGATTCAAAATTTCAAACACCAAGAATTTTTTAAAATTTCGTAAGTCCATTGGCAAAGTTGTGTAAATGTTTTAAAAGAAAATTATAGACTTGCTTGTATGTAACAAACAAATTGATGGAAACAACTGAAATGGAAAATTTACATCTGAAACAATGGAAGTGATTTTGTTTTTCTAAAAAAAAATATGGAAGTGATGACTGATGAGCGTTTATATCTTAAACAGTTTAAACCAAAAAATGGTTTGACTTTTTAGATTGACTGGTTTTGCTCAAACAAAATTGCTCAGATGAGTGGAGTAGTTTATTTGTATTTCTAGAATTTAATTATTATGTGTATAATTCAACATTAATTATCATCGAAAATGCAAATGAACAAAAAATGCAACTAATAAGATGGATAAAGGTCATTAGCATGAGAAAAGATACATCGGTTAAAAAGAAAATTTTGTGTTTCACCAGAAATATATGATAGATTCCCGTGATCATCTGGGGTGTTCTACAAAAAAAAATTCTTAAAACATTGTGTAATCACTAAGTCTCATTTGAATATCAAGATGTCGTTAGATTGAATATCTAAAAAGTAAATATGTTTTTGCTTCTCCAACACAAGCGATCGTAATGACGACGCATTCCGAGACCCACATCCAAGTTGTATATGTTTGCACCAAACCTCTAAACTTTAAATTGAAATCTGAAGTGGTGGCCATGCATACAAGTAAACCTTGGACATAAATTACTTGAAAACATGTAAAACAAGAAAATCTTTCTCATCATATGATCCAAGATCAAAGCCAAATGAGAAACACAGGGGAGTTACTTGGATGTCCACCATATGCGCAAGCATTACTTGAGAGTTGAGACAGAGACTACCTCGATGACATGTCAATATATGAACGATGATCTCTCAGAATATCCTGAAATATGGATAATATCTACCAACACTACAAGAAAACAGGTGCATTTGCAACGGAAATTTGCAACGGAATTAAATCATCGCAAATTTGCGTCCTAGTTGCGACGGTTTTGCGTCGTAAATGTACACGTCGTTGCAAAACCGTCGCAAATTTGCGTAGGAACTTGACGACGCAAAAGCGTCGCAAATTGGCGACGAATTTGCGTCGACTTGTACATTTGGACGCAAAATCGTCGCACAATTTGCGACGCTTTTGCATCAACTTATAATTTGCAACGGTTTTGCGTGGAGATGTACGTTTAGACGCAAAACCGTCGCAACATGTGCGTCGAATTTGCGACGACTCAAAAGTTGCGAGGGATTTGCGACGAAAGTATGTTGAACACGTTTTAATTGATTCTTACTTGTTTATAAGTGTAATATTTTAGTCGCAAACTGAAAATTCTATAAAATCCACATATATTATATTATCTCACATTCTATAATTCAACAAATATATATGGATAACAATCGATCTTTGATTCCGGGTCCGGCTGGTGTGAGACAAGCAGAAGAACGGGCAAGGAAAAAACTTGAAGAATCGATGTTGGAAGAATGCAATTCTTATGAGAGACATGTACAGATGGTTAACTGTGTTGTTGAGGCAGAAGATCCATCGTTCACCGATGTCCTTTGGAAGACGACAATTGCAAATGTCAACAAATTAACAGGTATAATGAAATGCTATTATTATTAATATATATTAATTAGTAAGAAAAAGAAATAATTATATTTGAAAGTTTGTATATTGTTTAATTGTCATTTAATTATATTTTACTTATTCTACGTTGACTATATACAGGTGGACACACACGTGGGTGGACACTGGTAAAAGAGTTGCATAACCAATACATTATTTGTACCCTATACCCTATACTCTAACCAACATTATTTGTACCGTTTAAATTGGCTCTTCTTCGAATATAAAAACATATCATTGAGGCCCTAAGTAATATATAAAATTATTTGCATCAATGTCCAAGTAATAGGAATAGGTAAAAAACACTAAGATTTAGGGTATAGGCATTTGCAACGGTTTTGCGAGAAAACCGTTGCAAAATCGTCGCAAGTCTGAACATTTGCGACGATTTTGCAACGGTTTTTCTCGCAAAACCGTTGCAAATGCCTATACCCTAAACTCTAACCAATACATTATTTACACCGTTTAAATTGGATCTTCTTCGAATATAAAAACATATCATAGAGGCCCTAAGTAATATATAAAATTATTTGCATCAATGTCCAAGTAATAGGAATAGGTAAAAAACACTAAGGTTTAGGGTATAGGCATTTGCAACGGTTTTGCGAGAAAACCGTTGCAAAATCGTCGCAAGTCTGAACATTTGCGACGATTTTGCAACGGTTTTTCTCGCAAAACCGTTGCAAATGCCTATACCCTAAACTCTAACCAATACATTATTTACACCGTTTAAATTGGATCTTCTTCGAATATAAAAACATATCATAGAGGCCCTAAGTAATATATAAAATTATTTGCATCAATGTCCAAGTAATAGGAATAGGTAAAAAACACTAAGGTTTAGGGTATAGGCATTTGCAACGGTTTTGCGAGAAAACCGTTGCAAAATCGTCGCAAGTCTGAACATTTGCGACGTTTTTGCAACGCTTTTCTCGCAAAACAGTTGCAAATACCTATACCCTAAACTCTAACCAATACATTATTTACACCGTTTAAATTGGATCTTTTCGAATATAAAAGTATGAGTCGTCTAATAAATAACAATCCCTCTATAATTATTCAAATAAAACTTATCAAAACATTATCGAGAAACATATATAACGAAGTATCAAATACATGTACTTATACTTAGAATATGATCAATCTATCATTTTTGCCGATTTTACAAAAAACTTCAATTAGTAGTCTAACTTTGCTTCATACATGCACTAAGGACCTAAACAAGTGTATATTTATCTTTTATGAATCCTAATTTTGGTCTAAAACATTCAAACCCCTAAGTATACCCTAAACCTCATTTGCGTGGGAATTGCGACAAAATCGTCGCAAATGCGTAGCAATTTTTTAATTGCGAGGCATTTGCGACGATTTCGTCGCACATCCGTTGCTAAGCTAGCTACGCTTTTGCGACCATAATTACGGTCAACTCTATTAATTGATCGTACAATCACCTTGGGATTTACATTTTGCGAGGGAATTGCGATGGTTTGTTTAATATTTGCGAGGCATTTGCGACGCTTTGTGGGCGGGAAACGAAAAGACGTGGGCGGCAATCATGCATGGGCGAAATATTCGGCCCAATTCGCAAGGGAATTGCGATGATTTGTTTAATTTTTGCGACGGAATTGCGAGGGATAGTTTTCCCTATATATACAATTCCAATCCTTCGCACATTCCTCACATCTCTCTTCTCTCTCTAAAAAAACGATTCTCTCTCTAAAAAAAAATTCCCTCGACCTTCCAAATCATTCCCGACCTTATAAGGTAAATCTCTAAATTGTTCTTTCCTTTTATGAATGTTAATTTTTTATTTCTTATATAATTTATTAGTTAATTGTGGTTTATAGGAATATGGTTAGGAATAATTAATTAGGAATTGAATTGTACTTGGGAATTGAGGATTAACTAATATTGATATTATAATAGTTAAAATTGTTAATTTACTAATTTTGTTAAATTTTTTTGATGTTTAATGTTGATTAGGTTAAATTAATGTTATCAATAAAATTGTTAAAATTAATATTAGACTAAATATTTTGTAAATATGCAATTACTAATTTCAAAAATTATCAAATTTATTTAGATGGCAGGGAACGACTATAGCCAGTACGTAGAGTCCAGTGGTGCTCGTGGTAGAGGTCATTCACGATGGAGGACGAACCCCGAGCTTGCCGACTTTCTGAGCAGGCCAGCAGGCGACGGAGGAGGCACATCGACCAGGGATATCAATTTCGATTAGATTTGTTTTCGGTTTTAGATTTATGTAAAACTTTATTTTATGTTTTATATTAAATTTTAAATATTTTTGAATTTTTTTTTTTTTTAAATTATAAATTATTTTTTTTTCGAAATTTTTTTATGTTTTATATATATATTTTTTAATAAATTACATCGAAAACCGTTGCAAAACCGTCGCAAAAAATAGAAAACCGTTGCAAAACCGTCGCAAAAAATAGCCGCAATTGCGTCGCAATACGGTTTGACGCAAACATATCGAAAACCGTTGCACGCAATACCGTCGCAAAACTATTCGTCGCAAAACCGACGCAAAAAAGACGTCGTAATTACGTCGCAAAATCGCTACGCCGACCCTAACTTTTACCACGTAAAACCGATGCTATTTCGTCGCAAATCTGCGGTGAACAGTATTTGTCGCAAAATCGTCGCAAATATATCGATAGTCGCAAAACCGTCGCAAAAGATTAAGTCGCAAAAGCGTCGCTAATTTTGCGACGGTTGTGCGACTATCGATATATTTGCGACGATTTTGCGACGATTTTTGGTTTGCGACGAGCTAGTTGCGACAAACCACAAATCGTCGCAAAATCGTCGCAAATAGCCATTTGCAACGATTTTGCGACGAAAATCGCCGTTGCAAATGGGGGTGTTTTCTTGTAGTGCAAGCTTTTGTGGCCCAAGAAGGAGAGACAAAAATATTAAACATACGCATCTTGATGGTAACTTTCAAAACATCATTTCTTTCAACTTGGTGAATATTTTAGTTTTGTATTTTTTGACTCATTTTTTTGTTTAGATTTCGAAAGACTAAAGTACCATATATAAATAATGCTTTGAAATCACTATAACCCATAAAAGAAGACATGAACACAAACATAAATTGATTCCGGTTTGGTTTGAATCAATCCAACTAAGTTTATAATTAATTTGGTCGTCAACATCTATCTGGATCGACTAATATTATAGAACACTAACTGTATGCTGCAATTCATAACGCGTTTCACTTTTTTGTTCAGATTGGCAAAATGGATAAAATGTAGGCTTCCCTCTCCTTCCATACTTTAGCTAGGAAGCACCCTTTTTTAGAGTAATGATAGCATGAGTTAAAAGAACAAAAGACATGTGTGTAGTAGAAATGGTAATGGCTACGGAGCGCGTGAACTCACAACACAAGGCTAAAATCGTCCGGATTAGGAGAAAAATTGGCACTCAGACGGAGTTTCGAGTTTTTGTTCCTTCCGACCTAATTCCCAAGAGTTTGGGGCTTTTCTTTTAATTAACTCTTTCATATATATCTCCGAATATAAAGTTCTAAGCCTATATCTCCACAAACCGAAAATAAAAAAATCTCAGAACATACAAACTCAATTAATCGGTTCTTGATAACAAACCAACCAATCCGATCCTAAACCAAATAAAAATTTGATGGAATTTATTTATATTCAAATTCCATTATAGTCCGCAAATTTAAGCTTATAATAACATCCTTATTTGGACCTCAAATTATTCAAAGTCGGGAACCAAATTAATGGATCGAATTCTGGATCTCAATTTTATTGGAGTTAAATAATTAAATTGGGCTACTTATATTTATAAAATTTAGATATTTTTTATTTTGTGTTATTCACCTATAAATGACCTACCTAAAAAAAGTTTATTGACCAAATTAAATTTACCATTCTAAAAAGCTAGTGTAAAATATAACTGCCAAAAATGTAAAATCATCAAATGATGGTAAAAGATCAATGAAAATTTAATTTTGAAGATATGTTTTATCCTATATAAATTCTTACATAGGTTCTCAAAAAACAAGAAAAAATGGTTGCATACGTCAAAAGAAACATTTCGTTGGCTCTTTTATTGGTTTTACAGTTTCTCGTTGTCTCATCATATGCAAAATTTAGTATGATGGTAACAAAAAGTGAGATCGACTCCATCTGCAAGAAAAGAGAAATCGATTCTTCACTTTGTTTTGAAATTTTAAAACCAACACCTCAAATCGCAAAATTGGATTTTTCTGGCCTAATTAAATTCTTGATCGATTATCAGGCTCGAGATACTTCGAATACGCTGAAGGAAGCAAAGTTGTTTGCAGCTAATACGACAACTCTTCTTTTCCATAGTATATACCTCGGTTGCAAAGATACATATGAAACTTGTCTTTATCATCGTGTTGATTCTCTCAAAGCTTTGGCAACTAAGGACTACGACGCCTTAACCTGGGAGGTTGGTGGTACGAGGTCGACGGTGCGTGATTGTAATGATGACTTATTAAGAATCAATCCAGTCCCACATCTCTTGGTCAGTCTACTATTATGTTGGTGATTCTTAAGTCCTTTGTAAGAAAATAAAAAGTAAATTGTCATTAGTTATTGGATTATTAATAATAATAATAATAATAATAATAATAATAATAATAATAATAATATTGCCTATGCATTATCATTTGTCAATATTGCCCAGTCAATCCCAATTTACACTAATTTTACACTAGGCCAATTTTAATGTCTAATACTATTGTTTTTTGATAAGTTTTGGTATCCCAAAATTAACATTAAAATATTTGTTCTAATATTCACCCCAACAGTAATATATTACGCTAAAAGAAACAGTAAGAACATAAAATGAAATTTAAAGTAGAGATTTGCGGATTGCAGAGAGATGATTGACGTCTTAAAGGATTGAGTAATGAGTTCAATAGAAGAACTCCAGGGAGGACACCTTAGTGTCGAGTCGTAGTCAAACGTTCACACTTGCAGTGTGTTTACAAACTACATGACATGTTTAATGTCTCCCTCGACTCTAAACTTAGAGTCAAGCCACAACTCGTACCTTTAAACCAATTAATTAACAATGTTTTGATTAAAGGAAAATAGGCTTCCACACACTTATTATTTTATTTTTTTGATATTTATATTCACCTATGATTTTGCTACGTGGAGGTAATTGGATTCAGTTTTCTATTTTGTAATGCAAGAGTAGTAAATAATCCAATTTATGAACGTGAAGGTATTTCAACTAATGAAAATCCAAATTTGCTCAAATGAAATGGGAATATCATTGATCACGATCTTACATGTTTTTTTATCAATTGTTTGAGACAAACTTTTTTCCATCTATGAATAGCCGGAGGAACAAAACGAAAGATATACTAGAGTGAAAATTATTAAATTTGGGTTACTTATGGACTTCCAACTAAAATACCAGTTGGCAATTAGTGGATTGGTCCTAACCCCTTATATTTTAGTTAATTATTTCTTCAACTTCCGATGTGAGACTATATCACTTAACACCCCTCCTCACGCTCAGACATGAACATCTCTGTAGCGTGGGCAACTTTGTGAACAACATCCACGGGGTGGCCCAACGATCGGGTGACTCTGATACCATATTAAATTTGGGTTACTTATGGACTTCCAACTAAAATACCAATTGGCAATTAGTGGATTGGCCCTAACCCTTTATATTTTAGTTAATTATTTCTCCAACTTCCGATGTGGGACTATAATTTAACAAAAATACAACTAGTAATAAAATGAAAAAAACATGTTAATTCCTTTGTCATATCAGATAGGAAAAGAAAACATTGGATGATTACTTAAACCTTGGACATAAATTACTTGAAAACAAGTAAAACAAGAAAATCTTTCTTATCATATGATCCAAGATGAAAGCCAAATGGGAAACACAAGGGAGTTACTTAGATGTCAACCATATGCGCAAGCATTACTTGAGACACAGACTACCTCGATGACATGTCAATATATTGATAGACTCCTCGTGAGGATCTATGTCCGATGATCACTTCGAAGGGTTTTAGAGATGCGGAATGAAGTAAAATGATGATGATCCGAAATGATGGAGATGAACCGATTTGATGGGAGATGAACGGATAAAACAAATGGATCGAAGTGTACTTCCAAAAGATATGAAAGATCTTTTAGACTACGAGGCTCGATCTAAACTTAGATATTACGGACTAAGAAAAGAAAGAGTTGTAATTGATATGACACAATTACAGTTTGATCAACAACTTTAGAGAGAGATTTTTGATAAAAAAAAGGTTGATGATCTTATTATGAGATTTCAGCCACATTATATTGGGGGAGAAAGTGAAAGGACAAACCCCTTACAATTCTCAAATACACGGAAAAACACAACATTAAAGGAGAAATTTGAAGGGTTTAAAGTGTGAACACATGTGAACACATTTAAACTCATATTTGACTAAGTTATTTAAACAAAAATCTGATTTTACTAAAGATAAATGGGCTGGCCGAAAATCATCAAATGGGCTTCCAAAAAGGCCTAAGTATGATAATGGGGCAATGAAATAGTGTGCACACTTGCCTCATTAAAAACTTCTTTCGAAAAACCCAAAAGGGAAAAACCGAAGAAAGGGAAAAAAGTACAAGTCCGCACACCTCCCATTATCATCCTTCCTCGGCTCGAATCATAACCAACGTGGTTTGATGAGCAACTAAGAAAGTTGGTCTGTGATCTTAACCATAAGCAAAGAGATGGCTTGGTTAAGTTGTCGTTTCCTTGACCTCGTCATAGGTCCTCTCGGAATTTGCAAGTTATTTGTGTCTTTAAGAACCTCCTCGGCTACGAGCTGCTCCTCGGCTACATGTTGCTTGTTTGGTTCCTTAGCTCCTTTGTCCAAGCTAGCTAGGGTTCTATCATATATGAACGATGATCTCTCAAAATATCCTGAAATATGGATAATATCTACCAAGCTTTTGTGTCTCAAGAAGGAGAGACAAAAATATAGAACATATGCATCTTGATGGTAACTTTGAAAACATTATTTCTTTCAACTTGGTGAATATTTTCAGTCAGGTACTTAAGTTTGGTATTTTTTTTACTCACTTTTTTGTTTAGATTTCTAAAGACTAAAGTACCATATAAATAATGTTTTGAAATTACTATAACCGATAAAAGATGACAAAAACACAAACACAAATTGATTCCGGTTTGGTTTGGTCGCACATCTATCTGTATCGACTAATATTATAGGACAGTATCTTTATGCTGAAATTCATAACGCTTTCACTTATCTGTTGAGATTGGCGAAATGGACAAAATGTAGGCTTCCCACTTCTTCCCTACTTTAGAAAGGAAGCTCCCTTTTTTAGAGCAATGATAGCATGAGTCAAGATTAATCAAAAAGCATTTCGTAAGAAAAGTAATTAATCTTTCGACAATGGTGATTTAAGCTAAATTAACGATAATATCTAATAAAATAGTTGAAAGAGAATGCATGAAGCAATGTACACACCGAATTATGAATCCTGAAAATCTCATCTCTATGATAATTGCATCTAATACAATTTCAAGGTGAATGGTAAAAATATAAATTAATATCCTAGAAAAGAACTTTGTGATTGCTTAATTGTTGATACTATGCAAGAGAAGTTTAAGTCCATAAAAACTAAATTTGTGAGAGAATTAATACTCCTGTTTCACACATCTCCAATACTCATCAATTGTCTGATTTGTTCACTAAATATTCGGGTCAAGAACCTTTCTTCGATCTATAATTCAAACTCGGAGACTTCGACCCTTTGACTCCAAGTTTGCGTCAATAAATTACTTTGGTTTCCCTGAAACAAAAACCAAATGGGCCATTAAATCAAGTCGTTCAAAATCAAAATTTTGAAGAAAACAAAGAAGCCCAAGATCAACTCACCTTCCCCTTTGTTACTGTTGAAAGCGGTCAAAGCTTCAACACCAACAGATGCTTCAAAGTGTACTTAGAAAGACAAAAGACAAGTGTGAAATCATGAGCACTTAGAAGGACAAAAGACAAGAGTTAATATGCCTTGTAAAGACTATTTACTTTATAAGCAAATCTATGTAACACAAAATCATCAAGCAAGAAATATCAATAAAAATTTCAGCATCACAAACAAAGGTAGTATTAATCTGAACTAAATCCAACAACAGATGAAACTATGGTGCGACTACTATCAACTAAAATTAGAGCTTGGGCTATATAAATTTCATTGAGCAGTCAAAGTGAGAGGATAAAGGAAGTGGGGAGAGATGCTGCAATAGTTCTTTGACGATATGTTATTTTTCGATCATTTAATATGCCAAGGGAATTATTCCATTCAGCATTCTCAACGCTTCCTCTGCACAGCTTCTGAAGATATGGGTCACAAACACATGATTGAACTGTTAAGAGTGATATTCCAAAGCCTAGTATAAGGCCAAATGACAGAGTTTTGACCAACAGCAACAACGCACTTACTTCTCGGAAAATTGAACGAATCTACAACGTTTTCACATGCACAATCTCACCATATTGGCTAAAGATGTTTTTCAGATGATCTTCCGTGACAGTGGGATCTAATCCGCCAATAAAAACCTGTGCTTAATCTAAAATGAGTCAGAATTAACTGACTTCGGAAGATAATCCAGTGGGACACACAAATCCTCAACAATATGAAAACGTTGCTACAGATTTTTTACCATCCTATATATTATTTGAGAAGCATTTTGATAGCATTTTGCTTAGGTGTCATCACCACAATTATTCTCCTTTTTATTTTTATTTATTTATTTTTCTTATACTCATTACCAAACACATTTATTTCCAAATATATTTATTTTGATTACTATAACTCTAATTGCCAAACACATTTAAATCTTCTTAAGCTTAGCAAAATTAAAATATTAGGAAATCTTAAATTGCCAAAATCCTATATATTATTTGAGAAGCATTTTGATAGCATTTTGCTTAGGTGTCATCACCACAATTATTCTCCTTTTTATTTTTATTTATTTATTTTTCTTATACTCATTACCAAACACATTTATTTCCAAATATATTTATTTTGATTACTATAACTCTAATTGCCAAACACATTTAAATCTTCTTAAGCTTAGCAAAATTAAAATATTAGGAAATCTTAAATTGCCAAAATTAAAATATTTCAAAAATTATAGATTTATATAATATATAGGATGGTAATTTATAGGTAATTAACACAAAATAAAACAAATATCTAAATTTCTTTTACAAATGTGTTTCACCCGTGAAATAATTAAAGCAACAAATTTCATTAATAATTATTTTACTTGTAGGAAGGTGTATTTATGAAAAATTAAAAAAATATACTTGTCAAACAAAACAACACATGTAAAAATATATATGAAAAATTATTTTATATGCTCATATATTTTCAAAATATAATCAATTGTTTTTTTCTATTTAAAATCAAATTTTTTTTTGGTGTATATGTTAAAATTTTGTTCACATTTAATTCTACAATTTTGCGATTTCAGGAGTTGATTTTAAAATTTGGAAACAAAGTGGAGAATTGATATCTCTTTTCTTGCAGATGGAGTCGATGTCATTTTTTGTTACCATCATACTAATTTTTGCATATGGTGAGACAACGAGAAACTGTAAAACCAATATAAGAGCCAACAAAATGTTTCTTTTGATATATGCAACCATTTTTTCTTGTACCAAATGTTTGAGAACCTACGTAAAATTTATATAGGATAGAATGTATCTTCACAATTAAATTTTGATTGATCTTTTTGCCATCATTTGATGGATTTAGTTAGTAGTCAAGATATGATAGCTTTTTAGAATGGTAAATTTCTTTTAGTCAACAAACTCTTTTTAGGTAAGTCATTTATAGGTAATTAACACAAAATAAAACAAATATCTAAATTTTACAAATTTATAGATTTATATAATAGAATTAAATGTGAACAAAATTTTAACATATACACCAAAAAAAAATTTGTAAAATTTAGATATTTGTTTTATTTTGTGTTAGTCACCTGCTATAAATGACCTACCTAAAAAGAGTTTGTTGACTAAATGAAATTTACCATTCTAAAAAGCTATCATATCTTGACTACTAACTAAATCCATCAAATGATGGTAAAAAGATCAATCAAAATTTAATTGTGAAGATACATTTTATCCTATATAAACTTTACGTAGGTTCTCAAACATTTGGTACAAGAAAAAATGGTTGCATATATCAAAAGAAACATTTTGTTGGCTCTTATATTGGTTTTACAGTTTCTCGTTGTCTCACCATATGCAAAAATTAGTATGATGGTAACAAAAAATGACATCGACTCCATCTGCAAGAAAAGAGATATCAATTCTCCACTTTGTTTCCAAATTTTAAAATCAACTCCTGAAATCGCAAAATTGGATTTTTCGGGCCTACTCAAATTTTTGATCGATTATCAAGCTCGAAACCTTTCGGATACGCTGAAGGAAGTAAAGTTGTTTGCAGCCAATACGACGACTTTTCTTTCTCATAGTAAGGCTCTCGGCTGCATAGATTCATATGAAAATGCTCTTTTTCATCGAGGTGATTCCCTCAAAGCTTTGGCGACTAAGGACTACGACACCTTAAACATTATGGTTGGTGCTGCAGGGTCACAGATGACTGGATGTAATGATGACTTATTAACAATCAACCCAATCCCACATCTTTTGATCACGAAGGGTACAATCATTAGAAACAAGTCTAATATTATGTTGGTGATTCTTGAGTGTTTTCTCAGAAAAGGAAAATAAGTTGTCATTAGTCACCTAAATTATTGATGATAATAATAATAATAATAATAATAATAATATTGTTTATGCATTGTCATTTGTTATTAGTGTCGAGTCAATCCTAGTTTACACCAGACCAATTTCAATATGTCTAATGCTTTTAGATAAGTTTTTGGTATTCCAAAATTAACATTAAAATATTGGTTCTAATATTCACCCCAATAGTAATATATTATGCATAAGAACATAAATGGAATTTAAACTAGAATTTTGCGGACTGCGGAAAGATGATTAACGTCTCAAAGGATTGAGTAATGCGTTCAATAGAAGAACTTCTATGAGGACACCTGAGTGTCGAGTCATAGTCAAAAGTTCACATTTGCAGTGTGTTTACAAACTACATGACATGTTTACACAATATTAGTGATGTCTCCATCGATTCTAAACTTAGAGTGAAGCCACAACTCGTAGCTTTAAACCAATTAATTAACAATGTTTTGACTATAAAAAAAAAAAAGCTTCCACACATTTTTTGTTTATTTTTATTTTTCATATTTTATTTTTACTTATGAATGTGCTATGTGGAGGTAATTGGATCTTCTTCTTTTTTTGTAATGCAAAAGTAGTGAATAATCCAATTTATAATTGGGTTGTAAGGTGGACGGATCTTGGAAGGAAACGAATAACACTTCTGGAATAGGGTAGTATTGTCATCAGAGATCTCAAACGGTTTTATTAGGTGTGCAGGGGACAAGACGGTTGCGGTCACCCCTTCATTCAGAGATAGAAGCCCTTCGTTGGGCAATGAGTAGCATGTTGGAAAATAATGTGTCTTGCAAGTTGTTTGAGACGGATTGCGCAGATCTGCTAAAGTTCATTGAAGCATCGAAGAATTAGCCGGCGCTCGCCATCCTTGCAAGCACATTCGAAGACCTTGAGGCTCATTTTCCTCTTTTCTCTCTATCGTTGATTTCTAGCTTTTCAAATGTTCACGCTGATTTATTAGCTCGGGCTGCCCGATCAAGAGGATTTTCTTTTTCGTATGTAAACAACCTTCCTCTTTTTTGGGCTACCAATAGGGAGACTTTCTAATTAATTAATGTTTGGTTGAAAAAAAAAATTGTGAAGGTATTTCAACTAATGGAAATCCCAATTTGCTCAAATGAATTGAGAACATTATGTACAATATTTTTTCAATTTTTCTTATCAATTGTTGGATACAAGCTTTTTCTCCATCTATGAATAGCCGGAGGAGCTACTGTTAAGATAGTCAACAATACGAAATATATATACTTTTAAAGTGAAAATACACCTACAAATAAAATGAATAAAAAACATATTGATCCTTTGTCATATCAGATAGGAAAAGAAAACATTAAGTGATTACCTAAACATTGGACACAAATTACTTGAAAACACAAAAATAAGAAAATGTTTCTTATGTCTGGATTACATATATGAACTACATATCAAGGTGTATGAACATTATATAGGAACTCAAGGATTGTAATCACATACGCATGTCAGAATGAACAGTTCACCAAGTTTATAATCTAAAGGATTAATTAATTCCTAAGATAAATGGAAAGAAGAGAAGAATGAATTTGCAGTAACAAATCAAAGCATGACTATTGAACAACTAAAGCTTAAAAAGACGGAAGTCCTTAGAAGAGACGGAATCTAAGTTGGAAACCAAAATTCTGAACAAAAATAACCAAGTAATGATGAACTTTACCAGATAAATGTTTTTTTTTTTTTGAGTGAAGGGGAAATTTGATTGAACAATACAAATCTAACCCAAATTGGAAATCAAAATCCTCAACAACAAAAAAAAAAGACATAAGGACTATAGCGAAATCGAGGGTTTAGGTTTAATTCGAGCACATGGCATTAGCCTGGAAGCATTCACAATACTTGTTCAAACACTTGGTTCTAATTTTTCCTTTGGCAGTCTCTCAAACGCAATGCAAGTTTAGTAACAGTTGCAGCCTTCTAATACAATACAAAGTCCAGATACTTACAAATAAAAAAAGATGTGAGGTTAACCTAGTGAAAGTAAGTTTCCAAAAAAAAAAAAAAAAAACCTAGTGAAAGTAGATGTCCAATGATTATATTGGTCTTTCTTCAGTCTCATAGATTCTACTCGTCTTTTCAATCTGGCTAGGCTCCATGAAGGCATTTGGGTTGGTTACGAATTTGCGATCAAATACATTCACCAAACCTGATTCTATGATATCACAGTTCTCAAAGTTGGTATGACAACCAACACAATCACAGTCACATAACAATCCCGAATCAAAGCAGTCACAATACCAAGGGACGTAATGTCAAACAAATATCCAATGACGCATCGATTCAACATAAATTCCAGCATCACAAACAAATGTAGTATTAAACTGAACAGAATTTTAAGTTGATAAACAAACCGTTGATTTAAAAACAAACCGGTCACCTTGGTGGATTATAGCATATATAAGTTAACGTTGTGATTAGGCACCAACATGCCACAAAAAATTCATGGGGTTTCATCTATTGTTTGGAAGACTCCTTTGTTTTAGCATTTATAAAATTTTAATTTCCGTTAGTCAATTAGTAAATAAAATTATGTTTTCTCCTAAACCATTTATTTAAAATTAAAGATTTTTCCAAGAGAAAAATAATGTGCAAAAACATATACAAAAAATTATATCAAATCGGTTGTCAAAAAAAAATTATATCAAATTTATTCTAAATTAATTGATGATTATTTAGCTAAAAACAATATAAATATATGTCACCAAAATGTAAACTGTTCTAAATTTTAAACAAGTCAAATTTTAAAATTAAAAAGATCAACGTAGTTGACAAAAAAAAAGATCAACGTATATATTATTAATTATAATTTTATATTATATAAAAAACAACTGTTTAAATATGTAGAATCACAAAATTATATACTTCACAACTATTTTGTGAAATTAAAATAGCAAACAAATCTCAAATCTATAATTAAAAACAAACAGAGTATAAATACAAATTTAAACATTCACCGTAAAACCACGTGTAGCGTGGTGAATCACCTAGTATATCTATAATAGTACATACAAGAAAATTCTGTGATATATTATTGGTCAGACTAACACAATTTGATATCAACTAAATAGTAATTTTTATATTAGTGCATCACTAATTATCTCAAAGTTAGTTTTTCGCAAAGCTATATTTTCAATATACATTTTGACACCATTTGTTCGTAACACATTCATAACATAACACATGCATGTTCTAACAAAACTTAACCAATAATACTCACAATCAATAAATTTTGAAAAAATCATTTCAACTACTTTCATATATAAGACAAAAAAAATTCCAACACATTTTCACAGTTGTAAAATTTTAATCCGGAAAGAAAATGAAAATGGTCAATACCTAAAATTTGTATCTTTATTTTCATTTTACAATGCCTAAATTTTTGCAATGATGCATATGTATCGAATTTAAGACTTAATCCATGATCAATTAGACCAAAGTATGAATCGTTGCATTTTTGTTTGCTTAAATTATGTAGTGTTTTTGCTTATATTTTGCTTGAAAAAAAATTATTCCAATTTTTCAAATGAGAAGAAACTTTTAAAATTGAAATAGAAAAACTATTTAATTTAATTTGTTTCTTCCGTATGAATCTTTCATTACACATAAACTAGTTTTTGTTAGAAAACATATTGAGGCTAATAAAACACTGGTTTAATTTATCCATCTGACTTTATATTTATGCTTCTTATAGGTCTTAGGGCCGATGTTGTAGTTGCGCAGGACAGCACGTGAGACTACAAAAGCGTGACGGAGGCGGTTGCAGCAGCGCCAGAACATAGCCAGACTAAACACGTTATTCACGTGAAGAAAGGTGTCTACAACGAGAACATTTTCATTGGTGGTTCAACGCCCAATATAACCCTTAGAGGCGATGTTAGAGATGTAACACATCTCACCGGAAGTTTGAACAATGCAACTGGATTCTCTATCACGAAAATCGCAACCTTGGTAAAACATCATTTTTCTCTTTTAACATATTATTTTAGTTATTTTGTTAGACCGTAATGAAATATAAATTATTTTGTCGACTAACCGTTTAATTTGATACAATGACAGTCGTCGAGGGATACAGATTTATGGCAAAAAATACTTGGTTCGAGTCCGAGATCACGGTCGGGCCGTCTGGGAACATGTCGTTGCTCTTTGCGGTATGCTGATGTCTCTGTGATATACCGTTGTCGCATAGATGGCTACCATGACATGTTGTACAACCAATGGTATCGACAAGTCTATCGTGAATGCATCATTAGTGGGACTTTTGACTTCGTCTTTGTAACGCGAGCGCTGTTTTCCAACATTGTGATATTGTGGCGCGAAAGCCTAGACCGGGACAAAGCAACATGTGGACTGCTCAATCACGCACATATGAGGATGAAAACACAGGATTCTCATTTTAGAAATGTAACATAACTTCAAGCCCAGGTCTCAGACCGTTCAAGAGAACAGTGAAGACATTCTTAGAGCATCCATGGAAAGTGTATTCAAGAGTGGTATTCCTACATTAATCGTTCATCGATGATCTCATTAATCTGACAGGCTGGGCTCCTTGGAAATGCGACGTTGGACTATCCATTGTGTTTTACGGGGAATATAAAAACAATGGTCCGGGAACGGATACAAGTAAAAGGGTCATTGGAAAGGATTCAAAGTGATTATGTATCCAAAAGAAGCGGCTAAATTCACAGTGGCGCAACTATATTACTTGGAGAAATAGCAATAAAAGTTTTCTTCTTAAGTAAAATCAATAATCATTAAGCAAGAAATATCAATAAAAGTTTTCTTCTTTCCCAACTTTCATTTTTGTTTACATGGTAACAAGTTTAATCACACAAATCTATCTTTAGTTTAAGTTTACTTACAATAGCTTCGCCCCGAAACCTCTACACGAGTCAGAGGTATTAATAAAAATGCTAATCGATCGACGTGTTATAACGAATGAAACACTTACGCGTGGCATTTCTCGTGTTGACTTTCTTCGTCTCCTTCATTTTCATTAGCCAGAAAATAACGAAACATTGAAAACTCGTCAGATCGATTTCTCCCATTCTCTCAATCGGAGCCGCCATGGATCTTCATCGGAGCTCGATTGTACTATTGATCCTTTCAATTTTATCTCCGGCGACGCTCGCTATGCGTTACGACCTACTTTCTGGACACACGAAATGCATATCCGAGGAGATTCACGCCAACGCCATGTCCGTCGGTAAATACAGCATCGTAAACCCTAACGAAGATCATCCTCTTCCTGATTCCCACAAAATCACAGTCAGGGTAATCATAACACATCTCGATCTTATCGTATTTCCGATCAATTTTCGTTTCTGGTGAATGATTTCAGTATATGCAATGTGTTGTTTAGGTCACATCGCCGCAAGGAACGGCTTATCACGAGGCGGACAAAGTGGATTCTGGGCAGTTCTCGTTAACTGCGGTGGAAACAGGGGATTACGTAACTTGCTTCTCCGCCGTTGAGCACCAACCGGAGACGATGCTCACCATTGACTTAGATTGGAGGACGGGGATTCATACCAAGGATTGGTCTAATGTGGCCAAGAAGAGCCAAGTCGAAGTACGTTTCCGCTTTTTCCTTTAGTCCTTATGTAGTCTTGAAGTTAGTCAAACTAAACTTGTAGACGAAATAGATTGATGATACTGTGGCATGAAGAATTGAGCATTGTGTTGGATGTGTGGGAATTTCATAGCTAAGTTAGATATAATGCTGTAAAGTGGATACTTGAATCTGGATTGAGAAATGCTATGTAGTCTTGGTTTCTAGGTTATGTTGGTGCATTTGTTTTGGTTTGAGCAAGGTCATGAATTTTGAGTCTGTACATGCTTAGGCTTCAAATCCACCTGATGGGGGCCGTGGTTTTGCGGTCTTGCATATGAGAAGAGAGATTTGATTAGCTTATCTTCAAACCTAGTCCATTTCTTCAGCTCATTCAGGAGTTCTTTTCGCATAAAATGAATGATAAGTGAAGATAGATAGGACTAGTGCCTTAAAGATCACAGAGGAAAACTAGCTTATAATGATGACATTATAACCTCTTCTAGAGGTTGCATAGTTTTTTTTTTTGTTATTTTGTCATGGTTGGATCTTTATGTTATTGGCCAGATGATGGAGTTTGAGGTTAAGAGGTTGTTCGAAACAGTTACTTTCATCCACGATGAGATGTTTTATCTCCGCGACAGGTAATGTTACATGAAAACCTATCTTCCCTTCAAGTCACTTAATTTGGGGAAGAGAATGATTCACAAATCAAGACCCATCTTCTTTTGGTATGTTGCAGGGAAGAAGAAATGCACGAACTGAACAAATCAACGAATGCCAAGATGGCATGGCTGAGTTTTTTGTCACTCGGGGTTTGTTTATCGGTCGCAGGTCTTCAGTTTTGGCACTTGAAGACTTTCTTCGAGAAAAAAAAGCTCATCTAAAAGACCATTACCATTTCTTGAGGACAGAGATTGTATCGAAAACCCTCACACTGTATCTTTTACAAACTAACTGAGTTTCATTTTTGTCAAGCAATTTGTTCTGTTACTTGCATTTGTGGAAACAGACTAACCTGCAAATTCAATCAAATCCATGGAACAACAATAGCTTTGATGTCACACTCTTTTTAGAGTAGATTACTATAAAAACAAATGAAAAGATGAAAAATAAACAATCTTTACAAAAAAGACAATAAAACAGAATATAATCAGCAAACAGAATGTTACTTTCTTGTTTCTGGTTGTTTTTTGTTTTAAATAGAGATTTGGTGTATTATGAAGTGAATAATCCCCAATGGTGATCTGACGGTAGAGTTTCCTTGATCTTTTCAAGTCTCTTGAGGATGTCCAGAAACGACGGTCTTTGGTTCATGTCCGCGTCCCAGCATTTCACGATTAACCTGTACAAAAAGAAACCGCTTAGTTGAGTGGTCGACTAAAACTGGTGTGATATGGTCTCGGGTTTTGCTTACTCTCTTAAATCCGGTGTGCATCCTTTCGAACGGAAAGAAGGTCTGTGTCCATCTGATACATGTTTGGCTGCTTCATATGGCTCGTGGTTGGCAAACGGTGGCTCTCCTTCAAGCATCTGAGTACAATGTGGTAATGAAATTAAGGTAAGATTCTCTAAACGGTTAAATATAGTGTCGAGACATGGAGATTTTCTATAGTTTAGATCTTGGTACCTCGTAAAGTATCATTGCAAAGGAAAAGACATCCACTTTCTTGTCATATCTTCTATGCTTGAATACTTCAGGAGCCATATACCGGTCTGGTTTTGTTGCACGAAGAAGAGAAATAACGGTGGCGAAGTTAGAGAAACGAACGAAAGAAAAAGAAGACAACTTCCGGATTAGCTATAGAACAACACTTACAGCTTCCGGTTTCGCCAGTCATTTTGTACACATCATGAGAGTTTTGAACCTTTATGAGCTTACTAAGCCCAAAGTCTCCAACTTTCAAGTGGTCTGCACTGGAATTAACCAGAAGAACGTTCCTGAAATATAAAAACGCAAGAACCGGTTTACAAACAGCGGATTTGAAGTAAGAAACTGAGGAATCTATGGAGCAATTTTGATTACCTTGGTTTAAGATCTCGGTGAATGATAACATTAGGTTCATTGTGAAGATATGTCATTCCTCTGTTAGCAACATATTAAAAAAAAAAAAAACACTCAGGCCAATGAGACAAATCAATTTTCACATAACTTCTCAAAGTTTGAGGTACCTTGCGATATCCAATGCAAAGTTGACAGCAGTTGCCGGAGTAAGACCGCCCTTTTCCTTGAGGTATTGATGAAGATCTCCCTGTGCAACAAAAATAACGATGAAATTATTTATTTAGCCAAGATGAAGTCATGCACAGATAAAGACAATGGATAACGAAAAACCTACCCCGCGTAAGTATTCAGTGATTAACATAAGGGGCTTTCTTTCGGTTACAGCTCCTAAGAATTGCACTATATTGGGATGGCGGAGCTTAACTAGCAAATCGACCTCATGCCTGAAGTCCTGACTGCATCACAGCAAATATGGAACTTATGAAACACAAGAAGTCTTTCGATAATAGCAATTGATAGACAAAATAGAGAGCTTTGAGCTTACATAACCAGTCTATCATCTGAAAGAGAAGGAAGAATACGTTTCACAGCTACTGGTGTTCCTCTCCAATAGGCTTTTACAATCTCACCAAAGGAGCCCTAAAAGAATGTGACCAACCTCCAATTAGCCAAAAGAAACTCCACTGAATTCAATTTAAAAACTCCACGATCCACGGATAATGCTTCTTAACTCACAACTATCGATATTTAGAGAATACAAACCTTTCCAATCATTGCGGCATTTGAGAAATCCAGCTCAGCAGGTTCAATTTCCCAGTCACATTTCTTTGGAATTGGTGGTGGCACAGGCTTTGATTCAAAATGACTTCCATTTTGACCCTGCATAGAGCATTTACTCAGCCACATAAGGGATTCACATAAAAAACAAGAGCACCAATATATCTCTTTGAATATCTGGAAACAAGTATAAAAAACAACACTGCTTTAAGCAGCTGCTTCAGAGATATTAGTCCAGTCCAAGATAATTCAAAAGTTCCTAAATTTTGCAAATACCATTTCATATTCAATAGCAATCAGAAAGATACTCAAAACTCACATAAGATAAACCACCATGAGATTTGAGTAGTTCGATCATTTTCTGCTTCCTAGCTCCTTCTGCATCAGCCAAAGGCTTCAAAACACCCAAAAACCAAACAAAATAAGAATCATAAGAAAGTTTATACCTTTCAAAATCGAATAAAAGCCCTTACCGTGTTCTTCCACCTATCCTGAGCGTTGACATCAGCACCAAACTCGAGCAGACATTTAACAACATCGATCCATCCATGAAGCGACGCCACGTGGAGAGGCGTTCGCTTGTCGTAGTCTCTGGCGTGAACCAGAGACGGATCTTCCTCAAGGAGCTTCCGTACTGCAGATGCGTCGTTTTGGTGAGCGTGCCATAGAATCAGAGATGTTCTACTCACACGTGCCTTCTCCTTCTGTTTGTCGTAAGACGGTGACGGTACGCTCGTTCCCGCCGCTTGTTCGCCGCCGTCTCCGGCCGCCGCCGCCGACGACGAATCGGAGCTCATCTTAAACCGATTTAGATGAAAAAGGGAGAAAAGGGTTTCGATTTGATCGATTGAACGACGCGATTACAGTGATTTTTTCTGGGTGGGATTATAGATTTTGCTTGTTTGTGTGATTGATGAATTGATTCTTTTACAGTGGAAACGAGAGAGAGATGATTATGCTTGTTTCTTTTGCTGTGTCTCTCGTGTGAACGTAGATAATCGCCGTTAAGTTAGCCGTCAAGTTTGATGACTTTTTCCTCCGTTTATTTTACTGAGTTTTTTTTTTAGTCTGTCACCGTTATCTCAGACTTTTTCTTTACGTCTTAATTAACATAATTTCATTTATATAGATATGGTTAGCTTTAAATCTAAAGTAAAATGAAACATTTCCAATAATTATAGGTCCGATGGTAACCTAGTTTTTTTAAAATTTGGAGCAGTAAGCTTTATAGCATAGTGCAAAGCTGTATAGATAAAGATTTGAGATCAAAGTGTATAAATAAAGATTAGTGTAATAGTGTTAGTAAAGCTTTTGATAAAATTTTTGTGATTGGTACAATCTAAAGCGGTACAAATTAAAAAGTGGAATAAAGATTATAAAGATTTGTACCAATCTAACCATATATTTTGTTATTCAATCTTTTGAAGTTGAAATGTAGTCATTTAGATTTTAAAAGCTTTTTATACAATAAAAATAAGCTAATCTTTTGAAGTTGAAATTTGAAATTTGAAATGAATACAATAAAAATGAGCTAAAAGCTAAGCATAGTTTTGACGATTATTATAAGACAATATGGATCATAAAATATATATAGTATTTATTATGGTCCTTGTGAAAGGGGTACTGAGTCAACGATCCGGATAACATGGCATCACATCTATCACATGACTTCTATAAATACACACGCATATGCCTTTAGGATCTATATTCATGTGAAACCAAAACAAGTCATTATTCTAATTTTTACATGTTACAAGATTTAATATATTAGTCTTTTAAATATTCGATATTGTTTGGCCAACCAATCATGAAAAAAATCTCCGTGCAATTATGAGTTTGCCCATTTCGTCGGTCAACTACACGAGCCAAAGCGAATTTGTAAATGAACTACTACTTCAAGAGAGTAAGGAGCACAAGTAAACTGTGAAATACACACACATATATACACGGTTAATTAATGTTTAATTTATACAAGTTTTTTCACATAATGGTAAGTACAATTAAGATGACCTATCTTGTTTAACAAGCTATTTACTATCCCTCAAGTCCTCAAGAGAACGCTTACGAGACCCCAAATTACGCTCCAGAGCCTGTGGTGTTGGTGGTGTTCTTCCACGGCGAAAGAGCACGGCCAACGACCTTGTTTTCCGGCAAAGATCAAAAACCTGTTCAGCCCAATCAAAAAAGCAAACGGACCATTTCAAATGATCGAATTTCAGGGAACATTTTCTAGAATGAGATGAATATCATTGTCGCTTAATCTCACAGATGAGGCCTCGATCTCAGCGACGCCTTCACACCCTTTTCCTCCACCTTGTAATAGATCACAGTATCGAACAGCCTCATTTACATCTTCGAAAACCTTTTCGAGGTAGAAAACATATCAATTTTTCTAGGTTTCATAAAGTCTTTGCAAGTCATTCATTTGAGAATAGTTACCAGTACTCCATCTCGAATGTCTTCCACGAGCATATCGAATTTTGTTTCGGGTCTAGACTGCTTTTTCTTGTTGATCCTACTAGAGAACAACAGTCCAAGCTCTTTCTCTACTTCACTGTTATAAAAGGATTTGCTAATGTCATGCTAGCTAGAGGAAAACTAAACTGTAAAATTAGCTTGAGTGGAACGAGTCGGAACCTGTGGTTTGTTCTTGTTTTCATGGTACAGATCTGGTTCTCTCTATGTGTTAGTACATACACCGGCTTCGAGTCTCCTCTCCATGGGTTAGACTCCAACACTGAAATTGTGAGGATTAAGTCAACGAAATCACTCAAGTAAGATACAGACCACTAGAGGAACAACATCAATCTTTGAACTTTATATGAACATAATAAGCTTAACAAGAAGTTATTTGCTTGCAATCTTACTAGAAGCTTCGTATATATCGACAAAATCAAAAAGTAGAAATCAACAATTCCTCATCATAGAGACTTTAGCTAAAAGCCCTCTTCTCCTGGAACTATAAAAGAAATGGTAGTATGCAAACACACACATTGTTGAAACACCACTCTCACTATATCTATCAATGGAGAGCTTCACTAATTTTGTGTGTGACTAAATTCTGATTGTTCAACAAAACGATTTGATTCCAAGTAACGAAAACCAAGGCACTAATGAATCAAACTAGTACAACAACAAGATTTCTTAGATAAATCTCTGTTCAACGAAAGTACCACTCAATGAAATGCACCAAAAACAATCAAGAAAACTGGGCAAAAGCGTAAACACAAAAACGCAATAGGAACCTCAATTACGATTACCGTCATAGCTGGTGGAATCAAACGTCTGCTCTAATTTCCGACGCATATCGTAAGCACGCGACGATACTTGCCTAACAAACTCATCGGAAGTCCCAGGAATCGCACCGTCCAAATTAAGCGCCCTTTCAACTTCATCGCTTCCGTCTTCCTCGCCACCAACTTTATCCGATCCTCCTCCTAATCCGCCGCCCGTCGATTTACAGCTAACCAAGTGTCTTCTTCTCGAAATCGAAATCCGTCTCGATAAACGGTGAGAACGAAGACGAATCAGTACTGATCGTGAGGTCGAGACGGAGATCGTAGTTGTGGTGGTCGGAGGGAGTATTATGGAAGGAGAAACCGATACTAGCGACTCCATTGAAATTTCCTAAATCACTGTTTTAATCTCTTCTTCTTGAGAAATTAGCAATTGGGGGAATTTATTTTCTCGGGAAAATCAATTGGGAAGAGAAATTCTCGACGTAAACGACTCAACAAGAAAAAAATTCGTGGAGGCAAATTTTCCTTTGGTGGGACCCACAGATATTCAAACCCTCTAACTTGCTCCAAGGGTCCATGATTAGCAAATTAGGAAGAACAGTGCGGAAAAATCATTCTAATGGGGGATTTTAACTAATTCAAATACCTGAATTAGAAACACTTACATATTACAAAAACGCAGATAGAGATTATATAAAACAGCTTTTCACTTTGGACATTAGAAATTTATCTAATGATCTCATTTATAGTGGTCTAACCAGTTTCAGGAGAAGCTAGGCCATTGGAAGGGGTTTCATCATCACCAAGCAGTGTAGATTCTTGATCGGGGAATAGCTCGGCTCGCATCGAAGGAGCAATGTTATTAACATGGAGCCATGTTAATTCCCATAAGCTATCTCCACCAAGAGCACTTCTCTGCAAAAGCACGCCTTTCGTCTTCATCACAAGCAATATGTTCTTGAGAAGCTCTGGCACGGATTCTTGAAGCTTGTCGCTTTTTTTGCCTCGTACTTTAACCTTCATGTATTTCTCCATTCGGGTTAGAACTCCCAGCCATAGCTTGCAGAAGGTTGATAACTGAGATAGCTCTAGGAGTAGCTGAAGAAACACTTTTGAGAGAAGTTTGATTGTGAGAAGCAACGTGCCTTCCATGTTTCGATAGTCTTTCTGTGAACCAGAAGCAATCTCGAGTAAGTCATCTAATACCGTGAAGATTACTTTGTCAAAGCACTGAGACCACATGCTATGGGCTAGATTGATCCCGTCTACTCCGCCCAAACACCTTTGTAATGACTGTAACGCGTGGTTTCGGACATCCTCTCTCTGGTCTAAACACACTTTTCTTAGTCCCTGAACAAGCCTTAACCACATTTCACCAATATCTTGCGACATCTTCCCAAAATCTTCTTCTCCCATGTTTTCCTTGGCTGATTGAGCCCATTTAGCCAAATATTCCAGTGAATCTCCCATTAGATCGAGTGCACGGATAGACCGTTCGGACTGTCCCACACGGGATTCAGCAAACTGTCTTGCAGCGTCAACACAGAGTACGTAATTAGCTGGAAACAGGTGAGTTCCTTCAGACATAACAAAGGATATGGCATTAAATCCTGCTTCGGAAGCTTCTGGGTGCCGCGCTGTGATGGAGAGTAACGAGGTGATTGTTCTCCATCCCGCCTGAGACCTTATATGATTAGCATTGGCTTTCACAAGACGACTTACTTCAACTGCAATTTGCTCACAATAGGCATCGGCAACACGTGCATCCAGTTTCAGCACAAGCTGAAGAGATCTCAAAAGCTCATCAGCTAGGCTTTCTTTATAAGGAAGTAGTCTCTGGCAGATCCGTAAGTAGACCAAATATAGCTTTCTCCACTAAGTTGCAGGGCATCACCGTTGACTGAGCAATAGTAGCTATGTGTTCATAGACGCCTTGCCATAGTAGAACAATCCTGTCTCTGTTGTTAAGAGTGATTGCAATAAGCAATTCCAGGCAGAAAACTGCAGTATCCTCATCCTCTGGAGAATTGTTTCCTTTTTGAGGCCTACCTGCAGCCCAAATGAGAGCACGTGCAAGCTGCAGCAAAGATTCAGCTTGTAGAAACTTGCTTTCGGTGAATATGCTGTCAATGTGACATTTCTGAATTGTTTGAAGTGTCCGTTGATGAGCTGCAAGCTGTTGCTCAGTAGGCTGTGATCTTGGCTCTTCTGTATCAAGTGAAAGAAGCTGACTAAACCTTCCCATCAATCCAGAAGATCTCCTTGGAGTTCCCATCGACTGTAGATGAGCTGAAGATAGGGAATTCGCGAGAGGCTTCCCTTGTCCTTGCTCAGATGAAAGTTCAGATTCTTCAGCTGCATCACTGGCAACACGAGCTGGCAGAAGTCCAAGTTTATGCAGCCGTAAGATGCAGTCTAATATGTTCCTCCAACCAGTACGGATATAATCTCCATATTTGTTAGCAATGGTAAAAATAGTGATAGTTGCCATCCTTGCTTTTGCGTCATCACCAAATGCAAGAACCGGTTCATCAACGGATGATGGATTCAACAGAGTTGTGAATTTGCAGAGGGACACAACAAGATCATCACGCACGTCTTCAAGATGATGACAAGCAGAAATTTTTGCAATAGCCAAGAATCCATCGATGCATGTCTGGTAAACTTCTTCATGTTCTGCATGGTCAAAAACGACTGATATTGCAGCAATAGTTGGACCAGACATGATAGCAAACATATCATGGTCAAGATAAGCCCTTGAATCAGCCAAAATATACGGAGCAGTTTTCTTAGATTTATGCATCAAATCGATCCAACGGCTGGGAGTCATTTCAGGAAAGCCTGCACCTTGTTCTGGAGTGGTCCGGATCTCATTGTTGCAGATGGAGTGAAACAGTTCAGATAAAAACTCCCGAGGTAGATCATTTCCTCCATTGATATGCCTATTATTGCGAATAAAATCCTCTTCAGTCATCTTTTTCTTTACTTGAACGTTGTGTTGATCAGTGTTAAGCATAATAATAGAGTATGACAACACAAGAGCAGCATCCTTGTTAGCGAGAATCTCAGGAGACTGCATATAGTATCTTTCAGAAAATGCCTCGAGCACTCTCTGTATTTTCTGAGATTCTCCAGGCAACCTGAAAGTTTCCAAGAAGAGTCGGAGTGCAGTATCCAGATTCATGTACTGGAAATCGAAAGTCCCCGCAAACTCATTGAGAACCTGAACACAGAATTCTTCATGATTTCCAAGAAAATCCCCAACAAGGTTCTTATCAAGCCCAGCAGTATATCTGAAAAAGCAAGCCACACTTTGTGGATCAAGTTTGTCAGGCAAAAGATGTGTCCCTTGCAGAAACTCTAACCCTTTCTTTGGATCCCGGTTAAAATGATCTGCTCCAATCATTAACCTTCTCTTGATATATTTTCTCCTTCGGACAAATGAAACCCAGTGATTTGGATCACTGTAATTGTCACACTTAACCATCCAGAAAGGCGTGTACTCATCAAGATGGACAGGACCTAAGTCCAAACCAGTCAAACCATTACTTATCCTCTCGGCCATTCCCTGAATCACAGCGATTAGGCCATCCAGAGCAAGAATATGCATTGCGGACAAAGGACAGTTCACAGGAAATGTGCTCTTTGATAGAAGATTAGATAGTTCCTCGAACACGTTGCTGCAAGTTATATCACAATCAAGATTGGCATACATCTCCACCATAAAACTCTTCTGCCTACAGAAGTTCACAAGAGCCTCCATAGCAACCTCTTGCTGCTGATACGAGGGCCCATATTTTCCTTGAGCAAGCCTTAGAATCACACAAGAAAAGAATGCCTCAAGCTGCAGTTTGAGTTCAGTACGTAGATGTTGATACAAATTGAGCACAATGCTGCAAACCATCGAAAGAATAAGGGGGCTCATCGACAACCCAAATTGCATCAAGTTACGAAATAACTCATCTTGAATTAGGCTTAACAATCTTGGGTGATGGCGGATAGACGATCCACCCAGTTCAACGGCCGAGTTGATCAAGTTCAATGCAAACAGAGGCACATCCTCGTCAAATGCTATGGTGTTTGATCGAGCACCCATCCCAACATGTTCAACCACATTTAACAAAGAGCATAAAAAGTGAAATATTTCAACCATACTTGGGACTCCATATGGCTCTGTCATTATATGCAAATCATATGGAGAAGCCGGCTTTCTGCTTCCAGGCCCAACCGGTCCATCATCCATCAAACTTTGAGCACCAGATGCAAAAGTTGCCATAGAATTTTCAGTGTCATACTCGGAATTAGCATATCCATCCTCGACTGGTTTACTCACAATGGCATAATCACTGTCTACTCCAGCTTTCTGCAACCATGCAAAACACCATCACTAATTATCGGACAGTAAATATATATATGGAACACAAGAAAAAGGCAAGGGGAGGTTCTTCCATTTCAAATTAATTATTACGTAGCTGCAATATTGCTGGTCTTCTTTTTCTAGTTCTGCTCTTTGACTCGCTCTACGGAGATATGAATTTCTATCTAAAAAAAAAAGAGGAGCGTCTACACAATTCTGAAGTTTTAAAGTAGGTTCTAGACTTTAAGGATTAGGCAAATCTATCATTCTCCGTCATTTCTATTAAAGTGGAAACAGTTTTCCTTTTTTTTTGTTTTCTAATGAGGCTGCAAGTGTTGAAACCATAGCCACTGTAATACATGTTATTTTTTCATCTCTAAGCATCCTACAAGTAACTTGTAGCCCTGAATTTACTTGTGATCAACCAGAAAGAAAATAACAAGGACCCCAATATCATACCTCTTGTTTGATGCTTCCAGCTCTGTTCACAAGTGTAGTTTCTGTTCTGTCAACATTTGGGAGATGTGAGAAGATACATCTCACCAATTCATGCATCGTGTGGCGAGCGACACGTTGCAATAACTCACCTTTCATTCCTGCTTGGTGGACAACACGAAAACAAGTGTTGACCACAGTGCGAACATGCTGGTTGCTTAGCATAACTGATGCTTTATTTTTCATACATGCCAGAAGAACCTGAAGTATCTTCATTAGCACAACCTCTTCTGATGCAGGATCTGTCACCTCAAATCGGCAGCTTGTCACAGAATCAACTACCAAGTGCATAGCGTCTTCAATATTCGCAGTGTTTTGATCAATTACATTCAGACTTAAGATCTTGTAAACTGACGACAAAGCAATGCTGGTTATCGGTGCTCCAGTTTCATCCGACCGTATCACATCTAGAAAGGGCACATGGGACTTATCGTATGCCAAGGCTGGTTCAACGAGAACAACTGTTTTCTAAGAGCTTTAAGTGACTGAATCAACGAGTGTTCTAGTTGATCATCACCAGACATGTATCTACCTCCCCATCTCACATTTCTTCTCATAACAGCCAAAACAGCAGCAATTTCCATATCGATCATGCATGCTAAAGTGGTTGTATTACTTGAATCAGTAGTCTCGAAGTCCTCAGGCTCTTCCTCAATGGCCTTGATTCCAGAATGCAACTTTAAGCGACCCATCTAATCTGCTCTTATCAGACAGAGCCCCAAGGCACTTCGATGTTCACGATCTTCCTAGCAGAATGTAAGGCGGATACAGCCAGAGCATATACCCTTCACAGATAGAGTCCAAACTCAATCATTACTGGCAAGGAAAAGAAAAACAAATTAGATTAAAAATGTCACTTTAAACAGATAACAGATTCTTTACTGAGAGCTATTACGAAAGACAGCCCCATAACTTATCACATCATACATACCAGAGACAATCAAAACCTACAACGCTGTCTCTGAATGTAGCCACTTTGATTCAAACCTACAAAAACCACAAGCAAAGAATTATACAATGGTCTAAACTAAGTGGAAGGTTAATTTTTTCCAAAGTACTTCCATAATGGTAACTAAAGTTATCACAAAACCCAATTCCCATTGAGTTTATAGGTAAGCAGCTAATTTCTGCAATTCCTAAAAATCCCTAAATTTTAAAGTTTGTAAAACCTCTCTTAGTTACATCTGTAAACCTGATAACTCTTATACCCATCTATAACATTACTAAATTATAGAGTTAAGAATCACTCATTCAGCTTTGGATATAACTCAGCTTACCAATAACAGTGTCATGGAACCAAACGAAATTTTCCAAAACTATTAGATGAGCAAAAACCCGTCAAAATGAGAGAAATCGAAATTTAAGCAAATAAAAAAACAGCAATGTGAATCAATAAAACGAAGAATTCGTTCAACACTAAGACGAATTCTACTACAAATACTGAATAACAAAGAAGGATTAACTTCAAACTTAGATTCTACTAACAATCACAAACACCAATGCATGAAATCGATACTAACGAAATAGTATACGAAGAAGAGGAAGTTGGAAGAAGCGAGATCTATGGATTTACTTACAGTTCCTCCAGCGATCCAGAGATCTTACGACGGACTTCGACGACGAGAAACAACAATGATATTGAGGAAAGCACGATCGGTAAATCTCGGGGAGGGAGCAAAAGCCTGAAAAAAGAGAAAAAATAAAGTAAAGGGGTGTAAGTTACGGCTCTATGACAAAATACTCATATTTCCAGATACAAAGGTCTGTTATTCAATGTATATTTTTCACTTTAGACCCTCAAATATCTGTTGCTTTATCTTATGACCCTAATAGTGATATAAATGGCTACATACACGCCCAGCCCAATAAATAGAACTGAAATCTTCGATAAAGATATCCGCTTCGTTTTTCTCTTTATTCATCATCTCTCTCAAGAAAAAGCCCTAATTGGCTCTCTGCAAATTTTCTCTTCCGATTTTCGCTTTGAAGGTACATGTTTCTTCGATTTCGTTTGTTTTGATTTTGCGTGTGAACGTTCGATTCGGTTATTTTTCGATTCTGTTTTTCCTTTGAATTGTTGCTTTTACCCTGCGTCTTGGTTTTGTGATTATCGTGCTTAGATATATTTTGCTTAGATATATTTTCGTAGTTCTTAGATCCGTTTAATTGTTTGTTGATTGTGCGATTCCGTAAGAAAATTAGGGTTTTAATTGTTTGTTGATTGTGCGATTCCTTAAGAAAATTAGGGTTTAATTGTTTGTTGTTTGTGCGTTTCCAAAAGGAAATTAGGGTTTAATTGTTGTTGATTGTGTGACGTCCTAAGAAAATTAGGGTTTTTGAGGACGATCGATTTCAAGGATATCTGTTTGTACATCTGATCTCTTTGCTGTGTTTGATTTCCTGTTACAGTTCTAAATTTTGGTTGTATCTTTTGTTGAATTCTTGTTTCCAGATTCAAATATTCGTGAAAACACTCACTGGCAAGACCATTACTCTCGAGGCTGAGAGCTCTGACACCATTGACAATGTTAAGGCAAAGATCCAGGATAAGGAAGGAATCCCTCCGGACCAGCAAAGACTTATCTTTGCCGGTAGGCAGCTCGAAGATGGAAGGACTCTTGCTGATTACAACATCCAGAAAGAGTCGACACTCCATCTGGTCCTTCGTCTTCGTGGTGGTATGCAGATTTTTGTCAAGACCCTCACTGGTAAAACCATCACATTGGAGGTTGAGAGCTCAGACACCATTGACAATGTCAAAGCAAAGATTCAAGACAAAGAGGGAATCCCACCGGATCAGCAGAGGCTTATTTTTGCCGGTAAGCAGCTAGAGGATGGTCGTACACTTGCTGACTACAACATCCAGAAGGAGTCTACTCTACACTTGGTGCTTCGTCTTAGAGGTGGTATGCAGATTTTTGTCAAGACCCTCACCGGCAAAACAATCACTTTGGAGGTCGAGAGCTCAGATACTATTGATAACGTCAAGGCTAAGATTCAGGACAAGGAAGGGATCCCACCGGACCAGCAGAGACTCATCTTCGCTGGTAAACAGCTTGAAGACGGATGCACCCTAGCGGATTACAACATCCAGAAGGAGTCTACACTCCATCTTGTGCTCCGTCTCCGTGGTGGTATGCAGATTTTTGTGAAGACTTTGACAGGCAAGACTATTACCTTGGAGGTTGAGAGCTTGGACACGATTGACAATGTGAAGGCTAAGATTCAGGACAAGGAAGGGATCCCTCCGGACCAACAGAGACTCATCTTCGCTGGTCAGCTCGAGGATGGTCGAACTTTGGCTGATTACAACATTCAGAAGGAGTCGACTCTTCACTTGGTTCTTCGTCTTCGTGGAGGTATGCAGATTTTCGTCAAGACTTTGACTGGTAAGACCATTACCCTTGAGGTGGAGAGCTCGGATACTATTGACAACGTCAAGGCCAAAATCCAAGATAAGGAGGGGATCCCACCGGATCAGCAGCGTCTCATCTTCGCCGGTAAGCAGCTTGAGGATGGACGCACATTGGCAGATTACAACATCCAGAAGGAGTCGACCCTTCACTTGGTCCTCCGTCTCCGTGGTGGTTTCTGAGGAATGCTTGTCCTGTGTCTGATCAAGTTTCCAAAGTTGTTCTCGTTTCTCTTGTGTTTTGGGGATAAAGACCCCCTTATGAATAATTGATCTACTACTATGTTTGCTTTCTTATCGCTCTTTGAATTTCTCTGATGCCCATTGGAACATATTTGAGATTGACTAAACCAAAAATTAAACTTTATTTCGTTTTTCATCCATTGATAGCATACGAGTACAATGCATACCATATAATAATCATCGGAGAAACAAGAAAAATTACAAAATTAACAATGTCCAGGGAATAGAAACCAAACTATGAAAGGAATGGATTGCCACCAATTCGAAATTTGTAACTATTTGATTTATTTATTGGTCAAGTGGTAACCATTCCATTTCCAGCTCTTGTTGATTAATAATCATCAAAGGATTTCATATGATATTTTTGTGCTACGTTTTATTGTTTTTTGGGTTTGTAAAATGAAAAACAACCACTAAAAGCCTAGAACAAGGAAAAGAATTCCACAAATTCTAGGTAAAATGAATGAAGTCTCAAAAAAGTAAGTATCCTCTGTTATGATGAGTAATAATAAATCAATAACCATTTACAAAAATATTGATACTAATTTTTCGTATATATGCCAAAAATTAAATCATCGTTTGATTGTAAAATTGTGGGTTACTACGTATTGATTACAGAAAAAATGATTGAACTATTTGTTGAAATTTTATCTTTACTAACTTTTCCACTCATGTTAGGCAATTTTTTTCTTTATTATCATGCACACAACTTTTTTCACCAAAATTTTGAATAAAAAAAAAAGATAATTAATTACACTTGAATCACTCATACGACATCGTTGTGTTCTTTGTATTTCAAATAAGAGATTTGCCTTTGCAATTTCATTTGTTGATAGAAATTAGCAATGAACTCCTCTGCTCTCACATCGACCCCTTTCTCTTCTTCTTCTTCCTCCACTTCACGATCACATTTCTCATGGCAAGAATCATCGTAATAGCCGTAGGATCTAACATAATCGGTATCATCTTGACCGTCCAATTCGAAATCGTAGTCAAAATCAACCGGAGGAGCAATGCAAGGCAAGAGAAACCTCATTGATGCAGGACGATGCATTTTAAAGATCGGTGTCTCGTCCAAAGAAAGCTGTTTCTCACCGTAACGTGAGAGAAAAGAGTCGTTATTATTATGATGAGCTAGGGCTTTGAGATGCTTGGAGAACAAGTTACGTAACTCGAGCATTTGCCATTTCTTAAAGATTCCACCTTTTCTTCCCCATATAAGAGTCATTCTCACTAGACTCCAAGCTCTTTGGGTTGCCATTGATCTGGTTTTCTTCTTTGATTCCCCCATGAGTTTGGTTTATTACTTCTTTTTTGTGGATTTTGCTCGAAATTTGACTTCACTTCTTGATATTTTTTTTTTCTTGTTGTTTTTGGTTCTTCAAGTGTTGTGTGATAGAAGTTGTGAACACTTGTGTGTATTTATATACAAAAGCAAGCAGCTTTTTTTGTAGTTTGGTCGACGCGGAGAGAGAGAGATTTACATATAAATTACTCAAATAAAATAAATTTATTATAAAGACAAAAGAATATCAAAGAAGCTGGATTTCAAGTGGGACCTCTCAAATACGCGGGCAAGATCATGAGCTGTGTTGGCCGTTTTGTTTGTTTCTTAATCAGTTTAAGTTTTGGTTTAAACTTTTAAGTAGTAATATTTAAACAGAAACCAAAGCAAAACGTGGATAAAAAACCGTAGTATATATATTGTGATAATGCGGTTTTACTTTCCTTTAAATCTGATACATGTGTTAAGCATGTACATGCCTTTACCTATATCAAAGAGAGCTCACAAACTTTTATACACAAACTTACTTTTCTATTCCAAAAAGCTAAGTGTATGTAATTAACATGTTTAATTAATTGTATGTGCTCGATACTTAGTGATTAAGTTCAACCATTAACTAACGAACAAATTTTAGATGATTGGAGTTGATTAATAATTTTACCAAGTATAATAGAGAGATTTACGGAAGTACAATATATAGAACCTTCGTTGTAATTAAATAATAATTGTACAAATAATCAGAGACTTTGTATAATAAGCTAATGTGTGATTGGTTTAGTTGGGTTGCCGTTGAATAATGTTTTACGGCTGTCTCGTCTAATTTAGTTTCCACGCAACCGTGTCCCACCATAGATTTTGTTTTGTGTTTCTTTTTCTTGTTCTCAAAATATTTTAGTTCGGTTTTATTCAAAAATTTAGTTCATATCCGGTTCTATTAGTCCAATTGTGTTGTTTTAATCTTACGAACAAAAATCCGAAACGTTATCTAGCCAACAAATTACTTGAACATGTTCAGTTTTTTTTTTTTTTGTCGACTTCTCCTTTTTCTTTATGGCAAGTAGGGGATTACTTTCTCATCGGCTATTACGATGATTATTGCTATTTTTTCTGTAGTCAATATGTACACGAATCCAAAACCTAGTGAGAAGGAAAAAATACAAAATGTCCCAAAATAACTCTTGAACAATTCCATTCTTATGGTTGCCTTTGTTGGCGTTTTTAGAAAAATTCAGTTGCTGCAATATCACAATCCTCAGAGATCACCATTCACGGATTTGATTTAATGAACATTGGCTCATTTGTAAAAATGAAATGTTATCTAGATTTTCAATTCCACTTGGTGACAATTATGTTTATTACAATCTTGAGTTTCAAAAGCTTAACCACCGAAAACTAACTTCAATCGACAGTTTCGTCGACATCAAAAGCTTTACGAGCTTGTTTCAGCTCTTCTTGCATCGCCAAGAGTTCTCTACACCGGTTAAGTTTTGACAAATCCTGCATAAAAACCAAATTAAAGAACAGAGTCATCATCATACATAAACAATACAAAACCATACACACAAGCCGCATTCTTTGATTGTCTAAGTTAATTTACCTTGCGGATTAGATACAAGAAGTCATCAACTAGTAACCTTCCTCGCTTTGAGCCAATCTCTTGAGCCTTATGTGTCTGTCATATTAATCAAACATCTCTTTTCAGGTTAGCAGCTAATATACTTAGCTTCTCTTTTACTTATGTCGAAAAAGATGAGAAACTCGATACCATATCTGTGACATATTCCACAACAATGTCTTCTACAAGCACGACAGTCTCTGGAAGCGGCTAAAAGATAGAGGAAGCATGAATCTTTGCGTTAGTTTCATTGTACCAAAACCGTAATAACTCTACCAAGAACCATATTTATTACTCATAGGCATCAAATGAGTGAGTGATCTACTTATACGGAAAAGAAAACAGTTCGATCTTGTTCGTATCGCAACAATCGAATGAAGTAAGCTTACGTTTTGCTCGTCGCCAAATCCATACATCATATGCTGCACTGGAAATCATCAAAACCGACATAACCATTGTTACAAGATTTTTCGGGTTTTTTAGTTTTTCTAGCTTAAGAATGTAATTATCACTTACATTCTTTCTGAAAGAGAGGTTTACGCTTCTCCGGCGCCTGAGAAGCTCCCGAAGCTTTCGATTTCGACGATGAACCGCCCGTGGCTGGTGTGTTACTCATCTTCTAATTCCGGAGACAGATTCCAACTCTCACAGAAGAAGGTGTGTGTAGCTAGTTGTGGTGGTAATAAGATGATATTGTTGATGCATAATGACAACGACAAGAGCTCTGAGATTTGGGGTGCTGAGATTGCTTTAAAGAAAAGGAATAAAAAAGGAGAGATTTGGGCAAATGTTGAGTGGTGTCAACTTTTGCTTGTTGGACACTTTTATAAATTGCCTTACTGTTGTTATGTGATGATATTTATATACAAAGGATTTTATTTTTATTTTTTTGTTGGAAAGGATGTAAAATTGGTATTCATATCAAAAATCGTTTTTACATCAAGTGCATCTAAAAGTTTTGGTATGAAACGAAAAGTAGAATAAGGATTCAAGGACGATTACCGAACCATACGACCAAGCCATCATCGTACGGCTTGTCTATAAACCGAACTAAACTCACTCTCTTTCGGATTGCTTTGTCAATGAGTTTGATGAGACGAGTTGGTGTGAAGGGAGTGTTACCGTGTCTCATCTCATTTTCCCTTCCAACTATAGTATAGAGAGGCTTGAAACGCATACTTAAGAAGAAAAGCTTCAATGAATTAATTACCAAGATCCAAATATTCCAAATAATTCGGATTTCATACGAGTAGTATCGTATAGTCCGACCTATAACTACAAGCATTACGGTCCCAAATGACCCTCTAAAATAACTCTTTTTTTTTATGTGACCCTCTAATATAACTTTCCTATCTTTTTTTTTTTTTTTGATTCATGAGTATTCACCGGCTAAGCATATCATCAACGATCAAGTAAAATTATACTAAAAATCACTAATGTGTTCAAATAAAAAAAGCTATACGACTAATCACCATTGACTGTTAATTATGGTGTTATTAGGAGAAATTTTAGATCTCTAAAAAGCTATATATCTTTCTCAACATTTACGTATTTGAAATGTGTGATGATGATATATTTGTTGATATGAAGGGGAAAACTAAAATAAAGACAAGAAAAGAAGGCAATTAGTTTCGTGCAAGTACTTGGATTTTAGATTTGAACATTACCGGAGATGAACAGACCGCGACGATGATGAAAATCCAATTTCACGGAGAGACTCACTTCGGCTTTATATATGTACTTTGGAAGCTTTTTACGTTTACGTTAAAATACTCTTTGGGCTTAAAAAGGATCATTCATATTTTTAACCCGGCCCATGACCTCAGTAAAAACAAACCCTAATCGACCGACATAATAACGAAACATATATAAGGAGCTTGTCACATTAGTTCTCAAAAATCAAATCATAAACTCTCTATAGAGGCGATTATGTGTTCCTCCGAAGAAGACGTCCATTATCACTTTACTTCCAGAAGATATTTTGACGAATTGTATAGCTCGTGTATCAAAACAATACTATCCAATTCTCTCCCAAGTTTGTAAGTTGTTCCGATCCATGGTTGCTTCGTCTGAGCTATACGCAAGACGATCTTTATTGGGATGCACCGAATGTTGTATCTATGTACCGATTCAAGATTGAATGGTGACTCGACAAAAACAAGCAAAGAATGAAAAAAGAATCACATTGGTTTCTGAAGCACCAATGCTTTTTGTCTAACGAAAATGAGAAAAACAAGTCGAAAAAGCACGTGGTTTTACTCACATTTCGACTCTCTACTAAAATAGTGTAGGAGCAACTCAGGTATCCAAGTCAGAAGATATAAAGGGTATAGAAAGGAGAAGAAAAATAGGACTCGTGACATAATATTTAGTAAGCTGGAAAATTGGTTATCACCTGGTCGTTCATATACTGTATTGCATTATTAGCAGCATCAATTGAATCAAATGTAATGAAACCAAATCCCTTGGGCACACCAGTTTCACGGTCCGAAACCACTACCGCTGCGGTGAACAAAAAGTATACATTAGTCAGCAATGAGAAAGACATTAGTGGTGGAAAATGATAGCACTAAGTACCATCAACGATTTTTCCAAATCTGCCAAAAGCATCTTTCAAGAGATGTACATCAGTAGTTAGAGAGAGGCCTGAAAAGAAGCAGCATATAAGAGGATGAGATTCTAAAGACAATCAAAGAGACAAAAAACTATAAAAGTCTCTCTCTCACCTCCAACAAAGAGTTTAGATGGAGTCAAAGAGAGATTTCCCTGTAACATAGCATTTGAGGCCTGCAATGCTCTAGGCTGCCTAAATATGTTCCCAGTTTTACTAAACAAACCCATGTAATGCATCTTCTTCAATCTGTAAGCATTACATTTCAAGAAATGAGGGAAAAACCCCAGAAAGTAGATAGATTGATGATCATGAACAGATCTGTCTCTGACATTTTTGTAATCCGACTAGAGTCATAAGGCAGTATCTATAAGAATCTAGTCAAAGCTTACAGCTTGAAGGATCGAAATCAAAATCCCTTAAACAACGAATTGAGAGAAAAGAAGCAACCAGGGAGATAAAGATGAAGCAAATGGAGAAACTAAGATCGGAACTAATAGTGAAATTCAAACCTGGAAAGCAAATGATTTGACTGTGGATGATGATAATCTGGAGAAGCGTCGTATTTCACTTCTTCAAAACCCTGGCTTTATGTAAAAGAGTCCGATTCGTGAAGACACGATCTAGTCCGTTAATAAATGTCTGAATTAATCTTGACCGTTGATTTAGTTAAAGTTAGCTTCTTCTCATTTCTTCTCCCCAAAGTTGTGGTCTTTTTGTTAAACCCCTAAAATGGAGTAAAAGCCCTAAGAATCTCTACCATTTTCGAACTACTAGTATGTATGTTTCTTCTCTTTTTCTTTTCCTTGTAGCATAACTTGTCTGTGTTATATTGTCTCTATCTTTGTTTGTTTACTTTGGAAGAAGAGCATTTATCTATAGATAAATGAATCACCTAACATACAAGACACAGAAAGAAAAGAGAAAAGAATGTTCCATGACTATTGACTTGTATTCCTAACTTGTATTTGGAATACATGGAACCAAAATATGAGCTTATGGATCAGTATCTACTCGATTTACATCTCCCTGAATTTGCTTGCAGCCGAGCAATCTCAATCTCAATCTCACCGTGCACCATCTCACTCACCAGATCTTTGAAGAGAAGCCTCTCCAAGTCAAGCACTAAACCTGGGATTACATCATCAAAGTCTCTCCATTTCCCTGACATATCGTCATCCAATATACATTTCAAGAAATCTTCTTCTACTTCTTCATCCTCCAAAAACAACATGTTTTCTGATCTCTCCTTGGCTTGCCTTTGCAGTGTTTCCATCTCTGAACATACTTCTTTCAAGAGTTGTTGGGCACTTGAGACCCTCTTCATCGCTTTCATCCATGGATCTGCAGTGCTCTCAACAAAAGCCAGCTTCTTCACAAGCATTTCATTAACAGCATCAAACACAAGTTTGCGCTTGACCTTCTCGTTGCTACTACTGTTGCTATTTCCTTTAGTTTGCTCAAGAACGATGAATAGCTCGGGATTGATAGGGTGGCATGAAGGGTGCAGTTGAAACGAGCCCAGGTCTCTCAGGAGAAGACCCGAAGCTAACAGAATCTCAGAAATGTATCTGTGGTCGGTGTTAGGATCATTGTTCTCGCATAGAGACGCAATGTAATCTTGGCTGGTTTCATCGTGGCTAGAGTTTAGTCTTGTTAGCTTTTGAACCAAATGCCCAACATTCTGAAGCTTTTTCCGGTTTATCTCTGACGAAAAGCTGGTCATTGTCTTTGAGAAGCTGTAATCTGGATTCCACTCGTCTTCCTCCTTACCCGAGTCAATAAGCCCATTACCACCTATTACATGATCAGTTTCCAAGTCAGAGATGGAACAAGGTAATTCATTCAATATTTGCATATTTCCAGTCAAGATGTATATAGAGATGTCTTACTGCCTTCACTAGCTTGCATTTTCATAAGCGATGGTTTGATCTCTCTGTAGATTGATGCGTTGAGAACAGAAACTGGACTTGGATGTTCTGATGATCCATCTTCACTAAAATTTGGACTTGATTTCTGAAACACACAAAAAAAGGTTTTGAAAATTACAAGTTGATGACAAAACAATTAAGCAATAGCATGAGAAATAGCAACTCACATTCTGCATTAAGTTGGACACTATGGCTTTGGCTGCCTCTTTTACAGATGGACTCTTTCCACCATCTGCTTCAGTAGCTTTTTCGATACTCACGGTGGCTTCTGTTTCAGTCCAAGATTTATTGCTCATGTGACTAAGTTGGTCCTCATTTTGCTGCAAGCTCCTTGGAGCCCTGGGTCCACGCCTATCACCAGGAGAAGTAGTGGATTGTCGGGTTGTTTGTCTTCTTGATTTGCTTGAATCAGAAAGAGTGGTTGGTGTCGGAGAACGCTTGTCATTCTCAAGCTTCGTCTGATGCAATCTTGGACTTGCAGATCCTGAACTCTTTAATGTGCTCTCTTTGGAAACCTGAGAAGACCAAACATTTCTGCTGATAGATTTCTTGTCGAGAGAAGTGATACATGATTTGACTCTTTGGTTTCCTGGACAATGATCTTTTGCCGCCTTTCTACTTGTTGAAGAGATAATCAAACCACAAACTGGTGTGCCCAAGGGAGATTTCTTCGAGTGAATCTAGCTGATTCAGGAGGCGGTGGTGGTGGTGCAAGAAGAGGGGGTTATGGTGGTGGCCGTGGTGGATACGGGCGCGGTGGATTCGGACGCGGTGGGTTTGGGCGCGGTGGATTTGACTTTGTCCGTTAACCAGGCATCCAAGAATGTCTACCACCAAGATTTGATTAGTTTGTGGTTTGATTATCTCTTCACAAAGACCAATATTTTCTTATAACAACGTTTAGTGATTCTTGAACAAAGAGATCAAGCAGCTAGAGTTGGCAAAAAACATTTGTTGATTCAGTGGAATTTCACACAAGTTTAAAAAACAAAAAAAGGTACAATATTTGTTGAGATATGAATAATGAGTTTAGCCAAAAGAGAATAATACTGTAGAAAGGCTTTTATTCCAATGAGTTTATGAGAGAATCAAACTTGAAGACAAGCCAATCTGCTTTTACTGCAACGGCTTCACGAAGCTGAACTCTAGCGTAACATATGAACAAATCCGCACCACCAGGTTTACGTGCCTGTAAGGGAATTAGTTTAGTTTGTTACTCAGAACATCATATGAGATTTTTGTTAACTGTAAATTCTCAGTTAATATAAGCTTACCTCGAGATCAGTAGCACCATCTCCAATCATGGCCATAGTCTTGTATAGACGAACCTGCAATGAGCAAAGTTTGATGAGTGATGTGTGTAACAAGAAATATGGAGCTTTCAGGAAAAAATCGATGAACCTTTCGTATTTGTTGCACTGCCTTTGCTTTGCCTCCACTCCTTGATGTAGGTTCGTTTTCATCAAAGCCCAGAAACTCGCCAGAATTTCCGAATAGAAGATTGTTGGCGAAGATATTCTCTAGAGGGATGCCAAGAATCGATGCTACAGGCTACAGTGAAAATAAAGTCATTCAAAACTTTATCACCATGATTGTGCAAGAACTGGTGCAACAGGCCACAGTAAAGAAGATGAAAAAACAAGTGAAATGGAGAGAGAGAGTACATTGATCATCTGTCGAAAACCTCCAGATATCAAATAGACATCAATTTTATTGGCTCTGAGCTTTTTGACCAACTCTTCGATGCCGGGGGATAGCCTACACAAACCAAAGTACCACACTATAATAAGACCTTTCAGAAAGCAATCTGAACATGGGGCATGTTCCACATATCAAGCAAGCTAAATGTTAACCTCTCTTCTGGTCAAAGTCTAATTCGAGTCAAGAACTTGGGGCTTGGGCCAATGGAACACTTACAAGTAAATGATTGAATCAAGGGGCAGTAGCTCGAATCAAAGGTAAAATCAGTACCTCGGGGGTCTCTTTTGAAGAAACTCCTCAACTTTCGAAAGAGAAGGCTTAAATAAAGAAAGTCTTGCGGCTAAAGCTTCTTCAAATGAAACAGATCCACCCATTGCTCTAAGAAGGCAAAACTATTTTTAAGTTGAGGTAAAAATCATCGTATAAATTTGCGTAGAGGTAGACCACAAACCTGGCAGTCCATTCAGCAACAGCCTTTCCAGCTCCACAAAACTCTGCAAGTTCATCAATACCTTCGTCCACACAAACTGTGCTATCCACATCGAAGCATACGGCTTCAACATTTCTCCAAAGATGAAGAATTTCTAGCAATTCAAAAAAAAGAAACTCAGCTGGAAAACGCACAAAAACTATGAAAAGTTGAAAAAGCTCAAAACAGTTGTCTTTCTAGTTTAATTCTTATAGTCATTCATCATATTACAAAGCATCCCAGGTCAGCAAATAACACAACCATGTACGAAATGTAACAAAAATATCTATAAAAGTAATGAATAGTAGTAACCTGTGGAAGGAACAAGGTTGCCTTGGTGCCCCAAAGGCGATAACTCATGTGGGTGCACAGAAGCAGTCACTGGACGAAGCAATTTGGGATGGTTCATGATGGACACACGACGTCCACAAGTATATCTCCTTAACTCAAGGCAAGAAAAATTAGCAAAAAGTGATGAGAGCTTTCTACAGGGAGCCTGAACTGGAACAACCCTCGAATTAATTAACGCTTCCATCAAAACTTGGAGCTGCAAACCACAAGAAAACAATAACCATTGTATCAGATCAGAAACTATAAGATGACATGTTCTGAATCTTGGAAATGAAAAAACTAACTTCACAATTTGGTCCAATTAGCACAAAAAGGGTAGATAGATGGATATCTAGTAGAACATGATCAATTTTACATTCAACTTAACAGTCCAGGGATCAAAAACCCGAAAAACGAAAACAGAGATTGACAATGTAAGATTGGGATCAGAGATCCGCACCGAAGAAGAAGAAGAAGGTCATAGGAGAAAAGTACTAACCGGAGAATCGCCGGCGGCTGCTGCTTTGGAGGATCGATCAATTGAAAAAAGTCACTGAGAAGCGAGAGTGTTGGTTGGTGCAAGTATAAATGACCATTTTACTCTTTTTATATCTACAGTAAAATGACACTTTTATCCTTGATGTTCTAATTAAGAATATGGTCAATCGGGTTCAGACAAACGGAACTCAAACAATCTGCAACAGCAATGGCATCAAAGCCAAGCGAGCAATTAAAAACCTTAAATTTGTCTGCGTCTCCATAGCATATGTATTAGAATTATCACTTTTTAATAGGTTGTGTATTATTCAGGGAGTCTTAAAAGTTCATGTATTTTTCTGCCAAATGTAGAATAATTGGAGTCTCCCAACCGGATATACTATTATTTCTTCTATCCTTTTATTTATGTTGTTTTCGAAATGTTAACTGGATTTCTGCTGATTTTGTAATTGTTATAAATCAAATCGACCAGACAAACCATTTCTGGTTTCAGGCATGAAAAGATTATGAGGCAATTTACAAAATTACTTTTAAAAAAATCAACAAAACATATGGTATGATAGGCCTTGATTGAAATAACCAACAACTTTATTGAGCCTATATTGTATGACTTTAAAAGAGCCAAACCCTTTTGGTGTGGTTTTTGGTATACATGATCCTAGTGAGAGGAAACTGACGACGAAGATGTACAAAACAGAGACTATCATTTAAGTTTAGATCTCAAAATTGTGAACGTTGGCTTTAGAATTTTGCAATTTCTGTGGACAATCACAGAGTTTGTTCAAGCTACCAAAAAAACTTTGCCTCATTGACTCTTTGTTGTCTCTCAATCTATCAATCAATTAAAAACAAAATGAAACTCATTCTTGAAGATCCAGAGACCAACAATCTAATTCTAAGCTAGTTTCAAGTTCTTGTGTTTCCTGATGAAAAACATCAAACTCAAGGAGACAACCTGTCCAACAATGTAGCCTCCTATAGCTCCATAGCACACACATATAGGCCACTCCTGTTTATAATAGTAAATACAAGGATTGGTTATACACTCACCACTTAATTCTGCATTAACCGCGAAAAACGGAGTACCGTGATCAAGAACAAGAACCAAGCTCTTGATTGTATATACACCGAGATAAAAAGAGATATTACCTGCCATGGCCTTTCCCAGTCGAGCGGCATAGGCCAAGCTCCAAACCATCCTCCAATAATAGCTCCGTATGCTGGAACAACGACCATATATTCTATATTTCCAGCTGGTCTAAGAGAATCAAAAAGATGGAAATTGTGAAAACTGAGATATACTTTTCGAAGGTGTGTGGTTGTTGAGCGGGATAGTGAGACGATAAGTTTTTGCATCTATCATAACTCGAATATAGATGGTGTGAATTATTGTATAAGGCTAACATAAGTAACTTACTTCATCGAAGCGAATACACGATGCCAATCAGTCCATGATGCACCAAAAACTGCAGTTGCTGGTACAAACTATGAATCAACATTATTAGAGACAATCAAAGTTTTGTTCCAAGACTGCAGAAACAAAATACATATGCACCGTATTAACATCATTTTTTTTTTAAAATACATCGTATTAACATCTTTTAAACTCATCGGAACTGCAGTAAGCAACTTACCGTGAAAACAGACATTAGAATGGACCAATGAATTGTTTTTGTGAGATTTCTGCATAAGAGTATAGAGATAATCTCATGTCAACATTTGAAAATCACGCAATCTCCATGCAAAAGGATGATCACAAACAGTGAAAAGTCTAGATTACAAACAATATTTCCAAAAAGATTGAAAGAAACAAGATCTTGGTGAAAACTTACTGCATTCCGATAGGTGCACCCAAAGAAATTGCTCCCAAAGCATTCATAAAAGCGCCTATTTAACAAACAACACAAAGGCTTAGATAACTCACCATCAAAGGATTTCGAAAACACTCAAAACAGAAAATCGATCAGGTTTCAATTATTCATGCATTTGACTAATCTTTCAAGCTAATCAGCTTTAATTTACTAGTGAACTCACTAACCAATTGACCGTTTTTGTTCATGTAAATCACAAGAATGTCAAACTACCAACTGTAATAAGATGAAAAACAAACATACTTACCTAAAATCAGTCCTAATATGCTTCGTCCAAGTGCGTTAATATACTGGAAAGCAATCAGGCAACCAATTAAGCACAAGAAACCAAACGCATTAAAAGCTTAATTCTTCTCTATGTTAAGCATAATATTTCTTCAGCTTCTCTAATTTCACAGTGGAACATTAGAACAAAGGAAACAATCTTTAGTAAAACTACAAATTGCGAGATTTCATATCTTAAACGAATCAAAGAGTATAACGAGAAAAAGACAGCTTCTTTAAAACACTTTAATTTCACAAGAAATCAGCAGTCGACCACACTCACCGAACATTTTTCTGGGTTTTTTCGGAACAAGCTGAAAATGAATACCACAACCGTAAACTCAATACTCTGAAAACAAAAAATCAACAACAGAACAAAGCTAATTTCAGTAATAATCCACTTTTCGAACATTACAAAAGCCAGGGATAAAAAGATGTGGAGTGTAGTACCGAGAGGATACGTAGAGTAAGAGATGCATCAGATACGAGATCGACGGAATATTTGTTTCGAGCTACCCAGAATCCGACGGCTAGAAACAACCCAGTAATCAAATAAACACAAAATGCCCCAATAACCGATATCGAATCATCGTTAGATACACCAATGGAGGTTTCTTCAGTCTTCTCCTTCTTCTTCCCTTCTCCTTTCATGACTGACTTCTCCTTCTCGCCCTGGGAATCACAACTGAAGAAGATGAAGAAAAAAATACTCACATTGGGCCTTTTATCAAATATTTGGGTCAGCATTGTAACTTTTATATGGGCCTTAATGGGCCTAAATGTGTGAACAAAGCAGTGGAAACCTTCGCCAGGGAATCCAGAAGTCTCTGGTACTTGCCTGCGATTTCTCAATTATTCTACAATTCGGTGGATAATTTCACGAGTTTTATCTCGAAATGTCTCATCTTTCTCGTCTAATTCGTATACATAGCTGCTTCCATCGATTCAGATCGCTCATCAATCAAGCAGATTAACAAATCTTAAAAACCATACCTTTACATTCAGCGAAATCTAATTACTAAAGCTTTTTTTCTACCAACAACAATGGCGACGAAATCGGAGAAAGCTATTGGAATCGATCTCGGAACTACATACAGCTGTGTCGGAGTTTGGATGAACGACCGTGTAGAAACCATCCCTAACGATCAAGGAAACCGTACCACACCGTCGTACGTCGCCTTCACTGATACCGAGCGATTAATTGGCGACGCAGCGAAGAATCAAGTCGCGTTGAATCCTCAGAACACTGTCTTAGCTCAAAACAAATATTCCGTCGATCTCGTATCTGATCCATCTCTTACTCTACGTATCCTTTCGGTACTACACTCCACATCTTTTTATCCCTGGCTTTTGTATTGTTCGAAAAGTGGATTATTACTGAAATTAGCTTTGTTCTGTTGTTGATTTTTTGTTTTCAGAGTATTGAGTTTACGGTTGTGGTATTCATTTTCAGCTTGTTCCGGAAAAATCCAGAAAAATGTTCGGTGAGTGTGGTCGACTGCTAATTTCTTGTGAAATTAAAGTGTTTCAAAGAAGCTGTCTTTTTCTCGTTATACTCTTTTGATTTGTTTAAGATATGAAATCTCGCAATTTGTAGTTTTACTAAAGATGGTTTCCTTTGTTCTAATGTTCCACTGTGAAATTAGAGAAGCTGAAGAAATATTATGCTTAACATAGAGAAGAATTAAGCTTTTAATGCGTTTGGTTTCTTGTGCTTAATTGGTTGCCAGATTGCTTTCCAGTATATTAACGCACTTGGACGAAGCATATTAGGACTGATTTCAGGTAAGTATGTTTGTTTTTCATCTTATTACAGTTGGTAGTTTGACATTCTTGTGATTTACATGAACAAAAACGGTCAATTGGTTAGTGAGTTCACTAGTAACTTAAAGCTGATTAGCTTGAAAGATTAGTCAAATGCATGAAGAATTGAAACCTGATCGATTTTCTGTTTGAGTGTTTTCAAAATCCTTTGATGGTGAGTTATCTAAGCCTTTGTGTTGTTTGTTAAATAGGCGCTTTTATGAATGCTTTGGGAGCAATTTCTTTGGGTGCACCTATCGGAATGCAGTAAGTTTTCACCAAGATCTTGTTTCTTTCAATCTTTTTGGAAATATTGCTTGTAATCTAGACTTCACTGTTTGTGATCACCCTTTTGCATGGAGATTGCGTGATTTTCAAATGTTGACATGAGATTATCTCTATACTCTTATGTAGAAATCTCACAAAAACAATTCATTGGTCCATTCTAATGTCTGTTTTCACGGTAAGTTGCTTACTGCAGTTCCGATGAGTTTAAAAGATGTTAATACGATGTATTTTAAAAAAAAAATGATGTTAATACGGTGCATATGTATTTTGTTTCTGCAGTCTTGGAACAAAACTTTGATTGTCTCTAATAATGTTGATTCATAGTTTGTACCAGCAACTGCAGTTTTTGGTGCATCATGGACTGATTGGCATCGTGTATTCGCTTCGATGAAGTAAGTTACTTATGTTAGGCTTATACAATAATTCACACCATCTATATTCGAGTTATGATAGATGCAAAAACTTATCGTCTCACTATCCCGCTCAACAACCACACACCTTCGAAAATTATATCTCAGTTCTCACAATTTCCATCTTTTTGTTTCTTTTAGACCAGCTGGAAATATAGAATATATGATCGTTGTTCCAGCATACGGAGCTATTATTGGAGGATGGTTTGGAGCTTGGCCTATGCCGCTCGACTGGGAAAGGCCATGGCAGGTAATATCTCCTTTTATCTCGGTGTATATACAATCAAGAGCTTGGTTCTTGTTCTTGATCACGGTACTCCGTTTTTCGCGGTTAATGCAGAATTAAGTGGTGAGTGTATAACCAATCATTGTATTTACTATTATAAACAGGAGTGGCCTATATGTGTGTGCTATGGAGCTATAGGAGGCTACATTGTTGGACAAGTTGTCTCCTTGAGTTTGATGTTTTTCATCAGGAAACACAAGAACTTGAAACTAGCTTAGAATTAGATTGTTGGTCTCTGGATCTTCAAGAATGAGTTTCATTTTGTTTTTAATTGATTGATAGATTGAGAGACAACAAATAGTCAATGAGGCAAAGTTTTTTTGGTAGCTTGAACAAACTCTGTGATTGTCCACAGAAATTGCAAAATTCTAAAGCCAACGTTCACAATTTTGAGATCTAAACTTAAATGATAGTCTCTGTTTTGTACATCATCTTCGTCGTCAGTTTCCTCTCACTAGGATCATGTATACCAAAAACCACACCAAAAGGGTTTGGCTGTTTTAAAGTCATACAATATAGGCTCAATAAAGTTGTTGGTTAATTCAATCAAGGCCTATCATATGTTTTGTTGATTTTTTTAAAAGTAATTTTGTAAATTGCCTCATAATCTTTTCATGCCTGATACCAGAAATGGTTTGTCTGGTCGATTTGATTTATAACAATTACAAAATCAGCAGAAATCCAGTTAACATTTCGAAAACAACATAAATAAAAGGATAGAAGAAATAATAGTATATCCGGTTGGGAGACTCCAATTATTCTACATTTGGCAGAAAAATACATGAACTTTTAAGACTCCCTGAATAATACACGACCTATTAAAAAGTGTTATATTAATACACGACCTATTACACGTTAAACGGAAACAGAGAAACACCGTTTAATTTTTCCGAGCTTTCAAGTTGATCAATGGCGGATTTTGATTCCAAGTACTATATGTGGCGATCTATAGTTCTTTAGAAAGCTCTTAAGATTTCGAATATAATGATTCCGAGCTCACCAAATGATTTTAACTAAAACTAACTGGAATTTGTCAATAAAGTTTCGGTTTTCAAATTTTAAAATTAAAATTCTCTGAATTATTAAATGTATTTTGAAAAATTGAAAGTATGAACTTATGGAACCATCATTTACCATTCGAGCTACTGCCCTTTCATTCAATCATTTACTTGTAAGTGTTCCATTGGCCCAAGCCCCAAGTTCCTGACTCGAATTAGACTTTGACCAGAAGAGAGGTTAACATTTAGCTTGCTTGATATGTGGAACATGCCCCATGTTCAGATTGCTTTCTGAAAGGTCTTATTATAGTGTGGTACTTTGGTTTGTGTAGGCTATCCCCCGGCATCGAAGAGTTGGTCAAAAAGCTCAGAGCCAATAAAATTGATGTCTATTTGATATCTGGAGGCTTTCGACAGATGATCAATGTACTCTCTCTCTCTCCATTTCACTTGTTTTTCATCTTCTTTACTGTGGCCAATTGCATCAGTTCTTGCACAATCATGGTGATAAAGTTTTGAATGACTTTATTTTCACTGCATCGATTCTTGGCATCCCTCTAGAGAATATCTTCGCCAACAATCTTCTATTCGGAAATTCTGGCGAGTTTCTGGGCTTTGATGAAAACGAACCTACATCAAGGAGTGGAGGCAAAGCAAAGGCATTGCAACAAATACGAAAGGTTCATCGATTTTTTCCTGAAAGCTCCATATTTCTTGTTACACACATCACTCATCAAACTTTGCCCATTGCAGGTTCGTCTATACAAGACTATGGCCATGATTGGAGATGGCGCTACTGATCTCGAGGTAAGCTTATATTAACTGAGAATTTACAGTTAACAAAAATCTCATATGATGTTCTGAGTAACAAACTAAACTAATTCCCTTACAGGCACGTAAACCTGGTGGTGCGGATTTGTTCATATGTTACGCTAGAGTTCAGCTTCGTGAAGCCGTTGCAGTAAAAGCAGATTGGCTTGTCTTCAAGTTTGATTCTCTCATAAACTCATTGGAATAAAAGCCTTTCTACAGTATTATTCTCTTTTGGCTAAACTCATTATTCATATCTTAACAAATATTGTACCTTTTTTTGTTTTTTTAACTTGTGTGAAATTCCATTGAATCAACAAATGTTTTTTGCCAACTCTAGCTGCTTGATCTCTTTGTTCAAGAATCACTAAACGTTGTTATAAGAAAATATTGGTCTTTGTGAAGAGATAATCAAACCACAAACTAATCAAATCTTGGTGGTAGACATTCTTGGATGCCTGGTTAACGGACAAAGTCAAATCCACCGCGCCCAAACCCACCGCGTCCGAATCCACCGCGCCCGTATCCACCACAGCCACCACCATAACCCCCTCTTCTTGCACCACCACCACCGCCTCCTGAATCAGCTAGATTCACTCGAAGAAATCTCCCTTGGGCACACCAGTTTGTTGTTTGATTATCTCTTCAATCTGTAAGCTCTCCAATATACGTTGGTTTACTATCCACAACAATCGCTTGGTTCCTATATGTTCGCTTCCTCCTATGCCTTATTCATATGAGATATGACGAAGATATGTTGTAGTCGGTTCAAAGATCTTTGTCTTGGGTGATTATTACAATGGAAAACCCACATTCGATGTGTTAGGCATCGCCTGTCGATATGACATCGGGAAACGAATTGGCTCTATGCCTAGGTCGGTAATTGATCCAGTATGTAACGTGGTCGATGGAAAGATATACATAATCGGAGGTCGTTGTTCGAGCGATTGGTCATCGCATAAGATGATGGTGTTAGACACCGAAACTAAAAAGTTCGGGCCTTGAGGCAGGTCGTAAGTTGATTAGCTCTGTGTCAATGGATGATAAGATTTACATCAAGGGTAGTGAGAATAATAGCTTTGTTTACGAGCCAAAGGAGAGTAAATGGGAAGAAAAGGAAGTAGACGCGGAAGAGTGGAACAATATTCGAATTGTAGATGGGAAAATGGTTGTGTGGTTAATGGTGTATTGTATATCTTTGATGATACTAGTAAGTGTTTAAGAGCGTATGATCTAAAGCAAAGGTTGTTTTGCGGAGTGGTCCAAGGTTTGGAAGGACTTGTTAAGCCTTGTAACAAGGTGTGTGTAGCTAGTTGTGGTGGTAAAAAGATGATGTTAATGATGCATAATGGAGAAGACGAGAGCTCAGAGATTTGGGGCTGAGATTTCTTTAAAGGAAAGGTATCGATTTGGAGAGATTTGTGGAAAGGTTGAGTGGTGTCAACTTTTGCTTGCTGGACACACTTTTACAAATTGCTTTACTGCTGTTGTTTGATAATACTTATACAAAGGATTTATGTTATTTTTTTTTTTTTGGAAATAATGTAATTTGTACAAAGGATTATAAATTTTCTTTTATAATCTCCACCATCATCTTAATTATTCATCATATTTATATGGAATAAATATTGGTCATTCCTAGTCTTCATGGTGTCACTGCAAGTATATTATTTGAAATCACGATGACCAGGAGCATCAATAAAATCAGTAATTTCAGGAGATCAACAGCAAAACAATCCGAGAATCATAAGGAGAACAACGGATTGTTTAAGCTACTCCAGAATTACCGATTCAAAAACACAAATCATCAAAACACAAGCAAATCACTAAGATAGATTTAAACATCGAACAACAGAGAAAATCTCAGAATCAAATCTATCCGATGTTCAAGAAAATAGTTTATAACCAACAATCGTGGACAACGAGTCATAGAAACAGAACGATTTATCAAAAAAAGCATCGAATCCTATAGATAGCAGTAGCGAAGAATCAAATCTGAGAGAATTTCAATAACAAACAAACGAGAACAGATCGAACAATTTTCAACGAAGATCGATCAAAGAGTAAGGATGCAGATCATAGAAGATTGTGAATCGCGTACCTCAAAGAAATCGCAAATCGCAGGAATGTCGAAGCTAGGTTGAAGAAAAGAGTGATCTAGAGAAAAACGCTTTAAGGAATACGAGTCTTATATATAGTGGTGAAGCGAGGATTAAAAAGTTAGGGTTTAACATAATTTCATGTGCTAAATTACAACGATACCCTTGTGTCCCACCGTCTCAACGCAATCCTCCTCTTTGGTTTGGGCCTTGAAGTCGGTCGAGTTTAATAGAAAAGGAAAGTTTACAAAATATTCGTATTTTAGAGTTCAAAATGTAAAAGATCAAAAGGATTAATAAATCGGAAATTTCACAACATTACATAAATGATTGAAAAACACTAAACGCTTGTTTATTTCTTATGAAAATAAATATAACTAGATTAGGATCCGTGCTCTGCACGGACTACAGTATAACCGTCATTTTAATTTTAAAATTATTTGATTATAGGTTAAATTATGGTAAAATTATTATACATTAAAAATTCGATTGAATTATTGAATGAAGTTGTTAAGATCTATTTTATTATTTTAATTTCCCACACAAATTTTTTAAAACAAAGTTGAATAACTATTGTTTAGATACTTTAATATGTTCTCATATTTCAAAAAAAAAAATATATATATATATATATATATTCTTTTACTTTTGTCGAAATTATGTAGTTTTATGTCAAAATGGAGATTTTTTACTTTCTTTTTTTTTTTGGAAAAATATTTTTTACTTTCTTGCTATAGCATTCCATATTATTAATCAAGATAGCACCAATTTTTTACTCTAATGATTAGTACAACTTATACTCACCTATTTGACATTGGAAATCATGCTTTTATCTACAGTATATATAAAACCAAACTAAATATGAAATGACTCGTTTTTTGGTCTGGAAAATAAAATGTCATATAACAATATAGGAAATACCAAGTAATCACACCACTATTTCTTTTTATTTTTACTAGATAACTTCCCGTGTTATACACAGATTAACTAACTTTTAGAGTTAACAATTGCTAATTATGTTCAACAATTTGTTGCAATTCATTTTTGGTTTTGAGGTTTTTTTTAAAAAAGTTTTCTATGAATAATCCATTACCTACATTAAAACATATTAGTTTTGAAAATGGTTTCAAATACTATTTAAAATTTGAATTAGTTTTGAGTTTTTTAAAATAAATGTAAATGTATTTATTGTGATTTTGTTTGTTTGTTATGGTCCATTTTTTTTAAAAGCAAAATCATAAAGAATATAAAATATATTAATTTTGGAAATGGTTTTTATGTTTGATTGGCATACGTACAAATATTGTATAAATTTCATTCAAAATCGAAAACTATGAATGGTTTATGGGATATTAGAAGATTTTGTTATAGATTTAAATGAATTTTTATTAGAAATATAAAATTTATTTAGTTTATTTTAAGTAATATTGTAAAGTTATTTTATGAATGTTTATGGTTAAGTAAAGTTAAGTGAGTGTCATGTCATAATAAAGTTTGTGTCATTGTTACTAGGAGGACGAACAGAGATATGAGTTCAATCAAGTGCCCCGATACAATTTTTAAAAAATGGTAAGTAACGATCATCATTCCTCAAAACTGAGCTTACTCTCGTGAACTCACCCTCTCTTGGTTTTAATGTATCTGCTGCAAACTTGAGGATAACACTTAGAACTTCATCGAGTTTCCTTTTCACCGTATCTAGTGACCGTTGGTATCTCTAAACCACAAGAGATTAATCAAACCCACAATAGATTTCAAACGCAGAGGAAGAAGAAACCGGATTTCAAACGAATCAAATGAGAGTAAAAACAAAGAGAAATGAGAAAGAATAAAACCCAGAGAGAGTGAGCCCAAACCTAATCGGAGAGAAAGAAGATAGAGAAAGTAGAGGTTGGGATTTGCAGGAGAGAACGCAGAGCTTTTAGAGAAGCAACGACGAAAGAGAAGTAATTAGGATTTTAGGGTTAGGTTTTCTGGTGATTTCTTCAACATTATAAGGGTATTTTAGTATTTTAATGATTTTAGTCGCCGTGTTTTCAAATCTGTTGCTAAAATTCCCAGCGATCAAAATTCGTGGTCGTTGATCACAGCGTTCAGTCGCTGCGTCTGGTGGCTAGATACAGCGACAGTCGCCAACGACTGTGAAACTAACAGGACCTTGGTCTCTTTTATCATCTCTTGATTAAGCTCATTTGAGCATGAATAAACACTTGCTTAGATTCTCTTACATGGTATCAGAGCTTCAGTCGGTCTATGGGATTTCTTTCTAGCTTCTTAGCATCCGCTCACTCTTATGTTGTCAAGGCTTCTTCAATAGCTTCGATTAAGATTTAGTTTTGGGATTTTTGGTTTTGTTTTTGTCTAAAGCATGAACCTTTAATCTAAGCTCTGCTAAAAGTTGTAGATTTGAAGAGAAAAAGAAAAAAAAAAATCTAGCGTCTCTCACCGTCGATCCAAGTTTCTGTCTTTCTACCTTCCAATCACCAAATCAGAAGCTATCCAGCGAAAAAGTTTCTCAAGGAGAGGAATTATTATCTAATTTCAAGAGCTTAAGGGCGAGAGAAAATCATCAGCATAAAGGAGTTTTTGAATCCTAAAGATGATGGACTGAAAATCAAGCCTTCTTATATGGTATGTCATCTGTCTTTTGCTACTAGAACGTACTCTAACTATCAAACATCACATTCCCTATGGTATTTGATGAAATGGGCCTATCAGGCTCAAATATATAAGCCCATATAAGAATCCATCAGTTTCCACTGACTTTAATTAATCCTGCCAAAAATAGCTTCCTCTGAACAATGGTGGCGTCGAGGAAACCGAGCAAGGAGACGAAGCCGAGGAGCGATGGCGTTTGGTCGGAGCAAACGCAGCTCCGGTGCCAAAACGAAGAAAAATCTGCCGAATAAGGTTAGCATTGCGAAGAAGGAACCGGAGATTCACGAGATCTCGGAATCTTCGAGCAGCGACTCTGTTGAAGAAGCAAGAGGTGATTTGTCGAAGAAAATTAATGGCGTCGTCGTGAGCAAGGGACGTAACGGTAAGGGAAACGCGATTCCGGCGAAGAAGAGGAAAAATGGGGAAGAGGAAGACGGCGAAGAGGCTAAGTCGTTTAGGTTTCCGATGAATCGGATTCGAAGGATTATGAGAATCGATGATTCTGCTCCTCAGATTATGCAGGACGCTGTTTTCCTTGTCAATAAAGCCACGGTATGATAATTTGACAGCTATCTGATTAGTTTAGGAGATGAATTCGATGCAACACAAAAGTTTTGATGAATTTGGGAATTATAGTTGATTATGAGTTTTCTTCTTCTAAATTGCTGCATAATGGAATTTAGCTGAGGGTGTTTTGGATTTCACGGATGTCTGGTATCAAGTTGATCAATACTTGAGAAAACTGTTCCCATATTATTATTCTGAATGATAGGTAGTTGGAATCAAAGCTTTAAAGAGTTTAATGCATAAATTTATTTTGTTTGCTTTGGTGAATGGAGGAGAGACTATTTGTTTTCTGCATTGGAACTCAGCATTGTTTTTTTGTCCTTTGGATTTCATTGTTGTGTTATTCAAAATCGATGATCGTGGCATTGACAGTATATTCACTGTTTTTTTTTGTAAAGGAAATGTTCATTGAGCGGTTTTCTGAAGAAGCTTATGAAAGTTCTGTGCTGGACAAAAAGAAATTCATCCACTACAAACATCTCTGTAAGCTAAAACCTCGTCCCTGTTTGCATACACCTCAAATCTGAATTGATGCACTCAACTACGAATTCCATGTTTGACATCCCAAATTCTCATGCTAATGCACTTGTAATTTTGGGGCATTTGTTTTCTTCCCAAGGGCCAGTTAGTCTTAGAAAGATTATCTTTGATGGGTTAGTCGGTTCTTATCACTTGCAAGATTGGTTGCAAAAGAATAAGTACTAACACTATAGATGATAAATTGAAATCTCTTTCACCCTCTTTGGCAGCATCTGTAGTAAGTAATGAGGAGAGATACGAGTTCCTTGCAGGTACTTGATATCCTTTCAAGTCTTTGTTTTTTGTAATTCCTCGCGGTAATTGTAGTTTAATGTAACTTGTAAAATCTTGTACTCGCAGATTGTGTTCCTGAGAAACTAAAAGCAGAGGTCGCATTGGAGGAATGGGAAAAGGCAATGACAGATGGAGTCTGAAATGAAACCGAGCTGATGCGTAGCGTGGGGAAATTTGTATCCTGTCCTGGTTGATTGGTTCCGTCTAACCCAATCTTGACCTTCCTTAATAAATCCCTAATGTGATTTGCACATATATATTTTACTTTTAGAATGTATGTATACATTATTCCTTTTTAAAAGTTCGAGTTTGTAAGAGTGTCGAAATTAGAGTATTTTTCTTTCGTATTATAATTTGGCTACACTTTTTCTTACAAACCGAAGTTATATCTACCAAAACAAGCTAAAATCAATATTTGGAGAATACTAGTGTATTCGCTGCAGGGGGTAGATACAAATTTAAAAGACTGAATAAACAACATTTGCAATTTTTATGTGGTCGTCACACTTATGAATATCTTTGTATTTACAAAGTTTCAAGTTTCAACCGAGACATCTTGCTTAATTAAAAGAAACGCTCTCAACAGTTGCAAGTATTTCGGGGTTTATGGAGTTGCACACTCATCATATTCACAGAGCTTAAAATTATTAAATTCAAAGTTGCAAATTCATAACAAAACAAACAGCAAGAGAAAAATAAAGACTTGAGAAAGAAAATATCCGCAGAAATGTGACCATATTCATATAACAAAATCTTCAAAAGAGTTCAACATCATAAACCAAAAGAAAAGCATAAAACAGGAGGCTTGAGCATGTAATAACTCCGCCACCTCCGATCAAGGACCCAGTTACGAGAATTAGGTTCTGATGGAGAAAAAACGAAGCTAGAGTACAGACAAGCGACCAAATACCAAACTAAAATGAAAAAACTAGCATTGTCCTCAATCTGATTCACCTGCGGATGATGAAGATAGACCTTTGCTTCTGATAGTACTTTACTTGGCACCCTTCTTGACGGCAGCCTTGGTGACCTTGGCTCCGGTTGGGTCCTTCTTGTCCACGCTCTTAATGACACCCACTGCAACAGTCTGCCTCATGTCCCTAACAGCAAAACGTCCCAACGGTGGGTATTCCATGAAGGTCTCAACAACCATTGGCTTGGTCGGAGTCATCTTCACCATACCAGCATCTCCATTCTTCAAGAACTTGGGCTCCTTCTCAATCTCCTTACCAGATCGCCTGTCAATCTTGGTCAAGATCTCAGTGAACTTGACTGCAATGTGGGAGGTGTGGCAATCGAGCACTGGGGCGTAACCGTTTCCAATCTGACCAGGGTGGTTCATGATAATGACCTGGGAGGTGAAGTTGGCAGCTCCCTTGGCAGGGTCATCCTTTGAGTTGGATGCAACGTAACCACGCTTAAGATCCTTGACAGCAACATTCTTAACATTGAAACCCACATTGTCACCAGGAAGAGCCTCAAGAAGGGACTCGTGGTGCATCTCAACAGACTTGACCTCAGTGGTCAGTCCAGTGGGAGCAAAGGTAACAACCATACCAGGCTTGATCATACCGGTCTCAACACGACCCACTGGCACCGTTCCAATACCACCAATCTTGTAAACATCCTGAAGTGTGAGACGGAGGGGTTTGTCTGATGGCCTCTTGGGCTCGTTGATAGCGTCAAGAGCCTCAAGGAGAGTTGGTCCCTTGTACCAGTCAAGGTTGGTGGACCTCTCAATCATGTTGTCTCCCTCAAAACCAGAGATTGGCACAAATGGGATTTTGTCAGGGTTGTATCCAACCTTCTTCAGGTAAGAAGACACCTCCTTAACAATTTCCTCGTACCTTCCCTTGGAGTACTTGGGGGTAGTGGCATCCATCTGTTAACAGAAACAAATATTAGCATCAGAGAATATTCACTTGCAACTTTCACAGACTGAACACAAACAAAAGGAGTCAATTATCATATAACAGAGAATGGTTTTGGTTACCTTGTTACAGCAACAGATCATCTGCTTGACACCAAGGGTGAAAGCAAGAAGAGCATGCTCACGGGTCTGTCCATCCTTAGAGATACCAGCCTCAAAACCACCAATGGTGGAGTCAATGATAAGCACAGCACAATCAGCCTGGGAGGTACTTGGGGAGGTCATGCCTGCAAAAACAATCTTTTTCTCTATCGATGTTATCTTTCTTTCTTTTTTTGTTGCTGTTTTGTTATCTTCGTTGTTTCAAGTTTAAATAATAATCCAAGTGCATGTTAGAAAAAAAAAAATTGTTGCTTTTTTTTTTTGCATTTGAACAAACATTTATATTGATCACGTTGGTATAAAAACCAGTTACATCATTAGATACTCCAACAAGGGACAGAGAGTAAACCAAGAGAACTCAATGGGTCCTAAAGAGTAAAGACCAACCATTCCCTAGTATGTACACCAAAAAATACAAAGAAGCTACGCAAAGAGGATTAAACACTCTAGTAAATAAAAATATATATATTCATGCTTAAAAAAATAAATATTAGAATAAAAACGATTGTGGAAGCTCCTTGGCCCAATGGTCAAGGGTTTAAAGGCTTCTACACCAAGTCTGGGGTTCGAATCCTAGATAATACAGTTTATTGCCAAATTATTGGAGGAAATCGCTTCTTGGAAGTTGTAGAGTGCAGAGAGACAATGTCCATCACCGGAGGTGTCGTACATGCAGAGCCGTTCGTCGAGGAGAGCTTGTCCATCATGGGAAATGTCGCACATAGACAGCTGCATCAGTGGAGATGTCGTACATGGAGAGCTGCATCATGGAGGCAAAAGTGAAAGTTATTCATCATAATCGCATAGACAAGAGATATATGAATATCATCATAATAGAACTAGGTCAAATAGATCAAATTAGTCTAGTGATGATTGTAATATCTATAATAATTCAGACGTTTAAAAAAAAAAAAAAAAAAACGATTCCGCTTGTGCCATATAAAAAAATAATTGAAATGTTTAATTTTATTCTAGAGTGTATGTAGACAACTATAATACTATATACTTTTATATAATGAATTCTGTAGAACAGTTGAATTTTTTTTTCTCTTATGTTGTTGAGGTGGTTGCCTTTGCCCCTCCTGATAGTTGGAGACAATAGTTTCAGAAATTTTTAACAAGAAATAATTGAGTATAGTTAATATCAAGTTGTCCAACATAAACTATGTATTACAATTATCATTTTCGGGAATTAGCATCAATAACCAATAAAAAAAATTATAATTTGAAAAGTAACCAAATGCCCTAATTCTAACGGCTACTATTTTGCCACATAATGTAATTTTGGTTAGTTTATGAATTATTATTATTTTCTTGATTGTTTTGCTAATTGATCCTATCATTTTTTATATTTCCATTTTTATAATCATAAAAATATTATGACTTCTTGCTTTGTCTGATTAGGTTTTCTTGCACCCGAAGGACATGTCTCTTTCATGTTTAATTAGTGTCAAAACAAAAATAGTAGAGCAACCATCTAATAAATATAAATTGTTACCAATCAATGATTCATCATATATATGCATATATTATAAAAAATCTAAATAGATTACATGACATGAGTTGTGGAAGAAACCCATTAGGTGTTCTTTTCATAAGTGATTATGTAATAGACAACTTGACCTAATTTGCAACAACAACAAAATATCGAAGTTCCGATGCATATGAATTTTTTTAAAACGATTTAACTCGGATATACAAATGATAATATGTAAATATTATTCATATTAAGAGATATTTTTGTTTTAAGTTAACATATGTCCATGTATTACATGTCTGAAAATAATTAACATTCAATATATCAAACAAACACCTAGATTTATAGGTTTTGAAATAACACAAGTATAGAGTTTGCCAGTTGGCAATGTTTCCTAAGGCCTACACACGTTCAAGTATATGTTTGGAATCGTATCTACTTCTTTTTCTTTTTATAATTTGTATGAAATATTTGGTATCCACGTAACTGCACCGGTTGATCACGAACTTCAATCGACCAAATAATATTGAAGTTAATATCAAACTGTTTGGTATAGTTATTTTATTTTATTTTGCCTTCGTTTAGTATACAATGCGAGTTGTCATCAAACTTATTTTTAGTTTAGAATGAAGTTTTAATTTTAGTGGTTCAAGCAGCTAGCTAGAGATTATGCCTCCAACTTGATAAACGATTAGTTTTTTTTTTTTTCCTAACCAATAAACGATTAGTTATTAGATAAATTTAAATATTGTCACATCATGCAAGTAAATATATTTTCGAACGATGTTAGTAAGTCTACCAATCACACTTGCAGCTGCGTAAGCATCTTAATCGGACTTCAAAGCTCTCCAATTAATGTCACCTTCCTCTGTTGTGACCAAAGAAACAAAAAATGTCCATTTCCTCTTTTAAACCTTATTTTTGGCAAATAACTCCCTCGGCAAAGTTTTGTTTATTTGATTTTTCTTTGGTAAATTTTTTCATTGATTTTTCAATGTAATTTGCTAGTAATCTTAAGGAGTACTACATAATGTCGTATATAATGTAGCAAAATTATACTTGCAATTCCCACATATAGATGCTTGTAAAGACTTGTAGTCATATTTATCATATTCTCACTGTCTCACCAACCATGTCGAAAACATTTGTGGTTATGAAAAAATAACATTTGTCAAAATTTTGCAATTATATGGTGGTAAGTTGGACTTTAAGCGGTTGTCGAATTTTGGTGACACAATATGTACTAGCCCCTGGTTATAATTCTTTTACCGACCCAATCCAACAAATTTAGATTAGTTATTTGATTTGAATGGAAAGAAAAGTATTCCAAAATTTTGTTGTCAGCAAAAATGGGTAAATAACCCCGGTGATCCTGCTAAAAAAGTTAACATTTTAATATTTCACATTTATCTAAGTGTTTAGCATGATTAAATTAGACCTGGTTTGCTTGGAAAAAGTGCACCCAAAGATTATCACATCTACCTAATTTTGTATCTTTTGGGTGAGAAAATGGAGGCCTCACTTCTGACAATTTTTCTTCCTATTGTTATATATTATAGTACAATTTATTGAGATGTTTATATAGTTGGGAAAGTAAGATATAAGAAAAATAGTTGCATGATCATCTATAAGTAGTTTAAACCGGGAATAGCTGATCTTAAATCTAGGAAAATTAGTGTCAATTGTTTTAGTTGAATAACTTTTCAGTGACATCTCCAACACGGCTTATCTGTTTGGTTGAATTAATAATTTTTCTCGGCAATGGTTGAATAAATTTATAAAAACCATGGCCAAAATTCCTAAACCTTTTATTATTAAAATCAAAAGTTTGATGATATTAAATATGAGCCGTCAATAGCAAAGTCGAAATATATACAAGAATCCATTAAAGTTGAGTCTTTTTCCTTTAAATAATAGCATTATCAAACTTAAATAATTTATACTATATGACTATGTATAAATAGGAATGGAAGCAGGAGAATATGTGCAAATGGAATTTTAAGATATTAACAGCTTGTTACTATTAAGTAGTAATGTAGTATAATAAAAAACTTACATGTAACAGGAAAAAAAAAACAAATAAAAGTGGAACTGGTCTAAGTTTTGGCAGTCCTAGCATATTTTTAAATGAGTAACCACCTACTTTATATAATTTTCGTTGGAATCATATAGTTTTTAAATGAAATTGATAAAATTGTGTTCCACAAACATACAGAATTAGCTAAGTCTCTTTCATACAACAACTCCAACCAGAAGAGCACTTAAAAGAAAAACAATACTTAAAACTGTTTAACAAACTAAAAAAAATCAATGATGAGAATATGTCCTTAGACTAATTACTCTCATACGAAAAGGACTCTGAACTAACTGATAGGCTTTTCACTTTTTGGCTCAATATTTAATTTGAAAGTAGATTATATTATTCCTAGACGGCTTCAATATATATAAATATAATCAATCTATTATGAATGACAGAATTCAAAGATAAATAAGAGATATTATTGTAAACTACATAATAATATAATTTTTTGTTATTTCGTTTTCATTTTACCAAGTAATTTATTGCCTAATAGTTTTGAAACTTGAGATGATTATTCAAAGTCACTACTTCAAATCTATTTGAAAAGAGTAATTTTACACTTTAAATGTGGTATTAGCACCGTCTGCTCCTACATATCAGAAGAGATTGGATCAAACCTACGTAATTCCCATAATTAAAAAAAAAATCACATCGTTAAAAATGACATAATAATTGAACATAAAATCTGTTGACAAAAAAAAAAATTGAACATAAAATCACGATTTTGTATATAAATAATCTCCATATATTAATTAGAGTTTCCATTGAACATTACTATTTTGTTTTAAGTGTTTTTTAGCACTTTTCATAAGTAATAGTATATTCATGTAAATCATGATTATATTTGTTTGTTAATGGTAAGTATTAAAAAATATATATATTTGAATTTCATATATTGATAATTTTACTAAAGAAAACAAAAACTAATACGATGTTTATCGTGGAAAAATATTTATGATATAGCGCCATACGTAAAAACTCTTACCTAAATTATATGGTGATTAAGTTTGTGGTGTATATTATGCATGGTGCATGTGTGTATCTAATTGGCAATATGCAATACTTTTAGCTAATTTTTGGTGGGATGATATTTTGTGCAATAGCTCGATCGATCATATAATTACATATAAATGTAGCTTAAACATTAAGCATGTGATCCTCGAGAACTTCACAGACGAATCTTTTATAAAAAAAAAGATGTTAATTCAATGTCCCCCGAATCCGATGATCTTTTAGTTAGACAATTATCTATCATCGATTTCAATATGAAACTATTATATTCTTGTTATAAGTTCCATCTAGCTTTGATTGAAGAAAACACTTTCCCAAGTGAAAGAGATTCGGAAAAATATATTGTGGATTTATTTACGGCCTTTACCATTTATCAAGTCTTCTTTTCAAGCTGTTTTTACTATTTTACTTTCTTTAAAACATTTCCAACCCATCTCTATTTCTTTCTCTAAAAATAAAAATAAAAATAGCAATCATTTATTTTCTCTCCAACCCACCTCTATTTACATCTCTAAAATAGAGATCTCTAGATTTTTCTCCATAAGTGAAGATAGAAATAGATATTTTTTTTTGATCTTATTCAAAATATCTCTAAAATAAAAGAAAAATAACATTTCTCTGAAATAGAGAAATAAATTAGAGTGAAAATAGAGGAATGCTATTTTTTCCTCTATTTTAGATTAGAAAATAGAGATTTACGTTGGAGATGGTTACGGGTGTACTGAAGTAATCAAGATAGTAACTACAAACTACACCAGCCAACATTTTCAATTTAAGAAGATTTTGAGAGATGCAAGGAAATTTTCAGTAGCTTCTTTTTATCGCATAAACTTCGAAGTGGTAATGCTGAAGTTAATACGTTAGTGCGAAGTACACGATGTTACTCTAGCTATAACCTAGCTATATTTCGTATATAAACCTTATATTCCGATTCAGATTTGTAATCCGGTTGATTAATTTGGTTTGACAAGAAGAAGAAAAAAGTGAAACAGATCGAGAAAAATATATAGGAAAATGGATGTGGATTTATTTATTAACATCGATGCGGAAGAAGACAGGATTATTAAAGAGGAGGTTAAGAAATTAAGATCATTTTTCCATAAATGGCTACACGTGCTGTAAATAACTCATCTGTTTTGTAATCAAAACGTTGCTTCATAATTAATTACCCGCGAATTTCATGGGTCAAAACAAAATTACTTTCTCTGTAATAATAAAGTATCATTAAAATGGACAACAAAATTAAAGAAAAACTAAGAGGAGAGAGAGAGAGAGAGAGAGAGAGAGAGAGAGAGAGAGAGAGAGAGAGAGAGAGAGAGAGAGAGAGAGAGAGAGAGATTTAAACGGAGAAGAAGACTTGAAAAAAGATCCGAAGAAAACGGGTTACTTAAGAAACATTGGTAGGTTCTTAATCTTCACTTAAAATCTCTTTTTTCATTTTTTTTTAAAAACTTTTTATTGACACGAAAAGACGAATTAGGCAGAGAAGAGAAAGACGAACAGAGGATTTTCAAAGATCCTCTTCTTCCTCTGTTCTTCTCCTTCCTCTGTTTTTTCTGGTTAGTTTTCTTTCATTTCAAACGAAATAAAGATTAAATTTTGTTTAATGGGTATTTTAATTTTTGTGTTTTCTTGTAATGGGTCTCATGTATTTGACGTTGATATTAAGAAATGATTGATCTTTGAAAACAATGCTTAACTGGGTTTTCAAGATGTTTCAAATTTCGTAATGCTTGCATTTGTTGGGTTTTTAGTCATCGATGTTTGCTAATTTAAAAAGAAAAAAATTAAGACCAATGAAGAAACAAAATTAAGGATTTTTTGTAGCTCATTTTTCTTGTTTTGTTTAAGGTCTTGAAGATACATGAATCAACATCTCATTGTTAATGTTGATGCATTCTTTCATGTACAAGTGACCTCTCTCAAAGATATAAAAAAGGTAAAAAAGATTTTGATTTCAGATTCAGACAAAGATCATATATATTTGGTATGGTCTCTTATTCTCTCTTATGTCTTTGATTGTTTTTTTCATCAACAGGATCCTTTGAGGTTTTAGCTGGTGAATGTAGTGAAAATCCATTAAGAAAAATGGGTGGCTGTGTTTCTTCACAGAGAAAACTCAGCGACAAGCTTAATCAGAAGAAGCAAAAACGTGGAAGATCCGGCAAATGTCGGTCCAAGATCTCAGCTTCGATGCCTGATGTTCCTATGAAACGTATGAGCAATGCAAGCGTTAGGGATTTCGCGATGAGCGAATACGTTCATCTTGATTTCGAAAAAGGTGGAGCCAAAATGATGTGTAAGAGAGCTGAGATGTCTAATGCTAACTTCCATGTAACTCAGCTTCAATGGAACTGCAGCCAAATCGATGGAAACCGTAATGAAAACATTTTGATTCTTGTTTTTTCCAAGAATTGTGTTTTCTTGAAACTGATTAGGCCTTTTTTTGTTTATAGGAATATCACATGAGGAAGCTTGGTATGATTCTTTTAGTTACATTGATTCTGATTCTGATGATGGATCAAATAGTAGTAGTGTCTTCGAAGGTAATAAAATGTTTTCGCGCGATAAAACCTTGAATCATTGGTTTGTGATTGTGTTTGAAAAGTATGACCTTTGTTTTTGTAGATGCAAATCCTTCGGCAATGGGACAGGTGATTCAATACGAAGAATTCTACGAAAGTTACCTGAAAATAGATGGAAACAAAGCTGAGACATACTCGAGCAAGAACGAAGTTAGTATAAAGAGAAACCAAGTGGCTGATGAATCTCATCATGAAACTTACAAGACTACTACTTGTGAAGATCATCAAGATCATAGGAAGAAATCATCAAAAGTTGTTATGGTTTCGGTGCGAAGAACATCTATTGATAGCAAATCTGAATTATGTAAGAAGAAGAAGAAGAAAGATTCAAAGTCTTTTGAAAATTTAGAATCTTTTTGGACATTTCTTCTAATGATTATTATGTGTTTAAAATGTGTAACAGCTTCTGGTGAGAAGCTCTTGTACCGACCAAAAGCCGGTTCTTCGATTCACCGTTCTTTGGGAGAGAAGCTAACCAATCAAGGAAGCTGGTCAGAACTTTCTCCATTGAGTTTCAAACTCCGCGGATTAAACTTCTTCAGGTTAGGATTCAAATTTTTAAATCAAGAACTAGAACCACCGGCCACTAAGCTTTGCCTCAAGTACTTTACAAGTTGAGCTAATGACTCTTGGTCAAACAATTTAAGTAATCAATCTAATTGTATTTGTTTAAATCATTTACAGGGACAAACAAAAGAGTCCTGCACCAAATTGTAGTCCTTACACACCAATTGGAGTCGATCTTTTCGCGTGTCCTAAGAAGATAAACCACATTGCTCAACACATTGAGCTCCCTAATCAAAAATCGGCATCATCACAAATATGCGATATCCCGAATCTATTGATTGTGAACATTCAGCTTCCAATGTATCCAACCTCTATGTTTGGTGATTATGATGGTGAAGGACTTAGCTTAGTCTTATACTTTAAAGTAAATGAGAGTTATAACAAAGAAATCTCATCTCACTTTCAAGAAACCATCAAGGTATTATTATTATCATGATAATATATGGACCCAATCCCTTTTTGTAAAGAGAGATTTTTTTCTTAAAGATTTGGTTTCATTTGTAGAGATTTATGGATGATGAAATGGAGAAAGTCAAAGGATTCACAAGAGAATCAATAGTTCCATTCAGAGAGAGGTTAAAGATCATGGCTGGTTTGGTTAACCCTGAGGATCTTCAACTAAGTTCTACTGAGAGAAAACTTATCACAGCTTACAATGATAGACCGGTTCTTTCTCGTCCGCAACACGATTTCTTTCGGGTTAGATTACATGTCTTTCTTTCTTGTTTTCATTTTTAGAACTACATTGTGGTAATCTTATGTTTGTGTGTTGATCATTTGGATACAGGGACCAAACTACTTTGAGATTGATTTGGATATACACCGGTTCAGTTACATATCGAGGAAAGGACTCGAATCTTTCCGGGACCGGATCAAGAACGGGGTTCTTGATCTTGGTTTAACTATTCAGGTCTTTGAAAACTCTTCCTAACTTTTTTTGGTTGGCAAGTTCTTTTTAGTTGGAGTGTAACTTTTTTTGTTATTTCTGACACACAGGCTCAATCACCAGAGGAACTACCAGAGCAAGTACTGTGTTGTGTCAGACTGAACAGGATTGATTTTGTGAATCATGGACAGATTCCAACGCTTTTAACTAACAAACAATGATGTGTTTTAAAGATCTGATTCACTTTTGAGAGAGAAGAGGATTAGTCAGTCAATCAATCAATGAGGGAGAAAAGAGACAAAATGCAAAACAGAGAACCTTTTCAAAGATTTATATTGAAGAGACTAAAGAAAATTAAAAAAATGTCTTTTTTTTGTGTGGAAATCATAGAAACAAGATTTGCTCTGAAATTAATTAATCTCATGAGAAAAATATTCATTTTGTACAGTCGTAATAAATTCTTACTCCATTATTCAAAACTTCTAAAAAACAACAATTACTCTGTAAAATACATTAACCAATGACTCTTATCAGAGAGATGAATACATGAGCAAGCAAATTTGAGTTAATAGCAATTATGTAGTAATATAATAATAAACAAAAGAAAACATAATTTGATATATTACCACATATATAAAATGTAAAGACCTATATTCTCTGAACAAATAACACAAAAGATACAAACACAAAGCCCCTCCCCTGTAATTTTCATCCTCATGTACAAAAGAATTCACATAAGAAAACAGAAATCTGAAAGAAAAAAAAAACCTAAAAAAGATTTTTAAGTTTTACACCAGAACATAGAAGAACAAACACTCCTGAACCTCTCTTTCTTTTCTGCTAGATTTCTCAGACAAGTGTATATAGAAGAAACCTATTCAACTTCAACCGAAAAGATTCCATCACAGTTGAAAACTTTAATTCATGAAAGTAGAACTTGAGTTGCTAGAGATTCTTCTCTTAAGTTATTGCTCTTCTTTCAGCCTTAGACGCGCAACGGGTTGCTGCTGCTGATTTAAGTTAGCCAAACCGCCATGTCGATTTTCTGGCCTTAACTGTGCCGCTGCAGCGGCATGGCTGCTTGATTTCGCTGCGGGTAGGTCATGGTTATGTTTACCTTCGTATGTCGTTACTACTGCTTTTGAATCTGTTGCTGCTCTCTCTACATGTTTCCTCACTCCACATCCCTGTGTTGTGCACTTGTAGTAGCTCCTGTAAATCCAAAAGACAACATTAACAAGAATGTTTTAACACGTAACTTATATCGATCACCCGATTTTTCGTGTATTATTACCTTGGATAAGGATTCCCTTTGACAACTTTCTGTCCATATTTACGCCACCTATATCCATCATCTAAAAGATCAACTTCACTCGTCGTTTGGACGATAATTCGAGGTTCTGTCACGGTTCTATGTGAAGCAGCAGTAGCAGCAACTGGTTCCGAAACCCGAACTTCTGTAACTCTGCACATTCAAAGATCTCTCTCTCATCAAAAACCGAAAAATGCTTAAAATGCTCTAAGTCATGCAAAGCCTAGAGGTCACTGGTTCGAGTGACACTTGGGAGGGACCATATAAAATGCTCTAAGTATTCCAAAAAAAAAAACCGAAAAATGAAATACCAAATCATCAACAAAGCTTATCACTTTACCTTCTCTTAGGATCACGCTCATCTTCATTTTTCTCAGTTTCTCCATTACCGACTTCTTCGCTATCACTAGCCTCAGACAATTGCTCTGTTGTAGCTTGACTTGCTGCTTCATGTTGTTCCCTCTTAGTCTTATTGAAGCTACTGGTCTGAAACTGCGACGCCGCCATTTCAGAACTCCCGCGATTGTTAATAACCGAACTTCCATTTACATTTGCAGTGCTATCTTTGTTTCCACGCTTGTTTTGAGGTGGTTCATGATTATGCTGACCTTTGTAAATGATTTCTGTTACTTGTCCATCAAGAGATCGCTCGACCTTCTTCTTGACAGGACATTTCGCGTTTGTGCACTTGTAATAGCTTCGTGGATACTCGCTGCCTTTAACTTGCTTTTGCCCGTATTTTCGCCAGTTATAGCCATCATCAGCTGGTTTGTCAACATTTAGAGGCTGTTGTTGTGACCTCTGCTCAATGATTTTTATATCGGACGCTTCTCTTTGAGCTAGTAGTGAAGGATTCGGAGCTGAGGTCGAGATCTGAGGTTGTTGACCCGACGAAAATGATTGAACCTGAGAGGAAGGAGGGTACTCGGTTTGCGGTTGCATATTTGCATTCGCTTGAACTGCTTGAGCAGTTACTTGAGCTAGAGCTTGCTGATGTGTCATTCCATACGAACCCTGCAAATTTGTTACATTACGAGTTAGAACAAAAACCAAGAAAACAAATCTGAGCACACATCGGAATAGGTAGACAGAAACGAAACCGTCTAGCTAACCCGAGTCGAAAACTAAATCATCTTAATAAAAGAGAATAGCAAAAGGCCTGTCTAAAGAAAACCATTTCTACGAAATAAAACGTACTATTCGAAAACCAAACATATATCAGGTATAAACAAGATATTCTGCAATGGTACCAATAACTTGAGCAAGCCCAAATCTTGATGAGTATTTGATCTTTCTATATGTGAAAGTTTCTACCTTTTCAATATAGTTGAGTTGCAAAGTTCTCCAAATCTCTCTAATAAGCACCAAATTCAATTCTAATATCTGATTTCTCCAAAATTTGACCTAAAATGAAGAAGAATTGAATGTTTTTGTTTCTCCTATTTCCCAACAAAATGGTTACAAATCTGTAATTTGTTGGAAATTACTTAGATTTGCTAAGAAAAAACGTTAATTTTCCCTAAGCAGCCAACGAAACAAAAACAAGAAACAGCTCAACAAAAGAAAGTTATAAACTTTCAGTTTCCATAAATAGAATTTTCGAAACTTAACACAAAAACAGACAACAAAAACAAAAAAAATCAAGTTTTATTGGATGAATCTGAACCTGAACAGGAGAGAAAAGACCCAAAAAGCTCGGTGAATCCAACAACATCGCCGGACTTAATCCCGGCGGTACGGTGAACATCGACGGCGACTGAGAAACCATCAAACCGGTCGGTCTATTCTGTTTGAATCTCGGGTCAACATCACCACTTGAGCTATTGATCCCTTCACTAGTCGTCGTGGCGACGGAAGCGGCAGATGCAATCGCCGGAGAAGTCATAGCTCCGGCGAGAAGCTGAGAGAAAGACCTAAACTCATCGGAATCGGGGAACATATTTGAGACAAGAGTCATCGGACCAGGACTGAATCCAACACCACCGTTGAAAAACATCTCACTAAACGGTCGTGGTGGAAGAGATAGAGTCGGGCGCGACGGAGCTCCGGTGGTAGGCTTAGATGTCGACGGAAGTTCTTCTTTTTCCGACATCGATCCCCAAAAATTACCAAACTGAAAAAGCAATTAAAAGTAGAAGAAGAAAAAAAAGAAAAACTTCAACAACCCAATAATCAAATAAACGAAAAAATAAACTTTTTTTTTTCTTCTTGTCTATCTAAAAATCCTTTTTGTATATATCTGTCTGTGTGAATCCGTGTCGTGTTACGCTTTGCTTTTTTTGCCGTTTTTTTTCTTTGTAATATCTATGGGTGTTTTAGTTTTAATGGAGATATATTAAGTTTCTTTATTTTCTGTGTTCTTTAAAACCGGATCTGGAAGCATAAAAGATTTAAACTTTTGGCTTCTCACAGTATAAAACAAAAAGTCCACGATGCAGATATGTAAAAGAAGAATAAGCTCTTTCTCTCTCTCTCACTCTCACTCTGTTCCATTTTTTTTTTACGATTATTTTTTCTTTTAAGTACTGAATTACCTTTTGTTTCTTTTATCTCTCAACCTTGCTAAATTACTAATAATTTGAGTCAGAAAATGAATGAAACACGTCTCCAAATGTGAGCTAAACAAATGCCAATTTTTTGTCCCAATTTTTAAGGAAGCGGTAAAAATATTATGAAAATGTTGAAAAATAATAGGTATCTGCTTTTTAATGTCTTTTTACATTTGGTTAAATACTGAATTTTTCTTCCGACAAAGGAATAATTCAAGTCAAACCTTCTAAGAATACACTGATAAATGAAATATACGATTCGTAGATTTTTGATGGGTTATTTACGTCTAAGAGTACTTTTTAGAAGAGTTTTAATGGCAAAAGATACTTTTCCTCTAAGACGTACTTTCCCTTCTTCTTTAGTAGTTTTAGGACCATTTTGCCCCTTAACTGGATTCTGAAACGTGAGTGGATATTTTTAGTTTGTAAAAGTATTCATTCTTCATAATTAAATGAGAGCAGATCTAGACCGTTCATTTAAAATAATATATGTGATCTTGTCTTCTACAAAATCTCGTCGGCGACTCCCAAATCGATCAACACAAACAAACAAACCCTTTGTTCTGTACAATCTCCATAGCTCATGCACCCGGATGGAAGCTTTCATGGTACCAAACAAAATCGAATAAAAAATCGAACAAAAACCCAAAATAAAAATCTTGGAAGGAGAACAAAATTGAATTTATGGTAGCTTTCATTTGTTAATTTCAAGGATTCATGGTACCTCTGAATTTATGAATGTGTTTATACACCACCACCGACCTCGCCGCCGCCGCAACCACCAATCTGCGATATGATGCAAAGAGGACTCAGTGGAGATAGACATGGAGAGAGAGATCCGAAGCGAAGGAGAAGAAGAAAAAATAGTTATGTTTTTGTTTATTTTCCAGAAGAGGAGAATTGATTTGATTCATGGGGGGGGGGGAGAGAACCAGAGAAGAGATTTGACGAAAGAGAAGAGATTAGTTTTGTTTTTTTGTTTTTTTTTATTTAGATAAAGGTTATTATTGTCATCAACCAACTAGAAAGTATACCTAAACTTTTAAGTACGTTTGTTGCAAATGAATTCTTAAAAAGTACCTTCTCAAGTAAATAACCCATTTTTGATGTAAAATTATAGTACTTGGCATGGTTAATAAAACTGAATCTAAATTATCATGTTTAAATACTTTAAATGAAAGTACAACATAAAATATAGAATAAAAATAAAGAATCTAAAGCTCTACGAAGACAAAACCATATACCAAAAGTGTCCATGTACGTATTTGTTTTGAGTTTAGGATTCACCTTTAGAAAAGCGTCGGTCGTCGGTATTGGACGGTGAACCGGGAAGTGAAGAGGCAGGCAGGGGTAGACAAGGCCACAGCTACTCCACGTTGTACGAATCACAAACTGACAAGTGGCATTCCCTTTTCATGGCCCATTTCGTGGCTTTATGGGCTCTCTCCAATAAAAAAGCCTAATCATATTCATATCATGAGATAGAGCTGTTTCTAGACAAAAACTAGAAGTAAAACTGTTTATGAGTTGTCTATGAATATGATTAATATGAACATTCATGTACTTTTAATAGTAATACCATATGATATGATCATTTCTGTAATATCATATTTCACGTAAAAGATCAATGGCTTTTTACGTATCTTTTTTCGTTTTTCTTTTAGTGGACTTTTGGTTTGCAAACATGACATTCGAAGAGACATTTGACTTTGCAAGAACTAGAGATAATATAATGTATAAAGATTTTTTATTATTATTTGTGTGGGTCACATGTAGGCTCTAGAGGTAAAATCCTTACATTTATTGCCACAATAAATGTGATTACTACAATAGTTATGGCAGTTGTGAACCCAAAAAAATTATACTAATAGGTGCTAAAAAAAAATCTACACCATACAATAATAGTTTAATATAATTATTTTAAAATTAATTAGCTTGTATAATAAAATAATAAAATTGAATCAATTATATATCAACATGTCATAAAAGAGTTGTTAGTAGAAGTTCTAATAGTGGTAAAATTAGCACCCCTCTTAGTCATATAAGCAACTCAATTTATTACTATTAAATTGTTTTAAGCCCACTAAAAATCTACTAACACCCACCTACAATCATACTCTTATGTAATTTTGAAATCAACTGGTTATAAAACATTTAATGTATGACGTTATCCTTATCCCATGATATACTCAAAAAACATTTGTACTTTTAAGTTTTCACTAAGACCATTTCCAATGGTTGGCTCTATTTTGTACTCTAAAAATAGAATAGAGTTTTACTCTAATAGTTGCTTCTATTTTTTACTCTAAAAGTTAAATAATATAAATATATTTATTTTTGATTTATTATTAACTTCTTATGAAACCTTTTACTTTTAAAATTTACAAAATTTACCCATTTGTATTGTTTGTACCAATAATTCAACAAAAATATGATATTATTGAAATAAAAATCTGTGATAAAAGTAACCTTTTTATCATCCCTACCACATTTAAAAGAATAAGAATAACTAATACAATTTTGTTTAAGCATTATCATTAGTGTATTTCTCTTAGGAATGTTAAATTAACGCATTTGGAAATAAGAAATGAATTTCAATTTTTTTAGTTTTATCAATTAGAAAACTAGTTTTTGTTAATATGGTTATTCACATATGAAATTAAAACATATAATATTTGTTTAGGTATAAAATATAAGTATATTGAAATGAAAGAATCACTTTGTAAATAAAAAATTTATACTCTAGAAATAGAGGAATGAATAGTATTTTTCCAAATATAGAAATATACTATTTATTTCTATATTTTTAGAGTGAGATATAAAATACCATTATAGATGGTTTTATTCTAAAAATAGAGTTTAGAAGAAGAAATAGACCAGATGTTCTAATTCAATATACTCTGTTTCGTTCGTTAGTTATTGCTTCTACGTTGCCACTTCTACGCACGAGTAACGACTTTGAGCATATAGGTAAGAAATCATGTGTGTTACTTTGACATTTGGCAAGCCAAAAAAAGGGAAAACATTTTTAAATTCCAAAACCCCAGAAAATGTGACATTAGTAAAAACAGTTTTAAATTCCAAAACCCCAGAAAACGAGAGAATCTGTAATCAGTAAAGTTACGACTAATAATGACTATTGTCTCTTTTTGCAACTCTTCATTTGTTGCGATACAACTCTTCATTTGTTTCAAGATTTTCTTTTGTAATCGTTGCCAAACGTTATTCGAGGGCATAGTCTGCGTAAAAGCAAAAACTAATATTTTCATATTTTTCTATTTAGCAAAAAAAAAAAAAACTAGTGTAATATTTTCATAGTCTGCTTCTGTTTTATTTTTTATTTTTGTAACGGTAACTCATTCATATATATCATAGTTTGCTTCTACAAAATATTGAATTTTAAACTGAGAAAATTCGATCATTTTTTTTTTGTTATCTCTGTTTTTTTTTTCGTTACGCGCAACAACGACGGCGATTAAAAGCACATCTGGGAAGACTAAGAGTTTGTGCACGAAAAGCATGTGGAATTAGGAGAAGAAGAAGAAGGCCATAGTCCAACCATCTACGTCAGCGTCAATCGAAAGCATGTAACTGATGAAGAGGAAGAGACGAAGAGTCGAAGAATTCCGACGATTCGGATAGCTTGGATACGCTTAACGCTCGATCCAGTTGTCGAAACTGAAAGCGTTGCGCACCTTTATTTTGTAACTAAACATAGTAGCGACGACTAGGGATTTGTTTCGGGTCACCAAGGACAGAAACCTCATTGATTTTTCAACTTTGCCTCGAATGTAAATGACTATAACTTCAGCCTCGCCATGCCAAGAAATCTTTATCTGAAGTTATCATAATGATATTGACCCGAGTGTTCGTCTGTCTGATATAATCATACATAAGTGATAGTTTATCCTTAGGGGTTGTTCGTTTAGCGTCAAAATCGAGCATCATTCAAATGATTAATTTCAATGAATTTTTAAAAATTAGGCAAAATTTTAAAAGTCATTTGGATGAACCATATTGAATCATTTCCATTCAAATGGTTCATTCAAATGCTCCATTGGAATGAATCATTTGGATGAGAATGTCAAATGATCAAACGAACAACCCCTTAATGTAATTGTCGGCTACCTGTTTTATACTTTCTATGCCGATGGAGGTAACATGAATCAGGCTTTGGATGAGGGAATAGAAAACATCATGTGGAAGCCAACCTTGCTTCAAGCAAGCCACGACTGCTTCAATGTAAAGAGGGTCATTATAGCCTTTGAACCTTAGAAACCTCAGTACTAGGCATGAGCGAATGAGAGGCTAGCTTGGTAATTTTGTGGGACCTGGACACTTTCTTTGTCTCATAATACGAACCATTTTGATTGTCAAATTTCAAACCTCAGAGACATGAAAGGAAGAGAGGTGCAAGGAAGGCGTTAGATACAAAGCGGAATGTATGTCGGGAATGAAACAAAAAATTCCTCTACATTATGGTTCGAACTATTTAAATTGAACTTCTAATCGGAAGATTACAAACTAAAATCCATGATAAATCTATAGCATTAGAGCACTTACTATTCTTGTTAGTTAATGCATCAGGGGCACAAAATTTTAACTAAAATTAATAATTATCATTACAAGTTCTTTTAAGGAAATAATAAAGAAAATAGTAAGATATATAGTCGTTTCTTATTATTATATAAAGGTTTAATAAAAGAAAAAAAAAAGCAAGGTGCACGAGTCAAACAAGCTGATGTAGGGGGCATAATCGCTTATCAAAGGGGCAATTAACAAAGCAACGAGCAATTTCTTCTAAATTTGGTTACATTTACTAAAACATATTTTAATCTATGGGGGGCAGATGCACCTGGTGGTTCTAACCTAGCTCCGCCCCTGATTATAGTTGATCAAGCCTGAATAAATCGAAGTTTAATTTTAATAGTCATAAACACAAAACACTACTTAGTGATAGCAAAATGAATTTGAACATCAGATTCCAGGTCCAACCATGGCAAGTGTAAAAAATGACGAACAAGAATCAGGTAGAGACATAAGAAAACATTTGTTTCTCTTTCTAATCCCTAACAACGATATGTGTCCACGAATCTAGAATTCCGTTTCATACTTTCAATCTTCCATGCAAATTAACCACCTACTTACATGTTAATTACATCATCTGCCACTTCCATGAGAGCACAATTTCTCTTGTCTCTGTCGACAAAATTCGGTGATTGGCTCTTTCAGGCTCTATATAATAGCACCGGTGAAAACGATTGAATCAAATAATCATACCTAAATTAAATAAAATGTAACTGAATAAATAATGTGAAAAATGAACAGAGGCCATATAAAATAATGATTTTTTTGCTAAATGGTAAATATTTCATTAAAATGAAAAGAGTTTAGGATTACAATACATGATTATAAGCCTAAACATATGATTCTATGACGAAAAAGATAAAAACATGGAAGCATAAATTTAACTAAAGTTTTCGATCCATCCACTCGACCATATCGAAGATAACATGAGTTAGATGAAGCGATGACGATTTTGTTGTTCTTCCCGAAAGAGATACAAAAGAAGAAGTGCGACAACAAATTGTGACCGCTTTGTTGAGAGAAAACTTTAACTTTAGAAGCATTTCACAGGAGACCCGAGACCGAGCCATCATCGGCATTGAAACTCCAAACGCTCGATTTCACTCTCTCCATGCGCAGTGTGAGAGCGATTCATCATTCAAGTCCATGAGCTTTCCCTGAACGGAACCTTACAAGCCAAATCATGCCAAAGGTGCGTGCTCCCTCTACCAAGTTCTATCCCCAAAGACGGCTAGTGCATAGCAACATGTAAACAATTCACCACCACACCAAGAGCCATTAGCCTTACTACCTTCTCTAAAGCACAATCTACCACAAGCTACAACAAGAAACTCAAAGCGTAGCAAATTTCAACCTTAAGACAATAACAAAAGCAAGCCACAACAAAACCAGGCCTTGAAGCAAACCAAATGTCTTGATATACCTGCAATGCTCTCAATTGGCGACGAAGCTAGCTATCACCGATAACAAAATCATCAACAAATCAAACATTACTGCAGCCACAAGAATGGGCAAGAGAGCATCCGAAACAACGAAAGCTAGACATGCCACAAAGAAACATTAATCTCCAAATAATCTTCAATAATTGTAACGAATAAGCTATAATCCTCCAAACGACTAATTAGAAAGAGAAGTGATTCCTCCAAACGACTAGGCTACTCGACACCTCGAAAACTCAAACTTGATCCAAACCATTGCCAAACCCTGAAACCTAAGTGATACATAAACGAAAAGAGGCTGAGGCATCAAAGACTCAAGAGCGTTGAAGCAACAACCCTTCAAGGCTGAATAACATGCGACAAAGCCGTTGAAAACCCCTCTAAACGAAACCAACTCTCGAATCAACAGGCACAGAGTGGACATACACCAATCCATTCAAGATGACAATCGTCCTCAAAACCGCATCCTGAACAGAAGAAGCCCAAAGCTCCGGCATACTCTAAAAATGCTTACTAATTATCAAAGTTTAACTATTTTTTCTCATTAGATGCATATGAAATATATTCTTTTATAGAACAACATCACAAAACTTAGAGCACTTCCAATGGAGAGTTTTAATAAAAAAAACCTACTATTAAAAAAAGAAAAAGTAGGTGAGAAGGTAAGAACCGGTTCTCATTTTAGCTACCATGAGATACTCCAATAACATTTGTCACTTTATAATTAATCTAGCTTTCTTTGTTTGAGGTAAAATTTAATTCTATAATAAATTTATTATAAGTATTGTATTTAATTTTTGAGAAATCCTTTTCGGGTTCTCACCAATGAGAATGCTTCTTAGTACGATTAGATCTTCAAATGAAAATTGAAAATCTAAAGCATAACAAATGACACTAAATATATTTCCACGCGGGTATATGCATAAACAGACCACCAGTTGCACCATCATTATGACACTGACTGTATTTCCACGTTGGTTTGTGACTTTGTGTAAACATACTGTATTGTGTATCATTATCATTATCATTATCATTAATTAGAAATTTGAAAGCTAAATGGCAATTGTTTTTGGGGTTATATAGGCCCAAATTATATTTTTGATAATGGGCTTTATCATCATCAGTCTTCATGGAAAAGGCAAAACAAAACAAGGGCAATAAGGAGGGAAAAAGGCTAAAACACAAATTCTTGTGGATGGATATACTGTAGTTGTATTGTATACTTGTATGGATGCTTAGAATTTGATCAAGAAACTGTCAGTAATGAATGATATAACTAATCATATACCTAACCAAGTCATCTCTAATTAATTTCATCTACATAACAATCTTTATAAAAAAAACAGAAAAGTTTCTACATTACATTATGGTCCAAACGATTTAAAATGAATTTTTTTTATTAAAATTCAAATGACTTTCACTTCCCATATTAAACTTAATTTTTTCTTATTTGATTCCAAACTCGAATCCACACTTAGGGGGGTGTGTTCAGTTTCAATCTGGCATTTAAAGAAATTTGAGTATTAGTAAGATTATAGGTAATTTTAATGATTTTGTGTGATTCCATGAAATTTATTATAAATTATTTTGCAATTCCACCTAAATCCATGAAATTTGACTCTTTGTAATTTTAACAAGGAAATCTTTTGAAATTCCTCTAAAATCCCTGAAATCATTAAAAACCCAATTCTTTAGTACATTTCTAATAACAATAGACTTTAAGGTATTTTTTCAAATCACTAGTTTTATAATAGTGGAACTTAATAGACTTTTTAAAATCCAGGATTCAATAACATAAAATTTGACAAATTAATACAAATCACTTTAAATGATATCTCCTAAATTTATACAAAAATAAATTATTATGTGAATTATAATGATTAACTGACTAAAATTACCGTAAACAAACTCAAACATTGGTCATTAGCTTCTTTTAACATAAACTAATTAATTACAGTATTTGTTAGTTTGCATACTATATTTGTACATTTTATCATTAACACCAATGGTTTGCATAACGTTTGGTTAATTTCAAAAGGACAAGTGGTTTCTAAACTTGCCAGTAGCTAGTTAAATCATTCATTCGACCAAAAATAAAATTAAATAGCGCAAATTTGATTACTTATATAAAGTTGGAATCTAATTTACTTTTAATTCAAATATCGTCAAACACAAATTTATGCAATCCTTTCTAATTGATTCACACCTGTTTTTCTTTTTTAATATATAATATATATAATTCATGGTTTTCTGTATTTAAAAGTTTTTAATTATTATAAATCTTGATTATCTATGTATAGATTTTATTAGAATCTACTTTTTCAGGCTACAATTGGATAATTAAATGTTTAATTCATTGCTTTGTGTGGACAAGCGTAGTTTGTCTAAGTTCTTGATGCTTTTCAAAATTTGATGTAAACTTTTCGAAAGGGACTATCTTTATGTAACTCATAAATTATTTAATTTGTATTTTATACAATAATACAGATTAAAAAAATAGACGTTAAAGACTATAGGTGATTTTTAAACAGTTGTTTTTGTAAAAGGGAGCTAGTGGGAGACGAGTGGCAGATAATTTACTTTTTCAATCCCAGTTTTCTTTTATTTTAATATTGACATTTTTTTTTTGGTTAAATTTTTTAATATTGACATTTTTTTTAATAATGTTAAAAGATGATTCAATTTTTTTTTGTTACCATCGTATTTCAGTTAAATCTAGATTTGTATATCTCATTTTTATTATTTTTCATCGATACAAAAGTTATTGAATCAATATCATGGTATACGGCATTAATGAATAAATATATAATTTTATTGTGAAAGTATTTTATTAAAAAATACTTTTAAAGTGAAACGTATAGACAAAAAATCAGATTTTCCGAACTACTTTAACCGTTAAAACACAAAGTTTTGTTGTTTAATAGAAAAATGTTACTTAATTAAATTTAAAATAAATTTACGAATCAACCAATGTTCCTAATTCAACTTTTTAATCTTAGGAATTTTATTGTGACCGGATGATATAATGGTGTTTAATAGAAACATTGAGGAAAAACGATAGTTGCATACTTGCATGTGTTTATGTATATTTATAGAATTATTAATATATTTTATCTTTGATTCTCAATGAAATCAATTTGGTGGGACATACCATAAGAACTATGATAGGACCCTTGACTAATACTCAGTTTATCGATCCTAATATTTTTTTTTTTCCGATGAGAGTGACATTTCCGAAAGTATACTTTGGACCACTTTTAAGGTCTATTCCCAACTTATCTTGATCCTAATAAAACCATTATAACTATTGATTTATGCATATCTTATAATAATAATACAATCCCCTTCGAATTATTTTAGTTTTTATCATTTTTTTTAGTCTAGTAGGTTTGTATGTATTATTAACATATAGATGACGTTGTATCATGGTATCGAAGTTTGAATCCAATATGCAGGTACTTAAATTCGTAATCTCTACGATTATATTGTAAACAAAAAAAATAAAACAATTAAAAAAAAAGAGAGTTTTAGTTAAATAATAAAAAAACTACGTACTCATAGTTTGGACCTTAGATTACTGATTACAATTCCTGAATTTTGATTTTTTGCATTTACTATTCTGGGATTTGAAAAGGTAAAAAATGTGACAAGAGTCTTGAATTTTTCGATGTTACCCAGAAATACAAATACGGAATTAACCATGTGGGTTTGTGACACAAGAGACAAAACAAAATGATTCTATGCCACACAAGAGCTATAGACCATAGGTCAGTTTTTTTTACCGAATACCAAAATTATTTAGACTACGCTAAATATATCTATCTATACTATAATAGATGACCATCACTCTCCGGAGGCTGCCACGTGGCACTTTCATTGGTTGGCCCTTATCCTCATTTTTTCTTTTTTCCAGTAAATAATGCGTTAAAAAAAATCTGCTCAAACAAAAATGTCGATGAAAGGTTACCTGTAGGGAAAATCAATCGGCGATTAGTTGACAAAAATTGTGATATCCCTCTTCATCTCCCTTACCCTTAAATTATCATCTTCTATTCCTCTTTACTTTTCAAAGCTTCGTTATACATAGCGATGGAAATCTTAGACTCACTTAGCCGGCTCCAAGAGAAACCATACACCTCCGCTAAGCTTCCAGTAGGCCTCGCCAGTATCCAACCACCATTAAATTCTATGGCAAATCCATTTTGCGTTATCCCGATTGAATGATCTGATTCGCCTCTTCGTCCTTCGCTCAATCTTCTTCATTGGGAGTATGTTAGGTTCTTATTTTCCAATTTAACTCCTATTTGGAATTTCGCTCTCAAGTTCAATTAAATCTCTAAAGCGTGATTAAACACTGATTTCGCATAGTAGGAGAGGAAGGTAGGACAAATATGTAGAATGGTACTGAGTCTTTGATGTCAGTTATCGGGCGTCGTATAAACGCGGTTGTAACTGTAACTTATAACGAAGATTTTGTGAATCCCATGGAGGAATATGATCATGTTCGATTGTTAAAATAATATCACTATTTCTGAGTCAAGCCCTCTGAGAATAGTTGGGAGTTTCAAGCAAAATATATTCCTGTTATATCATTCTCTGTTTTTTCTTTGTTTATTTGTCTGAATTTTTTAAATTCTCGATAAAGTTGAAAAGCTTAAAATGATGATCATGGGGTTTTTGATTGCTGTTGTTGGTGGAGCACATGGAGTTTATAAAGCAATTAGGAATAAAACTCTCTCACCTGATTTCAAAATTTTGGTGATTGAAAAAGAGAGATTTCTTTCTAATTTAGTTCCCTTATATTCCATTCACTATAAATCAATCGACAAGAAAATGGAGTCTTTTGTTCATTTGTTTACAATTTGCAGGCAAAGATTTATGACAAACGGGCATTGCACGGATACGATTTTGAGTGTATATATTTTTAGATAGAAAGGTATAAGTTTTATTCCTTCAAATTGTAGAAACGTGAATTCTATTGCGTTTAGCTTGATTATTTTTTCCTTCCAGTCTCCTGCAAATAGATATGAACTCCTCTTAATCTATTTCTTTCTTGGGTCTGAACAGGAGAGTCATGTACCGGATTTAGCTGCGTGCTTGCGTGAGGTTCCTTCAGTTTACTTCAAGGAGGATTTCACCCTTGAAGACGTCGCTGCTTTTCGTTATGCTTGTCCATTATCGAGCGTGACGAAGAGTCTAGCATTTCAAGAGAAGCTATCAGAGTATCTTGATGTGGTGGAGCTGCATCTTGTGAAAGAGATCTCAATGAAAGAGACTATTTCGCTTAGAGATACAAACTTGTTAGATTAAGCTTGACAGATTAAAGAGCCTAGCTCAACTGAGATTAATATGGTGGAGGTGCAACGTTATGTTAACCAAGCTCTCTCGGCACTTAAATTGGTAAGAAAATATTTATGACTGATTCGCTTAAAATAGTACCAAGTTAGCTACTTTTGTGTGTTTTCGCTTTTTCTTGCTGGAAGTTTGACTATTTATTGTTCAGCTTGTTACATTTTGCAGACTGTGCTGCAACTTTGGATATAACTGGCGACCTCCAGAACTTGTTGGTAAGTTCATCTGCGATTGATGCTGGATACTTTACGATGCTTAGGGTCCTCTCTCTTACGAAGCTACAATGGTTTTCCATTTTCTTAGGCTGTGGTGAGCTAGCTGGTTTACACTGCTTCGGTCATCTTTGGGATCATGCCATTACTTCCATTGATTCCGCAAACATGTGTCTTTTTCGCGCTGTGATAATTGTCTAAAATAGGTTGTATTCACTCTGACTCTAATGCTCTTTTAGGAGAAACATTAAGTTTTTTGAGCTTTTGTTTTGACGTGAATAAAGTCTTCCTTATGTTTGTTAATGCTCTTTTAGGAGAAACAATTATCTCTTTCTGTAAATTTGTTACTAATTTAAGATTCTATATTCTGTTGCAGATAATTTCATCGTAACATGAAGATGTTGCATAAGAAACAAGACTTTCGACAAAGGAGATAATGACCTCATAAGCTTTATTCAAGTGTATGATCTCTTTTGCTTCATCTGTAGTTTTTTTAAAAATAGAAAAAGTTGGTGTTCTTCCAATAAGAAAGATGGTTGCTTTACAAAAAAGTTATGTCCTTGATGGAAATGGGTGGTTGCTTTATAAATAATGTGTTTATAATGAACTAATTAGTTTCCAATACCGTTGAGAGTTGGGATAAACAAGAATGGTTCAAGTACAAAAATGTACACCAATTACTATGTACGCATATCAAGATTGACGTACAAGTTTCTTCTTCATGGCGTAGGAAAATCTTAACCAAACAAAACAACCAACGAAGCTCAATTAACTGCCAACCATCCCCCAAATCAAGACAAAGGTATTTTATATTCAACACTTTATAATGTATTCTTTGTTAATATATGCCTAATTTTAAAAAAGAATATGACTTATTTAGGGTCTAATCTCAAAGTGAGCTGTTTTGAAATGGTTAACGAACCAAGAAACCTTGCCTTATTTTCAAACTAGCATTAGAGAAAATCATAATCGATGTGAAAGTTATGAGCCAAAGTTTGTTCACATTGATGCCATGCTTTAATTCTATTTGGACTGACCTTCTCGCATACTTCGTCATCTAGGGTAGAACTTATAAGAATTTCTCAATGAATAATGTTGCAACAATCAATCATAAACATTTGTAACACCCAATTTTTTTTTTTAAAACAATTGCGGAAATTCTCATAAAAATAAATTCATAAAATAATAAACCATTAAACCATCAATTCAATTCCATAATTCCAATTCCAGAACAATAAGAAAAATCTAGCAACCTAAACACCAGGTTCTACTAGATTAACAGAAGCAAATAAAAACATCTTATCATCCCCTTCGCCGGCCTTGATTCTGCGATCATGCATTTCTGTTACCTGCAACTCAAAGAGAAAAACAGAGTTGCGTAAGTATTTAATAAATACTTAGTGGAGCGGTCATCCCGTCTACTAGATATATAATAGGAATTAGATTATCAATTCTACGCGATCAAACAACAGTTCACAATAATTCAACAAAATCAATATTTAAAACAGAGGGTGTCGATCGACACCACCACTTCGTGTCGATCGACGCTTCACAAAGCAGACGATCCTCAAGATCATAAGACAGTGGTGTCGATCGACACTACCACTAGGTGTCGATCGACACCTCCCGGGAGAACCTGAACCGAATCTTATCCTCTCGCGACTCGAGTTCCGTTCTATCACCCGATCAACACGATTTCCAGAACACAAAATCACACAGAATCATCACAGAAACCAATCCAATTCATCACAAACAACCAATCAATTTCCTAATAACCTAATTCCATATCACGATCACGCACTCACCTCGAAAACGCGGAGGAAAAGTGAATAAACGCGACGAATACGAAAAACGGAAGAAACAGCAACGAAACAGCGACGAACAGCACGTTCTTCGCTGGAAATCACCGAGATAACACCACACTCTCGAAATCACAGAGACTAACACGCAAAGAACGATGAAGAACGGATCACAAAAGCTCCTCGAGTCCGAAATCCTCACCAAACAACCTTTAGAACTGTTTCTCCTCTTCTGAAAAATGGCCACGCTCGGCAAAAAGGCTTAAATACTCGAGCCCTAGGTTTCTCTCTAAACCGACTCGCAAACCGGACGATTAAACTTAACCGAAATCGACCAAAAACATTGGTGTCGATCAACACCCACCACTGGTGTCGATCAACACCCCGACCAAATTCCCAGAATTCGGTTTCGGGATGTTACAACATTAGTGTATTACCCTCATGTGTTTGTGTTCCAATATATAAGTGATGCTTCTCAAGACTCCCAAATTCTTATTGCGAGACTTACGAGGAAAGACTGACAAGTTAACGTGTGTCATGGGTCGATGACTCCTCTCGGGTTTATTTGGAAGACCAAGAAACCTCTCGACTCGACTCATGTAAACTTTAAGTTTGTATTGTAAGCATTAGTTCGAGTTTAACAAACTACATTTTCTTAACTATAGCTATTAAAAAAGCATTGTTAAAAGAATAATGTGCTATGGTAAAGTTTATTCTTTTTTTTTTAATTTTAAGATTATGAGAATGGTTTCTACTTTGACAAAGATTTGCACATACACTTCTGAAATTATAATTTATTGGAATGCACTAAAAAATGAAATTGTCAAAAATTATCAATTAGTTCAGTTAAAAATAACGTATGATTGCATACTCGAAGTTTGAAGGTTGTATATTGAAAACAATTCTTTGCAAAACTATAATACCATTATCATAAAATATCGTCAAACTTTGGATATACTCATCTATAACACTATGCAATTTCTCTTACTGTCATTCTTTGTTTATTTTCTTAAATGGTACTCCCTTCGTTTCATATTAATTGTCGTTTTGAGAAATGTATCTGGTTAGTATTTGGATATATTTAACTCAAAACACATCCAGCTACATTTTAGATATATTTTATCAAAACGACAATTAATATGAAACGGAGGAAGTATTTGTTAAATCTAAATGACTAAACCCATACGTTCATCTCATTAAATCAATATTTTAAAACAAAGAACTATTACAAAGATGAACTAAATACCAAACCAATGTAACTAGAAAGTAAAGCTTCATTACGACTAAATATTATTTTCAACTATTCTACTATATCAATAGCAACAATTAAAAACCCAATTATGCAAATCAAATTAATGAAAACGACCCGCGCGTTTGCACGGGCTCTCATCTAGTTTGATTAATATTTGACGAGTAATTATATCATGGCAGAGTTTGTAATTTATTCATTATATTTTTGAAGAATCAACCTTTTTACCTTAAAAATTAAAATAGTAAATATGGTTATTTATTGCTACTTGTCCCAAAAACATTCAACTTTGTCATACACTTCTAGATTTCCTATTTTTATATAAAAATTAAATATGCATTCCATACTAAAAATAATTAAAATCTCAGAAGCTATTACGATTCATGGAACCAATCAGTATCCAATTACCTTTTACAAAATTATTTTTTCATAATCAAAAATAACTTTTGAAAATCCAAAATTTTATATGCGTCTCAATAAATAAAAAATGATTCCCCAGTAGCCAACGAGATAGAGGTACAAGAAAAAAGATTTTTTGGTGGGACCCAACGTTTGCTTGCTGTCAATAGTTTATTAATTACAGCTTTTTATTCAATTTATATTTGATATATGAGAATTGACGTCTAACAGAAAAAAAAATAATGTTTTACAGCTTAAGTGGCAAGAAGCCGTTGTCACCCATCTCCCTTTTCTATCGTCTGATCATGTTCCTATGTATATGCAGTTACAGCCGGAAATGAAAGGAAATCCACGAAGAAGACCGTTTCGTTTCGAGGCGGCTTGGCTCAAACACGAGGGGTTCACTGAGCTTCTTAAAAACTCGTGGAACACGACGATTGATACAGCAGCTGCGTTGAATCAGCTGCGTTGAATGGGCTGCGTTTGAAGCTGATCAAGTGGAACCGAGAAGTCTTTGGGGATATTAATGAGAAGAAGGAGAAACTAGCTTCGGAAATTAAGCTTGTTCAAGACTTGTTGGATGTGAGTCAAACGGATGTGCTATTACAGAAGGAAGCAGAGTTAATAAAAGAGTTTGAGGTGGTGCTTGAACAAGAGGAAGTCTTATGGTTTCAAAAGTCACGACAAAATTTGATTGCACTTGGTGATCGGAACACGAAGTTCTTTCATACGTCAACTATCATACGGAGGCGAAGGAATCGTATCGAGATGTTGAAAAATGATCAGGGAATATGGATCACAGATACAAAGGAGCTAGAGAGTTTGGCGGTGGGATATTATCAAAGGTTATACTCTACGGATGATTTAAACGAGCCGATGGGGAAGCTATCGACTCTCGGGTTTGATCGTTTAACAAGAGAAGAATTGGCTGAGCTCAATAAACCATTTGCAGCTGTGGAAGTTGAGAAATCAGTGCGTAGTATGGGCCCTTTTAAAGCACCTGGTCCTGATGGATATCAACCGGGTTTTTACCAGCAATGCTGGGATATTGTTGGTCCTTCGGTGATACGGTTTGTGTTGGATTTCTTTAGAACAAGTAATCTACCGAGTGAGTTGAATGATGCTTTAGTGGTGTTGATAGCAAAGGTTGCAAAACCAGAGCGTATTACGTAATTTAGACCAATAAGTTTTTGTAATGTTTTATTTAAAACAATTACGAAGGCTATGGTGATGAGGTTGAAAGTAGTAATGCCAAAGCTTATTGGACCGGCGCAAGCAAGTTTTATCCCGGGGAGATTGAGCACGGATAATATCATTGTTGTGCAAGAGGCGGTACATTCTATGAGACGAAAGAAGGGCCAAAAAGGATGGATGCTTTTAAAGCTTGATCTTGAAAAGGCATATGACCGTATCCGATGGGACTTTTTAGAAGAAACTTTGATAGCGGCTATGCTTCCTGCCGAGTGGGTCTCTTGGATCATGCAGTGTGTTTCTGGACCGTCAATGAATGTGTTGTGGAATGGGGAAAAAATGGTTCCTTTTAAACCGTCGAGAGGTCTCCGGCAAGGCGATCCCTTATCACCCTATTTGTTTGTTCTTTGCTTGGAGAGATTGTGTCATCAAATTGATTTGGCTGTGGCATCAAAGGAATAGAAACCTATTAGCTTGTCTTGTGGAGGTCCTAAGTTATCTCATATTTGTTTTGCGGATGACCTTATCCTTTTCGCGGAAGCATCAGTCGCACAAGTTAGGGTTATCCGGGGAGTGTTGGAGAAGTTTTGTTTAGCTTCGGGGCAAAAAGTGAGTTTGGAGAAGTCGAAGATCTTTTTCTCTGAGAATGTTCATCGAGATTTGGCGAAACTAATAAGTGATGAGAGTGGAATTAAAGCCACACGGGAGCTAGGAAAGTATTTGGGGATGCTGATTCTCCATAAACGAATCAATAAAGATACCTTCGGTGATGTTCTAGAGAAGGTGGCGACACGGCTATCAGGGTAGAAGGGACGTTTTCTGAGTTTAGCGGGCCGAATCACTCTTACCAAGTCTGTCTTATCATCTATTCCAATCCATTCTATGAGTACGATCTCTCTTCCTGCGAGTATATTGGATAGTTTGGATAGAGTTTCAAGAAACTTTATTTGGGGAAGTAGTGCAGAAAAGAAGCGGCAGCACCTAATAGCTTGGAATCGAGTTGTCACGCCGAAATTAGAGGGAGGTTTGGGCATTAAGTCGGCTCATGCGATGAATAAAGCGTTACTCGGAAAAATAGGCTGGAGATTGATTCATGATAATGAAAGTCTCTGGTCTTGGGTTCTACGTCACAAATATAGAGTTGGGGAAGTGCAAGACCAATCTTGGATGATAGTAAAAAGCAATTGGTCGTCAACATGGAGGAGCATTGGTTTGGGTTTGAGAGAAGTAGTAGCTCCGGGGCTGAGATGGGTTATCGGTGATGGGAGGAAAGTGAAATTTTGGAGTCATACATGGCTTACCAATGGCCCTTTAGCGGAGTCGGTACAAGTCGATTTACCGGCGGGAATAAAAGATTTATGTGTGCGGGACCTTTGGCGGGATGATTTTGGTTGGGACCTTACGCAGATTTCACCTTATGTATCGATCAATATCCAACTTCAGCTCGGTTCAATAGTGGTGGATAAGTTTTCGGGAGCTACAGATCGATCATCATGGGGACATACTTTAGACGGAAAGTTCACTGTCAAATCGGCGTATTCATGGTTAAGAAGAGATGAGCGACATAGACCAGATATGAGTAGGTTCTTCGAGCGAGTTTGGCATGTACTGGCCCCGGAACGAGTACTTATGTTCCTTTGGTTAGTAGTGCAGCAAGTAGTGATGACAAATGAGGAAAGGAAGCGACGTCATTTGTGTGATTCGGCTATATGCCAAGTGTGTAAAGGTGGGGATGAATCTATTCTCCATGTTTTACGAGATTGTCCCGCAATGGCGGGAATTTGGCGTCGGTTAGTCTCTCCTAGAGACTGGAATTCTTTCTTTACAAAGTCACTACTAGAGTGGGTTTACAGTAATTTGTGCAATGACAAAATGACGGAAGAGAGTCCATGGTCTACAAGATTTGCGATGGCGGTATGGTGGGGTTGGAAGTGGAGATGTGGCAATGTTTTTGGGATGAATGGTAAGTGTAGAGACCGAGTTGGTTTTATTAATGATCTTGCAAAGGATGTCTCGGTGGCACTTGATACCTTGGGAATGAAATCAAAACCTCCGGTTCGAGAAGAGAGGATGATCGCTTGGGTTCCGCCGGAGATAGGATGGACGAAGTTAAACACCGATGGAGCGTCGCGAGGTAATCCGGGTTTGGCTACAGCAGGAGGAGTTTTGCGAGACTGGGAAGGAAGTTGGATTGGTGGGTTCGCGCTGAATATTGGAATATGTTCAGCACCTTTAGCAGAGTTGTGGGGTGCGTATTATGGGTTAGTCATAGCCTGGGAGAGGGGGATTACGCGCTTGGAGCTAGAGATTGACTCGGAGATTGTTGTGGGTTTTCTCAAGACAGGGATTAGTGATACTCATCCGCTGTCATTCCTGGTACGCCTGTGCCATGGCTTTATATCGAGGGACTGGATAGTCCGTATTTCTCACGTGTATAGGGAAGCTAATCGTCTTGCAGATGGATTAGCGAACTATGCGTTTTCGTTACCATTAGGATTTCATTTGTTTACTTCGAGTTTTGATGTTGTAATTCCGATTTTGTATGAGGATGCGAATGGGTGTGCGCGCCCACGAGCTATCCGAGTGTAGTCGGGGATATTCTTAGTTTGAATAAATGGTGGGAGATGACATTGTCTCCTGCTTACTTACCAAAAAAAAAAAAAAGAAAAAAAAATAATGTGTTAAACAAAGGGTGCGTAATTAATGGTAGAAGGATTTACAATATTTACCCTTGACGACATGTCCGTTTTGGAACTACAATATTTTATTATTTATTTTATTCAAATTATATTTGATATAATCATACCATAAACAGAGTATTGGTTGTAGTAAACCCATTTAACCTCATATCATTAATTACTTCACATATATAAATCCACTAGAATACAGTAATTCTGAAATTTCCCCCTTTTCAAAACTAAAAAATTTGAACATTGTATCAACAATTAATACACCAGAAATTAAGATCACAAAATAAATAATCCTCGTTTAAATTGTTTAACATTATTTTTTCGTCTAAGATAAACCACACCAGAATACAAAAGCTTGTTTTTCTACTGATTCTGACATTATAAAATATTAATATTAATTTTGTTTAACAAGAAAGAAACAAAGAACAACAAGGAGAGACCCTAGAAGATACCCATTTCACATTTCAGCATTTAATTTCTTCTACCGCACAAACTTAGGGATTAATTATAAAAAAATAACTATGATTCAAATTTAAACTTTTTTGAAAACATGTAAAGTATCAAATATTTACATAAAAGCCGTTTTTATAAAAGAAAGAAATTCAAGCATAAATAGTATTATTTTTTACAAAAATTTTAATCACGTAAAATAAAATAAATATTTATACAGTCAAACAATTCATCCTGTTTTTTTTTCTATATTTTTCGATATACTGTACTTAGTAGTATTAAAAAGGCGAGAGTAATTCATTCTTACATTACTCAAAAATTCTATAAAAAAAAAAAAAGGTGAAGGGAAAAAGCAGAGAATAAAAGGAAAGAGAAGACCGGATGTTGACAAAATAATTTCATGTCACTGTTGATACAATACAAGGGTCGTTTGTTTTTGTGATTTTCGGATCTTTCTTTTTCTCTCCTCTCTCTATAAACAAAAACCAAACTTCTTTTATCGCGAAGAAGAAGAAGAAGAAGAATAAAGGAGATTTCTTTTCTTTTCTTTTCCTCTCCTGAGATTTTTTGTTTTTTTTTTTGGGCTTGGTTTGGTGAGAGAAGAAGAAGAGTGGCCCAGTAGATCGAAGATGACGATCTAATTTTTTCCATTAATGGTGTTTACGCTTATAACTATTATACCCATACTTTATTTTCTAGAGTTGAGATTCGAAATTTTTCTTATTATTTTTCCCTGTTGATTCAGATTTTTTTTTTTAATTTCATTTGTAAAATCCTCACTTTCTGCTCTGTGAAGAAAGTATCGACTTGGCGATAAGAAGATGTGGGTTTGAGGTAAAAAACCCATTTCTGATTTTTGGATTTTTTTTTTTAATTTGTGTGATGATGATTTAGGGATTTTCCAATTTCATGTTTTTGCTTTCTGGGTTCACTAAATTAATGCGTTTTTCATCTGTCAATTTTAGTATAATCTTGTCCTAATATTTTGCAGATTCTTTGTAATCTAACTTTAGATTTCGACTTTGTTTTTCTTCGAGATCCTATTTTGACTCGTCTGCGTTAGAGAACTGACGACCTTTAGTTATCACCGAGTCAAAAACCCTTTTTTTTGTTAGTGTATGAAAATTCATACAATTTTGTGTATAATTGACTTTGGAACAACTGTTTAAGCTAATTCAGAAAATGGAACCACATTTTGAGCTCATGGATTACTCCATGTTCTTGTTCTTATGGAGGAAATGTGATTTTGGGGTTCTAAAGTTGGAATTTTTTACTGTGTGTGAGTAGGAATGGGAACAAAGAAGCACTGTGAAAGCTTATTTCCTGGATATCATCACTCTATGAGAGATCTCAACAACGAATCTAACGGTTGTAGATGGCCATTGTTCTACGGTGACAGTAATAAAACCTTGGCGAATGATCAATCCTACAATGGCTTCCCGTCGCAGCCTACATTCGGGTTTGACAAAGAAGTGGTGACACGGACAATGCTCGAACACGAAGCTGTATTTAAGACACAGGTTACTATTACTTTGTACAAGATTCGTCTTGCTTTTTCAGCTCTTGGTTGTTTATAATCTTCTCTGTTAATTAGGTTTCGGAACTTCACCGGGTATATAGGATACAGAAAGATATGATGGATGAACTGAAAAGGAAACAGTTGAATAAAGAATGGGGTCCGATCGAGGCATCATTTTCGTCGCAAGCTACTAATAACGACGATGTACGCAAATGGAACGTCCCTAGTTTCCCTTTGGCAAACGATAGACCATCCATGTCGGTGGTTGAGGATAACGGCCATTCTCCTATGAAAGGAAGCAGTTCTCAAGGGATTGGTGGTCCAATTCCATGGCAAAATGGAGCTAGTTCAAGAAATGTTGAAACTTTGGAGGTTAGACCGACGAAAATCAGGAAAAAGATGATTGATCTTTGTCTTCCAGCTGATGACTACATTGATGACACTGATGAAGTTGTGGAGTTGAAAGATCACAGGGTTTGTGGTACGTCGAGTCAGCTTCTTAATGGAAATGTGAAGACTGAGTCTCGCGGAGATAATGTGAGAATTGGATATGGGTTTAGTAGTAGAAGTAATGGCTTGGCTGATTTGAACGAACCATTTAAGGGTCAAGAAGCTAATGAATCTGCTTATGGCCATTCCCGTGACTTGCGTAATGGCGAATTTCAAGGCCATGTTCGCGATTACGGAAATGCTCTGAACTCGGGCAGTGTAAGAGGGGAGCATGTTCCTGTTATCTCTCCGCATCCAGATGAGAACGGTAAATCGAAAGTTTGGCCACACCAGCCCTTAAGAAATGGTAAGATTGTAAATGCCAATTTTTGGATTTTTCTTCTTTGGTTATACCTGTTTCTTATGTATTCATGATTTGCAGATCATTACAGTGGCACACATAAAGCTGCTGGTCCATTTCTTCAACCGGGCAAGCCACTGGATCCGTCGGCTCACCCTATGCAAGTTTTGATGAACAGTTCACAAAGAGTAATGGGTTTGCCTAATTCTGGTCCTCCAAGCAAAGCAGTTTTCTGGAGAGAAAGAACGTTTATTGACCTAGAAGCTGATACTGATACCAATAATAGTCATGAAGTCATTCATGAATCAAGTTTGGCTTCTCACCAACCGCGTCACTTGTATCCATATAATCCTCTAGATTCCTCTGTACCGTGGAATCATTTGCATTCTTCTTGGCAAAACTCTAGCTTTGGCTTCCCTCAGAAAGTTGCTTCAGCGCAGAGACACCCGGTTCTAAACCTGTCTGACACAGTGAGTGGTAGTGCTCAGAAACAAGGGTGTCTCGGAGACAGATTACATTTTGAAAGCAATTCTAGATTTAACTCAGGCTTTGGGAATACCAGTCAGTCGTCAAACCACAACATGTTTTACAATGAGTGTTCCTCTTCATCAAAACCGAAATTCTCTGGAAACGGGTATAATAATTATCCTAACGGAGGAAGAAACGATTACAGCTCGGCAAACCCATTCGTGGATTCAAATGGCTCGGAGATGAAGTTTGTGAGAGATTTGAACTTAAATGTGACGCTTTTAAACACTTCTGTTGCTGAAGTCAGAAAGGATGAAGAACATTGCGCTACTTTACCATGGCTTAGTAAACCCAAGTCTGCTTGTAACTCCGAGATGGCTGATGGGAAATGGAATTTGAATGCTCTTCCGAAACCATTGGATATCAAAGATGAGGCAGGAAGCAAAGTTCAGAATCTTACGTGGCTCGAGACTTTGAAGTCTGGCTCTTGTTCCAATAAACCAGAGGCTGAGAAGATTAATGAAATTCCTCGATTTGCTTATAGAGATCAATCCAATGCAGAAATAGATAAAGTCCATAAAGTTAGGATGCTAGACATGAACGAACCGTGTGAGCCTCTTTCAGATGAAGATCAGCAAACGGAGGAACAGACTGAGACAATGGTTTCAGGTAGTAATAGGTTTGATTTGAACATGTTGGGTAGTGAAGGTGAAGATGAAAACTTGTCTGTTCCTACCAGTTCAAGAATGAATTCAAAGGCACCCATGATAGATCTAGAAGCTCCTGCTCCTCCTGAGTCTGATGATGAGGAAGACAGAATAAAACCATCAGAGGAAACTACAATTGTGGAGAAAACTATGAAGAAACCGCCCGAGTTTGAAAAAATAGCAGCAGAAACAATAGTTGCCATTTCTTCGGTTTGCTTAGATAGAGAACTTGAAGTTGTTGGTTCATCAGAAGCTCCAGAAACTATCATCCTTCACTGGTTTGCAGATACAGTAGACACTCACAGAGAGAATATTGACCAAAAGCTTGCTTCTTTCTCGAGGAATCAAGCGCGTTCTATCCAAGAGATAGATTATTTCGAGGCAATGACCCTGCAACTACCCGAGATCACAGAAGAAGAGTACATGCCAAAGCCAGTAGTCCCTGAAGACCTCAAATTAGAGGAAACCTCAGGAACCGCGATGGTCACGAGCCAAAGACCGAGAAGAGGAAACGCGAGGAAAGGCAAACAGAGACGAGACTTCCAAAGAGACATTCTCCCAGGACTTTTGTCTCTTTCGAAACACGAAGTAACGGAGGACATTCATATGTTTGATGGGTTCATGAGAGCAACGGGAAGCTCCTGGACCCCAACCGGTTTAACGAGAAAGAAAAGCGGTTCAAGAGGAAGGCCAAGAAGGGTCGTAACAATCCCTGAACCGGTTTATTTCCCGGCTGTTCCGGCTCCTTCTCACCCGGTTCAACAACATGTGAGCAATCAAAACAACAATGGTGAAGTTGAAATGGGTTTAGAAGATAGAAGCTTTGCAGGTTGGGGTAAAATGACAAGAAGACCAAGAAGACAACGTTGTCCTTCAACTGCAACTACTAGTACTAGTAACCAACGTTCTTCATCATCGCACGCGCCTTTCACGTGATGATTGGGTAATATTAGTGTAACAAATGATATTATTACTTGTCCGATTCTTTTCAAAAACGTTGTCGTATAGAGAGAATATAATATCAGACTGTTTGTGAGAGAGATTTTTCATCGAGGAAATTTTTTTTTTCTCTTCGCTTGGTGATATACACGAAGATATTTAATTCATATAACCACTTTTTTTTTAAACGTCTAGAATCTATTTTATTAAAGGTGAAGTAAAAACGCTGACGTGTCGGTCTCACAATTGATTTGAAGTGGTTAATTATAGTTCTGTCCTCGCTCAAATCAATATATTTACGTCCTCTGCAATCGGTGTTATAAACCGTTGATTTCCCTCCTATTATATCTCGACCGTCGATCTCAGAGTTCATGTCATTATGGGCTTCGTCTGATTTTTTTAGGAGCCCATATATGTCCCATTATTAGTCTATTACGATGTCTACGAATCTAAAAAGAAATCTTCTATTATTATCTTCCATATATAATTGTAACTATTCTAAATTATAGTTTTATTTAGATTTGTTCGTATATTCATATAGATACTTGAAACCCTAGATTTATGGTGTATATATATGTGTACGCAGCTACTGGGTCAATAGTAGCATTAATTTCTTTTGGTTCCCTTCGTTAGAATATTACGATTTTGGTTATTGTTCTTATATGGTCCATTTGTGTGTATATTATTATAGTTTATGTTTCTATATGATCGATTATGTTATTGATTTTTTGTGTGTGGTTGTTTTCATTCTTTGCCGTAGCGTCGATATGTAATCCTCTTAGTTTTGTGATCAAACAAAGCATAATGTATCCGTCTACTGGTATATAGTCTTAGTCAGTTATGTATTAATGATAAATTTATATCGTTATAGTTAATTTCTGATATTTGTTTAATATTTTGGCAGGATTTCACTGTAGTATCTTAATACTACCAGCTATGATGACTTATTGTTAGTTGGACATCACCGACGATGAGATTTGTGTAGAAGGTGACAATATGTTGTTAAGAAGTTTATGTATTATGATTTATGAATTTTTTTCCTTTTGTTTTATTAAAATTAACTAATATATTTTATTTTACCAATTTCCCTTTGTTTTGTGTTTGTGATTTGGTTTTGCACTACTGGCGATCCTATAACCTCAATTTGTATCTTCATGATTTTGTTAGTTTTTTTTTTTTTGACAATAGTGTTATATTTTTAATTGTATATTTTTTTTCTAATAGTTACCTTTAAAGATCACCTACTTAGAATGAAAATCTTCCTATCTTTAGTGGATTTTCATAACAAGCGATTCGTTATACAATGATGAAGAGAAGATACAAATAGACTTTGTTACATGTTTTCGTTGGGATTCGATTGGACAACGATCTTGGAGGTTACCATTTTTTAACTTTAATGTAATTATTATATACTTTAGTGATTTTTAAAATGTATTTTAACCCATGGTGTTTGGTTTGGTTTGGTTTGGTGTGTTGAAGTGTTGCGATTTATTCTTCTTTCTTACAAAAGTTGAGTTTGGAACATATATATTCAGTTACCTCTTATAATTTGATAATAAAGATTATTTAATTTAAACCACAATAAACATTCAAAATTATATGATTCACATTGTTATTATTATTGTTAAGTTTCAAAAAATATATATAGCTGAGAAATTACTTATGGATAACTGTTAAACAATTATTTTATTTTGGCACCAAAAATGACGTTAGAAAATACATAGAATTGAAAATATTAATTAAATATCATGATAATTATAGCATGTTTTCATATTGTTTTGATTTTGTTTTAAATATCTTTTGGAAAGAGTACTTCAGAGAAGTTTATCAACAAAGTTCACACTTTTTCTAATGATTTGTTTGTTGTTTGTTTTTTCTTCTTATTTATAGGTTCACTGCATTGTCATTTAATGGTTTTACAGTATTTAATTATTCGTCTTTCTGGTTTATAATATTCTATCATTCATATTTTATTCATAATGTATTTTTATTTGATTCATGATGTTGTCGTATGCTCCTTTTACTAACCACTAATTTGTTGTTTGTTTTTTATTTTGAAATAGGTTCATCGTATCACAGTTTAAAGGTTTATAGTTTTTATATTTTTTCCAATTCTGATTTACATTATTTGATATATTATATATTCTTCATAAGTCATTTTTTTATGTGGTTGTTTACTCTTTAGGTTTATCATGATTATATAGACAAATGCTTAGTAAGAGAGAAAAACCAGAAGACTAATAGCATAGTTGTATATGCGCGTGCCCTTTTTGAGGTAGCTTCTATAATTTCAAACTCTCTTTCGCACTAATATCGTAGAGGTAGCTTTTAAAATTTGAACCAATGGTGATCTCTGAAGTATTCCATCACCGTGTGATTTGCTCAAATACATCGGGTATGTAGAAGCAGGCTGATGAGGCTGTTGTGGAACGGTGAAGTTGTCTTTGAAGGCTTGTGTGCGTCTCTTAAAAAAGAGAAACAAGACAAGGAACAGGTTGGGAAAGGGATCGAGTGTGGGCTTGTGATGGGAAGTTGGAATGATATTAGCGTCGGAGATGTGATTCAGTGCATGGAACCAGCATTAGAAACCAAATTCATTTCTTATGAGAGTGGAGCTGTGAGAATCGAGTGTTGAAATCCAAACACTAACCAATTCATTTGTACCATATGCAAATCTATGTTAAGATCAAAGAGTTTTGTTTCTTTTTTTTTTATGTCATGTGTTCTTTGTGTATCTTTTTGTATGCTCTGTTTTATGTCATATTTTTAGGCAATTTCAGTCGTATTCTTTAAATTATTCAAAGAAACAAGAACACAACACAAGAAGAAACAAGACAACGATGAAAAAGAGCAAGGAACATAAAGGAATTAAATAAGTTTCATATTATTTTGATCTATTTATAAGGGGAAGAAGACAGGGCTATTCTCTAAGAACATTGACGATCCTTCGACTTGATATTCTCTTAGAACATATAATTCAATTCAATCGCTTACCCCATGAACATATGGCATTATTTTGAAGATTTGTAGAGACACTTGATAGTCTAAGAGAGTTTGAATTGGATGATGGACATATTTTACACTTGAATTACTTTTTATATGAACGAGATCTAAAATTTTACCTTACCAAGATTTTTCTTCTTCTTACTTATTTTCAGATTCGTCTACGCAAAGTGTTTGGAATACTAAAGTTCGTTCATGTTAATAAGTTTATGGATTAAAATTAGTGAGAAAAATGTAGTTCTTTCAGTTTGACGAAAATTTATTTATTTATGTATTTACTCGCATCAGACCATGATAAATCTACGATATTATATCTTTTATTTATTCAAGTTATGGTTTATAATGCTTAGCAAAAAAAATAAAAAAATTACGGTTTATAATGATCGATTTATCCTATTTTATTCAAGGAACACATTGACTTCTTTAGTGAGTCACATACATATATTACGGTCCATATATATTTACTCGGGTTTACCATTTCTACTATATTATCTCTCTCTCTATATATATGTATATTTGAATAATGGGCTCCAACTAAAATTTTAGAGTTTATGAACCTAAGAATTATTGCACCCCCTCGAGAAAGATGGTAAGAAAGGCGAGAGACATCTCTAGATAACGTTTCTTCTTGTACCACCACATTCCATGATCCATATTTTAATCACTGAAGTGATTCGAATAGTTTGATTTTAAATTAAGAATATCCATATTCATGTTAAGAATATCCATATGCATGATTTAGATTTGACAATTCTTTCTTTTCTTTTTGATGCAAAGATTTGATAATTCTTTTTTAAAAATTGAAGTCAAAACTATTGTAAGCACAGTAACATAGCTATTTGCTTTTGACAATAAGAAAAAACATAGTTATTTGTTGTATATAACTCTTACCAATCACAATATTTACGATTGTAGACTTTAGAATATGATATCAGACAAAGAATAAGTGCTCTAAACTATACTATTTGAGGTATATTCGTTTTTGAAGTTATCCTTTTTTTATCCTTGATTCTTTTGTTATTTTATAATTGATATGCTAATTTGTTGTTTTCCATTTAATAGTATCAAATTTTTTATATTAGATATTTTCCGAAGCTAATAATATAATTACACCGATGCTTCAAAAATTCCATGACCAAACTACTAAAGCAGAAAAAAACAAAACATGAAGAAGAAGATTTGTCTCCGCCTGACAACAAGAAGAGACTCCTCCATTCTTCAAAGAGACACAAGACGAGGATGAAGAAGATAATGACTTGGCAATGCATGTTTCTGGCTAAGCACCGGTTAGATCTTCTACGATGGTGACTTTTTGTAATAACGAGAGAGTGAGACAACCGTTCCGCGTTTAGTGTCTATGGTTTTATGGCCTCGACAAGTCGCGAATTATGTTGATGGACATTTCAAGATGAGAGTAAATAAAGAACCCGAGATTCAAGATTTACATCCATGAATTGTGTAACTCGGAAAGTATGTTGCAACATTAAGGACGAATCAAGTTGGACAAACCATAAATCTTATTTTAAACTTTCTGTGATTCAATAGGAAAATACTTTTATAAGTTTGACTGATATCTCTAGATTTTCTTCTTGATATGAAACAAAGATAAGGACGTTAAACTTTTAGATGCAAAAGCAACAAAGTAAATTCATCGTTGGTTCAAACTACACCAAATGCACACTTTTGTTAAGAATTAAAATATATGAGGAAATTTTGATGTATTACCTTTAATTTGTTTAGAATATTAAAAATATATAAGGAAAGTTTTATTTTGGTCATTATTTGAGCCCTTTATTGTTCAACTCTGTTTTATTCCAATAATTGGTTTCATAACTCCCTTTCAGGTGTTTAGATGCTTTTTAGTCATATTTATGTACTTTATTATAAATCTCATTTATGGCAGAAATAAATGGCATAAATAAGTGGATTCGTTCTAAATATAAGAAATACATAAGGAATAAGAGGCTCATACAAGATTGAAAATGTTAAGGAAGAATAAATCATTGAAGATAAAAGAGAATAAAATGCTATTAATTGTTGATTGATCAGATATAACAAAAGAATGATGCGTTTACTAAAGCACATATAGAGATTAAAGAAGAATATGAATGGGTCAAGTGTTTTCTAAAATTTTTTTTAGGATTACTGCTTTTTTTTAAGAACAATATCTTCATATGCAAAAAGAAAAGATGTATATAGTACAAAGAAACACTAAATTGTGATAGGAGGAACAATTTCAAACTCATTTTTAAATGAAACGTGAAAGTAGCTGAAAATGTTTATGAAATAGAAACTTTTGCAAATCTATGATGCAATTGACAACACAAATTTGAAATTCGATCATTTTTAACAGAGATTGAAAGATTGAAGCTAAATAATCCAATTATTTTTTTCTTTTATGTGATTCAAAAACTGTCTATGATGTTTTGTTCGATCTTTTTATTACTTTTGTTTGAATGTTTGTTTAAATGATCCAATTAGTTTTCATTTTAGTTCGACCAAAAAGATGTAAAGAAGTCAACGATCTTATAAAGATTTGAAAATAAAAATTTGTCACATGTATTAGTATTTCTTGTGGTTTGTAATTGGTTAATTTTTTGGGATATTGAACATATATTAATTCTTTCTTTCATTACGTTATGGTGGCACCATCAGCCAATAAAGGAAGATAAATGTTATTCTAAATAAGTGATTAATGTAATGTATTCGTGTAATATGCAGTTTTGGTGAGATCTATTACTCTAATATATAAGTATTATAAAATATTTAGGAATTTAGTTTGCATATGATGTATATTTTTTGTTTGAAAACAAACTCGATCTACTAGACGATTGTAATTATATGATTTATGTCTTATGGATAATACATAAGAGCTTATAATTTCATAAAAAGATTAACATGATATTTATCAAGGTAACCACACCATAAAATGGTTGGAATTAAAAAAAAAGTTGTTCCAAAAGATGTTAACGAGCTTGACAAAGCTGCATTACATAAAACATTCGAGCAGAAAGTCATATCCTCTCTACTAGGAGAGCCCACCGCATCAAATTATGAGAGTAATAGAAAATGTAAACCTCAAGAAGGAAGTAAATGGTTGATGTAAGAAGAACTGAAAAACTGATATACCCCAAGCAAGAAGAAATTCAGAGTTTCTCATCTCTGTTAAGGACATTGCAGTTCCTAATATTGCTAGAGGATATGTTAAATTTCTATCGCGCCATACAGCATGTGTATTTACACAAAATTTATCTTCGAAAGATACATGTGATCTATTAAATGTTCCATCTCCTATAGTTCTGTGAGCTAAAGTAATATGGTTCTTAAACGTTATTCCTCGGTTTTCGTTTTCTACTTACTTGGGTATTCTCAAAAGACTTCCAACAAAGGATAGGCACTGAATGTTCCATATGAATCTATTTTGTGTGCTTGTGGTGTGGCTAGCCATGATCATCATTTCTCCGCATAAATTTTGAGTTCTTTTGCCTCAAAGGTTTGGTCTAATTCTCCGATGGATTTACATGGTGCAACTTCTTGGATCAATCACATTAGACCTCAAGCACAAAGACATACTACTGCTATTATCAAGCTCATTTTCCAAGCAATTGTTTACTCCCGTTAGTGTGAAAGAAAGGCTAAGATCTTTGCCGCAATCTCGCTGCTTTCAACAATCATCACCTCCTCTCTTTTAATTGTATTTGGTTACCTTTTAAGTAATCTATTTTTGGGGTTTTTGTTTTTGAAAAGGGTAGTATAAGTTATACTAATTAGAGAAAAAAGTTATAAATCTTCACATATAACCCTCCAAAACAAATATTTGAGGTTATAGAACTTTAATCTAATTTACATAAATTATGCATATGAAATCGATGGAAAAACTTCGAAATAAAAAAACATTATACATCATTCGTTAATTGAAATGAGTAATTTGTTTTGCCTTGAATGTATCTACTCAATTAAAAATTCTAAAATATTATTTTTTGTTAATCATGTCCCGCGCAAGACTTTTTTAAAGAACAATCGTTGTTCAATAATGATGGGAGGAGATGTTTAGGAGCAAAGGATGTCTGAACATAGTGAATATATTGACATTAATAAATTTTTAAGAAGCATTAAGGTACAAAAGATGAGAAGTATAAGACATATACAAGATATGAAGCATAAGGAGACGTAAACGCATGATTTTGTTAGTACGAATTGTCATTAATTTTTATCTGTCATCCATAATCCAAAAAAATACAAGAATATGGTTTGGAACTCACGGTTAAGAAATAATAAAAGATTATGGTGAAATAGAAATTGGGTTTTGCATTAAACAAAGATACTTAGATTTTGGGGAATGTAGGGCATAGGGCAAGGTTTGATTAAGGATGGGAAAAGAGTATTTTGATAAAGTAAAGGAAGAGGTATGAAATTTCTATGGAAGAAGTCATGGGTGAGTGATAAGATTTATTTAAGTTCCGAGAAGAGAGTGCTTGGTAGGCGTAAGAATAAGTTTAAGGAATATTCTAGATATAATTAAATTATTGTTTTCCTCTGTTATGAAGGTGATATGTAACTGAATAGTTGTTAAATCTAAAAAAATATTGAGGGAAGTTGCGAGAGGAGGTCATCTATATTCTCAATCGGGAGGGTCAGACAACTATTAAAAGAAAATGACAAGGTTAGACAATGGTTTTCTACTATTTAGCATCTCATGATCATCTAAATCACTTGATTGGTTGAATATGTTATATGAAAGAGATATTAAATTTTTATAACTCAACAATGAAGGTTGAATTTATACTATATAAAATTATGTATTCGTTATTCGAAATTAGTAATTAGTTTGGTCTTAAAAGTAAAATCTCATTTTTCTGAAATCATCGTCCATCGCATCTAAGTTAATCTCATTGCATCCATCACAAATATTTAGATGATATTGTCTATTTATATCTAAGTTAATCTCATTTCATCCATCACAAATCAATGCAAATATTAAATACTTTAGAAATATGCAATAGCATCAAGATAGCTCCGATTCCAGAAATAACTCGGTGTGTCTTGCATCGTGAATGTGAAGAATTAACAACACAACCGATTGGTGACAGTCAAATGGTAGATCACGTATTCCAGCACTTCTCTTCTACTATTAAGAAGGTTGTCATTCTACAAGGCTATGATGGATAGTGAGGTAAATATGTTGTTCTATAGTGTATTTGATTGTATTATTGAACATTAGTAACATGATTTGTCTAATTGTTTAAATTTTCCACATGATAAGGATTGATTTCCTAAGGTTCTATGTGATTGTAATATGAATTTGGGTATAATAAAAATTAATCGAATGTCTATGTTATAAACTCATCCTTTGTAACAAAAGATTTTGGTTTGTTTTTAACAAACAATGTATGGTTGTGTCAATATGAGTTAATCGAATAACCTTTTAAAATGTGTATCCCGCGCTTGGCGCGAGTCATTACCTAGTTATTATAGATAGTACAATCATCACTAGATCAATTTGATCTATTTGACCTAGTTCTATTATGATGATATTCATCTATCTCTTGTCTTATGCGGTTAAGGTGAATAGCTTCCACATTTGCCTCCATGATGCAACTCTCCATGTGTGACACCCCCTATGATGGACAAGCTCTCCCCGACGAACGGTTATGCATGTACGACATCTTCCATGATGGACAGACTCTCCCCGGCGATCGGCTTAGCATGTACGACATTTCCATTGATGGACATGGTATATCTGCACTCTAGAACCTCCGAGAAGTGTTTCCTCCATTAATATGCAATAAACTTTATTATCTGGGGTTCGAATACCTGATGTAGAAGCCTTTAAACCATTGACCATTGAGCCAAGGAGCTTCCATATTCATATAACCACTTTATATTAATGTTTTCGTCAAAATAATTTTTTTTTATGTTTTCGTCGCTTGCTCGTGTTTGGTTTCAGTGACAAACCGACTTCTAAATTGGTTTATTATATAAACATTTTTGCCAATTCGGTTTGGTTGGCATAATAATGTATGGGCTTATTTTAGTAACTTTGGAAATTTATGGCCCAACAATGTTGCGTTCCGTAGTGAATGTCACAAGGGTAATTATGGAATGTTCCCGAATTCTCGTCAATATGGGGTCCACATAAATACAGAAGCCATCTCAATCTCTGACACGCTGAACCGTCCAATCAACAGTGCTCAGTTTTTTAATATTGGAAAACTTTTAAGATCTCTATTTTTGTAAAGTATCTCATTTTTGTTTATCTTCCCTTTTCGTCCTCCGTATTAATCTATATTTGTAATAAGCCCTCATAAATTCATCGTCGCTTTTAAAAAACCCTAAATCCCAAACTTCGTCTCTTTCGTTTGCGACCGGCTCTTCAACGATGTTTCGTCGGAACTCTTGGAAGCTTTCACGGTTAATTTTCTCTTCCTCCTTGTCCTAATTTTGGTTACGCAGGTTTAAATTTTCGAAATTTTGTTGTTTCAACTAAAAAAATGGTAAAATAAAAAATTTGCAGTGGTGGTGGTGATGATCTTCTTGAATACTGGTTTCGTGATAAACCGATTTCCCAAGGAGAAACCAAGAAAAGATTATTCAGCAACAAATCAGAGATCGAGATCATCAGTACGAGTTATTCATTTACACAAGTACCATGTATGCAACATTGGCGTAAAAACTGGGAAAACCAGAGACAAAACCGGTTAACATCGAGCACATTCGCTCAAGCAATTGGGTTTTGGCCAAACCGGAGAGTCCAACTCTGGTTAGAGAAAATCGGAGCATGTTGGACCAAATTCAAAGAGCTTGAAGCACTCAATAAATATAAGTTTGGAAACTGAATAATATTATTAAGAGAATGATTACAACTATATATATAGGGAGACTAAACATGATTAGGGATTTACTAATTACGCAAACACCCTTACAACATATACAATATCATTTACACACTCTCTCAAGATGGAGGCATTTGAGTGACACCAATCTTGGAACAAGCGAGGAAGAAGCTGGAGCGAGGTAATGGTTTCGTGAGGGCATCGGCAAGCTGATCTTTGGCAGAGACATGAGAGACCCGAAGTAAGCCCGACTGGATGTGTCCACGAACAAAATGATAATCTAAAGCAATGTGTTTCATTCGCGAGTGGAAGACCGGGTTAGCGCTAAGGTAAGTAGCTCCGACGTTATCGCAATAGATGGCGGGTGGACGAGGAATCGAAATGTGCAATTCAGTGAGAAGATTGCAAATCCATCGAAGTTCCGCTGCGGCATTAGCAATAGCTCGATATTCTGCTTCAGTGGATGATCGGGCCACACCATTTTGTTTCTTAGAAGACCACGAAATAGGATGGTTGCCAAGATAAACAATATAAGCGTTGGTAGAAACGTAATCATCAACATCGCCGGCCCAGTCGGCATCAGAGAAGGCATGAAAGATGAGTTGATTAACGGAGGGGAGGAACACACCGTGTGTTGTAGTACCAGCAAGATAACGGAGTACGCGTTTGGCTGCCTGCCAATGATCAGAAGTAGGACGATGCATAAACTGAGACAACCGATTCACAGCGAAGGAGATGTCTGGTCTGGTAAAAGAAAGATATTGAAGACTTCCAATAACCATACGATATTCAGAGGCATCATCAAGGGCTGCGCCAGAGGTGAGAGATAGTTTCGGAGAAGCCTGCATTGGAGTAGAGACAGTCTTGGCACCAAGCATGTTTGTCTTAGCTAGAAGATCCAGTATGTATTTCCTTTGCATCAAGTGAAGACCCGTAGGTGTGCGTGTGACTTCAATACCAAGAAAATAGTTAATATCTCCTTGATCAGTAAGAGAAAAATGAGACGCAAAGCAAGAAATCATCGCAGCGACAGAATCGGAATTGTTACCAGTGACGATTATATCGTCAACATAGACTAAGACATAGAGGAGAATGGTACCGTCGAAATAAACAAATAGGGAAGCATCTGCCAAGCTATTGACAAAACCGGATTGAAGTAAGAAGTTTTTGAGCTCCATATACCAAGCACGCGGTGCTTGTTTGAGGCCGTAAATAGCTTTCTTGAGTCGACAAACATGATTGGGTCGATCGGGATCAACAAAACTGGGAGGTTGTGCCATGTAGACTTCCTCGGTTAAAGTACCTTGAAGAAAAGCTTGATTGATATCAAGTTGTCGGATTGGCCAAGAATGTGTAGTTGCTTGACCAAGAACTAAACGAATTGTGGCTGCCTTGATAACAGGGCTGAAAGTTTCTTGATAATCAAGACCGTAGCGTTGATGAAAACCTTTAGCGGCGATTCGCGCCTTGTACTTATCGAGATCCCATGTAGCTAATAGCTTCGTCTTAAAAACCCATCGACAACCAACTACATTTTGATGAGGTGCAGGCGGTACAAGTATCCAAGTTCCTTTATCAACTTGGCCGTTAAATTCAACGGACATGGCTTTACGCCACCATTCATCCTTTAAAGCTTGTGTGTAGGTTGATGGTTCCGGTTTGTAGACACGATTAAGGGCAACAGTAAGAGAGGTTTTTTTTTTGGGTTTAGAGATGTTATTTTTAGCTCTAGTAGTCATTTTATGGGTGTTGTTTGGAGGTGGCGGTGCAGATGTAGCCGTCGGAGGCGGCACAACCGGTGGCAACGGATCAGATCGTGAAACTGGATTTGGACCAGTGGGTCTTTGGATGGTGGGCTCAGTGTGAGTTGAGTGGTTATTTGGGCCAGTAGGCCTTTGAGAAGTGAGGGTAGGGTGGTTCTCTTGAGTTGGGTTATTTGGAGTTTGGGCTTGGGCAGTGGGCCTCTGTAAAATTAAAGAAGAAGATGAATTAGAGTGAGGAGAAGACAATACCTGAGTTGTCGGAGGTGATGACTGAGTCGGTGAGGAGTGGTGAGGTGGTGACGAATCGGGCAAAATCGACGGTGGAGATGGAGCCGGAGAAGGCTGCGGCGAGGGTGGAGCTGAAGAAGGTGGCGATGAGGTCGTTGATGATGACGGTGATAAATGCGGCGGAGGAGATGATGTTGTTGTTGCGGGAGCATTCTGGTGAAGGATCGAACACGGAGACGACGGGGGCAAAACCAGAGGAACTTGTTGCGATGAGAGAGAAGTAGCAGTTACTGGGTCCGCTTGATTTGCATCCATTGGAGTCACCTTCAAAGCCTTGAGTTGTGGATAAGGGAAGATTTCTTTGTTGAATTGAACGTGACGTGAAGTATAAACACGACCAGTGGCGACATCAAGACACATATATGCACTCTGGGTGAGTGAGTAACCGAGGAACACACACGATTTTGATCGAGCTTCTAATTTGTTGGATGTGTAGGGACGCAACCAAGGGAAGCAAAGACTCCCAAAAACCTTAAGCTTTCCATAGTTGGGAATCACACCAAACAGCTTATGGTACGGCGATTGGTTTGATAAAACCGGAGTTGGAAGGCGATTAATCAGGTACACCGCTGTTTGAAACGCATAAGACCAATATTCCTTGGGAATCGAGGCTGTAGAAAGCAAGGAGAGGCCTGTTTCGATAATGTGACGGTGTTTACGTTCCGAAACACCGTTATGTTGAGGTGTGTGTGGTGGTGAGGTAAGGTGAGATATACCGTGCTCTTGAAGATAGCTGCGAAGAGCTATATATTCACCACCGTTGTCGAAATATAATGTGTCGATTTTGGCTTGGAAATGGTTTTCAACAAAGGGTTTAAAAGCTTGAAAGATGGGTTTAACATCAGATTTTCTTTTGAGAGGGTAGAACCACGTATATCGCGTGAAGTGATCAACGAATATAACGTAGTATTTGTGGTTATCAATCGATAAAAGAGGAGATGTCCAAACATCGGTAAAGATATATTGGAGAGGACGATTAGAAGTAATAGAAGTTTGATGGAACGGTAGTTTGTGACTTTTATTAAGATGGCAATCTGAGCAAAACAATGGTGTTTGAAAAGTGTTTGCTACAGGTAAAGAAAACTTAGTAATAATGGATTGAAGCAACAATGATGATGGATGGCCAAGCCTTGAGTGCCAAGATGCTAATGTAGCTTTAGACGGTGGAGACGCAAAAAGGACTTGAGCTTGAGACTCAGTGATTGGCCATTCGTAGAGTTCATCCCTGGTTTTGCCTTGAAGAAGAAGAGTCCCCGTGTTGAGATCCTTCACCTGAAAATGCGCCGGAAAGAATTCAATGGAGACTTGATTAGTGTTACATAAACGGTAAACAGAAATCAAGTTCTTATGAATATCCGGAACATATAAAACATTCTTAAGCGCAAGAGGACGAGCTAAGGAGGGTAAAAGAGAGGAACCCGTGTGAGAGATGGTTAATGAAGACCCATCTCCGATTAGAACGTCATCACCGCCACTGTATGGTTGATGCAACGACAAGTTGTTGAGATAATTGGTGATGTGATGCGTCGCTCCACTATCAACCAACCAGTTGTTGGGATTGTAAGAAGGAGCAAGAGCCATATTAGCACGAGGCTGCCATGGCATGAAAGGAGCAGTAGGACGAGGAGTGGTTCCTTGCGTCATTTGCTGGAGTTGTGGACAGCGCCTTGCGCTATGGCCATACACACTGCAGATTTGACATTTACCCTGGTAAGGAAGCGGTTGACGAGCTTCAGGGCGTGGTTGTTGCTGAGAATGGCTGGGCCACGAAGTGTTGTTACGGGCTTGAGGACGAGGCTGCTTGTTGTTGTTATTGTTGCGATTGTATGCAACATTAGCCAAGGCAGGAAGAGTCACGAGCGGGACTGCGCTAAGCAATTTAGCTTCATGGTTGAGGAGGCGTTCAAGTATTTCAGGAAGAGACGGTGGGCGATCTCTGCCTTCGACTTGATCCACAACAGTTTTGTACTCTTCAGGGAGACCAACGAGAATAGCGTCAATCTGATCTTCGTGTGAAATAGACGTACCTAGCAAAGCAAGTTGATCGATACGTGTTGTGTGTCCATGAAAGTATTCATGAATCGTCTTGTTTCCTTTGGTCCATAGTTTGAGTTGATCCTTCAACTGGCGGATATGACCGCGACTCGGGTTACCATACGTCGTGGCTAACGTATCCCAGATCTGAGCAGAATTGGTGGATCGGGACACAAGTGGTTGAATCGAGGTAGTAATGGCGCCGAGCAGAGCGCTAAAGAGGAGTTTGTCTTGACGTTTCCAGAGGACAAACTCAGGATTGACAGCGGTCGCTTCATTCACCGTGATAGTGGAAGAAGGGACGATGGTGGAGCTGTCGAGAAAGGCGCCGAGATCATACCCATCGAGAAGAGCATGGATCTGAAGACTCCACATTAAGTAATTTGTGGAAGTGAGCTTGGTGACATTGGAAGTGTTGATATGAAACAAAGGTTTAGTGTTTGTGCTCGGGTTTACAGGGATGGTTTCATGAACCGTGGGAATGGAGTTGTTTGTAGGCGTGGATGCCATGGCAGAGATGACGTCTAGATTTTAGAGAGAGCGTTAAAAAGTTTTGGAAAATATTTTAGGGTATCGAATTGCTCTGATACCATATAAGTTTGGAAACTGAATAATATTATTAAGAGAATGATTACAACTATATATATAGGGAGACTAAACATGATTAGGGATTTACTAATTACGCAAACACCCTAACAACATATACAATATCATTTACAATAAATACCACGAATTAACCGGTCACGATTTCCTCTTAACGGAATTCGTAACATTCAAAGAAGATGATTGGTTAGGAGCTTCACCTGATGGAGACATACATGTAATTAATAAAGAAGATGGGTTTTGTTCAAAAGGTGTTCTTGAAGTGAAATGTCCGTTTTACGATGGTGATAAAACACAAGCTTATCCATGGAAGAAAGTTCCATGGCATTATGTTCCACAAGCTCAAGGTTTAATGGAAATTATGGATAGAGATTGGTTGGATTTGTATTGTTGGACTGTTAATGGGAGTAGTTTGTTTAGGATTGAGAGAGATTATGTGTTTTGGGAAGATATGAGATTAACACTTGTTGATTTTTGGGAGAAACATGTTTTACCTGGTAGAGATAAGTTTAAAGGTTCTGTTGAAATGATTAAAGATCCTTTAGTGGAACTGACTGATTTTGTGCCTGAATCTAGACATGAACGCTGTAATCAGATTTTACGTGGGACTGAGAGAATTGTAAGTAACTCTAAGCGTTTGTTTTATGAAATTAATGGACAGATTTTAGATTGAATTGTGTAACTAAATGCCATTTTCTTGTAATTAATAATATAACTTTTTCTCTGTTTCTTCAAGTCCATTCTTTTGGTCAAGGTCCATTTCTTGACACATTTTAATAAGAAAACTAGTCTTTAATTAATCCAAATAAACAACAAAGATAGATTCTATTTTTAAACACAACATACATAGATTAATGAACTTCCGAAAGTGATTACATTCGTTACACATAAACAAACGATGTAACATAATTACTAACGTAATTAGTTATTTAATTTCATTATTAGACAGCAAAATAACAATTAATCACTTCATGAAACCTTGAGCCATCTTTGCATAACCTCCTAACCCACCACCAGACTCTTCATCGGTTTTCTTAGTCTCCGGCTCAGCTTGACTCGCCGGAGGAGGAGCACCGGCGGCCGGAGGAGCAGTACCGGTGGCCGGAGGAGGAGCACCGGTGCCGGAGGTGTGGGACGACTCGAAGTCGTTGAGATACTTCTCGGCCTTGTCGAGGTACTGACCAGTGCTGGTCGTGTTATCGAACTTGCCGTATTTCTCGGCGGCGTCTAAGATATCAGCGGAGGCTCCGGCGACTTTACCTTTGTCGAGTTTGTCGGATTCGTTACGAGCTGCGGATTGAGCAGCTTCGGCTACAACCTTGGCACTAGCCATGAGCTCGGCGTTGGAAGCTGGTCTGCTGGTTGTTTCGGTTCCTCCGACTGGCTTGTTGTGGTCCGGTTCCTCCGGTTTTGAGCCGGAGAAATTCTTCACTTGATCGGAAATGAAATTCATTTTTTCTGGGTGTGTTACGTAAGATATTTTTGTGTGTGTGTTGGATGTAAGAGATAAGAGATGGGATATGTGTATATATAGACAGAAAATGGATACGTATCCACAACAAGGATATTTTTTTTTTTTCTATTAATTAAATTATGGAAAACAACACAGATTATTAGTGTTTTTTTTTTGTCAAGCATTCCATAATTAGTGATTTATTTTTTGTCAAGCATTTCATAGGTAAGTGTTTTTTCATAACTTAAGAGATCACTGGACTTTTAATCATTTGACTAATTTATTCGGAGAACATAACCGTCAAGTAGTCCATTATTAACTTTTGTAATAAATCTAAAGCGATCGTGTCGTGATACCATTTTGATTCTTCAGAGAAATTAAACTCTGGTTTAGATCTACAAAACAATTCTTTTTTAAGTGAGAATCATTAACCTAACCATCATTTACTTTACATAATTTATGTTATAAATCCAACCAATCTCTATTCCATTTTATATAAAAAAAATTATACCAAACCATTTGTATAAATTCGGAGGAAAAGCAAAAACTCTTGTCCCTTTTGAAGTTTATCGAGTTTAATACTCCTATTATTTCTTCTTAATAATGGTGTTGTAACTTGTATGTTACAAAAGTATATTTTTGTTCGTTGATGAGTTTATCTAATACACTATCTAACGTTGATGTCGTTGTTTGTCGTGGCTAAAAAAACATTTAGAGATTAGTTATCACTATGTTGTGTGACCAATGTGTTGTTCTCTTGTGGATCACACATACTTTTTGATATTTCTTTTGTGGTGTTCAATGAATTGTTTTATATTCGAACACGAGATATCACGTAGATATTTATGAATTATTTTGCTTCCCATTAAAGACTGTCGGTGGAACCTTTGATTGATAAATCCAATCAGTCACTTTATTTTGTCGACAGAGTAAATTACAAGTTTCTACTATGCATTTTTATTGATGCCAAAGGAGAAAATGGTTATGTTGACAATGATGCACTTTCATCACTAAATGATGTCTTTTTGACAAAAAGTTTTTGTATGTGAAGTACTCTAAACAATTTTTGGCGCTATTTGTCCATATCAAAGTTTGGTATATGTTGCATACTATTCCCTTTTACAGATGGAGATATTATTGGTGCTATGTTAATTTTCCTACAACTAATTCAAATATAATCTTGACACATTAGTTGGAATCACTTCTTTGATATTGAGAAACACTTTACAACAACACTGACAATTTTGATTAACACAATTTCGTTGATCTTGTGGAATGTAAATCTATTGCTAGTTGGATTTCGGAATACCATGTCATTATTATCTTGTGGAATTTGAACATTTTAGAAAAAGGAAAAAAAAGTGAAATTATTATATTTATTTTTTACTGTCCAGATATGTTAAAGATGGAGATGGTTTATACTTTATAGTGTGCATACTAGATTGTTTGATAATGTAAGGCAAAACATGAGTTTTTTTTTATGGTACTATATAAAAATGAGAAATTTTGTAGTTTTTGTATGTACCATTCATGTGTGTTTTCTGATAATCTATTTACTTTTTCGTTGAAAAACTTTTACCATTTCAAAAGAGAATAAAATATTTACACATTCAAAATTACATGTAATTTATTTTGAATCCAATTGTGTTGAATAGATATATTTTTGAAGCCGAGTAACATACTCATTTTTGTTCTCATATTTCTCTCAAGAGACTATGTATTATGTCTTTTCATGTATGTTTCATCACATTTTTTCTTTATCTTCAACGATTTTGAAGTGTTTTAGCTTCGCTTTCAAAAATTCAAAAAGCAAGAAATCGCACACAAATAAAAATGAGATTAAAGTGTTTTTATGCTTGATGTATACCTCCAAAACATCCTAATGAATTTCAGTTTTGTTATGCTTTTGAATCATTGATTCACCTCTTTGGATTAATTTTGTGTCTTTGGTTTTCTCTGTGTTTTTCCAAGGTAATAACAACAATATTTAGACAAAGATCACCCTTATATTGTCTTTTGATCTTAGCAATGGTTCATAATATGGTTTGATACTTTGTTGCCATATATAACTGGTTAATGATGGAGTGGTTTTTGTAATGTTTTAAAGAATGTTGACATCTTTCTTTGATTATACATTGGTGTATATAAACCTCTTTTGATAAACTATAAGCCAAATCAATTCTCTCACACACATATACACACAGACACACAATATAGCTACAAATTTTTGAGATCCTCTGCTTTAGTGTTAGAAACAGAGACATGCTTTTCCAGGGAGTTTACCGGTACTACGGATAATATCGGCTTTCTCCTTCGCCTTGAACTCTTCGCTCTGTCTCTGTTTATCCGCCTGAGCTTTGGCTCCGGCAGAAATGTGTTCAATGTATTCAGTGTCTTCTCTAAATTTCTGCAAACCTCTCCTCCTCCTCTGTTCCAGCTCACTCTGCTGTTCATGTAACAAACGGTTAGAGATTAAATGATGAAAATATGATAGATTAAAACAAAGTAATCAGATTATGATGTTAACCTCAGATTTGTCAAGCTTCCTTCGAGCTTTGTTCCGCTTCTTCGCTTCCCACAAATCGATCTTTCTGTTTAACTTCTCATACCTGCTTGTGTAATACATATGTTAGTGTATGTATGAGTGTTTTTATTTGTTGTGTGTTGAGATTTTACCTTGCTTTGATCTTAGCTAGTTCAGCTTTTTCCCAAGCATCAGCTACAGAATCATCTTTTCGACTTGTAGACCGAGAACTCTGCCTTTTGATTTCCGTAGGTGGAAGCCGTAGAGGCGGAGGCGATGGAGGAGGAGGAGGAGGTGGTGGTTGTGGAGAACGGCGTTCTGATCGTGTCCTTAGCGGTGGTTGTATCCGCATTGGTTCAAGAATCGGTTTTCTTTGTCTTTCATGTTTCTCCCATGTATCTTCATTCTCTCTGGTGTGATCTTCTCTCAATTGCATGGCGAAAGTCGGATTCTTTTTGACCGATGGTGATTTTCTCACTGGAGACTTTACCGTAGGAAGTCTATGATCTCGCGGCTCTGGTTCTATAAATGAAAGTTGTTCTGTATTAACACAAAAATGTAAATTGACATTTAAAACAGTCCAATGTGAAGTAATTATGTAACACTACCTGAGAATCTTCTTGTTAAGGTTCGCGGTTCCTCGAAAGGCAACATATCTTTTCTGCTCTTGCTCCTTGACAAAGAAGGTCCAAGTTCAAGGCCACTCTGATTTGTTCAAGAATCAAATTACAATTAAGAGAAAATCTTACTCTAATTGATCATTAGAAGAGTTATTTTGTAGAATACTTACATGATAACTCTCTAACCAAGTTTCTTCAAAAGTGGCTATGGCATAAGCAGTGGCTGCAACTGCAGCGGCGTGGTCCATATCGCTAATTGGGTCATAGCTTTGGCCACTCATTTGTCTCGAGAACTGCTTCTGTAACCAGTTTTGAGGCTTCTTCTTATCTACCAAGTACCAACACACAGAATATGATAAGCCCTAAGGTGAAATTAGCCAAGCATCAAAAGATAATAACAAAGCAGAATTTTATAACAACCTTCTTTGAATGAAACAGACTTCCTTGCTGGTACTCTCTTCTCTCTAGTGGAGCTACTAACCTCACCAGTTTTTTCCTGGGAAGCTGGATGCTTCCTCCTGAGATAAAGAGATCAAATTATTTACATCAATGTGTATATAAATAAGTTTGTGTAGTTGAATAGAAAAAGATGATTTAGGAGATTTAGTGATTTACCTTGTTTGCTTGATCAAGCTATCCATTTTGAAACTAAAAAATGGTGGGAGGAGTTGGTTAGTTCTGTTTGAGGGTTTTGGTTTTTTTTAAGGGGTTTTGAGATTATTGCTTTGCATGCAAGTTTGAGATTTGGATCATAAAGGTGTGCAGGTAAAGTAAAGAACACTTTTTCCCCTCTTTGGCTTTTTGGTTCTTTGCTTTCTCAAAGGGACAGTGAAAAGAACAAAACACATTGTTTTCTATTCTCAACTAATTTTCATATACGGATAAAGAATCATTACATGAAGAAAAAACACATCAAGTACAATCTGAATTTAACAAAGAAAACAAATCTTGAAAACCAGAAAACACATTGGAATTCCTATCAGTTAATAAAGAAAGTAGTAATATGCATAACTAAACAAGGAATTCTGTGTCAGTAAGTTCGAGGACCTTATGTGCTCGAATCGCCTTCATGTCCGTCTTGAACGCATTCCCTTCTTGCAACATACATAAGTGCTATTTATTGGCTTTACAAAAGACCTTAGAGAGGTTATGAACCTACATATCCTTTAGATTCGGGTGCTTGTAGAAAGCATCGGGGATTCTTCCATCGAATTGATTATGGTCCAAGTGCCTGAATTAAAATCGAAACATGCGCTGAGAATGCAAGACAACACATAGGTCTTTCAGATAAATTGTAAGTAAATACTTTAGAATAGGAGGCTTACAAGTAAGTTAGTCTTGGTATATTGGCAAGCGCAGATGGTATTGCTCCAGTCATATTGTTGTACGATAGGTACCTAAACTTTAAACGATAAGATATGGAGAGATAAAACATGTAAATGGTGTTCAAAAATCAGAAGATGTGATTATGTGCTCACAAGATTTCCAGGTTTGTTAGATTTCCAAGCTTGTTTGGGAGTCCTCCAGTGAAGTAATTATTGTTTAGAAACCTATCAACCAAAAGTTTAACTTAGGAAACAACACTTACTTTTTGATGGCTAACTCTAAAACTCACTTACAGGTTCCTAAGAGCTGGAAAGCATCCTTCTTTGCGTATAAGATCTATTATACTCCCCACTAAGTGATTGTTGCCACCATCCCTATAGACATGAAGATATTAAGTATATATAGAGAAGGGAGCGTTGAATGTCAAAGCTTACAAGTGGCGAAGTTTCGGTAATTCTCCCAGCTCTGCGGGAAGTCGACCAGTAAAATTATTCTGCTGAAAATGAAAATATTGAAGCTCATGGAGATTTGCAAGCTCTTTGGGGATTTCTCCTTTGAAATTGTTAAAGCTCAGGTACCTGCATTTAGTGAGATCATCCACTTTAAGAATGTTCATCACTGAGACATGAGCTAGAATTACTTACAGAAAAGTTAGACTCTTTAGTCCACCAATTTCAGGAGGCAGGGCATGTTGAAGTTTGTTCCACCTCAAATTCCTGTACACAATACCCAAATATAACACAAAACAAGAGCAAGCCAAAGCAAACCACATCAATATATATTTTGAGATAGTGTGTGAAGAACATTACAGTGACTTAAGACGCTTAAGCTTCCCAATTTGTGGAGGAATAGGTCCTGTCAATTTGTTGTTATGCAGATCCCTGCACCAAATCCATAATCCAATTCCTTTAAATCAACCATAACACTAAGCAATGCATTTGTTTCCAACAATTTTCACAAAACCATGGAACTCACAGAACAATGAGATCTAGGAGATTCGTTACAGCCATTGGGAAATTACCAACTATAGACATTGAAATCACTTCTCTGCCAAAAGATCACAAAACACATTTTAAGTCCAAAACAATAAAAAATTTCTGAATTTGTGAGAGTCGAAAAGACTACAGCTTAGTGACGACACTGTGATTGCCAACTTTGGTGGAGCAAGTAACACCAGACCAAGGAGGCAAATCTTTATCTCCACAAGGATCATCACCAACCCAAGTATACACCATTCTCCAACCCACCAAACCCTTTATCTCATTCAACGCTTTCACTGCCAAAAAAACCCCAAATTCACAATTCTGAAACCAACCCAATTAGAGATTAACGCTAGAATCGAAATCTGAAAACCTTACCGTCTCGTTTAAGAGTTTTGGCGAAGGAGACGTTGATCATCAGCAACGAAATAGCGAAAACCCAGAAAATCAAACTCAAATGCGACATCGATTAAGTTACATATGGATCTGTAAGAGGTTACGAATCGTGGATTTAAGAAGAAGAGAAGAATCAATTTTGTAAACTCGATCAGTGAAATGGTGTGGGAAGGAGGAAGAAGAATTATTTATCATCGCCATGGAAATGCAAAAAGCTCAGTGGAAACAAAACGAACCCAGCATGAAGAAAAACAGTTGAATTTCCTTAAACAGGCCTAATAAGGCCCATTAAGCTTCATTAGGCCCATCTCTAAGGAAAGGTGATACGTCATAAATCAATATTGGTTCCAAAAATAGAACCCAACCAATCACAGGGAAGGATAAAACGTCGTCGTATTGAAAATCACTGTTTATAATTATATACCTTTCTTCTCCGGCGTAAGTTCCGGTAACAATCATTCTTCATTTCCTCCGTCGCAACAATCGCCATGATCGGGAATTTCTCTTTCTTCTTCCTTGTCTTCGTCTCTGTCTTTGTTTCGTTTTCTAATGCTAAGGAGACGATTTCGATTTCACCGAAAGCTCTAAATCGATCTGGCGATTCCGTCCTCATTCAATGGTCCGGCGTCGAGTCACCGTCGAATCTCGATTGGTTAGGTATCTACTCGCCGCCGGAATCTCCTAATAATCATTTCATAGGTTACAAATTCCTGAACGTTTCTCCGACGTGGAAAGATGGTTTCGGTTCGATTTCCCTTCCTCTAACAAATCTCCGATCAAATTACACCTTCCGGATCTTCCGATGGAGCGAATCCGAGATAGATCTGAAACACAAGGATCATGATCAGAATCCTTTACCAGGAACTAAACATCTTCTAGCTGAATCGGAGCAGGTTACATTCGGATCCGGCGTCGGGAAGCCGGAGCAGATCCATTTGGCGTTCACGAATATGGTTAACACATTGCGTGTTATCTTCGTAGCTGGTGATGGAGAAGAACGGTTCGTGAGATACGGTGAGGCTAAGGATATGTTAGGTAACTCCGCGGCGGCGCGTGGGATGAGGTACGAGAGAGAGCATATGTGCAATGCTCCTGCGAATACTACGATTGGCTGGAGAGATCCTGGTTGGAGTTTCGATACCGTCATGAAGAATCTGAATAATGGTGTTAGGTATTATTATCAGGTAAACAAATCTTGAATTGTGAAGCTTTATGGATTTTGTGAATCTTGAATTGTTATGTTTACTTATCTTGTGGCATTATGAATTAGGTTGGTAGTGATTCTAAGGGATGGAGTGAGATTCATAGCTTTATTGCTAGAGATGCCTATGCAGAAGAAACTGTAGCGTTCATGTTTGGAGATATGGGATGTGCGACGCCTTACACGACGTTTATCCGTACGCAAGACGAGAGTATATCGACTGTGAAGTGGATACTCCGTGATATTGAAGCGCTCGGTGATAAGCCGGCTGTTGTTTCGCACATTGGTGATATAAGTTACGCTCGTGGTTACTCGTGGGTATGGGATGAGTTCTTTGCTCAGATTGAGCCGATTGCTTCGAAAGTTCCTTACCATGTATGCATTGGAAACCATGAGTATGATTTTCCAACTCAGCCTTGGAAACCCGATTGGGCAGCTTCGACTTATGGAAACGATGGTGGTGGTGAATGTGGTGTGCCGTATAGTATTAAATTCAACATGCCTGGAAATTCATCAGAACCGACTGGAATGAAAGCTCCTGCGACGAGGAATCTATATTATTCTTATGATATGGGTACGGTCCATTTCGTTTATATCTCTACAGAGACGAATTTCGTTAAAGGAGGGAGTCAATACGAATTCATAAAGCAAGATTTAGAGTCTGTAAACAGGAAGAAAACGCCGTTTGTTGTTGTGCAAGGACATAGACCGATGTACACTACGAGCAACGAGGTTAGAGACACGATGATTAGACAAAAGATGCTCGAGAATCTGGAACCACTGTTTGTGAAGAACAACGTTACGCTTGCTCTATGGGGTCATGTTCATAGATACGAAAGGTTTTGTCCGATAAGCAACAACACTTGCGGGAAACAGTGGCAAGGAAACCCGGTTCATCTTGTGATCGGTATGGCTGGTCAAGATTGGCAACCGATTTGGCAGCCGAGACCAAACCATCCAGCTCTTCCGATATTCCCTCAGCCTGAACAGTCAATGTACCGTACGGGTGAGTTTGGATACACTCGTTTAGTTGCAAACAAAGAAAGGCTCATTGTTTCATTTGTGGGTAACCACGACGGTGAAGTTCACGATAGAGTCGAGATGTTAGCATCTGGAGAAGTAATCAGTGGGATCAAAGAGGATACTAAAAGCTCGAGTCTTAAACCCGTTCATGCTTCTTCGACACTTGTGGGAAAATCCGAATCTAACGTCTCGTGGTATGTAGGAGCAGGCTTGTTGGTTATGGGAACGCTTTTAGGGTTCGTTATCGGATTTTTTACTCGAGGAAAGAAAGGATCTGCATCGGGTAATCGTTGGATCCCAGTCAAGAGCGAGGAGACATAATATTAAAGCGAGTCTAATTAGGGGCACGAGTTTGTATATTATCCTTTATTTCCCACGGTAAGGAACCAAACCATGTTTCTTTATAGGTATAACTAAAGTTGGGAAGAAGCATCAGTGTTTGTACACTAAAATATATATATTGATTTTTGTTACATCTTGTATTCTAGTTGCTTTAAGTTTTGAGAGTTTGTATAAAAATCACTCTACGATGTTACAGAGTGAAGAGCTTTTGTTGTATATACATGTATACTGTATTGAGTATATGAATGAAATACAAAAATTTGTAGTTAAACTTGGATTATTCTTTTTTCAGATATGAAAGGTAACAACATTTTATCAGAATGAGATTTACTTTGGTTACTTATTATTTGGAACCGCTGTTTGTGAAGAACAATTGTCAATATTGTTTGGAAAAATGTGCTTAAGAGAAGAAAATTGAATAAAAATGAGTTTTTAAAATATTGACAATTGTTATATCAAAGAATGAAGAAAGAAGGAAATTGCAGCTGTACGAAGGTAAAAAAGAGAAGGTACGTATAATATACATATAGAAATAGTAATTTTTTTGTTGGAAGGTGTTTTTATTTTGAAAGCAAGTGACGTGCTCGTTGATTAGCTCCTTGAACACGAGAGTTAAGCTCTTCAATATCTCCATCAAGATGATCAAGAGCCTTGTTTTGCCTGCAAATTTCCCACAATATATATTAAGTATTATATGCACATACCTATAAAAAATTACGTAGGTATGTAATGTATATGTGTTTATCTTACTTGTCGAGCTCAGATCCCATATCAACGGCCATGCTCTTAAATCCGAAAGTCCATCGTCTTGCTTTGCTTTCTCTTGCTGCATATAAACATACCATTGTCAGTAACTTTCCTTAGTTACGCATTTGAGATTTCACAATTTTTTTTTGTTGGAGAATTTCAATTTGAAGAAGAAACACAAACCTCAACTTTCTGCAATGCGTTTGTTGGTTGGTCTGATATTTGCGGTTGGCTGCTTGATCGTCCTTTCGCAGCCAAACCGAGTTTCTCTCGCTCTTCCTTACTGCCCTTCTTCAACGGTTTATCTAAACATTCGACAAAAACATGATTTTATTCCAATCAAGAATCAAGATCAGTAGCGTTTAAACAATAACATATTGAGATGATAAGAGTTATTCAACGAGGTATAGATCGGTTTATCTCAAATCTTACTAACAACATTATAAGAAACATGATCATCATACCACATAAAATTTCCCTATTAAGAATTAAAACAGTAAAAAATGTAAAATCCTGTCTCTATGGTTTCGATCAAAAGGGTTAAATACCTGGTGTAATCCTCGGTCCCTCGATCGCTTTAGTCTTTTTCGGTTTCCACGGCTTAGAAAACATTCCTCCTAAGTTGTTCAAAAGCTTCTCTCCCTGATCTCAAATACATTTTTTATCAATAACACATACAAAAACACAAGACAGATAATTTCACATTCTTGGAGAAAAGAAAGTCCAAAAGTAAAAAAACGAGTTTTTTTTTTCTTTCACCTTACTGAGATCTTTATCCATGTCAACAGCCATTTCATGAGTCCTGTTGATCTGTTCACCTTGGTTATGCAACATTTCGAGCGTTTTTGTAGCGTCCGATCTTATATCTTCAGCGATCTTAAGACAATTGTTAACACCTTTGGTTGTTTCTTCGGCTTTATAAACCGCGTAGTTCTCTAACTCTTCCGTCGTTTGGCTCTGCAGACCACCGGAATCGCTGAAACCGTTCTTGTATTTGTCGTCATCGTCGAAATCAGGTGTTATCAGAATTGGTTCTGAAGAAGTTCTTCTTCCTGCATTGATTGTTCCTCCTTTGTTGTTTGATGCTTCATTTGGAACTTTCTTGTTCCCCGGTGATTTCAAAAATCCAAACATCTATTTTAACTATGAGAATAATCAGATTTTCTCACAAAATGATAAGGAAAACACAAAAGGTTTTGATTAAGAAAAATCCAGAGAAAGGAAAAGGAAAATGGTTAATCCAAAAATAGAAAACTTTTGATTCTCTCTCTGTTTGTGCACCATCGAAGGTATGGATTTAGGAAGTGAGATCTGATAATCTGTTATTATTACAGATGAAAAAGTTAGTTTATTAAACAACGTTGAAGATTTTTTCTTCTTCTTACAAGAGAAATCTAATTCTAATTTACAAAGGTCATAAATAACCTCAAGTGTCAAAAAAACACAAAGCTTCCAGGGTTTAAACTATACAGAGAACTCCCTGGATAGACTTTTTCTTAAATAATGCATTTACATGCACAAGATTTAGAGCTAGAGGACAGTGAGTAGTAACAATGGAGATTGGAGGATCCATTCTTCATTTACTACTTTCCTCTAGAGAAATTATCCCACGGGTCTTGACCAAAGATCTCGTCGATGATGTTTGAAGTTGGAAGAAGATCAATGTTCTTGTTCCAACAATGATCTGGTAGTATCGAATCACAAGGATCGAACGTATACGAATGATCCGCAAGATCATTACAGTGGCGCCAGTAATTCCCAACGTTTGATTCTTCCCTGCTTTTAACTGGACATCGAGAGTAGATGACGTTAGGCTGAAACTCAAAGGACATGTACGAATCTTCTTTACCATTGCCCTCTTCTTCGTCTCTCCAGAGGCTTTTCCCAGTTTTCTCATCTGGAGTTTCTGTACTATAACAGGTGTTGTCGTACTCCACTTGCCACTCGTCATCATCACTATCAACATCTAGGCTTTTAGAGCGATTCTGTACAGCTCTTCTTCGTAAAATGAACACGTTGAAATAATAGCTCACCAATTCCTTCATGGTTCGTGAAGGAAACGCAGATTTCAAGAGTTTCCAGAAATCACGGTCCAGTGAAACCGGATTCGAGTAAACAATCTCGTGGAACAGATCTTCCTCGTCTTCAGTTAGTTTACTAGCAACTTCCTCCCCCATTTCACCGAGACCTATATCCATACATCTTTCGTAACCAATAGTCTCAAACAAATCTTCTCTGTTTTCCATGATATGCTGCTGCACACATCTGATTGACCCTTTATCGAGGCAAACACATTCCTTTCTTCCTTGACCGGTTTTGCACACCTCGGTTTCAAAGTCAGGCATTGGAATTACGCACTTCCCCGTCACTTGTTCCTCATCGTGATCAGTAGCATCACCCGACTGATCCTGTTCCTTGACACATTCAGGAATATCAGCCTGGTAATCCGCCCCGATTGGAACTGCTTTTCTAGGCGACATCTGACACCAATAAACATCATCTGCCGGGGAAACCGGGAAATCCGACTCAGGAGATTCATGAGAAAGGGTAGACAGAGTCGTTGCTCCAGACTCAGCATCTTCCTCCTCGAAACCGGTCATGATCCAAGAGAAAGGTGCATTAGTCTTAAACACCTTCTCAACATTGCTATCTTCGCATTTAAACCCGTAAAGATCACTACGATCCTCTCCTCCTAATAACACACAAACAACGATTAAGCAAGATGCTTGAAAGTTTATCAATGTTAACCCCTTCTGCAAGATGCTTGAGTTTATTATTACCTATGAAACCACTTGATTTCTCGAGCGAAACGCGATGATACGGAACTCCTTCGTCTAGTTTGGCAAGCTTATTGCAATAACTAATCTGTCTTGCATGCTTGACGTTGAGCTCTTGCATATCCTCAGCATCAAAAGTGCGCTTAAACCCCATTTTGGTAATAACCTGTAAAATGAGAACCAACGACATAGTTACTTGACGTGAAAGTTATCTATGTCAATTGATTTTTTTTATGTCACCACACTAACAAGTGACCTAAGTGAAAAAAGTACAGTGAAAACGCTAAGACCCCTGTTAAGGTAAGTATTGAGGGTGATATAATTAGAGGATAAAGAAAAAATATTTACCCCCAATTAATTAGAGTAAATTAAAAAAATCCCCAAATTCGAAGGAAACCCTAACCCTAGATTTTCAATTCACGGGTTAAATCAGCAAATCAGGTATTGATAATCAAAGAATTGGTTAATTATTGGTAAAACAAAGAAAAGCCCTCGATTAATTGATCGATCTGACGAACCCTAGAACATCGAAAATTACAAGATCTCAAATCGGAACAAAAAATTGGGGAAACTTGAAATTAAGAACGGATCCGATAGCAGTATTGAAGGAAATCAACATCAAAACAAAATATCGATCAGATCTGTTGCTCATAGATCTAGATCTAGATTCAAACCCTAGATTTGACCAAAACGAACGGATGATAACAAAACAGGTATCAATCGAAAGGAGAAATCAAGATGAACAAGAAAATTACAATTGATTTGAAGATTGATCTGGGACAAGGAAGGGATCTGAACACGAAATCGAAGAAAATTTTGTAGGAAAAAAAAATAATTGGGGGAATTTCGAAAGCGGCTAGGGTTGAAAATTCGTGCTTTTCGATTAGGGGAAAGACCCGATTTTGAAACCCGGATTAAATTCGGATACCGAGACAACATCGAATGAGCTGTATCCTTATTAAAACTTTGGATGGAGGAAATTACAAAACTATCCTCGTCGTTTACCAACACGTGCGTACCATTAGCAACTTGTGTTGACAATGGCATATCCTCCTCGTATCTATCTTCTAAACCGGAACGAAATTGATTTTCATATGGACAAACCGAAACAATCGAATTGAACCGGTTCTAATCTAAATCTCTCATAAGCCCTAAATTCCCAAATCAGATTCTCACGCGACCATTATCATCTCTCTCTCTTGCATTCTTCAAAATCAGATTTTTGCTTCCGTTGAGTTGATTCTTCTCTGTATCTCTTTGGATTCTGGATCTCCACAGTTATTCGTTGGATCCAGATATTACTCTTCGGTGAATCTGCTCGTGATCTGAGTAAGTATAGCTTTTTGTTTGTTGGTTTTCTGTGAATTGAGTACGTATAGCTTAGCTCTATTGATTCATGAAATTTTGGGTATTTTCATGGATTTTTTGCTCCGATGATCTTGATTTTTCGTGGCACTGTTAATTGGGGAATTTAGCTATTGAAACTTTGATGCTTTAGCTTGTTCGTCGTATTTCTGGAATTTGAATTGTATATTGAATCTGGATCTTTAGTCTTTACCTATCCTTTTTGTTATGCTTTGATGTTCTTTTGCTATTTGGTTGATTATTATTAATCTACAGTTCTTTATGGATTCCATTTCGTAGGCAGTGTGTTTTGTTTCAACAAGTGTCTGTGTGATTATAGAAGAATGGCGCTAGTTGTGATTTGTGGGCAACCTTGCAGTGGTAAATCACTAGCTGCAGTAACATTAGTCGAAACGCTAAAAGAATCTGAATCGAAACAGAATGTTAGAATCATCGACGAGGCTTCGTTTCATCTAGACCGTAACCAAAACTACGCCAACATGCCTGCAGAGAAGATGCTGAGAGGAAAACTCAGGTCAGATGTCGATAGATCAGTTTCGAGAGGCGACATTGTTATTGTAGATTCCTTGAATAGCATCAAAGGTTATAGATACGAGCTTTGGTGTATCGCGCGTGCCGCTGGGATTAGGTATTGTGTAGTGTACTGTGATGTGGATGAAGCTCATTGCAGGCAGTGGAATAAGGAACGTAGTGATAGAGGCGAGGCTTCGTATGACGATGGTATATTCGAAGATCTTGTGAGAAGATTCGAGAAGCCCGAGAGAAGAAACCGATGGGATTCACCTCTATTCGAGCTATACCCTTCTCGGGAAGGAATAGAGAAAACGTCTCCTGTGATTTCAGAGGCTGTGACTTATCTAACCAAGACTGTTGATTCCAAAACCCAAGATGTGAGAGTTCTCCAGCCGAGTATCGCGACTCAGTCCGCTAGATTCTCGGAAGCGAATTCTCTTTACGAGTTGGACAGAGCGACGCAAGAAGTAATCAACGCTATTGTGGAGCAACAAGCACTTGGTGGGGCTATAAGCAGAGTTACACTTGGCAATGAACTACCTCCAGTCGAAATCAGCAGACCGATTGGACTACCGGAGCTAAGGAGGCTTCGAAGAACGTTTGTTAAACTGATGGGTCAAGCGAGCCTGAGCGGGCCACCGTTACCAACTGATGCAGATAGCGCAAAGAGACGGTTTGTGGATTACTTGAACAGAGAGTTTGGGGGTAATAACGCTTGAAATTTGTAGGTGAGAAGTTCGTTTTCATTTTCTTAATTGGAGTCAAGTTTCATCCTTATGATTACTCAAGTGTAATTTTGGGGCTAAAATGGATGTGTTTCTTCTTATGCAAACATATATACTACAAGATTATTATTTATCATGTTAAACAAACAATTTTTGTGTTTGTAATAATGTATGGTAAGTGTGAAAGTGAAGTTACAAAAACATTTTTTGAATTCTTTAGTCTATTTGTCATAAAGGCAATGTTTTATAAACCGGACCGGGTCGAACCGGGTTGAATCAACACTAAAACTCAAATTGAATTAAATCGGGTTGAACTGCCAAAAACTCAGAAACCGGTGACCCAATCGAAACGTATCAAATCGGGTTTACACCAAATTTATTATTTTGTTAATTAAATTTTTTTTTTAATTTTTTTTCTTTTAATTGTTAATTTTTTAACTCAAAATATAAATATATGATTTATAAATGAATAATGACGTTTAAGTTTCGTCTAGTTACATATATTTTACTATTTTTCTTCGAGTTTTTAGTTCGTAAGCTCAACAGTCAACACTATAAGATCAAATAATAAAGTACGAATTAGAGAGTCATAAATTTGTGCTCTTGACACTTAAGTTAAAACTAGAATCGATTGGATTTTTTTTATCTATAATATTTATGTGTACTTTTTATTTAAACTTTATAAAATTTTCAAGTATTTTGTTTGATATTAGAAAAGTATAAGATTATGTATACTAGTAATTTTAAAATATCATCAAACCCGGTTGAATCCGGTAGAACAATATTAACCTACGACCCAAATGCTTCTCCGGTTCGGTTACGGTCCGATTTTAAAAACATTGCATAAAGAAGACATAGGAGAACGACCAACCGTTTGACATATTGGATGTTTCTTTTTCCCCGAAACAAATCATGAAAGCAGAAAAATGATTAGATAAGCACATTCAGAAAGTAAACGGAAAGAAGAAAAAGCTTACAGTCTCCACTCTCCATATAACTGGACTCTGGACTCTCTCTTTCTCTTCATTTCGCCATTGTTGCTCAAAATCTAAATCAATCGAAATCTTTTGGGGAAAATTGGTGGTATAGTGTAGATTTGCTTACAAGAGAGTTGTTGTATTTGATCCTGGGAGATGAGTTTTGCATCAGGTTTTGGTCTTAGACCACGGATAGGCGGGTTACTTTTCTTAATCATCGGTCTTGTCGCTCTCGTTACCATTTTAATACCATCAAATGATTCTTCAACAACGCAAAACACCCTTTATAGTAACTTTTGGAGGATTAAGGAACAAGCAGCTGTTGATTATCTTGATCTAAAGTCTCCCTCCTTAAGGGTTAATCAACTAAAAGAGTTTCCTCTATGTGGCAAAGAAAGAGAGAATATACGAAATTGTGAGTTTGCTAGAGACAAGGAAAGATGTGTCCGAGGGATTATAAAATACCACTTAGGTGGCCTGTTGGTAGAGATGTTATATGGAGTGGGAATGTGAAGATCACCAAAGCTTGGTTGTTTACTCACCGCCACACTAATGTCCTTCTTTCCTTTTTATGCTTGTTGATAGCTCCCAAGCTTCTATACCTCTTTGCAAAGACGATGATAGTGTTCCGTATTACCAACCACGAGTAAACGCTGGATTCCTATTCAGAATAGATCTATAGCTACAGAAACAAGCTTGTTTGAGCTTGACATTCATGGTATGTATTAGTTTTGGTGTTTCATTTTCTATTTTCATTGCTCATACTTTTCTGCTGATTAATGTTCTTCTCCGATAAAATTTGTCTCAAACAGGTATAAAATTTGAAGAATTCATCGACGACATACAAGTATGGAGATCAGCTTTGAAAAACTATTGGTCCTTGCTTACACCTTTGATTTTCTCAGACCACCTGAAAAGACCAGGCGACGACGAACTTAACCTTGTAGGGATGGGTTGTTTCTGAAACTTAACCTTGTAGGGATGGGTTGTTCTAAGCGATAAGCTTGGAGTGATAGAGATGGCATGTGGACTTGCTGCTCGTGTTCGTTGGGAAGCTCGAGTCATCGATCTTCAAGACGGTAGTGACCAACGGCTTTTTGTATGTCAAAAACTTTCCTGAAAATGTAACTCAAATAGCAAACTCTCAAAATTGATGCGTCTCTGCACCATCAACACTAAGTACAGTCTCTTTTTAGCTAGTAAACTCTCTCTATCTCTCTTCAACAAATCTCTGAGCTTCAAAAACTTAAAGAACCACAAATTGAAGAAGAGTTTCACTTTGGTTCACATATACAAATGATGCCTGCAAAATTCTGGAGAGAAATGAACATTTCTTCAAGAAGATTTGTTTACCAGTGGAAGTAGAGTTTTTAGATTACAACAACATTCTTTAAAGTTTTTTTCTTCTTCTGTTTTAACTTCTCCTATAGGCAAAGCACAGGGTGAAAACAAAGACTTGTTGAGATGGTTGCCATATCTTACTCTGTATTTATTGAAACATATCATCTCGAAAAAAACAAAAACAAAAGGAAATTCAAATCTTGCTCAATAGTGACTAAAATTCAACTTTATTGAAACATTTCATCTCAGTGTTAAAACCAAGAAAAAAACCAACAAGGGGGTACATTATTGTTTATAGGCATCTTAGTGTGTAGGAAAAAGAATAAGCAAAAACTGCAACTTTGTGATAGAAACTTTCAGCTTCACCTATTCACAGAGGGGACTTAAAGGTATGTTTTCTTCTTCCGTAGTGCTCGACTTCCCTCCTAGCGTGAGGAATAGACTACTGACATGAGCAGGGCCGACCCTAGGCTAAAGCATGTGAAGCACATCATTCTAATATTAATAGTTTAGGGGCATCACTTCCAACAAAGTTTATTTAGTCTAGTGGTAAAGACTCCTCTCTATGTCTTTAGTGTCCTAGGTTCGAATCTTTTGTTTGCAATATTTTTTACTTATTTCCAGACTTGTTATTTATTGTGTGGCTTTTGTTTTGGTTTGCTTTAGGCATCATTTAGTCTAGGGCCGGCCCTGGGCATAAGTTCTTCTAAAAACGATGTTTTCCGTGGCCTTTGTTGGCTTGCTTACTCTAGTTGCAAGTTGGAGTAAACCCTCTGCAATTTCCTGCAAAAAAAGAAGGTGAGTTATATATTATAGAATGAAGTTTGGATGGTCGATTAAAGTTACCTGATGGACAAATCTTTTGCGTGCAATACGAATGTTTGCACGGTTTGGCAGCTCTAAGCTTCTACCACTAGCAAGGCGAATAAGTGACTCCATTCGTGCCAGGAGTCGCTTCTAAGAGGTACTAAACAATTTCAGAAAAAATAACTCATACAATGATAAGTTAATAAGTAATATCTCAATCATACTTGGTTACTATTCTATATGCCCATCTGCTTGTGAAGTCCTTTAATCTTCGTATCAAGTGAAACCATATGATCTTTAAGTTGTTGATTATCAAGCCTGAGAGCTTCAATGGTAGCTGCCATGCTTTATAGCTGCATTGAGGTGCTAAAAGAGTTCAAAACTGATCATAACCCTAACATGTGAATACGCCAACTGACACGATCCTAGAAAGGATTGCAACTGATATATCATGGTTTTTACCCTGTTTAAGCCATGATATAAGTCCAATATCTAGAGTCTTTGTTGTGTTTTGTGTTGGTTTTAGAGTCTTTACAGGTACTTAGACGTTTGGAGCATAAAAGATGTTTACTGGGAGTTTTGGAGCATCACGGAAAGAAGTGGCAAAGATGCAAGTTCGGAATCGATATTTAGAAGTAGTGTCGAGCGACACCACGAAGAGCATCGCTCGACACGAAGACTTATGAAGCCAAAGAACCCGATTTTGAAGTTGGTGTCGAGCGACACCATCTATAGGTGTCGATCGACACCTTGTTCGAGAAAGCCCAATTCTTAATCGCATAAGTCCGTTCGAAGCCCGAAACCTCCAGATATTTACTTTTATGTTTTGGCCGACTTTGTACTTGTATATATACGTATTCCAAGCCATTGTTTAGGCTTACGCTTTATTTTACTTAACTCTGAGAGATATCTTTTAATAAAAACATGTTTTCATCATTCGATATGTCTGAGTAGTTTTCTTTGTTAGGTTTAGGGTTATTCGAAAGTGTTTGATGAATTGCTAGATCTGATTTCTTGTTAGGATAATATCATTAGAATGTTCTTCATCTTGACTTGTGTTTATTGCTGATTTTAGTCTCGCGAACTGAAATCTGATCTAGGGTTAATCAATAGAAACGACAGTTTGATTGATTACCTGAACTAGTCTTTGATGAGCAAAATTCCTTTTCGCAAAGAAATTTGGTTTAGGGTTTTGTGAACAATTGAACTTGAACTTTAATGCTTGATTAAATTTATAGAACTCGCAAAGAAATTTGGTTTGCTAGGATTTAATCATAGATAACTTCTGCAACAAAAGTTGATTAGTTTTATATTCGTGTTCATGTTCAGGAACTGTGCTTTAATATTCCTAACTATCTTATCATACATGCAATTCTGATTCACTGGAGATTTCCCTGTGCCTAGCGTCTTTCTCTTATTGTTTTACAACCGTTTGTTTTGCTTGCTTTGATTTACTTGCTTTAATACTATTTGCCTAGTTTAATCTGAAATTATTTATCTATTGTGTTTCATTGATTCCTTGTGGATTCGACCCTAAAGTACTACTTCTGATCTCTTAATTTGAGAGAGTAGCTCTAGGTCTAATTTGAGCATATCAGCAACCCAAGGAGTCACTTCATTGGTTGATTCGGATCAGAACACAAGGGATCCTTTGATTGATGCAACGGAGAAAAGATGAAGAGTTGATTATGGGTTTATGAATGCTTTGAATCGAAACAGAATAGATGCAGCAGAGGATTGATAGAGAAGTGATTTCGTGAATAATGATCATAACCGATGAATCGAGAGATACTTTCAAAAGTGATGGAGAAAACACACCAAAGTAAGAACAAAGTATTGGATTTTACTCAAACAAGATCAAACAGATTGTAAGAGGTTTTTAGATAAAAAGTTTGATAATCATATTCATGGCAAAATCAGAATACATATAGAGAAGAGAAGAAGACATGAAAAATGTTCATAATAAAAGACCTACATGCAGAGCATCTAGAAAAACAAAATTCAACTCATTAACTCATTATTTGACTCAAAATTCGAATTTAAAAGAGAACACCCAAAATTGGGCTTTATTCAGCTTGTTATCAATGAGGCAAGAATAAAAGTGTGTGAACAAGCCTCATTAAAAACCTTGTCTAGAAAACCCAATGAAAAAAACAAGACCAAGGGAAAAAGAGCACAAGTCACAGACCTCTCATTGATAACTCTTAGTTAGCTTGAATAGCAACCAGAGTAGTTGGATTAGCTAAGTTACTAAGGTTGCTTTCAGCCTCACTTAGCAATGTGCTAATGGCTTGCTTTAACTTCTTGGCTTTAGACCTTGTGATGGTCCAATAGGTAACTCCAAAGCTCCTTGTACATCCTCTGCTTTAAGCTGCTCCTTAGCTCCTAGTTGAGGTTCAAGTTGCTCCTTAGCTCCTAGTTCAGGTTCAAGTTGTTGGTCCATTATCATGATATCACCAATTAACACTTACAGTAGATGTATTGGTTCTAGTTGCTTGCGCAATTGTTTTAGCTTCCTGCACAACATCATTAAGCATGTGTTGCTGGCCTTTAAACTCACTACTAAGAGCAGAGTATTTAGTTTTAACATTCTTAGAGACTTCCTTTCACATGTTCTTAGAGAGCTCATCTAAATCCTCTTCTCTCACCAATGAAAAAAATCCCTAGATCAAAGTAGGAACATTGAGCATATGATTACTATAAACAGATATAGCCATAAACAACTATATACTCATGATAATTTCACTAAATTTGTAAGCCATATAATGCCTCCACCGAGGGAAACAACCAACCGATAGCTGGCTTAACAAGGCAAATAACAGCAGCAATAAGCACCAAGAGTATGGCAAGTATGAAATAAGAATTTTGCAACCACAAAAAGCGAAATCGAAGAAAGCTATTCAGTGAACTAGCAACAAAGAGTATAGCAAGTACGAAAAAAACGAATCTGCAATCACTACAAGAAAACTGTATTTTAGCGTCGAAATTTAGCGTCGAATTTTTTCCGACGCTATTTTAGCGTCGATTTTGCGTCGTAATGGCGTCCATAACACAATTCGACGCTAAATCGACGCTAATTTGGGACGAAACATTTCGATGCTAAATCGACGCTATATCGCGTCGATTTAGCATCGGAAGTCTAAGTTCGACGCAAAATCGATGCAAATTTAGCGTCGAACAGATAACATCGAATATTGGCGTCGATAACACAATTTGACGCTAAATCGTCGCTAATTAGGGACGAAACATTTCGAAGCTAAATCGACGCTATATCGCGTCGATTTAGCATCGATTCTACATATTTTTTAAGTTAATTTTATTTATTTGTAATGAATTATCAATTCGTACATTTTGTTATCAATTTGTAAGGAAATGGATTTAAGAAATATGTAGGAAATAGATTTTAGGAAATTTGTTATGAAAAAATTCATGTGATTGTTATCGTTATATGTTGCGGTTTTAAAATCTTTAAATGGGTTAAGATTGTTATCGTATACATTGCGGTTTCTTTACCCTAAACCCTAAACATAAAATTTGTTTGATTTAGCGTCAAATTAGCGTCGGATCACATGAATTCGACGCTAATTAATAAAATTAGCGTCGAATTAGCATCAAATCACATGAATTCGACGCTAAATCATTATTACTTTTTTATGTTAATTTTATTTTATATATTAGTAATGACATATCAATGTACATTTTGTTATAAATTTGTAGGGAAATGGATTTAGTAAATATGTAGGAAATTTGATATGTAAAAATACATGTGATTGTTATCGTTATATGTTGCGGTTTTAAAATCTTTAAATAGGTTAAGATTGTTATCGTATATGTTGAGGTTTCTTTACCCTAAACCATTTAGCGTCGAATTAGCATCGAATCACATGAATTCAACGCTAATTTTGTTAAATAGCGTCGAATTAGCATCGAAGTCATGTGATTCGATGCTAAATCAAACTAATTTTTTATTTAGGGTTTAGGGTGTAAACAATAAAAGATTTAACGTCGACGATTCAGAGTGAAGCTACAATGTTATCTATATTCAAAGATTTAATTGCCAACAAATTAGTATGTTTGTATAATTCGATGTTACAAATGCATGTAAGGACTGCTATTTGAAAAAACTATATAGGTTTACATATACCTTCATAACCCTTTATGAACCAAATATGTAATTTCAAATTTCAAAATTTTAAATTATTCTATTATATGAAAGACTGAAAAAGGTAAGATAGTTTTCGTACCAGTGGCGGATACCCTAAACCCTAAACTCCAAACGTAAAATTAGATTAAGGTAGCGTCGATTTAGCATCGAATTAGCATCGATTCGATGCTAATTCGACGCTATCTGAACAAATTTTACGTTTGGGGTTTAGAGTTTAGGGTATGAAACAGATCAAATTAATTTGATCCGACGCAAATTCGACGCTATATTGAATTAATTTGATTTAACCAATGGCGGTTAACCGAATAAATTCAAATTTTTTTTGTTAAACCAACGGCGGTAAACCGAATTAATTTTGATTTAGCGTCGAATTAGCGTCGAATTGGTGGTCAATTCGACGCTAAATCAAATAAATTCGGATCGGTAATATTAACTCTGCGTGGGGAATAGAAATTATATTTTAATGTAATCCAACGCTAATTCGACGCTAATTAAGCGTCGAATTAGCGTCGGTTCCCGAATTAAAAACGGAGACCAAAGTCTTCTTCTCCGGTTTCTGCAAATCACTCTCTCTCTCCCGGTCCTCTCTCTCTCTCTCTCTCTCTCTCTCTCTCTCTCTCTCTCTCTCTCTCTCTCTCTCTCTCTCTCCTCTCTCCCGCCGCCGCATCTCCTTCCTTCCGCCGGAAACCGTCTCCTCCTCCGCACCTCCGGCCGCCGTCGCCCACCGCCGGAAACAATGGTAATAAATATATATTATTTTTTTATTTTAAATTTTTTTATATATATTTGCAATTAGTTATAAATTAGTTATATATATTAGTTATGGAATTTGAAATTAAATTGATTTTAGAAAATGGTTTTATGAAATATGTAGTAAATAGAATTTAGGAAATTTGATATGAAATAGATTTTAGGAAAAATGTAGGAAATAAATTTTAGGAAATGGAATTGAATTTAGATTTGATAAGTTATGGAATTTAATTTAGATTTGATAACTTATAGATTTGAATTTAGATTTTATGAAATTTATTTATGTAAAGTCAAATTAAACAAATTTATGAGTTTTTTGAATTTAAATTATTTATTTAAAATTAAAACCGAATTTAAAAGTTAAATTTCCGATAATATAAAATAATTTTATAAATGTTAAATTTATTTCGAAAATATAAAATTATTTCCTAAATATAAAATATAAAAGTTTTTCCAACATTATTTCAACACTATAAAAATGTAGGAAATAAATTTTAGGAAATGAAATTGAATTTAGATTTGATAAGTTATGGAATTGAATTTAGATTTTCTAAGTTATAGATTTGAATTTAGATTTTATGAAATATATTTATGTAAAGTCAAATAAAACTAATTTAGGAGTTTTTTAGCGTCGAATGCAGTGGATAACCCGACATTAGCCACTGCCTTGCAAGGGATGAATCGTCCTCCACCGCCTCCTACACCTCCCGGTGCAACGCAATTCCACCAAGAGTTCGAAGATATCGTGAACCTAAGGACCCAACAACCGCCGTCGGATCAGCTTTTTAATTTCATTTGTAACGGATAATTTTATTTTGTATCGGATAATTTTTAATTTTTATTATAATAATTATAATAATTTTTAATTTATAATAATTTTGTATATTATTATTATATTTTTTTAAATGTTATCATTCGACGCTAAATCGATGCTAAATCAATGCTTATGTAGCGTCGACACCTGATTCATTCGACGCTAATTTAGCATCGATTTAGCGTCGAATGAATCAGGTGTCGACGGTAATCCGACGCTAATTTAGCATCGAATTACCATCGATTTAGGATCGAAACGTTTCGATGCTAATTTGACGCTACAGTAGCGTCGAAATATTGTGTCAGATTAGCGTCGAACGTCCGACGCTAAATTAGGGTCGAATTAGCGTCGAATTTCATTTTGACGCTAAAATAGCGTCGAATTAGCGTCGAAATATGCCGACGCTAAATCAATGTTTTCTTGTAGTGAATAAATTGAAATCAAAGAAAGCAATTCAGTGAACTCAACTAGGCTAGAGGTGTCAATTGAACTCTTAGTCCATGGACACGGTCTAGTCCCTATTAGTTTGTACGTATGATGTGCGAAGTATTTTCCATGGACCATAGAACATTTGTACATATGAAAGACATAACCAAGATTTCATGTGCCACTTTGAAAGATTTTTATGAGATTTTTCCAAAAAAGAAAAATCAACTCAAACAGAGACTGTGGTCTAACCGCCCGAGCGTGTTTTCTGCTAATGGTTATGAGACCAAAAGTTACTCAAATGATAGACTTGTAAAGTCTAACCACTTCAAATGTCCCAATATTTTATATCATGTGGATAGATAGTTTCAAATTCCTGGATTTACTCTTTTGTATATTTTCCGTACTTATCGTTAATTTCTGTGTATAATCTATATATATAAAGTTAGTTTTGCTCTCTTCTCATGCATCCACCTCATCATCCATATGTATATTAAATTATATTTTTATTTAATTTTTATAGTTTGATATTCAATACATTTGCTTATATCATAATGAAAAGAATTTGAAAAGTCATTATTCATATTTTAAATTAAATTTTTATAGTGTGACATTCAATACATTTGCTTATATCATTAAGAAAAGAATTTGAAAAGTCATTATTCATATTTTAAATTAAACATGAAACCTCAAAACTTATATAAATATAGTTCACTCAAAAACTAATAACAAGTTTAAAACATATTATAAAATATCAAATAAGCCCTAAAATTAAACAAACAAACTGATCTATAACTAAATTCATAAAGCCAAATATAAGTTCATATGTACATAAGTGAAAACAAGAGGATAATAAATGATTGCAACTACATCAAATAAAGAGAAAATAGATTAAATTTAGGTATAATTAAGACAATTATTTCAATTATACGAACATAAAGTGAAATTTTTTTTAATAAATTATTGCAATTTACACTTAAAATAATATGATTTATGAATCTATTTTTAACCCTTAAAATTAAACAAAGAATTTGAACTATAACTAAATTCATAAAGCCAAATATAAGTTCATACGTACATAAAGTGAAAATAAGAGAATAAGAAATTATTGCAATTATATCATATAAAGAGAAAATAAATTAAATTTAGGTATGATTAAGACAACTATTTCAATTCACTACAAGAAAACAAGGGGATTTCCGACGGAATTTCCGATGGACGTAACATCCGTCGGAAATATCCGTCGGACTTCCGACGGATGTCCGAATTTTACGGTTACGAAATCCGTCGGAAATCCGTCATAAATCCGTAACCGTATACCGTATACCGGATATCCCATATACGGATACGGTATCCGTCGGAAATTTCTGACGGATTTCCGACAGATTTACCCTAATTTTATCCCGCCCAAACACATCGTCATCATCGAAAAGGCGGGGAATTTCAGACGGATTTACGACGGAATATGTTCTAATTTTATACCGCTCATATTCTCTTATTTGGTAAGAAGAAGAAGAAGAAGAAGAAGAAGAAGAAGAAGAAGAAGAAGAAGAAGAGGAGGAGGGAGGAGGAGGAGGAGGGAGGAGGAGGAGGGAGGAGGAGGAGGAGGAGGAGGAGGAGGAGGAGGAGGAGGAGGAGAAATTCTCCGCCGGAGAATTTTTTTTTTAAAAAAAAAATTATAATTCCGTCGGAAATCCGTCGGGCATTTCCGACGGATTTCCGACAGATACGGTATCCGTATACGATAACGGAATCCTTCGGAAATCCGTCATAAATCCGTTGGAATTCGGATTTAGACGGATTTCCGACGGAAATCCGTTATATTCCGACGGATCTTCAATTTCCGACAAGATAGATCCGACGGTGGAAATCCATCGGAAACACCCTTATTCCGACGGATTTCCGACGATTTTGGCCGTCGGAAATCCCCTTGTTTTCTTGTAGTGATTATACGTTCATAAAGTGAAATAAAAAACAAGAAATGCTTGCAATTTACACACAAAATAATATGATTTATTATTTTTTTCAACCCAAAAAATGGGAAGCAAATTGGGTAGTTCTTGATTAGGGTTTCTGATTTTATTTTCAACACAAAAATAAAATTTAAATGTAACTAAAAGAAATTATGGGGAGGAGAGAAAAAAAATCTAAACTATTACGTAAATGTAAATGCAATACTGCAATTAATATCTTCAAACCATACAACATTAAATTTCAATGTCAATATTTGACAAAATAGATGCATTTTAAAACTTTACAAATGTACTCTGTATTTTTAATTTCAAATAATTCAGTTTTTTACTCTACTAATAGTTTTGTATTATCACGTTACTGAGCAAAAGCCATAGAAAAATAATATCTTGAAATGAAATAACGAGAACTTAAAACTAAGTAATTAAATTAAAATCTATAGTATTGTGTTTTAAATAACACTAGACATTATGATACATACAAAGTAAAAAAATTAATTTTAAGAAAATAGTACACTAAAATACCATAATTTGTATATAAAAAATATTCAATATAGCTACGCAAACATATATATTCAAAAGTAGTTAAAAATCACTTCATATCTTCCATGTGCATGTAGTCTTTTTTTTTTTCTCACCTGAGAATATATTGATAATAGAGGAACCAACACAAACATACAACAATATAGGACTAAACACTAGAAGCAACAACTGAATCTAAAAACACCACACTTAACAATATGAACAACAATAATTCAATCACCTAAACTTAAAACAAGAATCTTCTATACTGATTCAAATCTACCTCAACGATTAAAGATATAGCTTGAAGCTTCGGCAAGAAGGAAGTACACCATATACTTCAAACAATCTTCTAAAGGCGATGGGCAAGAACCAAATAAGTACCACGACTGAATTAAAACCCACAGATAGATAAGATCCCACATAGAAATTACAAGTAGGAACAAGGAGCAAACGATCCCTGTGACACCCCAATTTCAGGACATATGTGCTATATACGGTATATGCGGAGAGGCTTAAAACAATTTATTTGGATACCTATATCACAAAAGTGCACTTCTCTTTTCGGTCACAGGTCTTGAGAGAACTTCAGAGTTAAGCGTGCTTGAGCTGGAGTAGTTTCAGGATGGGTGACCTACTGACTGTCGTGGAGTGTGGGCCCACGGGCCGAGAGTAGACGTGGAGCCCATGGATAGGGTGGTCGAGGCGTTATAAGTGGTATCAGAGCGAACCCTGACAACTGTGTGAGTCAGATTGTCGGAGGAACGATCTTGGTATGCACAACGAGGACATTGCGATCTATTAGTTGGGATAATTGTGACACCTCGATTTCAGGGCATATGTGGTATATGCGGTATATGCAAGGCTTAAAAGAATTGATTTGGCTACCTATACCAGCAAAGTGCACTTATCTTTTCGTTCACAGGTCTTGAGAGAACTCCATAGTTAAGCGTGTTTGAGTTGAAGTAGTTTTAAGATGGGTAACCTACTGGGAAGTCATTTCCAGTATCGTGTGAGTGAGGTCAAAACAGAGGGAAATATCGCATGGTGATTTGCAGGTCAGTAAACATGACTTTGAATCCTCTCGGACTAACGCACCGACCGTCGGGGAGTATGGGCCCATGGGACGAGAGTGGACGTAGAGCCCATGGATAGGGCGGTCGGGGCGTTATAATCCCTAAACCGGCTGAGACCCCTTACTAAAACAACTTCATACACGGATCCGGATAGAGACAAAGCGACGAGCTATTGAGAAGAAACCTGGAAGGTAAGACGAAGCACCAAAGACCAAAGCACACCCAGAAAATGGTCAGATAGACTAAAAATATACAGTACGTAAAACCAGAGACCGGAGAGGAGAGAACCCTTAGAGAGCAAAAGTCTCGGCATAGTCAAACACATCCGAGAGAAATCAAGGTGATGAAACACCAAAGTCGCATCAAAGCAGAGTCGGTATAAACGGAGCCACCACCGAGCTTTGAGTAAATCGACCATGCAAACTAACCTTGAATCACCGTCATTAAGTGTACCAGAGGAGAGACAAGAGGGCGGAGACACCTACAACAACGACAAAGAAAAACTACCTCCGACGAACCAGATCTACATCTCAAAACGAAGAACTCATCTTAACATCTGGAACTGGTAGCCGAAAGGAAGAAGAATCAAAGTAACTCATATTATTTGTCTTTAAATATAATATGTTTACTAGATTTTGACTCGCACCAAGTGCGGGATTATATTACATATAGTACATAAAAAATATACGATTTTTGATCTAAAATATGTAGACAATAAATAGTTTCACAGCTTTGTTCTTGAACTGTCTATTGAAAAGAAATAATCAAATGTGTAACTAAGATAGGTTCCATAATAACTAAAAAACCAAAGCCAAAAATCAATAAACTAAAGCAAAAATCAATAAAAAGCCAAAAAACATATGTGAAACTATCAAAATCTATAGAAATCGAGCTTAAACTTCAGTGATTACTTAATCTTTTGGTAAATCTCCTTAAAGACAACATTCATGGTCTTCTTCAGCGGATAACCATACTTGTCTGTGATCAAAATCTTTAATCCCTCCTTAGTCTTTACCCGCGTCATTTGGACCCGCGTCAAACGTGATTATAAATTTGGACCCGCGTAAAACGTGATTATAAATCTTTAATAAAATTTGTAATCACAAATCTTTAATAAAATATGTGAAACTGTGTAGTCAAAATCTAGTTTATAATCATTTATCTAATAACAACAATTGATAATCATAGAATTGTATTTAAAATTCAATGCAAAATTTTAGGAAATTTTGGTATGTATGTGTTTTTCAAAATATGGAAAAGTAGTTCCAAAATAAGTTAGGAAATTTATTTCTTTCGGTAGAATGTTAGGAAATTTAAAAAATATACCTAGATTTTTGGTATTTTATTACACACAAATTTATCTAAATCAAATCAAAATCTTTCTAGAACTGGACCCGTATTTAATACATTTCTTTCGGCAGAATGTTAGGAAATTTAAAAAATATACCTAGATTTTTGGTATTTTATTACACATAAATTTATCTAAATCAAATCAAAATCTTTCTAAAACTGGACCCGTATTTAATACATTTCTTTCGGCAGAATGTTAGGAAATTTAAAAAATTTACCTAGATTTTTGGTTTTTTATTACACAAAAATTTGCCTAAATCAAATTTAAATCAAATCAAAATCTTTCTAGAACTGGACCCGTATTTAATACTTTTCTTTCGAAATAATATTTAAATTGATGCAAAATGTGAGAAAATGTAAGGAAATGATACATAAGATTTTTTACTTAGAATACCTACATGAGTGACACCTAGGATTTTTAACTTCTAGTGTCTTCTCGATTAATATATATATAATAATATGCTATATAGATAAATTAAACTATTGTAGTGTCTACGCGCGACCAAATTCTAGTAAATACATAAGATTTGGGAATACTAGGTCAATTAGCAGCAAATAACAAATCGTCAATCATCATTGTTTTTGTCTTTTCGCCTTTCCTTCCGATTGAATCCGCTTGTCGAATTATCCAATGGTGAAACCACAATAAACCCCAATCTGAATTCCCTTTTTCAACAACAATCTGAATCTCGTTTTGCTTCAATTTTCGTTATCTTTGACAAGGCTAATTCAACTTTGCAGATTGGGGCTTTTGTTGTTGCTCTTGCAACCTCCTTGGCAGGTAAGTAAAGAGAATAATAATATTCAGTCATGATCTGCTTCTGTGGTTTGACATATATATGCATTCATGTTCAAGGTGTTTCTGGTTTGATCAGTGAGAGGTTATCACACCTATTACGCCCTTGTAGTTTTCATTCTATTGATTCTATTAATTGAGGTATTCCTGATCTATCTTTCTTTTGTTAGAGGAATTAATTAATTTGAATGTTTCTAATTCTATCGTATTCCGTCAGGTCTGGTTATTTAGTGATCACATGTATGCAACCAGAAAAGACTTGGCTGATGCATTTGCGTCAGTGTCGAACGAAATTACCCAAACTATAAAGGTACTTCATTTTTGAAACATATTGTTGCTTTTGAATTATCTTTGTTTGTGACACGATGTGAATACTTATGCAGTCACAACTCCGTGAAGTCTCTCGTAGTGTAGAGGTCTTGGCTTGCCAGATTGAAAATCTTTGTGCTGAGGTAAGTAAGTTTCTCAGCTTATTATCGTCCAATCTTTGCTGTTTTTTTTTTGTTTTTCATATTCAGGTTTAGCTTATTTATGCCATCTTCTAGTTTTTAACTCTGATTGCACTTGTTATTCTTGTTTCTGCGATCACGTCCACCAATGCTATTCTAAGTTTCACATGGAAACTCCGTGCAGGTAAACAATGTTGGATCTGCCCAAAGGAAGACAAGCATGAACCTTTGAGATTCTTGATACCTGCCCTTTTGAATACATTTTCGAGAAAAACGGAATTTTGTTGGTTAGAACCTTTAATAAATGCCTCAAGCTTTTGTCAAACTCTAGTTTATTGCAACCTAGTAATGTTAATGTTCTTAAAAACTCAACAAATCTGATATCCCATCGATACTTGGAAAACTCCTCATACCCTCAATATTCCATCGATATTTTCTTCATTATATACTCTTGGTTGTTTTAGTTTCCTCTGATAGGCACCGCATATCTCCTACTATACGTAATACTGGTACGTACGTTAAAAAATTTTCAAAACATGTATATCTATCCAGTTTCAGTTTAGTCACTACGAAGACGACTTACAAGCTTCTTTTTTTCTTTAATAATAATTACTTTCATTTTCCAAAGCTCATAATCTCTCTCTCTCTCTTTAAAGCCATCATCATCTTTGGTTTTGGTGTGTGCCTTGTTCTTGCTCTCAAACTCAAAGTCTCTTTAAAATTTCTCCTAGCTTCTCCCAAAAGAACGATCTTGATAGGTAGGGATGGGTTGTTCTAAGCAATACGCGTGGCGTGATAGAGATGGCAGACGAGTGGAAGAAAACTGTTATTAAATTACAACAACATTGTTGACAAAAAAAAAAAAAATTACAACAACATTCTTTATAATTTGTTTCTTCTTCTGTTAGCAAACAGAACTTGCAGTTATATAGATTTTCTTTCATTAATCCATTTATTTTGGTCCTACATCGATTTTTTTTTTCAAGAAAGATAAGACAAATATAAAATTGGAATGTAAGAACGTGAAAAGTGAGTTGTTTCACAGAACACACTCTCTCTCAAGTATTTTCTTTGACTTCTTTCTAAAGCAAAGAAGAAGAAGATATCCGATATGCCTGGTGTCCGGCTTGCCGGCACCGTGGCTTGTTGAATACGTTTATAGTTTTTGTTTCTTGTTTTGTTTAGTTTCCGTGTTAATCGGATTTGTGTTTCCGTTTTATCGGATTAGTGTTTCCGTTTATCGGATTAGTGTTTCCGACTTGTTCGGATTTAGATCTACTAGTTCATCTTTCCTTCTCTGATTTATGGTGTATCCTCCTAAGTTTTTGTGTAATCTTTTTTTATCTACCGGATTGCTCGTTTTTTGCTTGATTTAGAGCAAATCTTTGTGTTCCCTTGTTTGGGTCTTCGATTAGGAAGTACACAAAGTTTCTTTTCAAGTGAAAAACGTGTTTATTGTTAAAATTCGATGGATTTAGAGCTAATTAAGAAGAGCTGGAGTTTTCTCTTTGAAAATGTTCCGGTGAATGATTAGTGTCTGTTTCTATTCGGGTTTTTTCGGGTTTGATTGTCCGGTTGATGTGATCGTATTGTGCTCAAGCTTGGGTGAGATGGAAGGAAGATGATGCAACAGTGTTGGAGAAGCTTGGATTGAGTTGAAGATGACGATTGGTGGTGGTTCTGTTTAGTCCAGCACCGGAGATCGTAGTGGACGGCAAGGAAACATAAGCAACGCAAAATTCAATGTTTTTCTCCTTTTTGCTCCACTTGTTTACTTGAGTTCTGCATGTAATACACGTGGAATCCACTGTTGTAATGGTTTCTTAATATAATGGTTGACAAAATAAAAAAAAAAAACGTGAAAAGTGAAAAAAAATTGGAGATGCGGGGGATCGAACCCCGTGCCTCTCGCATGCAAAGCGAGCGCTCTACCATTTGAGCTACATCCCCAGTTGCTGTAATACACTCTCTGTTTATATTTCTATTAAACCGTGTTTGTCATACATGTTATGTAGCTAATTGAGGTATTTCCTTTTTAATTTACAAGATGAAGATCTTTCTTTTTTTGAATGGCATAATTCGCTGTTTTTCATTCAACATCGTTGGCTAATTCTATTCAAAGATAATATTTGACTTTGACGTTTTTTGTTCTGTTTTGTTTTAATGCTCACTTTTGAAATTTCTTCAGTTTATTTCTCCTTTGAAAAACTGTTTATTAATTTGAATAGCTAACAAAGATATAAAATGTTTCAAAGACAATATAATTATACTAGTTACATTTCAATTATTCTGAGTAAATTTTTGTACATTACAAATATTATACAAAGTTCAAATCCAACATTTTGATAAAAGTCATTACCGTTTCAGTCGTGCATATCAAAATTAGATGAAAATTTTTAAGAAATGCCACTTTGAGTATGCCATTTTTAACAAATGTCATCATTAAAAATATTTTGCAAGATATGTCACTGTTTATATATTATATTTCGAAAATACACCCAGATCTAATTGATCCTATTTTTCCTAAAAAAAATAAAACTCTGCACAATTCCCGATCTCTCTCCTCTGTCGACCTCACCATCTTCCTCACTGTCGATCTCGTCGTCATCCTCGCCGTCGTAGTAGCAATTGATCTCGTCGTCTTCATTACTGTCGATCTCGCCGTCTTCTCTTTGGTCTCTTCAAATCGGTGCTTGGAGCTTGTGGATTTCATGGAATAAAGCTAGTCATCAGATTCGACGTTCTCGTATGGGTTGTGAAGATCATCGAAAGAGATTCAGAGATACCTACGCGAAAACAAGAGAACTCGATTTGATTCAAAACGAAAATCATGTGAGTAGATCTATGGCGGCCGTTCAATTAGGGTTGCAGAGAAAAAAAAAAAAGTCATAAGGAAGAAGATGGATGAAATTACAGTTTTGCCATTCATTAACAACAAATTAAAAAAAGGAAAAAAATAAAAAGTAGTTTTCTATTCGAACCCACGACCTAAATGTTGAACAAATGCCTGCCTCACCACTGAACTACAGTAAATTAACAAGCATTGATGTCTTAATACACAAATATAAATCTATATTAAAATTGGGGAAAAACACAAAACCAATTTATTTTTGTAGAGCATGTCTATTATTGATATATTAGTGCAACACATGCAGTATGAAATTTTGTCCGTAATTACTCCTCCTTCAGTATAAAATTTTGCTTTTTTGTCCGTAATCGTTATGAATGATTTCCTAATTGACCCTTCTTTTTGTGTCAAGAAATAGAGTAAAACACTTGAGCATGCCCATATAGTAAAATAACTATCAATTGTTAATGCAACACATGCATAGGTTTGTAAAAACTTCATAATCTAATTTTAAATAACTTTATAATAAGTTTATAAGGAACTTAAATACCAACAATTTTGAAAATAACCGCTGTTTAAAACTTTATAATCTGCTTTAAAAAACCTTATAATCTATTTTTTTTAAATCTAATATTCTGTTTTAAAATTAACACCAATAATTTTAAAAATAACAGTTGTTTAAAACCTTATAATCTCCTTTAAAAAACCATATAATATGCTTTAAACAATTTTATAATCTGCTTTAAAAAATCTTATAATCTAGTTTTTAAAAAACCTTATGATCTCCATTAAAAAAACCTTATAATTTGCTTTAAACAACTTTATAATCTGCTTTAAAAACCTTATAATCTAGCAGCCTTATAATCTCTTTAAACAACATCTATAATTTGTTTTAAAAAACCTTATAATCTGATTTAAAAAATTTATAATATGTTTTAAAAAACATAAAAATTCTTTATAATCTGTTTTTAAAAAACCTTGTAATATGATTAAAAACTTTATAATATGATTAAAAACTTTATAATATGAAACTTAAAAATCTGTTTTAAACAACATTATAATATGATTTAAAAACATTAAAAAAACTTATGATTTGTTTAAAAACTTTACAAAATCTTATAATTTGTTTCAAACAACCTTATAATGTGTTTTAAAAAACATAAAATTCTTTATAATCTATTTTAAAAAACCTTATAATCTGATTAAAAACCTTATAATATGATTTTAAAAAATTTTAAAACCTTAAAATCTGTTTTAAACAACCTTATATATGTTTTAAAAACCTTATAATATGGTTAAAAAACTTTTAAAAACCTTATAATGTGTTTTAAAAAACATAAAAATTCCTTATAATCTGTTTTAAAAAACCTTATAATCTGATTAAAAAACCTTATACTATGATTTAAAATATAATTTTAAAATTTAAAATTTTTTATAAAAAATAACAGTTGTTTCTGACAAAAATAAAATAAAAAATAACAGTTGTTTAAAACCTTATAATCTACTTTAAAAGCTTTATAATTTATTTTAAAAAATCTTACAATCAGTTTTAAAAAACATTCTATTCAGTTTTAAAAATAACACCATCAATTTTAAAATTAACATTTGTTTAAAGTCTTTATAATCTGTTTAAAAAAATCTTATATTGTGTTTTAAAAATAACACCACCAATTTCAAAATAACAGTTGTTTAAAGTCTTATAATTTGCTTTAAAATTTTTTATAATATACTTTAAAATCTTATATTTTGTTTTAATAAACGTTGTTTAAAACCTTATATCCAGCTTTAAACAACTTTATAATCTGTATAAAAGAACCTTATAATTAGCTTTAAAAAACTTTATAATCTTGTTTTAAAAGCTTATAATATGTTTTAAAACCTTATAATATGGTTTAATTCTTTATAGTCTACTTTAAAATCTTATATTTTGTCTTAGAAATAACAGTTGTTTAAAACCTTATAATCTGCTTTAAACAACTTTATAATCTGTGTAAAAGAACCTTATTATCAGTTTTAAAAAATTTTGTAATCTTGTTTTAAAACCTTGTAATCTTGTTTTAAAACCTTATAATCTGTTTTAAAACCTTATAATATGGTTTAAAAACTTTATCATCTGTTTTATAACACCGCCGACTACCCTTTTTGTCAATGTATGTGTAGTGGACATGATCGGAGGACGAAAAATACAAAATCTACCACATAGTAGAGTCCGTGAGAGAGAGAGAGAGAAGCAATTTATAACAATTTTAAAAACTGTTTATTGAGGGTTATAATTGCTTTTATAATTTTTATATACAAATTTATAAAGCATATTGATATGTAAGAGCTATAAACGATTTTATAATACTTCTTTATGATAATGGAGTAGTAGTTTTAGGCCTTTTATGGTTTATGTGACGTTAGAGCATCTCCATCTGTTAGTTTTAGGTGTATCTTAGATATTTCTTAGGGCACGTACAATGCTCACCTTTAAGGGTCTAATGTGATTTTTAAATTATTAAAATACATTCTCTCTCTTCTTTTTACTCAACTTTATACCTTCTCTTTCATCAATTTACTTAATTTTTATTAATTTTATATTTAAACACTCTTTTTTCCTTTTAAACACATTCTCCAAAAGATCCAATATGATCCCTCTCTCTCCAAAAGATCTAATTTTATCCACAAAAACACTCTTTTTTTTCCTTTTACTCAAATTTTATATTTCAATATACCCCACAAAAACATTCTCTTTCTTCCTTTTACTCAAATTTTAATACTTTTATATTATAAAAAAACCTCTTTAGACCCTTCGGTGTCATTGTACATGCCTTTAGGAGTTTAAATAAATCAATATTAGTAGAGGAAAACAGAAGAAACAGTTCTTACTTAAGAAATTTATTTTCATATAAGAAGCGGACAGGTGTCGCGTATAGGTTGGTTGAGGAATTAATTTACCAAAATAAATTAAAAAAATAAACACAAACCGCGACTCTCTCTCTCTCGTCTCTCCGATATCAACAAGGAAAAAAATTCCGACGAATCGATCCCAATCCGTCGATGATCCGGTCCAAATCGGTGAAAGAAGGCCAGATGAGGTCGCGACGGTGAATGGGTGAAGAAGGAGGCCGTTGCTCTGTTTGGAAGCTGGGTTGTTGTTGTTCGTCGTGTTTCGTATCTCCTTTAGTATTTCTCCGATTCCAAAGATGAGCTAAAGATCGAGTTCTAAGTCCTCTCGATTTCAATTCGATTTTGATTTCCAGGTTAGAGATTTTCCGGATTGTACATTTTAATATCGAAATTTCGTTCCGTTGATCAAAAGTTCTAAGAAACCCAAATGAAGTTTCACCGATGGAGGATAACATAATCAAAAGTTCTTGGTAAAGTTTTTAAATTTCTAAGAAACAAATTTTAGTTTCTCTAATGGAGATGGTCTTATATTTGTTTATCAAGAACATGAGCAATACATCAATTCTAGTTTAGCGGATAAGAATGAGTTGACAAGTCGTCACGTCCCGTGTTCGAACCACCCAAGCCAGGTTTTTTATTTTTTTTTAAATGGCAAAGTTGTAATTTTTTGTATCTTTTTCCTCGACTTTCCTCCCTCTGCAAATCTAATCCTCAACCACCATGAATGTTCTTCACATGAATTCCGACCATTTTTCAGATTTTTTGTTTTTTTACATATAAAATGTATAGATCTACCACACAAATCGATTCCAAACTATTAACTGCTCAAATTTTTCTCCACCGCGATTTTAACATATTCATCCTTAAGCAACAACGAGAGAATCTGAGATTGATTTGCTTTTCCCAGTACTAATTGATTCCTCACTGGGAGCTTCGAGATTTAATTTGACCGGAATCTCTCTTAATTTCTCCAGTTTTTCAGATCTGAGAAAATCTCAAATCTACGGAAACAGAAAATCACATATGTCGAAACTCCATAGCCATGGCGGTTCAACGAAGGAGGGGGAAGAAGAAAGTGAACAGATGGATTGCGTATTTTGTGAGTAGTCGTGGGATTTACGGCGAGAGCGAGAATGAGAGAGAAAGAAATATGATGGTTCTTAAATTTTTTCTCATTAAACAGAAGTGTAGTTTAGTCATTATATTCAATAAATAATGGCACGTTTGCAAATGGGTTCACACAGTGGCATACTTAAAAAAATATAATTCAATAATGACATTGTTATAATTCTCCCAATTAGTACCGGTTTTTAAAATATAGTATAATATTATTAAAAACAAATTAAACGTTTCGTCAAGATGTGAGTCATGTGACAATCTATAAAATGTGACTCATCAAGGTGTAAATATAGAAACTGTTTTTTTTTCTCATCAAGATGTGACTCACATCCAAAAAAAAATGATAAAGAGTAAATAACAATCTAAAAAAATTTAACAATACTATTATTTATACTGAGGGAAAAAACCCAAAGAGAAATGCGTTGAATACATAATTTATCAAAAGTTGCATTATGAAATAACAACCAAAGAGGGCCCGCATATCTCCTACTAAACGTAATGCTCGTACGTACGTTACAATTTTTTTCTAAAAATATGTATAATTTATTTCAGTTAGTCACTACAAAACGATCGTATAGTTGGAAACTTAGAACCAAAAGACGACTTACAAGGTTTTTTTTTTCTTTAATAATAATTACTTTCATTTTCCAACAAAACTCCTATTGGGAGATCGATTAAATGGACCGTATCAAAAAAATATCAAGAAGAATATTGACGAATATATATTATTTCCATATTGGTTTATGAACTTAGGTTAAAATCCCTATAGCCATCATCATCTTGGTTTTGGTGTGTGCCTTTGTTCTTGCTCTCAAAGTCAAACTCTCTTAAAATTTTGTGCTTCTCCTAAAAGAGCCATCTTGAGACTAATCATCATCATCATGAGATTGCTTCTAAGTCTTTTGCTTCTCTTGGCCTTTACCACATCTTCAAGTAAATATTTCCTCAATTCAATCCTTATGTAAAGGAATGATCTTTTTAATCTTCTTGATCTGTTTCTTACTCTCTCTCTCTCTCTCTCTCTCTCTCTCTCTCTCTCTCTCTCTCTCTCTCTCTCTCTCTCTCTCTCTCTCTCTCTCTCTCTCTCTCTCTCTCTCTCTCTCTTTCTAGGTGCAATTTACTGTCTGTGCAAAGATGGGATTGGAGACACAGAGCTTCAAACATCAATAGACTATGCATGTGGAACTTTAGCAGATTGTAATCCAATCAAAGAAAATGGTCCTTGTTATCAACCAAACACCATCAAAAGTCATTGTGATTGGGCTGTTAATAGTTACTTTCAGAAAGCAGCTCAAGTCCCTGGAAGCTGCAATTTCTCTAACACTGCCACTACCAATCCAAACCCACCTTCCAGTAAACTCAATTACCCCTTAAACTCTTTAGCTTTTGATGAGAAAAGTTTTAATCTTGATTCTTGATCATGTTCTTTTATGCAGATTTGGTTAGTGGTTGCATCTTTCCTTCAAGCTCTAGGTATGTTCACACTTTCATTAACCTAAAAACTGTCTCATTTACATAAAAAATTTGGACTTTTGAAAAAGGTTTGGTGTTTATAACAGCTCTCCAGGGGGGTCGCCTCCATCCAACACACCACCGACTGGGACTACACCACCGACTAACGGAACGACTCCATTCCCGGGCACTCCGTTTCCGGGAACACCGTTTACTGGCTCTCCTCCTGTGTTTGGCCCGACCGGAGGGTTTAATCCAGGCAATGGTGCTTCAAGTTTGGTCATTTCCTCTGTTTTCACACTCTGTTTCTCATCACTAGCGTTTCTGATCTAAGGTTGGGATTTTGACAAGTGTAGAGACAAAGACATCCATTGGATTCCTCACTTAATTCCCCTTTGGGTGAAAAAAGTGTTTATTGAATTTTTTTCTCTGTTCTTTCATATATGTAAAGGTTGCTAAAGAAAAGCTAAAAAAAAAAACAGAACATAAATTTCAGTGATTAGAATGGAAACAGACCACCTAGGAAATGAGAAGACTTGTCAACAACAACCTTACCAACTCGTTGGTTATGTAAAAAAATACTTTAGATCAATCATAGAGTTTAAAAAATGGAATAGTTTGGTGTCTGGGATTAGTTTTATTTATTCAAAAAAAAAGACAAACCAACAATGAATGAAGTGAAGTATCAACTACAACTAAAAAGAGAGAAGAATATGGTAAGATACACACACACCTTCAAATTCAATGATGGCTTCAAGTATAGAATGTAATAGAATGATATATTACTTGAATGAGATTACAATGTTTATATACTAGTACAGATAAGAATCAATAGACAATATTCACAATAACTACAACGAGATAATGAAGGAGATGATTGTGGAAATCACACATCATACGGCTCAATGTATGGGATGTGAATAATATCTTCTACACGCCCCCGCAAGATGGAGGGGCTGAAGCAACTCCAATCTTGGCAAACAAATCTTGAAAACGCTGCTTTGGTAACGGTTTAGTCAAAGCATCCGCTAGTTGATCTTTAGTAGAAACATGTGTGACCCGTAAAGCACCAGATTGTATGTTGTCACGAACAAAATGGAAGTCCAATGCCAAGTGTTTCATCCTAGAATGAAAAACCGGGTTCGCACAAAGATAGGTTGCACCAACATTATCACAATAAACAACCGGTGTGGTCTGGAGTTGGATACCAAGTTCAGTGAGGAGCGAACATACCCATCGAATTTCAGAAGCTGTATTGGCAACGGAGCGATACTCAGCTTCTGTCGAAGATCTCGCCACACCTTTTTGTTTCTTGGAAGACCAGGCAATAGGAGTAGTGCCCAAATATAAGATGTAAGCATTAGTGGACACATAGTCGTCGGCATCACCTGCCCAATCCGCGTCCGAATAGGCATGTAAAAGCAAAGGATTAGTTTTGCGGAGAAAGAGACCATGAGAAGGGGATCCAACGAGATAGCGAAGTACCCTTTTCGCCGCATTCCAGTGAACATCGGTGGGTTTGTGCATAAACTGAGATAACCGATTTACTGCATAAGACAAATCCGGTCGTGTAAAAGCCAAGTATTGGAGACTTCCAACCACCATCCGATACTCAGTTGGAGATTCAAGAGGAGTTCCTGAGGAAAGCGTTAACCGTACCGGAGCCATAGGTGTTGCAACCGGTTTTGCATCAGTCATCTTTGTCTTCTCTAGCAAATCCAGAATATATTTCCGTTGGTTAAGATGAATACCTGTCGCTGTGTGAGTAGCTTCTATCCCCAGGAAGTATGATAACGGGGCTGGCTCTTTGAGAGAAAACCGTGTGGCCAGCATATTGATGCAGTCATCAATAATAGCATCCGAATTTCCAGTGATAATGATATCATCTACATAGACCAAGAGGTAGATGAGAGTCCCTGGTTTTGAGTAGACAAATACGGAAGTATCAGCGTGGGAGTTTATGAACCCATATGTAACTAACGCCATTTTCAGCTCTTGAAACCAAGCACGAGGAGCTTGCTTTAAACCGTAGAGTGCTTTCTTCAATTTGCATACATAATGTGGCCTGTCCGGATCAATAAAACCAGGTGGCTGAGCAACATAAACTTCGTCCGTCAAAGTCCCATGGAGAAAAGCATTGTTGACGTCTAGTTGGAGAATTTGCCAGCCCCGAGTAACCGCAATTTGAAGAACAAGACGGATGGTGAGTGACTTGACTACCGGACTAAAAGTCTCTGCATAATCCACGCCATATTGTTGTGTAAAACCGCGAGCTACCCACCGTGCTTTATACCTGTCAAGGACCCCATTTTTAAGATATTTAAGAGTAAAAATCCATTTTGTGGGGATCACATTTTGACCCGGATGTGGAGGCACAAGATCATAAGTATGATTTTGGAGTTGGGCATTATGCTCATGACTCATAGCTCCGCGCCAATTGGGATCTTTCATAGCCTGGATAACGGTTTTAGGTGGGGTTGGCTTTGGTGGGTTTTGAGTTGGGGAGTTTGTGACTGTGAGGTGAGTTTGGGGCTGAGTTCGAGCTCGAGACCTGGTTGTCATTGGATGGCTAGGGTGTTTTGGTGGTTTGTGTGGGGATGTTTCAGGTGGCGGAGGAGGGACTGTGAGGATGGTGGTTTGGGACGGTTCATGGGTGTCGGTTATGGGATGTGGATGTGGCGGAGGTGATTGTTGAGGAATGGGAGGAGTAATTTCTAGAGGTAGTGGTGTTTGTGTAAGAGTAGTTGTATCCATACCTTGGCTTTGTGCCGGTCGAGACCGACGGTGATAGACCCGAAGCGGAGGCGGCGCCGGAGGATGAGCTTGGACGAGTGGCAGATTAAGGCACGTATGAGGCGAGTGGTTGATGGAAATGGTTTCGGGTAGGGAGACAGCTGGTGGTGAGGCTGCAGCAAAGGGGAACTTCTGTTCATCAAACGTGACATGTCGAGAGACATAGAGACGTCCCGTTGGAACATGGAGGCACAAATACGCGGACTGGGTGAGAGAGTATCCTAGAAACACACACGGCAATGACCGATCGTCCAGCTTATGATTTGTGTATGGACGCAACCACGGGAAACATAGGGACCCAAAAACCCGCAGCTTGAGATAATTTGGTGATGTGTTGAAAAGCTTCTGGTACGGAGACACGCCATCTAGGTTGGGCATGAGTTGGCGGTTTATAAGGTAGACCGCGGTGGAGACCGCAAACGGCCAGTAAGTCTTTGGTATGGCCGCTTGATGGAGGAGAGTTTGGGCTGCCATTGTGTTGTGGTGTGTGGGGTGGTGATGTAAAGTGGGCGATGCCTTGAGATAGTAGATAGCTCCTTAGAGCAATATATTCTCCACCATTATCCGAGTAAAGCGTATGAATCTTCGTTTGGAATCTGTTTTCTACCAATGCTTTGAACGCCATGAAAGTATTTTTGACATTGGACTTAAGCTTTAGCGGGTACAGCCACATATAACGGGTGAAATGGTCAACAAATATCACATAGTAACGATAATTGTCTAAGGAAATAATAGGAGATTGCCAAACATCAGAGTATATGACTTGTAAAGGTTTAGTGGAAGAGATAGTGTTTGAATAAAATGGTAGTTGGTGACTTTTATTGATGAGACAATGAGAACAAGGGGAAATTGTTTTTGCTGAATCAAAACATGGTAAAGAAAATTGAGAAACAAGTTTATTGAGAATGGGTAAAGAGGGATGGCCTAGACGAGCATGCCAGGAGGTGAGGTTGGTTTTTGTTGAGGGTGTGGCTAGGAGGGCTGTTTTCGGAGGTGGATGTGCCGGCCACTCGTATAGCTCATTCCTACTGTTAGCGCGGAGTAACAGGGCCCCCGTTCTCAAGTCCATCACCTGAAAATAGGTAGGATAAAACTGGATTGTTACATTGTTGTTATTACACAAACGGTATACGGATAAGAGGTTTTTATGTAAGGTGGGAACGCATAAAACATTAGGTAAATGTAATGGTTTAGAGAGAGTTGAAAGGGAACCGTATCCAGTATGAGAAATCGGCATGGCAGAGCCATTTGAATGGAGACAGTAATGGCGCCAAGAATTGCGCTGTAGACGAGTTTATCCTGTCTCGTCCAGAACTCGAATTGTGGGTTAGGGGCTGTGCCTTCGAGGGTGGTGAGAGTGGCGGTTGGAGGAGCCAATGTACCATCAATGTATCCAGCTAGTTTGTAACCATCGAGAAGCGAATGCACTTGTTTAGACCACATAAGGTAGTTTGTGGCTGTGAGCTTCGTTACATTGGTCATGTTAACGACGAGAAGAGTAGTTTTGTCATTGATGTTTATGGAATCAGCCATGATATTAGAGAGTTGATCGGAAAAGAGACGAAGAGAAGAGGGGAGAAGAAAAAGGGGCGGCTGAGAGTTTGAAAAAAAAAAAAATTTAGGTTTTAGAATCTTTGCTCTGATACCATATAGAATGTAATAGAATGATATATTACTTGAATGAGATTACAATGTTTATATACTAGTACAGATAAGAATCAATAGACAATATTCACAATAACTACAACGAGATAATGAAGGAGATGATTGTGGAAATCACACATCATACGGCTCAATGTATGGGATGTGAATAATATCTTCTACATCAAGGCTCTAAAATATACTTTTACTCCGGGAAGTCTCTTTAACGAACTTGGCTATCAGTTTAGCCGCAGCTGTTGGTTTTTCGACATGCGGAAGATGTCCACAGTTTGATATTTGATCAACACGTGCGTTCGATAAATCTCCGTGCAGTCTCTGCATTGAAGAAGAAATGATTTAGCCATATAGAGACCATTGAAGATGTTAGTAGAAGTGACAGAAAAAGCTAACCCAAGCGAGCTTGTTGCTTATGATTTGGTCATCCTCTCCCCAAATTATCAGTGTCTTCTGTGAAACCTAAAGACAGAAACAAAATCAAACATTGAACAAGAATGCACGAATTCTCATCTTATTCCGAAATCTATATGAGACCGAAAGTGATTATAAGAGAGTACCTTTTTTATAAGAGAAGTTACGTTGTATCCTCCGCTTGTCATAAAACTAACAGTAGCATCTTCCCACCAAGGATATAGACAATGCAAGCGACCGATCTAGTGAAAAAGAAAAATCAGATCGAGAGCTTGTTTATGATAGCAACTCGTAAAAAATCATGTATACCTTTGTCCAATCCCAGCTAGTTTCCAATGAGATGCCGTTGAAAGAAAGGAAGTTTGCGTATAACCGCAATGGAACACTCTTCAGTATATATACCTAATCCCAAATTCATAATTCCCCAAAACCACAAAGTTAAAAAGGACTTCCAATACATTTATATGTACACCATTTGATGAAAACTTACTCCAGCATAAGCTGCTGCTTTAGGTAAAGTTGCCAAGTTTCCGGTACCTTCTGTGTAAACGCTTGCGTCCATTAAAACCAAGGACTCAACCTGAATACTCATATTCTTCTCAAAATCAATAGCATCTGAACATTTTTACTAATAAACTTCTTAAATGTTTGTACAAGTACCGCTTCAGGATGGTTGACCGCGATGTCTATTGCAACAGCAGAACCGAGGCTTGGCCCAACCAAAACCATAGGCCTTTTAATGTGAGTCTTCCAAAACTAAAGGATCATACAATACAAGAGAGCCAAATCAGTTCTCTTCAACTAAACGAAGTACATCAGTAAAGAAAATGGCTACATACCTCGTAAAAATGCTCTCTTTTAGACGCTACATCACACGGTGGAAGTTTCCCTTCAAAGATAAAGAAGCAAGAGTAAGAAAACATCGGCAAGTTTTGCGAATGAGAAGGCGAAAAAGGGAAAGGAAGTAAAAGATAAGAGGGGAAAAGAACCTAAATCAGAGAAACCCCAACCAAGGATATCAAATGCCCAAGTTTCTAAACCGGCTTCTTCGAGCAACGGATAAGTGTATCTCCACTCTAAACAAGAACTGTTTACAAGAGTCTTAACTTCAAAAACACTAACTTACTCAAGAAACCAAAACATTTTGATTAATATACCTATCAAATCCGTGCAAAAGCACCACAGGACTTGTCTCGTTCCGTATAAGCGGTGTCACACAACTACTCATAATTTTATCTTCTGTGAAACTTACCTACACATTCCACATTACATGCCAATGAGAAAATATATAGATTTTGTTATGAGAAGCTCAAATTTTCAGAATCATCACAAAAGGATCAAACTTTCATGAAAAGATTTGAAGTTTACTAATTTCAGGTTGCATAAACAAACATGGAAGAGCTAAATTTACTTGTACGGGAAGCCTCTCGATTCTTGCCGCGAGCTTCAGAGCAAACGAGTCCTTGATTCTCACAACATCACTCGGAAGAAACGACGGAAACTTCTCCGCCATCACTTTTAACGGCCGTTTACATTCCACCTTCAAAACCGGCCGAGAAACCGCCGTCGCCGTTAAGAGCATCGTAGAAGACGACACGTCTCTCTGTAACTCTGTTTCACTTCACACTTTGGTACTTGATAGAGAAGATAGGACACGTGGCAAATCAAACCAAATGAACCAAAACGGTACCGTTTTATTGAACATAGCATAAAGAAGAAGAATACACAACGTAATGTTATACTACTACATAGCTTCATTTTGTGTAACCAACACTGAACTAAAGAAGCCAAAAACAAACCAAATCAATCTACAAGTTTCCCGTCGATTTCATAAAACAAACGGTTAGCTTTTTCGCTAAGTATCTCAGCTCCACGAACAAGCTTCTTGCAATCTTCATGTTTCGGTTTCGGCGTAAACTCTCTAATCTTCACATGAGGGTCTTTAACATCAACGTCATTGTATATCTCTCTTAGCTTGCAGGTAAAACATGCTTCTCCCAAAAATCAACAAGCGCCGGTTTCATTTCCTCCCAATACGCGTTAAATTTGGGAGGAAATGAGAGAATCTAAAATGAAAGAATTTTTTACTTGATTACATCATATATTTTTATTAGTTAAATTTGTATATATATTGAGAGAATCTATCAAATTATATTCGACATTTCTCTGAAAATGATTTTTTGCAAACACTTTCATAACAAAGCTATAAATAAAATTGATCCGAGTTTTACAATATGCCGTCTTTAATCATTCAAGACAACATCTTAAAGGAACTTTCATGTTTTTATTTATTTATTTACTTAGTGATATATTTTTATCATATTTTTAAATTATATTATTCTTCAAGTTACAAACACAAATTAAAAAGGGTGAATTAGGTGGATATTACTTTTAGAGATAGAAATTAAGTAAATAACATATCCAAAATTATACTTAGGTAAGTAACAAAAAGAACTAAATATATGACTAAATTACCCTTATGCTATAATTAAGGTAAAATATAAACAAAAAAACTCTACAAATATTCAGTTCTTCCATTTGTGGAAATATTGTCTTTAAAGCTGTATATCATATAAAAATAGATCTGCAAACAAAATAAAAATGGGTTAGAGACAGAAGAACGTAGGAAGAAGATAATAAAAAAACAAATATGTAGTAAAAGTCAATTATTTGATAACATAGTTGATTATTGTAATTTCAGAATATAGTTAATTATCTTAAACTATTTTGTAACTATCAAAAACATAAAACATAGTTAATTATTTTTCACAAAATATAGTTAGCGCATTAAAAGCATAGTTGACTATTTTTAGAATATAGTTGTCTATTCCTTATTTCATAAATTATAGTTGACTACATAAAAATATTAAGCAAATATAGTTAACAAATATATAGTAAAAGTTAACTATTTGGTAACATAGTTAACTATATTCACAACTAGAAAAAGTCCACGCGTTGCGTAGAAAAACTATTTATTTAAATTTTAAATTTATTTTACTGTATATAAGTGATATTGAAAAAATATTCTCACAAATTATATTTTTAAAAATAAAAATAAAACACTATATGATAATATGTTTGAAAATTTTATTAGATGTAAAGACAAACCATATGTTTTGTCTTATTATTTATATTTGACAAAAAAAACCAATTTTGTAATTGACTGGAAACTAAATTAGTGAATTTTCTTATTTATATTGCATAAACATATAAAGGTAAAGTGATTTTAAACTATTTTAATATTGATATATTATAAATAAATTGATTCCTATGAAGGTAAAATGTTCAGACTTCCTAATTATCTTCAATAATAAATTGATTAGATTTTGTAAGTTTATTGTAGTAAGTAAATGTGACGTTAAATTTAGATGAGATCAATTTGATGGTAAAATAATTAATAATTTGTTGAATTTAAATAATCAAAACGTTATATGGGCGTTTAAAAATTAAATGTTGAATTATAATTGATAAATAAATGGAAAGATTAATTTTGGAAGTTTAGGAATTAATACCAATCACGAATGATCATTATTAGAGGTATATAAATTTATTTAATTAAACAGATTCCTCATTACAAAAAAATAAAAATATTTGGCATTTCAAAATATTTCCTACTTTTGTGAATGACTTTTAGAAAATTTTTTAGTAGCGGGTTATATATGTTTCTATCCGTGATATATACAAGTGTCTTTAGTAGTCTAGTGGTTCTTCTCCACTTAAATTACTGAGGTTTGCTGGGTTCGAACCTAGAAAAAACATTTTAAACTTTTTTTTTTAAATAAAAATTTGTAAAGAAAGAGATGACACGTGTCGTCTTGTCAGAGCTTGTTGGCTTTTGTAAACCTTAAAATATTATAAAGATATAGTTACGTAATATAGTTAACTATATTCACAATATAGTTACTTAATATATTTTGTATAAAAAAAAGAAGTACATACATAGTTAGCTATTATCAAAAACATAATACAAGATATATAATTACCTATTACAGTGATTTCCAATCATAGTTAACTATCTCGATCATCATCATAATTTACGATGGAGATCTTTGATCCATGACAACGAGATAAGAAAAAGTGATTGAGACTTGATTTTGTGGATTTTAAAAAGTGATACAAAAGTGATTATGATACTTGTGTCAAACGAAGGAAAAGAAGAAAGAGAAAAAATGATAGAAGAAGAAGAAGAAACAAATGACAGAGAAAGAAAAATACTAAAAACGATGGGAAAAAGAAAGAACATGAGAGAAGAACAATAATAAGAAGAATATGAATGAAATCAAATTGTGGTTATGAGAATTGAGAAGAAAGAGGGAGGGAGGTGGCCGGTGAAAACTAGGTTAAATGTGTTTTAGTTTTAACTTTTAGTGTTTTGTTTTAGTTTTATTTTTCCCAAAAAAATCAGCAAAATTACATAAGGACAAAACAAGAATTTTGTGTTAACAATATGTTAGTTACTATGTTTTAGTTTATAGGCTGTTAGATAATTAATTGTGGATACAAAACATAATATTCATGCTAATTACCCAATTAAAAAAGACTTAACGTGATGTTTCTTGTATGATCAATAAGGCAAATGAGTTTGTTTAAATATAAGTTATTAGTTGAAATTGTATGAATAAAACAATTTTGAGTGATAAACTTTCATTTATTATAAAAATAAGAAAAAGAGTATTTATAATTATAAACTATTTATTACGAGAAGTTATTGTTTAAATTTTTTGTGTGTGGTAATCAACGTTTTAAAAATAATATTATCAAATGTCTACTTTTGATTTTTGAACATGATCTGCACAAAGTTTGAGATGGTCATGTACACACCACTCACACTTACTTGCGACACAAATTACTTCTTCTTATTAGCCTTCGATTTGTTCTTCCGTTTTGTGGCTTGGTTTAGCTTATGTGCCTCTTTTTGAACTTCTCCTACGCTAACCCCCATCTTTTCTGCAATTTTGTGAATTGCATTCTCTCCAAAAAGAACACTAGCATTAAGATATTCTAACACCTTCACGTCGTCCCAAACTTTCTTAGACATTTTTCTTCTCTTTTTTTTTTCTGTTGCTTTGGAATGAAAAAAGAGAAGATAGATGGGTTTTATTAACACTTACTGACTTTACTTTACCGACTCACCTTCTTAATTAGAAAATAAACATTGCTAATAAACCATTTTAGAATAGTGACATTATGTTTTCCCCTTTTGGGGTTTATGTTTCTTATTTATTTACTTTATTCATAAACCAAACCACATATTTATTGGTTTGAATTTACAACTTTGTTTTGTCATAACCCAAAGGATTTATGATTTTAATTTACAACTTTATTTATCATAACCATAAAGGTTTATAAATTCCCAATCAGTTTAATCCAACCAAAATTATATGAAACCGAAAAATTTATTGATTTTCATTCGAACTATATATATCCTGAAAGTTATATAATCTCTTCTACACCCGGTGAACTTAACCCAATCCAAAATTTATGGAACCGAACCGAACCGAACCAAAAATTTGTTGATTTGAGTTTCTTTTGCTTTTTTATCATTTTCCCAAAATGTATATATATATATATATATATATATATTCTTTTTAAAAACCCAACAAGTTTTATTCAACCGAAATTTTATGAAACCGAAGCGAATTTAAAATTTATTGATTTGCATTTCAACTATATTTTTTATCACTAACCCGAAAGGTATATAATTAATCTCTACTTAACACAATCCAAATTTTATGGAACCGAACCGAACCGAACCAAACCAAAAATCGATTGATTTCAGTTCCCATTGTATTTTACCATTATTCCGAAACGTATATATAATCTCTTTTACACCCAACAAATTTTATTCAATCAAAATTTTGGTTTGCATACAAACTATATTTTTTCTTTAACCCGAAAAATATATATTCTCTTTTACATCCGGTGAACTGAACCCAACCCAAATTTTATAGAACCGAACCAAATCAAAAATTTATTGATTTGAGTTCCCTTTGTATTTTATCATTATTCTGAAAAGTATATATAATGTCTTTTACACCCAACAAATTTTATTCAACGAAATTTTATGAACTTGAACCAAATTTAAAATTTATTGATATGCATTCCAACTATATTTTATCATTAACCCGAAAGGTAAGTAATCTCTTTTGCACCCGATGAAATTAATCCAATCCAAATTTTATGAAACCGAACCAAACCAAAAATTTATTGATTTGAGTTATTTTCTATTTTATCATTATTCCAAAAGGTATATATAATCTCTTTTACACCCAACGAGTTTTATTCAACCGAAATTTTATGAAACCAAAACCTAAATTTAAAATTTATTGGTTTGCATTCCAACTATATTTTATCTTTAACCCGAAAGGTATATAATCTCTTCTATACATGGTGAGTTTAACCCAATCCAAATTTTATGAAACCGAACCGAACCAAAAATTTATTGATTTTGAGTTCCCTCTGTATTTTATCATTATTCTGAAAGGTTTATATAATCTCTTTTACATCCAACGAGTTTTATTCAACCGAAATTTTATGAAACCGAACTAAACCAAAAATTTATTGACTTGAGTTCTCTTTCTATTTTATCATTATTCCGAAAGGTATATATAATCTCTTTTACACCCAACGAGTTTTATTCAACCAAAATTTTGATGAAACCGAACCTAAATGTAAAAATTTATTGGTTTGCATTCCAACTATATTTTATCATTAACCCGAAAGGTATATAATCTCTTCTATACATGGTGAATTTAACCCAATCCAAATTTTATGAAACCGAACCGAACCAAAAATTTATTGATTTTGAGTTCCCTTTGTATTTTATCATTATTCTGAAAGGTATATATAATCTCTTTTACACCCAACAAGTTTTATTCAACCGAAATTTTATGAAACCGAACCACATTTAAAATTTATTGGGTTGCATTCCAAATATATTTATCGTTAACCCGAAAGGTATATAATATGTTCTACACCCGGTGAACTTAACTCAACCCAAATTTTATGGAACCGAACTAAACCAAAAATTTATCGATTTGAGTTCCTTTTCTATTTTATCAATATTTGGAAAGGTATATATAATCTCTTTTACACCCGACGAGTTTTATTCAACCGAAATTTTATGAAACCGAAATCTAAATTTAAAATTTATTGGTTTGCATTCCAACTATATTTTATCATTAACCCGAAAGGTATATAATCTCTTCTACACCAGGTGAATTTAACCCAATTGAACCAAACCGAACCAAAACTTTATTGATTTGAGTTCTCTTTGTATTTTATCATTGTTCCGAAAGGTATATATAATCTCTTTTACATCTTATGAGTTTTATTTAATCAAAATTTTATGGAATCAAACCGAATTTAAAATTTATTGATTTTTATTTCAACCGAGATATGTTGAATTTTTTTTACACCCGATAAATTTAACCCAAACAAAAATTTATTAAACCGATTTAGTGATTTAAATTCTAACTAGATTTGGACCCGCGTCAAACGCATGATTATAAATTTTAATTAATTTATTTCTATATTTTGATTTACATTATATACATAGGACCAACACATAAATTGAAAAAATAATTTTATGAAATAATCTCAAATTCTATCGTTAAATATTATATGCGATTTATTTAGTTTATTTATTGAAATAAATTTGGTACTTTGATTTGTGTGTAATGTACAAAATATTTATATACACTCAAGTTAATAAATTTACATGTATTTTGACAAAAATATGAATAAGTAATCAAAATTTAAATTTTATTTACAAAAACGATATTTTTATCTTTAAACGTACAACTAAAAAACTGTAATAGTAAGCCAAATAAATAAAAACTTGCAAATCATTATTTATTTATCTTTGATCGACAAATCAATTTTTTTTCTAATGTCTTTAGAATTAATAAGAAAGTTGGTAATAAATCTTGTGGTAATTAGAATGTTTTTATTAAAAATATTTAAGATTTTATAATTTTATAAAAACAATTTCGTCATAAATGTTTATAGTTTAGGAAACTATATATTTCGGAATGTTGTAGGAAAATCTATATGAAATTTAGGATTGTTCATAAGTTTTAGGATATTTTCTCTTTCTTAAATTTTTTAATAGAATGATAATTAGCCCTTAAAACACTCTTAGCATAACACATATGATTTTTTTAAGTTTGAATGTCTCAATGAGTGACACCTAGGATATTGAGGTTTTAGTGTCTCCTCAATTAATATATACTAGAAAATTACCCGCGTTATACGCGGGGTAAAATAATTATTGAATAAAACTAATAATTTTAGTTAAAATTTTTTTTTTGGATGAATTATTATACATAACCTAAGATCTATTATATATATTTGAATTTTGCAACTATTTTTTATACAAATATGTTTCACCCATGAAATAATTAAACTAACAAATTTCATTAAAAATTATATTACTTGTAGGAAGTGTACTTATAAAAAATTAAAAACATATACTTGTCAAACAAAACAACATGCAAAAACATATATGAAAAATTGTTTTACATGTTCATATATTTTCAAAAGATAATAATTTTTTTTTTCTATTCTAAATCTATAATTTTCGAAATATTTTGACTTTGGCAAGTTTAAGATTTCAAAATATTTTAATTTTGGCAAGTTTAAGAAGATTCAAATGTGTTTGGCAATTAGAGTTGTAGTAATCAAAATAAATATATTTGGAAATAAATGTGTTTGGTTATGAGTATAAGAGAACTAAATAAATATATAAAAATAAAGAAGAGAAAAATTGTAGTGATGACACCTAAGCAAAATGCTCCCAAAATGCTCTTCAAATAATATATAGGATAGGATGAGGTTGTATCATCATTGAGAAATGTATATATATAAAACTTGTTTTACACCCAAAGAACGAATTAACCTGGAATTTACTAAACATAATATTATTAACTATGGTAATATACTCTGTAAAATCAAATAATATAGGTTTGTTTTGTCGTAAATGGAACTGAACCATAAAAAAGATCAACGAAAGTGAACCAACAATCTTTTCCAATTTTAATTGTGTATTGAATCTGGATCTTTAGTTTTTACCTATCTTTTTTGTTATGTTTTGATGTTCTTATGCTATTTGGGTAATCTAAAGTTCTTTATGGATTCCATTTCGTAGGCAGTGTGTTTTGTTTCAACAAGTGTCTGTGTGATTAAAGAAAAATGGCTGATTCGTGGGCAACCTTGCAGTGGGTATATTCGAAGATTCGAGAAACCTGAGAGAAGGAACCAATGGGATTCGCCTCTATTCGAGCTATACCCGTCTCGAGAAGGAATAGAGAAATCGTCTCCTGTGATTTTAGAGGCTGTGACTTATCTAACCAAGACTGCTGATTCCAAAACCCAAGATGTGAGAATTCTCCAACCGAGTATCGCGACTCAGTCTGCTAGATTCTCGGAAGCGAATTCTCTTTACGAGCGACACAAGAAGTAATCAACGCGACCGTGGAGCAACAAGCACTTGGTGGGGCTATAAGTAGAGTTACACTTGGCAATGAACTACCTCCGATCGTAATTGGCAGACCGATTGGACTACCGGAGCTAAGGAGGCTCCGAAGAACGTTTGTTAAATTGATGGGTCAAGGGCCACCGTTACCAACTGATGCAGATAGCGCAAAGAGACGGTTTGTGGATTACTTGAACAGAGAGTTTGGAGGTAAATAACGCTTGAAACTTGTGGGTGAGAAGTTCATTTTCATTTTCTTAATTGAAGTCATGTTTCATCCTTATGGGGCTAATATGGATGTGTTTTCTTATGCAAAAACATATACAACTCTTATTTATCAAGTTGAACAAGCAGTTTGTTTGTAATAGTGTTTGCTAAGTGAGAAAGTGAAGTTACAATAACATCTATTTTCAATTTTTTTAGTCCATTTGCCTTATTTCTTTGATACCACTTTTTGGACAATTCTAATAGATACCATTTTTTAAAGTTTTTTTTTCAACCATACCACCAATTTTTAAAAGTTTCATAGATATCATTTTTTTCAAAAGTTCCAAAAATACCACTTTTTACAAATTAACTTTAAAATGTTCAAAACTAAACCCTAAACCTACCCCCTAAAACTAAACTCTAATTATACAATAATTAACTCAAACCCAAAAATTAAATTCTAAACCAAAAATTAAATTCTAAACTCTTTAAAACTCAATTTTTGTGTTTGAGGTATTTGGAAATTTTGATTTTTTTTTTGAAAAGTGGTATCTAGGAAACTTTTAAAATTTAATGGTATCTAAGGAACAAAAACTTTGTTTGGTGGCATCCTAGAGACTTTTTCTTTTTTTTCTTCTCCAAAAAGTCTATTCATTTTTTTTTTTTTGATATTTTCGTCGGCACAATTTATTATATGTTCCAATAATTCACCCCTTGATAAGTTGTGTTTATAGTTTTCCATATTTATGTCGAGGTTTAAATTAATTTTTTGTATCTAAAAGGGACATGTTACTACAACTCCTCCTCGTTAGAGTAGACAGTTTACTTAACTAAGCTTAATTAAATACGAATAGTTTTGTGGGAATAATCGTTAATAATGACAATCATGTTCATGTGCTTATTTAACTATTAATTTGTCGTCCATTTTCAGAAAAATGATAAAAAGTACTCCAACAGAAAGTACACGCAGAGCACAAAAATGTTGAAAGGCTTTTTAAAGCCAATGTCCAACATCCAAATTAGTATGATATTGTCCGCTTTGGGCCGAAGCATTAAAGCCCGCACGGATTTATCTTTGGTTTCCTTCCCAAAAGGTCTCATACTAAGTTGGATGGACTTTACTTATATATTAGACATATCTCGTCTAATCTTCGGATGTGGGGCTTGGATTGATATCCCAACATTCTCCCCTTCAAACCAAGGACCACATGACTCGTGTCCTCCCCTCTAGCTAAACCTTAAGTACCATCTTGTACCCATCTCGTTTGCTAGGGTCTAGCGAAATCTTGGCACCGTCTTGTGCCTTCTTATTCGCAAGGTCATCTTATGAGGAGTCTGCTCCCACATCATTTATAGTGCCCATCCACTTCTCCAGGTCCATTTCTCGAACCGCTCTGATACCATGTTGAATTAATCTCATATATAACGTCACACATATTGGATGGCTGCACCTTCTAAAGAAGATTGCCTACGTACCCTTTAGAAGGGATCAAGCCACACACGTAGTTATAAACCAAAACTCATAATCTCACACAAAGGTATACCACAACTTGGTAACTCTTTATATAGAGAGTCTCAAACATTAACCTAATCCTAATAGGAAACATAACAATTTAGATAACTCCTAAAAAGCTAATTTTCCTTTTCCATGACTCGGTAGAATTAGGTTAGCTTGCTTCTCAAGCTTTCTTCAAGCTTACTCCAACATTCTCCCCCTTAAGCTTGAACTCCATCTTCTCCAAGTCTTGAACTTGATCCTTTCCAAGTGTGTTATGCACCATCGCTCTCTTCTCATATTATAAAAGACTCACTCTTTTATTGCTTTAGAAAACTTACTCAAAAACTAAAGCTCACACAATCTCTCTTAACCTATGTCATACCTCAACATAGATTCTCCTTTTTTTTTTTTTTTTTTTTTTATCCCTTGCGATGTGCAAACTTCACTTAATCTCAACTTGAATCACTCAAAACTGTTCCAAATATAGAATCAAAAGAACACAACCAAACTATAATAAGAATTCCTTCTCTTATTAATCTCAACCACAACCACAAGGAAACTAACTCAAAACCTTGTTCTCTCTCAACTCATTTTTTTTTTTTTCGATCTCCATCCAACCTCCAGCCAGATTCGATGCAGCCACCGGCGACAACACTTGGGCACCAAAACCCGGAAATCTCAACTCATCAAGATTCTTCTCCAACTCGATAACAAAGATCCCGTAAAACCTTCTCTTCCTTTGTCAAACTCTGCACATTCTCATTTCAACTTGTTTCTTTAACTCAACAATCTCTAATTCCATAACCACAACTTTCTTCTTAGACTCTCTCAAAGAATCCTCAACAATTCTTCTTCTTCTGTTTTCAATTCATCAACTTACTCGATAACTTGATCTGCACCAACTATGCTTAGAAAAACGCATATAGAATATGAACTAACCGTCCAATTGATGATCCCACCGTTGAATGTGAAGACAGTAGTGTCATGAACAACTCCACAAATATTCAGAGCAATCGGATTTCATTTGATCCGCCAAATGGATCCTCGAAGCATCTGCGTCGGAACTGTCTAGGACTGCAATGATCAGATTTCGTGCGTTAGAAGAAAGGACTCCACACAGCGACTCCGGAGGAGATAAGGTTCCATATTGATACCACTGGAAAGCTGGGAATGTCACGATTCCAACACCACCAACGAAGAAGCCATCAGATGCTCCAGTCACCGCCGACGGAGCTCCAAAGCCGTTATGTTCAAGCTGTCCAGATTTCCCGATCCTCACTACACCATCTCCATCGCTGATCTCATTCTTCATCTACTGTTCCTTCTCGATCTCTACTACACGAACGGCCGAGTCACCTTACTCATTCTCACCGGAAGAGGACTCACCGGTTACAGCCCCTCCGAACTCGGACTACTCGACTCACTCACAAAACTCGAACTCAGTCTCAACAATTTCACCAAACCAATTCCACCTCATCTCTTCAACGCAATTAATCTCCGGTACATCGATCTCTCACACAACTCAATATCCGGTTCAATCCCTGACCTCTCAAGCCTCACCGCACTAAAACTACTCTTCTTATCGGGAAATCAATTCTCCGGTAACTTTCCGGCGTCGGTAACTTCACTCTCTCGTCTCTACCGTCTTGATCTCTCATTTAACAACTTCTCCGGCGAGATTCCGTCAACGTTAACTCATTTAACCCATCTCTTAACTCTCCGGTTAGAAACAAACCGGTTCTCCGATCAAATACCGAACATAAACCTCTCCGATCTCCAAGATTTCAACATCTCCGGTAACAACTTAACCGGTCCAATACCAAATCCCTTATCGAAATTCCCTGAATCCGTTTTTAATCAAAACCCATCTCTCTGTGGAGCTCCATTACAAAACTGCAAGAAACTCTCCAGCGAACCGACTAAACCGGGCGGTTCAGCTTCTCCTGTAAACACACCGGAAACAGTACCGTCTTCTCCAACATCGATTCACTCCAACAAAAACAAAGACGACGACAAAACCAGATTCAGTACTATAGCACTAGTAGCTATTATCCTCGGAGACATTATAATCCTCTGTTTCGTCTCTCTTCTTCTCTTTCTTCTTCACTGTTGTTTCCTTTCTTCTTCTTCAATCTCCGATTTAGAATCTCTTCTAAACTTCAAATCCTCCACCGGAAAACTCGACACGTGGAACTCAACCACCGACCATTGCAAATGGACCGGAATCTCCTGTACCGGAAACAGAATCTCACGACTCATCCTCGAAAACCACGAAGCTTTAGGGACTCTCTTGTGCTTGAACTTCGGTGGATCGAGCGGATCTACAGGCATCTCCACCATCGATTCGATCTTGATGATCCCTTTTGATTTAACGATGACAAAAAACAAACGAAGATTAGACGAGATATGTTGGGATATCAATCCAAGCCCCACATCCGAAGATTAGACGAGATATGTCTAATATATAAGTAAAGTCCATCCAACTTAGTATGAGGCCTTTTGGGAAGGAAACCAAAGATAAATCCGTGCGGGCTTTAATGCTTCGGCCCAAAGCGGACAATATCATACTAATTTGGATGTTGGACATGGGCTTTAAAAAGCCTTTCAACAAAAAAGCTTACCAAAGATGAGTTTCTTTCATCAGGAACTATGACTAAAAGGTATTTGATCACACCAAGTTTTAAATTAGCTAGTGTTTGCACCATCTTAATATATTTTGATACTATCATTAGTAGGCTAATGTTGCTTGAAGAGAATCAAATTGCATTTCACTCTGAAGATGGATTGATATTCGACAGTGTCAAAGATTACGCTTTTCAAATTGCTGAGATGAAAGGATTAGGAAGTGATACTGAGTTTCCCCAAGCAGGTGTAAGTCCTCTTACCATTAATCTTTTTTTATCATTTCACTGACAAGTCTTTAAAGTTTCGACTCTTGCAGATACGGACTGTGTTAGACATCGGTTGCGGATTTGGTAGCTTTGGTGCACATCTAGTGTCCTTGAACATGATCCCTATATGTATAGCAGAGTATGAGGCAAGTGGTAGCCAAGTCCAGTTAGCTCTAGAGAGAGGCCTTCCTGCAATGATTGCAGATTTCTTTTCGAAACAGCTTCCATATCCAGCTTTGTCATTTGACATGGTTCATTGTGCTCAATGTGGGATTACTTGTGATATAAGAGGTATTAATTCGGTCTGGTACATCGTCTTTAACTAATTTTTTTGTTGAGATCTGTTTACACTTTCAATTTTTGTGACCTTAAGCAGATGCTATGCTACTCTTGGAAGTGGATCGTGTTCTCAAGTCAGGGGGATACTTTGTTTTAACTTCTCCTACGAGGAAAGCACATGGAACTTCACCGGATACTAAGAAAACTAGCATCTCAACGCGAGTGGATGAGTTATCTAAGAAAATCTTTTGGAGGTCAGCAAGATGAGACGTTTCTTTGGCAAAAAACAGCAGATCAAAATTGCTATTCGTCTCGGTGAGTATGTAAGTGAACTGAGTCCAGAAGCTTGGCTTTTACTACTTATAGCCACATTGATGCTGTTCTTTCTTTTTTCCTGCTTGTTGATAGCTCACAAGCTTCTATACCTCTTTGCAAAGATGATGATAGTGTTCCATGTATTAGTGGAACCACGAGTGAACGCTGGATTCCTATTCAGCATAGGACTAGAGCTTCGGGAACAAGTTCGCCTGAGCTTGAGATTCATGGTGAGTATTGATTTTGGTGTGTCATTCTCTGTTTTTATTGCTTATACTTTTCTAGTGATTAATGTTCTTCTTCTTCTCTGATAAGCTTTGTTTGGAATAGGCATAAATCAAACCAAATGAACCAAAACGGTACCGTTTTATTGAACATAGCATAAAGAAGAAGAATACACAACGTAATGTTATACTACTACATAGCTTCATTTTGTGTAACCAACACTGAACTAAGAAGCAAAAACAAACCAAATCAATCTACAAGTTTCCCATCGATTTCATAAAACAAACGGTTAGCTTTTTCGCTAAGTATCTCAGCTCCACGAACAAGCTTCTTGCAATCTTCATGTTTCGGTTTCGGCGTAAACTCTCTAATCTTCACATGAGGATCTTTAACATCAATGTCATTGTATATCTCTCTTGCAGGTAAAACATGCATCTCCCAAAAATCAACAAGCGCCGGTTTCATTTCCTCCCAATACGCGTTATCTCGCCAAACTCTAAACAGACTACTTCCGCTACGAGTCCAACAATACAAATCCAACCATTCTGTATCCACAATCTCCATTAAACCTTGAGCTTGTGGAACACAATGCCACGGAAACTTCTTCCACGGATACGCTTTCCCTTTATTATTATCATTATCATCCCGTTTATCAAACGGACATTTTACTTCTAACACGCCGCTTGAAGTAACACCGTCTTTAACCACATTAATCAATCCATCTGGAGAAGCACCTAACCAATTCTCTTCGATATTTTCGCTGTTTTTATAAACAACGAATTCCGGCATGAGGATTTCGTTTCCCGTTAACTCGTTGTATCTCTCGAGCGCTTTGACTTCGTTATCGATGTCCCAAACCGTTGCTCGTGTTGCTGCGAATTGCTTAGCTACACCTACTTTCTCTAACCAAAGTTTGTGTCTACTATCAGGCCAAAAACCGATGGCACGCGAGAAATTACTCGCGGTTAATCGATCTTTTCTCAAATCTTGCCAATCTTTGCGCCAATGTTGAGTTGATTCTATCTTTGAAGCTATACCAAGGCTGATTTCAGAAGTTACCTTTGAGTCAATCTCTGGTTCGTTACTCGGAATGTGCAACAAACGACGACAGTAAGCTAAATCATCACTGCGAAGAGAAATTAAGAATCAAAAATCCAATCTTTCCCCTAAATTACGAAAATCGATTTAAGCAAAATCAAAATCGGATCCGAAATTAGTGAACTAGAGTAACGTAACCAGACAGAGACTAGACTAACCGTGCACGCTTGTTGAAGATACGGCGAAGCATATCGGCGACGGCTCACCGGCGGTGGAAATGTCGAGATTTAGGGCTTAAGAAAGTGATTCTCTGTGCTGAAATGTCATCGAAATCGGGATAAGCTGTACGATAATTCCGGTTTTGAATCGATTTGTTCGAATCGATTCCGGGTTTTTTTTGGTTGGTTTGAAATCGATTCGGTTTGGTTCGGTTTATGTTCCCCTTTTGTAAAACCCTTCTTCTTCTTCAATTGAAGCTTCTCTACGTCGGCAAATCTCTTTTCTCAATTAGTCTTTGTTTAGCTGTTTTCTCCGGATCGGAAAATAGTTTCATGCGGGTTTTTCCGATTCCATTACTCTCACATGTGAGAGGATTGATTCGGAGAGGACCCTCTTCGCGTTTTTACTCGGTTCCTGCATTCGCCCTGACGAACCCTACAATCTCATACTCGGAGCAAGTTAAAGAAGGTAACTTTAATGGTAACGCATTGGAGTTAAATGAAATTGGGGTTCTTCGAGTATTAACTAGTATGAGAGATGATCCTTATCTTGCTTTATCGTTTCTGAAACGAATTGAAGGAAATGGAGCTTTGCCTAGTGTTCAAGCTTATGCAACTGTGATTAGAATCGTTGTTAGTTGGGGTTTGGATAGTAAATTGAATCCATTTCTTGTCGAACTCGTTAGAAAAGGAGATGAGAGACGCGGTTTTAGCGTCGTGGGTTTGTTAAATGCCATTGGAGAAGTTGAAAAAGATGGGAAATTGTCGTTTTTGTTGATGAGTCGAGTCTCAAGTGCGTTGGTTATAGCGTATGGTAATCTTGGGATGTTTGACAAAGCTATCGGTATGTTTTGGGAAATAGAGCGGCTTGGTTTGGATGCGGATGCATATACTTATGTGATTGTGGTTCAAGCATTGCATAGGAATGAGGATGAAAAAGGACTTGAGAAGCTTCTTAATAGATTGTTGAACTCGGAGAGGAGGAATCCTTGCGCGTTTTATATGAGTTTCATTGAAGGGCTTTTTGTTAATCAGATGTCGAGTATAGCTTATATTCTACTCCAACATCTGAGGAATGCAAATATTCTGGTGGATAAGAGTGTTCTTGCAATCGTATATCGAAAATTGGTCCGGGGTTTTTGTAATGAGATGAAAGTAGAAGACGCTGAAGACGTTGTTCTTGAGATGGAGGAATGTGGGATTGATCCGGATGAGTATGTTTACTCGGCGATAATTGAAGGGCATCGAAAGAACATGAATGTACCTAAAGCTTTGGATTGTTTTTATCGAATGGTGCAGAAAAAAAGAAGAATAAACTGTGTGATTGTGAGCTCAGTCCTTCAGTGTTGTTGTCAGATGGGTAAGTTCTCAGAAGCGTATGATTGGTTTGAAGAGTTTAGGGAGATGAACATTTCTCTTGATAGGGTTTGCTACAATGTTGCATTTGGTGCTTTGGGAAAGCTTGGCAAAGTAGGAGAGGCTATTGAGTTGTTTAGAGAAATGACGGGTAAAGGAATATCTGCGGATGTCGTCAACTACACGACCTTGATAGGTGCTTGCTGTCTACAAGGTAAATGTTCTGATGCCTTTGATTTGATGAATGAGATCATGGAAGGAACAGGTGCAACACCAGATATTGTTATATATAATGTACTTGCCGGTGGATTAGCTAGGAATGGTCTTGCAGAAGAGGCATTCGAAACTCTAAAAATAATGGAAGCTCGGGGTGTAAAGCCCACTTACGTTACACACAACACGGTCATCGAAGGCCTGATAGTTGCAGGTAAAATAGACGAGGTTGAAGCTTTCTATGAGAGTTTCGAACATAATTCTGAGGAAATTGATGCAAGTATGGTAAAATGTTATTGTGAAGCTGGCCATCTTGATCGGGCCTTTGAACGATTCCTTAGACTGGAATCTCCGCTGCCGAAGAATGCGTATTTCGCTCTATTCACTAGTCTTTGCGCCGAGAAGGATAATATCAGCAAAGCTCAAGAGTTACTGGATAGATTGTGGGAACTTGGAGTTGAACCTGAGAAGAGCATGTACCGAAGGTTAATCGGTGCTTGGTGTCGAGTTGATAATGTGAGCAAAGCCCTGCAGTTTTTCAAAGATTTAGTTGCTAAAGGGATTATCCCTGATTTGTACACTTACACAATCATGATTCACACGTATTGCCGGTTAAATGAGCTTAAGGAAGCCTATGCTCTTTTTCAAGACATGAAGGATATAGGAATCAAACCTGATGTGGTAACATACACAGTTTTGCTCAATAGCAATCCAGCGTTGTTTATGAAGAAGGGAATAAAATCCTTTGATGTTGAACCAGACGTTGTCTTCTACACGGTTTTGATTGACACATATTGCCGGTTAAACAACCTGAAGAAAGCCTATGCTCTTTGCAAAGACATGAAGAGGAGTGGAATTAAACCTGATGTGGTAACGTACACAGTATTGCTCAATAGTAATCCTAGGTTGGATATGAAGAGGGACATGATAGCCTGTGATGTTAAACCAGACGTTTTCTACTACACGGTTTTGATTGATCAGCAGTGCAAGATTCAGGATCTTAACAAGGCGATAAGCATCTTTAATCAAATGATTGATAGCGGAGTGGAGGCTGATGCTGCACCTTACACATCCCTAATAGCTGGTTGTTGCAATATTGGAAAAATTAAAGAGGCGAAAAGGATCTTTGATCGAATGATTAAAAGCGGGCTAAAGCCGGATGCTGTGTCTTATACAGCACTAATAGCTGGTTGTTATAGGAATGGATGTGAATCTATGGGGGACACACTTTTGCAAGAGATGTCTGACAAGGGGATCGAGCTGACTGAAGATTCCCTGTCTATAATACGCTATGCTAGGAGCTAGGTTACACGCCAAGAGACTTTGATCCCGACAATGATCCAAGATTTAATGAAGAGCTTGTATTTGAAAGGTCAGGTGAGATGATGTGGAAGCACAATTACAGGTCTTGACAACAGAGTTATTTATCTGTGAGACAAGATATTTGGAATCTGCATCGGCGTAGATGAGAATGTGAGATCCCTGAATTCTTCTTCGTCTTTTTTTGGAGTTTCAAGAAGAAGTGGAAACTTTGCTACAAGATTTGCAGTAAATTCGCCTCATTCAAAGACTAAATTTGCAGGAATTCAGGTAAAAGCACAATAACTGGACTGGCAGTAACCTCAGCCAAGAATAATGAGGATTCAGAAGCTCTGAAACAGGGGATTTTCAACACAAAGCCCTGTTGATTTTGATTGTAACAAGTAAATGTAAATTGTTATTTTGTATATAAACCAAAACAAGCCTTTGTAAACAGCCAAGTGTGTCCATGCATTACTAACTCAGAGGATATATAATACTAGTAAACATTTAATTGTTTAAGATCTTCCAAATTTGTGAGTACTTGCAACCACATAAATAAGTCAAGAGGGAATAAAGTCATCACCCAAAGTACATAAATTTGATGTGTCCAAGATCTTATCATAATAACTATTCTTAGTGCTAACAACAATCATAAATTCTCTCACTTAGTCTGAACGGAATGAGAGTCTTCCCTTATCTGTTCATCTACGCTTTGGCTTCGGTTTCTTCTGTTTCCACAAGTTGAGCAAATAAACCACTCCTTCTTTGAGAGTCGCTTTTCTTCCTTGTTCGTAATTCCAGAATTCAGGCACTATGTACCTTCCGCTTCCATTATACTCGTTCCTTTCTCGAAGCGCTACTGTCACAGCTTCAAACACTTCTTCACCCAACTCTTTCCTCAGTTCTTGCAGCTTCTCATCTTCCTCATTTAGTGCCTCCTGCAATTTTTTTTCACATATATCACACAAGAGCATATTGTTCAAGAGAGAAAGAAAGAGAAGAGTGTGTATTGTTGTTACCTTTGGGTTTCCATCTACTACGACGACCTTGATCGGATGCCAACCCGAGTCTCTCAAGTGGTCATCCCACAGGGAACAAATCTCTCCAGCTTTTTCATCAGCTTCTTCTTCTGGATATTTCTCTTTAGCTACTTTTTGGAATGGTTTCACATCCAATTCTCCCATTCTCTTCACACCGACGGGAGCACGTATTCTCAGCTCTTGCATTGACTGCATATAGTTTAACCATTGGTTAGTACTAACATAAATGGCAAATCACTTCCAAGTGTTCTATCACTTACTTTAATCAAAGCCTTACGCGCATCCTGAAGCTCGTCGTTAGTGTAGACATGTTTTACAGTAAGGGCATTATAGACAGACTTTTGGTATTCATATTCCTCTTCTTTTGCCTTAAGCTCTTCCTTAGTCTTTTCTATCTGCTCCTTTATTTCTGGATCTCCTCCTTCTTGCATGTGTCCCATGACCTGCAAGTCACCTTTCATGCGCTCTATCTCCAGCTCCAATGCCTGCCCTGCATCCACTTGTTTCTCCAGCTCGCAGACTTTTCTACGTAAATCATCTTTCTCCTTCTGTAAAAACACCACCCAGCTTTAAAATTGTGACCATAATTAGCTTTTCAAAGTGTTTTTTTATTCAACAAAAGCCTATACCTGTTGCTGTTCTACCAATTCCGTCATGTCTTTATCAGCTTTCTTTTGCTCTTCAGTAGCCATTAAGTTCTGACAAAGATTTCACAAGTCGTTGCTAAGATCAGGAAAGTTTATAAGCATAAAGTTGTACAAAGGATGTGAATGTTGTTACCTTCTTTTTTTCCCACTGAAGCTTTCTTCTCTCAGTCTTATTCACTGCTTGACACTTGTCTAGATTTTCCTCCCGCTCTTCGATTTTCTTCCTTTCAGCTTCCAGACGCTGAGAGGCTTGTTCATGCTTTTCGTATATACTGGCCAAATAATCACGCGCCGTTTGCTGCATACTGCTCATTTCTGTTCATTGAAAAGTAAGCGCAATAAGTTTCTGAATACTAAACCAAGCACTTCAATCAGAGAAAAACAATAATTTCACCATAAGAGGAACTTACTTTCTGTTATGCGTATTGATCATTTCATCCTTCTCTCTCATTTTCTTCTCAAGTGCGCTACTCGTTTCATTGAACTTGCTCTCCATTTGTTGAAGAGTATTGCTTTTTGTCTCCAAAGTGTTTTCTAGGTTCGAGACAAGCGTCATTCCCTTCCTTTTTACTTCATCTTCTTTACCGGAAACACTCACTAAGTCACCTTTACTCCGAAGATGGTCACCAACGACGGCTCTTGAATAGTAGTCTTCCCTTTTTGCCACCCAACCGTACAACTTATCTCCTCGATCACGTGCAAGTGTAGCATCATAGTCTCTCTTCCCACAGTGATTAACTTCGAAATGTTTCTCAAACATGGTCACGTTTCTGAATGCGTCCCATTCTTTACCAAAATGAACAATAGCAAAACCAGTAAAACCTCTGAAATTCCACACTGGCTCCACTTTGTGAGGATTAAACCCTTTGCTGATCATTTCTTGCCTCATCTTAGTTCCACTCTCACCAACATACCTCCTTTGTTTTTCTTCATAAGTTCTGTTCATGTTTGCTGATATATCATGGTTTTTACCGGTTTTTATACCATGATATATGTCCGTTTTATAGAGTCTTTTGGTGTTTTCTAGTGTTTGGTGTTTAATATTAGGTACAAGGATGCTTTGGACTCAATTGGTGTTTACTGGAGCATTTTGGAGCTTAACGGAATGAGCAGTCAAAGTCACAAGTTCGGAGTGAAAATCTGCAGGCTGTGTCGAGCGACGCACTATCCCTGTCGCTCGACGCGACCAAAAACTGACAGATTCTTATTTTTTGGAAAATTTCCATTTTCGCGCTAGAAAAGCCCAGATGTTTGCAATTGGGCCCATGACCGTCCTTGTACTCTATATATACGTTTTTACAGCCATTGTTTAGGCTTAAGCTTTATTTTACTTTGTTTAGAACTTACTCTTAAGAGATATCCCTAATAAAGATGTCTTGTTCTTCATTGAATACGTCTGAGTAATTTCTCTGTTAGGTTTAGTGTTTTCAAAGGTTTTTGATGAATTGCTAGATCTGATCTGAATCGCTTAGGATTAATATCATTAGATTGTTCTTCATCTTGGCTTGTGATTAATGCTGATTTTAGCGTCATGAACTAGAATATGATATTAGGTTAATTGATAGACACGACAGTGTTATTGATTGCTTGAACTAGTCTTTGATGAGCAAAATACTTATTCGCAGAGGAATTTGGTTTAGGGTTTTGTGAACAATTGAACTTGAACTTTAATGCTTGTTTAAATCAATCTGATTTCGCAACGACAGTTGGTTGTCTAGGGTTTAAGCATAGATAATATTCGCAGCGATAGCTGGTTTGTTTTACATTTGTGTTCATGTTTAGGAACAGAGCTTTCATAATCCTATCTTTATTTGATCATCTGCATATCTGATTCTCCTGCGAATTCCCTGAACCTAGCTTTTATCTTCATTGTTTAAAGCTTACCACTATCTTGCTTTGTTTTATTTGTTTTTTTTTTATATTATATTTGCCTAGCTTAGTCTGAAAGTAATTATCTATTGTGTCCCTGATTCCCTGTGGATTCGATAACCTCAAGTACTACAATCGATCTCTTAATTTGAGAGAGTAGGTCTAGGGTAAATTTGACCATATCATTTGCCAAAATCCCTTTCCATGGATACACAAACTGTTGATCCTCATTATCAGCAACCAAAGAATCATTCCTCAGAGGATAGTTTGGAGCAAACCTCACAATCTGTTGAACAGATTCTTCTTTAACACCAGCATTAAGGCAAACTCTCTTAGCAGGGTATGCTTTGTCTTCAAAGCTCAAAGGAGAAACCTTTGGCCTTTCTTCATCATCTCCTGAAACAGACATTGGTTCAGCTTTGACCACAGATGGTGAACCAGATTTCTCGGCGGCTTTCGATTCAACAGCCGCAATAGGACTTGATTTTACCAAAGGACGGAGATACTTCTTCATATACCTCTCCAGCGCGAGATGTCTAGCGTTTTCTCGCCCGTCTTTGATATACGAACTACGGGAATTATTAGAAGCATGACGAAGCAACTCGTAATCGCGCTTTCGATCCCTGTAGCAGAAGGGACATCTGTAGACAGACTCTGAGGTCTTAACCTTCCTGGTTCCATCTTTCAACTCACCGTAGTACCTATACTCCATATCCTCCACTTCTCTTCTGGAATACATTGTTGCAACCTGAAAACAGAACAATAAGAAATCAAACGATAAAAGAGATTGTGAGATAGTTTCCGTTGTCTATGTCAATCATAACCAAAGAAGTCTGTTTGTGGTGCAAAAACCCTAATTCCCAAACCCTAGACCTGAAATTGACAAACCCCAATTCCAGAAACTTTCCAAAATTCGCAGAACCTTAACAATGTAGAAGATGATAACGACCCAGAAAATCCAGAGATTCTGTAAGATGGGAGATTTAGAACAAAACCTCAGTGTAAAACCCTAACTCAATCCGCTTACCTAAAGCGAAACTGAGAAGAAGAAAAAGGTTCGATCTTTCCAGAAAACAAAATCGGGAGAGAGAGATCAACCTAAAGCAGCTATGTGACCCATTTAAGAAGAACTTGACATCAAAAATTTTCAAAAAAAAAATCTGTAAAAGACGAAAATTTGAGACTATACAGAGAAGCAAGCGAAGAGGAAGACGATGAAAGCGAACCTCTGTTTCTCAAGAGCAGCGAAAATGGCGATAGTGTTGTACGGAGAGAGATACACGTAAACCGTGACTGGAAAGATAGTAGTGAAGACGAGAATGTGAAACGACGCCGATTATTTTTCAATCTGATAAAAGTAAAGCATTTAGGATTAGGGTCGGGATGGATTTTTTACAAACCAAACCAGACCAGAATTGAGTAACCAGTCACGTAATTACTAATTTGTTTCTAACGTGATTGGTTTGATTGTTCGAACATGGTCGAATTGACGTAAATTCAAAAATTAATTTAAATTTTAGTTGGTATAAAATATTTATTTTAAATTTCAAGTGTTGTCAACCCAAACCGAACCGACAACTTGTGAAGAAAAGAGACTCCAAATTTCAACGTTCCAATGCTTTTTCAACATTTTTATTTTCAAGATTATTAAAGACCTCCAAGAATTTTAGACTGAGATTTAGAGAAAATAGTAACAAAATTGGAACTTGTATCAACAACTATGTGTATGGTTAAGCAATCCAACCAGAACTATATAAGAAGAAGACCGACAACAACAAAAGTGTCTATAAAGATGCAATTTTTCATGTCATAACAGACTCCTCCTACACTGATAATGCTCTCATGACTGCATAAAAAAATGACAATCAGAATCAATGATAATTTGGCAACTTCGTGACCGTCTGGTGAGTTTATTAAGCTCCTCGTAGATTTCTGAATCATGAACACTTCGGGCATTATCTACGAGACCCACAACAAGTTTCTTGAGTTTTCAAGAAAGAAACTCGCTATTTGCATAAATTTCTTTTATCTCAACACACTCAAGAGTCGATAAGAAACACCGAAGCACGTCTATGAGCTTGAATAAACAACCTTCTGAAATATACACAAAATAAAATTTAAGTTTTCAATAGTACAAATCCACAAAACCAGTGCTAGAATCACAACAGGTTTTACCAAGAGTAGGTGTTTTCTGAGAGAGGATCATGTGTCCCAGTGAGAAAATTTGAGACGTCCCCCGAATAAAAAAAATCTCCTAAAGCCAACAATAAATTTGATATCAAGGTCAATCATGAACAAAGAAGTCAGGTTCTTCACCACATATCTGTCGTAATGATCTTCTTTGAGACTCATATAGATCTAGCCCTGGAGCATCAATCTCAAGTGTCTTGGAATTGGATTCAACTCTCGAGTTGTAAAAGCGTCCACGCCTGACACAAAACCTCTTCAGGCTCCGAGATCTCACACACGTAACCGGGAATTCATCAACCATATCCCTCAGCAAGATCAGTTCTTCAAAAACAAGACATCCTAAGAAGAGTTTCTCCAGATTCATATGCCGTCGATATTTTACAAGATGCATGATTTTGAGACAAGGCATATAAACAAACCCAGGATCATCAATACCCGAAAATGAGAGCTTCAAGGAAACCAATGTTTTGCTCGTATAGAGATTCATCGGCATGAAGTCGATAGACGGGTAGATAAGAACTATTTTTAATGAGTTTTTTTCCTAAACGGTTGCGATTTAAATTTATTTCCAGAGAGCGTTTTAAAACAATTCTTTAAAAAAAAACAAAAAAGATTGTTTCCATTTCTTGTGTATGTGTATAATTTATGTGTGCATGTTAAAAGATATGATTCTCTTTAAATATTCTCTTGTGAAAGATGGAGTGTATATAAACAGTCTATGCATTGGCATTATATAATTCGACAAGCATATATTCATTTCATAATTTTCATTCAATCAAAATTATACAAAACGGATAAAGTTTCAAACAATGTTAGAAATCGAGACGCAACGAGTCCAAAGTTCATCTCTCTTTTTCAAGTACTGACTTTCATTGGCACGAAGATGTGGTCTATCAGAAATATATTGAATGAGTGTATCGTGACACATTCTTCCTTCTTGAACAAGATCATGGCAACAAGAATCAGAAATAGTTCCATTTCCAAAGACGTAAGCAATGATATCCAAAGCACATTTTGGAGTGATCTTAAGAAGACATGTATCCCACAGTTTTTTTGCTTCTCCTTCTTCGACTGCAGAAGCGGGCACTGATACATAGACTAGAGCTAGAACAACAAAAATGGTAGCCAGTTTGGTACTAAGTTTTGTCATGTTTTTTATTTTTGTTGCTGGTGTAATGTGTTTTAGAAAATGTGTTTGATATTTCACTAATCCAAATATGATCTCTATTTATAAACCATATTATTACTACAACGGAAAATTCAACTTTGTGAGTTCATTAACAACAAGTACTTATTAGTATGTTATTTATTGATCAATTTCAGTTTAGAAAGTTTAGTTCTTATTATAAATGTTTATCTACGTTATAACATTTCTTATTGTGGTTCTTATTTATGGAAGTTTTGGGTTATGTTCTTAAGTTCTTATTGTAGAAACTCCAACACATTTGATATGAGTTATAAGAACAACAAAAATGTCTATCAAAATTCTAAAGCCTAATTAACGGCGAATTTCATGACCAAATAGACTCCTACACTGATCAAAATGCTCTCCTGAGATCATTCATGACTGCATCAAAAATCACAACCAATATGATAATTTGGCATCTTCGAGAACATTTTGGCATTTTATTAAGCTCCTGGTAGATTTCTGAATCTGGAACACGTCGAGGATAATCCACTAAATTCACAACAAGTTTCTTGAGGACTGCTGAGTTTTCAAGAAAGAATTTTGAAAACTCAGCAGTCCCATTTAAAAAATCCTTTTATCTCAACACACTCAAGAGACGATGAGAAACAACGAGGCACATCTATGTGTTCGAATAGCTCAATCTCCATTGAACAAACAACCTTCAACAAAACACAAACAAAAAAAAAGACTTGAGTATCAATAATACATATCCACAAAATCAGAATGTTGTCAAGCTAAAATCAACAGCAGGTTTTACCAAGATTAGGTGTTTCAGATTCGGGAAACTTTCAAGAAAGGCTGGCAAAAACTGTAACAAGGCGCACGGGAACACGGCTTCTAAACGGGACAAGTTACTGAAATTAGGAATCAGTTCTACTTTTGAGTAATGATCAAAGGCCAGCAACAAGAAGAGAGGAAAAAGATGCTAGTGAAGGGTTTCCAATTAGAAAAAAATATATCCATGAATTGTTGAACAAAATATATACCTGCACTATTTTCTGAGAGATGATCATATGTCTTACACCAGATAATCCAGTGAGAAAATCATAAATTTCATTTATTTGGCTCTTCGATATTCCCTCCTCCGCATAAAAATTCCTGCTAAAAATGACAAGAAATTTGATATCAAGGTCAATCATGAACAAAGAAGTCAGGTTCTTTACCACACATCTGTCAAAATGGTCATCTTTAATACTCATATACTCTAGCCCCGGAGTATCAATCTCAAGGGTCTTGGATTCCACTCCCGAAAAGATTCCGGACTCAGGCGGTACACAAAACCTCTTCAGGCTCCGAGATCTCACACACGTATCCCTCAAACTCCAACTACCAAACATATCCCTTAGCAAGGTAAGTTCTTCAAGAACAGGACACCCTGATCAGATGAGCTTCTCCAGATTCATACTAGAACCAGACCCACATGACATGTCCAATATACATGAATTTGAGACAGGGCATAGAAACAACCTCATGATCCCCAAGACCCAAAGATAATAGCTTTAATGAAACCAATGTCTTGCTTGTAATTGTATAGAGATTTAGAGGCATGACATCTACATGAGGATGAATACTGTCGTCATCGCGTATATAATAGAAGCTGCCTTCAACATCTAGATGTTGAACTCCGCAGTTAATCGCTGTACAGATCCGCTCTTCAAGCCCGTCTATCCTCACGTTCCTGCACTTTACCTTGACCTTTTTGCAGGTGTAACTCAGGGTTAAACTCAAGAAATCAATCAATGAAGGTGAATAACACTTGTCTATAAGAAAAATCATAGCAGTCTAAGTCAAGTTCCGGAACATTAAGCCACAAATTCTTCCATTTCGTCGATAAATCTTTAGTCGGAAGGTAAGAGAGTATTTGAGTTATCAAATTTTCCGGAAATTCGCTAATTCTATCTTTTCCAGGCATCACGAGACGAAACCCTAAGTTCATGAAACAAACAAAAACACCATAAATCAAAAAGCCCTAATCGAATTTCTCAAATGAATCCTCAAAACCTAGGTTCGAATCAAACATAAAAACGAAGAAATCCACGAATGAATAATCTGGATTTTGAAGAACTCACCGTGGGGATTTGATTCGCCGGCGGATTATTGACCGGAGTTTTCGTTGTGGAGGCTAAAAGCGATAAGTTAAAAACGCGGTAAGAGAGTATTTATACGTTCCAAGCGGTTACGATTCAATTTTCAAAATATGGTTTTGCCATTCATTATTAATTTCTTAATTTCATTTGAGGATATTGATAACTATGATATATATATTTATAAGATATATCCGTATTTGTTTTAAAAGATTTTTAGCTACTTATTTTTGTTTAATCGTATTTGATTTCTTTTTTCAATTTTCTATGTAACCTTTCATTTTATTTTACTTGAATTATACCTAGTATATTGTAGTGGAATAGAATTGATCGACGTCAAAAGTGGATAGTTTCAAAAAAAAAAAAAAAAATGTCAAAAATGGATAAAGTTGTTTCCTTTTACATACATGTGCATAAATGTAATGTGCGAATGCTAAAAGATATTATTCTCCTTACAAATGCGGATTAGATGTATTCATTTGCAAAACATGGAGTATATAAATAGTACATGTATTGGCATTATATGGGTGTAAAAACGGTTAATTAACATATCAATTCATTCAATTAAAGTCATACAAAACTGATAAAGTTTCAAACATTGATGTTAGAAGAGGTGACACAACGAGTCCAAATTTCATCCCTCTTTTTTAAATATTGACTTTCATTAGCACGTAGATGTGGTCTATCCGAAATATATTGAATAAGTGTATCGTGACACATTCTTCCTTCTTCAACAAGATCGTGGCAACAAGAATCAGAGATAGTTCCATTTCCGAAAACGTAAGCAATGATATCCAAAGCACATTTTGGAGTGATCTTAAGAAGACAAGTATCCCACAGTTTTTTTGCTTCTCCTTCTTCGACTGGAGAAGCGGGTACTGATACATAGACTAGAGCTAGAACAACAAAAATGGTAGCCATTTTGGTACTAAGTTGATATAACGTGAATTTGGAGTTTTCTAACCATGTTCTTAACGCGTTTTCGGAGCCTTTGGAGTTGTTTTGAGTTGATATTCAGGCCATACTTCAAGAATTTGAACCACATGAGAGCGGAAAAGAACTTTGAGCAATTTGAGGCGAAAATGGAGAATTCTGAAGTATGGACCGGTCGGTCCACTTACGGACCGACCAGTCAATCTGACGGCAATTCGAAGACCGAGCAAATGGCACATGGACCGACCGGTCTGCTCGGTCGGTCTAGCCACTGGAAGAAGCAAACCGACCGGTCCAATCCTGGACCGACCGGTCCACTTGCAGATTTTTTTAGGGATTTTTCTTTTTTCCGTTTTATCCTATAAATACCTGTTAGGTTTCAGACTTTTTACACACTTTTTATTCCTGCACGTTTTTGGAGACTTTTAGAGAGATTTTAGAGCTTTGTATTGGGAGAAGATCTCAATCCCTTTGGAGAAGATTTCTAAACCATACTCTTATTTCTTATTCCATGATTATGCAATTCTATTCATCCATGATTTCTGCTTTGTTCTTTATCATGTCTGAGTAGAACCCTAGTTAGGTTTTAGGGTTTTTCGATGGATTTCACCGATTGAATCAGACACAAATAGGTTGCTTATCCTTTATCATCTTCATCACTGTTAGGCATAATGCTAGGATTGAATTGGCCATTTAATCAATAGATCTTAAGTTGATATGCATTCCAAAAGTTTGCATATAGCTAGAACTACTGTTGATGAGTAATGCATTATAACAATCGAAAGTTTAGTTATAAAGTATTATGAACTGATCAAACCTGAACGTATAATGCTTGTCTAGGATAGCCGTGACCATGCGAAAGTATAGGCTCTCGGATCTCTAGGGAAAGTAACTGTTATCACGAAAGTGGAGTAGTTTATAAAAGTGTTTGAGTTTAAGATGCATGCATACTTAGAATCTGAATAGTTGTCTGGTTCATGATTATGATTTCCTGAGAATTCTTTATTGCCTAACGTTTTTAATTATCTGAATTTAAACCGTTTTAATTTGCTTTCTTGTCTTTAATTTTGATTACAATCACCCGTTTTGTTTCCTGCTTAGCTTAGTTTTAAAATCTAAAATCTGTTGTGTAAGCCATTGGTCCTTGTGGATTCGATCCCGTTATTTACTACTGCGTGCCTGTGCACTTGCAGTGATTTATTTCGGGTAAAACTTGATAGTATCAAGTTTTTGGCGCCGTTGCCGGGGATCGAACCCGGGTTACCCGCGTGACAGGCGGGATACCGATGCTCCCACGTCCCGCGGATCGGTCTTGCACGATGCACCCTAGACCGACCGGTCCCTGTATCAGACCGGTCGGTCCACTTGGTCTCAAGCCAACCACGCGCTTTTTCCCACCCCTGACCCGTGCCATGTCCCGTGCCCAAAGTTCTGCGGACGAAGTTAGACTTTCTTTTCTTTTTCATTTTTTATTTTATTTTGTTTCTTTTAATAGTCTTTCCTTTGGATCTATTTTCACACCGGGTCGGTGTGAAGTAAGTCTGGGGGGGAGTACTATTCGTACTAATTATATTTTCAGTTTTCTTATTTTCAGTTTATTTTAAACTTTTGTGAATTAAATGCGATTCTAGGACCACATGATGTTTGCTAACTCTGTTTTTAGATGAACAGTGACTAACCAATGCAATGGGAAGATTAAAAACCCCATAGGCGGATCAGTGTTACCAGAAAGCTCCCGTCTCCTTGAAAGCTAACGCTGATACTAATATGCTATTCTGTTTTTCTTAACTCAGGGAATTCGAAATCGCATAAGAAGTAGCAACAACGTTAGGAGTCCTATCCTTTTTCAAACACTATCCTCTCTTCAGGACTCCTAATGGCCAGGCTCACTTTTAGTCAGGTACCACACCCTTACCTTAACCTTTCTTTCAAACCTCATGCATTCTATTGAAGACATTGACATGCACTCAAGCGCAAAAACTCCGGAGAGATAGTCCGGCCAGCTGATCATTCTAAAGACCTCCCGGTACAATTTATCAAACTTTCTGCTTAGGATCTTGTTAATAGTGGCATTTCTTTATTTATTTTTCGTTTCTCTTTTCATCATTGTGCTTAGAAAAAGCTAGAACTGATCCCCAACATTTTCATTCAATAAATAAAAAAAAAAAAAAAAAAAATTAAAAAAAAAAAAAAAATTAATTATTATGATAAAATGCTGAAAGGGATCAGAATAAAGCTTAGATTTTAAAAGAATATCTATTAAGCACATTTCTTTTTCTTGTTCTCCGCATTATGTCTTTAGAGAAGGAGAAAGTTAGTTATTATAAAAGAATATGAGGTTTTAAGTCTAGGAAGCTGTGCATCATCCTTGGACTTAGTTCTCTTGGGTTTTTGTGCAATGACTTGCATTCAGCCGCGACTGAGGTTAGCCTAAACACGTTTACACCACCCCTAAATAGCCCAAATCCTTAACCCTTATGCGACGGACATTTTCCCTTTGGTAAGATTTCTGGACCCTGGTATAGAAGTCGCTGAGACATAGGAACTTGAGTATGGTAACATTGCTATGTATTTGGCAAAGTACATGAAGTACCATCTTGGTTTTTGATCTGTTTATGAGTTTTCAGGCGGTTAGCATTACATCTGTGGGGTCCTACAGGATTGCATTCAGCTCACAAAGGTTAGTTGGTTTTTATAGCTTCCTTGAACTTATTTCTAGTTTGGCTTCACTTGAGGACAAGCAAAGATCTAAGTCTGGGGGAGTTGATATAATGTGAATTTGGAGTTTTCTAACCATGTTCTTAACGCGTTTTCGGAGCCTTTGGAGTTGTTTTGAGTTGATATTCAGGCCATACTTCAAGAATTTGAACCACATGAGAGCGGAAAAGAACTTTGAGCAATTTGAGGCGAAAATGGAGAATTCTGAAGTATGGACCGGTCGGTCCACTTACGGACCGACCAGTCAATCTGACGGCAATTCGAAGACCGAGCAAATGGCACATGGACCGACCGGTCTGCTCGGTCGGTCTAGCCACTGGAAGAAGCAGACCGACCGGTCCACTTGCAGATTTTTTTAGGGATTTTTCTTTTTTCCGTTTTATCCTATAAATACCTGTTAGGTTTCAGACTTTTTACACACTTTTTATTCCTGCACGTTTTTGGAGACTTTTAGAGAGATTTTAGAGCTTTGTATTGGGAGAAGATCTCAATCCCTTTGGAGAAGATTTCTAAACCCTACTCTTATTTCTTATTCCATGATTATGCAATTCTATTCATCCATGATTTCTGCTTTGTTCTTTATCATGTCTGAGTAGAACCCTAGTTAGGTTTTAGGGTTTTTCGATGGATTTCACCGATTGAATCAGACACAAATAGGTTGCTTATCCTTTATCATCTTCATCACTGTTAGGCATAATGCTAGGATTGAATTGGCCATTTAATCAATAGATCTTAAGTTGATATGCATTCCAAAAGTTTGCATATAGCTAGAACTACTGTTGATGAGTAATGCATTATAACAATCGAAAGTTTAGTTATAAAGTATTATGAACTGATCAAACCTGAACGTATAATGCTTGTCTAGGATAGCCGTGACCATGCGAAAGTATAGGCTCTCGGATCTCTAGGGAAAGTAACTGTTATCACGAAAGTGGAGTAGTTTATAAAAGTGTTTGAGTTTAAGATGCATGCATACTTAGAATCTGAATAGTTGTCTGGTTCATGATTATGATTTCCTGAGAATTCTTTATTGCCTAACGTTTTTAATTATCTGAATTTAAACCGTTTTAATTTGCTTTCTTGTCTTTAATTTTGATTACAATCACCCGTTTTGTTTCCTGCTTAGCTTAGTTTTAAAATCTAAAATCTGTTGTGTAAGCCATTGGTCCTTGTGGATTCGATCCCGTTATTTACTACTGCGTGCCTGTGCACTTGCAGTGATTTATTTCGGGTAAAACTCGATAGAATCATAAGTTTTGTCATGTTTTTTCTTTTTGTTGTTGTTAGTACTATGTCTGTTAGAAATTGTGTCTATTTGATTGATATTTCAGTAATCCAAATATGATCTCTATTTATAAGCCATACTACAACTGCAACGGAAAAAAGTTATTTGTAAGTTATTTATATGATCATTTTCAGTTTAATATTAGAACGTTTATTTCGTAATAATTATTTACGTTATAATATTTCCTTCAGTTCTGTCATTCGGTTTTCATTCTTGTAGCAGCCACCGCTAGTCTCATTGGCCGTGAATCAGAAGCTACCATGTTCTAACTTGCACTTAGTCAATTGGGAAGATTAACCACAACAAATCATAAACATCAGTTCGTAACTTTAATAACAAGAATTTGATTAGCGTTATTTCTATTAGTTTGAACAACAAAGTCCATTATAAACATCTCCCAAAGCTTGAAAGAAATGCGGATAAGTACATGCAGATGCAGGAAGTCTTAACAACAAAAAAATATTAAACACAGGGAAGATTTGGATCATGTTCATTTTCTAGAAACTCCAAAACATTTGACATATTGGTTGATATTAAGATCTACCAACCCAAACTGGATTTGTTTGTTTCTTAATTTAATAAACACATTGAATGAGGTCACGGAATCCAACCAGAACTAAGAAGAACACAACAGTAATGCCTATCAGAATTCTATCATGACCAAACAGACTCCTACACTGATAAAATGCTCACCTGCGCGCTCATTCATGAATCACAACCAATTATAATTTGGCATCTTTGCGAACATTTTGGGAGTTTATGAATCTTCTCGTAGAGTTCTGGATTCACAATGAGTTTCTTGAGGACTGCTGTTTTTTCAAGAAAGAAACTCGCTATTTTCCTCTCCTCTTTCCCCCTCTTAACAAATCCTTTTATCTCAACGCACTCAAGAGTCGATAAGAAGCATCGAGGCACATCTTTGAAACTGAATACTTTAATCTTCTTTGAATAATTAACAACCTTCTGCAAAACACAAACGAGAAGACAAAGGCTGAGTTTTCAATAATACACATCCACAAAACCAGAGACTTGTTAAGCAAAAAGGACACTAGGGTTTCACCAAGATTAGGTGTTTCAGATTCGGGCAACTCTCAAGTAAGGCTGGCAAAAACTTTAACATGTCGCACGGGAACACGGCTTCTAAACGAGATAAGTTCTTGAATTCGGGAATCAGCTCTCTTTCTGAGTATATACCAAAGGCCTGCAACAAGAAGAAAAGAGTAAGTATACTAATGAGACGTTTCCAATTGGACAGAGTCCATAAATTGCGATACCTTCACTGTTTTCTCAGAGATGATCATGTCTCTGACACTTGATATCCCAGTGAGAAAATCATAGATTTCCTTGTTCATCTCTGATACGTCCTTCATATCTAAACAGATGAAAAACATGGCAAGAAATCTGATATCATGGTCAATCGCGTACAAAGAACTCAGGTTCTTTACAACCAATCTTTCAGAAATATCTTCTTTGATACTCATATACTCTAGCGCTGGAGCATCAATCTCAAGTAACCCGTATACAAGTCCCGGTCTACCACCGTAGTTTCTGGAATGCGGTACACAAAAGCTCTTCAGGCTCCGAGATCTCACACGCTTAACCTTCACACAACTAATCAAATCCCTTAGCAAGGTCAGTTCTTCAAGAACAGGGCACCTTGAGATTAGCTTCTCCATATCCATAGTACCAATCCACATGATTTTAGCAAGATGCATGAATTTGAGGCAAGGCATAGAAACAACCCCAGGATCCTGAAGACCCGAGTATTCGAGCTTTAAGGAAACCAATGTCTTGCTCGTATAGAGATTCAGAGGAATGAAATCTATACAAGGATACGTACGGACGTCACCGTCTTTATAATGGACGCTACCGACTATTTTATAGACTTAGCCCTCAACAACTAGATGTCGAACTCCGCGGCTAACCGCTGTACTAATCCGATCCTTGAGCCCATCTGCCTGCACTTTCCTGCATTTTACCTTGAGTTTTTGTAGGCGTAACTCGAGGTTATATTTGAGAAATCTATCAAGGAAGCTGAAGAACACTTGGTCTTCTTTACAAGGGAAATCGTAGCAGTCTAAGTCAAGTCTGGGAACATTAAGCCACAAATTTTTCCATCTAGTCGATAAAACGCTCGTCTTCACCGAATCTTTAGTCGGAAGGTATGAGAGAATGTGAGTTAACAACGATTCCGGCAATTCGCTAATTCTATCGTTCCCAGACATCGCAGAGACGAAACCCTAAGTTCATGAAACAAACAAAAACACCATAAATCAATCGAATTTCTAGGGGTTGAGTTTCTCTAATTAATCCCCAACATCTAGGTTACAACTCACCGTAGATTCGATTCGGAGCGGTGTGGAGATACAATGATTTATGGCCGGAGTTTTCGTTTTCGGTGTGGATATAAAAAAAGCGGTAATATGGTTTTTGAGAGAGTGCTTATAATATAGTTTTTTGCCATTATTAATTCATTTAGTTGGTTGATAATATTGATAACTTTTGTATTTTTCTTAGATATCTTTAATAAGCATGTGTGTATATATATTAAATCAAAATCTACACATGATAATATTAAATAGTATATATATATATATATATATATATATATTTTTTTTTTTGTAATAAGCATGTGAATATATATGTTGATATAAAGTATGTTAAGATACCAATTCATTCAATCAAATTCATACAAAGCCGTGGATTTGATTCGCGGGCGGATTATCGACCGGAGTGTTCGTTGTAAGGGAGTATTTATCGATTCAATTTTGTGGTATGGTTTTGCCATTATTAATTCATTAATTTCGTCGATTGATATTTTTTTTTGGTTTCCTCGTATATGATTTCTTTTTCCAATTTTCTATGTAACATTTAAATTTTTGTTTTACTTTTAACTATTTCTACTATTGTAGTAGAATTGGTAAAAAAAAGAAATAATATATATCACTACAAGAAAACATGGGGTATTCCGACGGCCAATCCCGTCGGAACGCCGTCGGAAACAGGTCATTTTCGACGGGATTCCGACGGGATTGGTCCGTCGCTTCTGTCTCGTCGGAAAAAATGTTCCGTCGGAAAATCGTTGATTATTTGCGACGGCAATCCGACGTTTTAACGTCGGAATAAAAACGGCGACGGAATTCCGACGGTGCCGGAAGAATTGAAAAAAAATTTATTAATAATAAATAAATAATTAAAATTATATAAAATATAATAAAACTTTAAAAATGTATTAAAAATTAAAAAAACAATTAAAATTGTTTTACAATAGATCGAAGTTTTACAATAGATCGAAGTTTAATTAAAAGTATGATCGAAGTTTTACAATAGATTTAAAAACTCTAAAAGGGCTATTCCGCCCTACGGGAGCTCAGGAAGTGTCTCATTTGATCTTCCAACGCTCGAAATCGTGCCTCCGCATCCGCCTTATCCTTCTCTCTTGCAGCCTCGGCCTCCGCCTTATCCTTCTCTCTCGCTTCCTCCACTGCCTTAAGCCGCTCGGTCAGCGCTCGGTTTTCGGCCTCCAATCTGCTACCACCACCTTGTCGCACAGACGAAACCGATGAGCAACTAGCCTCAGGAAGGCCGAATACACGGCCTCTGGTCTTGGGAGTCGCCTATGATAAAAAAGAAATAAAAAGTTAGTTGTATTAAAGATTAATTTAAAATGTGTTTAAAACTGACACGGTTACTAACCTGATAGGTGAACTCGTTGATCATCTCGTATGGAACTTCGGTGGGCGCCTGAGTTCCTTCGTCCATCGGTTGCGATTGGAGGTACTCCTCCTGCCGCCTCTCCACGGTTTCCACGATTTCACGAGCAATGGGATCTTGGATTTCACCGGTCTTCTTGTTGGTGTGGGTTACTTTGAGCAAATCAAGGTTCGAAGGAAAAACACCGGTTTCCTTAAACTGTTAACATATAAAATTGTGTTAGCAAATTATTAAAAACTATGAATTGTTTAAATATTTACCATTTTGTCAGCTTTCGACGCCTTGCTTGTTGCACCGAGGTTGTGGGTCGCTGGTCCCTTCCCCTTCCGGTTGCTGTTGCGGTTAGTTGAGTTTCTCTCAGAGATCTCCTTAGTTGCCTCCTTTTCCCAATGTGCAACTAGTCCTTCCCAACACGCATCTTTATATTTCATAACCTGAGGCCGCTTCCCGGTCTTAAACCACGCGTCTTTCCACTCGTTCATCTTCCACGAGTACTTCCTCCCCGCCTTTTCGTTGAATCCCTTTCGGACCAACGTAGTGAGCTGTGGATTCCACGTGAAGGTTTGCTGCAAAACACACCACAAAAATTTGCATTAGTAATTATAATTTGACTAATATAGGAAATATATTTTAAACTTATAAATTAAATTACATACCGCAAATTGTCGGAACCAAGTGTCCTGGTCCTCCAATGGCATATCGTTGTATGTGGGATACGGTTTATCTAACATGGTATTCATCATGTCGTTGATAGAACCACTAATCCCGTTTTGCGAGTATTGGAACCTATTAAAATATTTGGTTAATTATTTTACTAAAATAATTTAATCCAATACATATTTAAATAAGACTTACCAGGTCATGTTAGGTGGCGTGTCTGGATCTAGACGAGTCAACCTATCACGTCCAGGTTGCGCCACAAACTGCTCGATGGTCAAGGATGTGGGTTATGATTTCGTTGTAGGCGGGGGCTGAGACATGTGTGGGGCCTGTAGGTCGGGACTATTGTAGGGGATATGCGTATCACTCGCAGTCCGATCTCCCCCACTGGAAGACGCCCCTACTCTAGACTGATGAAATAGTGGATAGTCCCTACGGTTTCCAAAATTCTAAGAGTTTGAAATTTCGGGATTTATGAAATTTGGAATTTATAATAATTCGGGATTTTTCGATTTTGCGATTTAGTTACTTGGAAATTTCGGATTTAGGGATATAAGGATTTAGTGTTTTTAAGGGTTTTTTGAAATATAGAGATTAAAGGAATTTAGTTTTATGACATTTTGTTATTTAAAAAACTTAGGCATTCATGGGATTTTAAGATTTTTGTAATAAATGAATTTATTGAATTTGGGATTATGTGGTTTTGGGATTAATGGACTTAGGGATTTAGGGAAATAGGAATTTTAAATTATTCTATATATGATATTTGGAAATTTAAATTTGAACATTTAAAGCATACATTATATTTTTAAATTTGAGAGAATTTGTAAATTGTAATAAATCCCCAAAAGGTAATAAATTTGCAAAATAATTAAGTTTTTTAATAATAAAATAATATTATTATTGAATATTTGGCTAAATTTGTTATAACATTTTTTTAAAATGTTTCACAATTTCATTTAAATTTTTTTAATTCCGGAAAACAAAACATATATAATTCTCTTACTTTATAAATTTATAAAATTACAATTATTAAAATTTATAAATTCATAATTCCCTAAATCTCTAATTTACTATATTTACTAAATTCTAATATCCCTAAAAATCCATATTTAATTTTTACAAATCCATAAATTCTAAATTATAAATTTTTCTACATTTCTTATATTCAATTTCTTCAAATCCACAATATTCCCAAGAACAATTTCAAAAAAACCACAAATTTTAAAAACTTACATTGATTTAGGAATTGCCTACGGATTTGGACGGTGGAGCGGCGTTACCGGCGACCGAGCGGCGGATTCCGGCGACTGAACGGCGTCTCCGACAGTGGAGAACAGAAATCCGGCGGTGGAGAGGAAGATTCCATTGGTCGTGATGCCAAATCCGGTGGTGGCGAGGAAGAATAGGACGATTCCGGCCTTAGGGATACGAATTCCGGCGATAAATGTGGGAATCCGACGATAGATCGGAAATTCGGATCGGTTTGTATAAGTGTCGGGAAGAGAAAGAGTTCTGGGATTTAATACCCGAGATTCCGACGGTCGACCGACGGAAAAGGAATATACCGTCGGAATTCCGTCTTAATTTCAGACGGTAATACCGACGGTTTCCCGCTTCGACGATGAACACGAGAATGATTGGCGGCAAGTGAAAATAGGGTTTCCGTCGGAATTCCTTCTGAAATTAAGACGGAATTTCGACGGTTAGTATTTAAAAAAATGAAATTATTTACTTTTTAATATTTTTTCCCAATATTAATTGTTTATAAGAAATTTTAAAAGTTTGAGATTTCTGAAAGTATTGAATATGGAATTTTTAGGAATTTGAGATTTTAAGATTTTGCGGTTTAGTTAATTGAAAATTTCGGATTTAGGAATATATATAGGGATATTGGGAATTAGGGTTTTTTGGAATATATATAGAGATTAAAGGAATAAAGTTTTAGAACATTTTCTTATTTAGGGCCATAGGGATATTCGAGAATATAAGATTTTTTCAATAAATATATTTATTAAATTTGAGTTGATGTGGTTTTGTGATTTATGCACTTTGTCATCTCCGACGGATTTCCGGTTTTGACGATGACCACAAATTTGTTTGGGTGTTTTGAAACATATTACGAGGAGGGTTGTGACCGGGGCCTCGGTTTTGCATATAGTAATTCCATAGATCTCTGTTAGCCATAACGCAGTTGAATATTTTTGTCTTATGATTTTCTGTTGAAATTTTTTATGGAGGAATGAGAAAATGTGGAAACTTATGTACAACTGATAACCGTCGGCAATCCGTCAGAAATCTGTCAATCCAGTCCGACATAAAACCCCACCAATCCCTTCGGCCACTGCAGACGAATCTTAATAACCACTCAAACTTTACCGACATCGAAAACCGTCGGCAATCCGTCAGAAATCCGTCAACCCAGTCCGACATAAAACCCCACCAATCCCTTTGGCCACTGCAGACGAATCTTAATAATCACTCAAACGTTGCCGACATCGAAAACCGTCGGCAATCCGTCAGAAATCCGTCAAACCACTCCGACGTAAAAGCCCACCAATCCCTTCGGCCACTGCAGACGATTGAATAACCACTCAAACTTTGCCGACATCGACAACCGTCGGCAATCCGTCAGAACTTCGGTAATACGGACGGAATACCGACGGTATATACATATAAATTCTACTATAAATACACCTGATGGAGTGTATATCTTCTACACCTCTCAATAACACAAAAAATGTCTTCGCCCTCTCCTAATGAAGACGCAGAAACAACACCCGAGCTTGATATTTTTGGATTTCCAAAAATCCCAAAATTCTCGTGGGAAACCCAAACTCATTGCGACGAATCGTTTAAAGAGATGCCCACTTACTCGTGGGAATTTCATACGTGCTCACCAATCCATAAAGAAGATTCCACATCAACAATAGTGCCTGACAGCCAGTGCTCGCCAAACATCCACCACATTCCAAATTTGTCGTGGGAATCGGCATCTCAGTGCGACAAATACACTAAAGATATAGCCACACACTTGTGGGAAGATGATTCATGCACTCCAAAAAATGAAGATGGCCGGTTGGGTTTTCCTAATCACAAATGCGATACGTACCAGGCAAAATGTGCTGACCAGAAGCGGGTTGTGAACGCCGTCCAACCATATCAATTCAGTGAACCATCATATACTTACGGTGGAAGTCCTTCAAATGAATGTAAGGATCAGTACTATGATTTCATATGCGCCCAAAGCCCAGAAAAGCCACCGCCAAACTTATATATTGATGAAGATGCAATCCAAAAATTGTGCGACGGAGTTTTAGATTCTCCACCAAAGAAAAAAAAGGAAATAAAATCACTAAATGGTTCTAACCAATGGTAAGTTTGGAGTGGATACAGACATCTGGTATTGATTCCTTAATATTAATTGGCTATTATGTACTTGTAAGATAACCGTTGTGTGTTTATCTTATGGAAGTCTTTACTCTACTTGTGTATGATATTAAGTTGTTTTTTGTGTTATATCTCATTAAATGTAATGTTTTATTGGAGATGCATAATCAAAATATATCGTTAACCTAGTATTAAATAGTGGATAGTGTTATGTCTCAGATTGTCTTGCACAATCGGATTTGTTAATGGGGAAAGCCAAAATATTGTAAATTATTGCTCCTGAATCATACATTTATTCACATATTATTAATCTGAATCTCCTGATCCATAATCACTAGGGATGGAGTCTGAATCGTCGTCAAATTCTTCACGTGTTTCCTCTTCGTCCAAATGCACTAGATCATCCCCGATATGTGTGACATCAACGACAAGGTCAATGTCATCCATCTCATGAACAGGTGACATTTGTATACTTCTTGATGGTTGTAGAGCATCTTGTTCTGGAACTCCATATATTTTTCCTCTCGGGTTAACATGAGTTACTGTGAACCAAGGATATGTACGATAGGCGACTCGAGGATATGGCATGTAGCAAACCTAGTATTAAATAGTGGATATTGTTAATATACATGAACAACAAACCGTAAGTATGAGTACAACCGGGAATATATAATGGTATTGATACCTGGTCTGCTTGAGACGCAAGTATAAATGGATCGTAATACTGATGTTTCCGGCTTGAATTTATCGAAATAACACCAAGAGGGTCAACTCGAACCCCTCGACCATTGGAGGGATCATACCAATCGCACATAAACACAATGCACCTCAAGTCCAACATTCCTGGATAGTGGATTTCCAAGATTTCTTTTAAAATCCCATAGTACATGGTATCACCTGATTGCGACGAAATACCATAGTCCGAAGTTGACTTTTCACGTCCTTCCTCACGGATCCTGAACGCATATCCCCTAGTGCAAAAATTTGGAAATGATGTTGCGGTGCTGCGTAAGCCATACACAATCTCCTCTAACCATGTCGGGATTGATTGACCACTTGCTAAACTTTGGGAAACTAAAAATGATATAAGTAATATATCAGTAACATATGAACGTGAAAACATGGAAAAGTCAGAGTAAGTAATTATATTAAACTTACATAACATTTCAACCACGCCGGAAATTCTTCGTCTTTCAAGACAGCAAGTTCGGCATCTGTCTTATCAGAATGGTAATCACGTGCTAGAGACATGTAGATCCTGTAACATAACAGTTGTTAGTAGATGAAGACAAATAATTCCATAAATTTAGTATAATAAATGATATATGTACCTCTCGTACTCCAAAATTTCATCACAATTTCTAAGGATATACGTATGCAAATGTGTGACCTCTTGTGCCGATAATTTGCGTCTCTTTCGTTTTCCACATGCTCGACCAACTTGGGCAAACAACTCAGGAACAACCACGGGATAGACTGCTTTCTCACCTCTATCATCATGTCGCGCTGGACGTCTCGCCTTAGTCCGAACTCCCGATTGAAAGTAATATTCAACCAAGTGTGAGACTTCCTTGTTTAGGCTTTGTGCGACAATAGATCCCTCCACCTTGCTCAAATTTTTAACTTTTTTCTTCAGGTGGAACATGTAACGCTCAAACTGATACATCCATCGGTATTGAACAGGGCCGCCTAATGCTGCTTCTCGTGGGAGGTGAATAGTAAGGTGTTCCATAACGTCAAAAAAAGACGGTGGAAATACCTTCTCCAGATTACAAAGGAGAACCGGGATATTGGCCTCCAAGTTACGTATCCCGTGGACGGTAAGTGTTCTTGAACATAAATCGCGGAAGAATGCACCAACTCCTATAAACGAAAATTAAACAAGTTACTACATATATAGTAATATTATGGTAGTAAGAAACAAAGGGGAGTAAGAAATATACCTCCAATTGCTTTGTGGATTGGTTCTGGAAGAAGATATGCAAATGCAAATGGAAGAAGACGCTGCATCACGACATGACAATCATGACTCTTCATTCCTATAAACTCCCCTTCCGTCGAATCCACGTAATTACGTAGATTAGATGCGTAGCCGTCTGGAAATTTTACAAATTTTGAGAACCATTCAAAAAATATTGCTTTCTGCCTAGCGTCTAACCGGTACGCAGGCATAGGCAATCTACCATTAGGCAAAACATGAAAAGATGGCCTCAAACAAATCAATGGCAAGTCGAATCTAGACTTCCAGTTGTCTTTGGTCTTTCCTGGGACGTTTAATAAGGTGTTCATGATGTTGTCAAAGAAATTCTTTTCAACATGCATGACATCTAGATTATGCCGCAGTAGATGGTCTTTCCAGTAAGGCAAATCCCAGAAAATACTCTTCTTGTGCCAATTGTGATATTCCCCACAACCGTCGACGGGGTGATGGCCATTACCCCCATATTCAGGAGTCCGCTCTGCACCAAAATCTCGCAACTGTTCCAATATGCTTCGACCATCCATCTCAGGAGGTGGACCATGTAACACTTGTAAATTCTTCCTGAAATGTCTTTTTGACCGACGATATGGATGATTTGCCGGTAAAAAACACCTATGGCAATCGAACCACGAAGTCTTCATTCCGTGCTTCAATTGGAATGCTGTAGTATTGTCTTGGCAATAAGGACATGTCAATCTTCCATGCATGGTCTATCCAGATAATATACCGTATGCCGGAAAATCGCTTATGGTCCACATAAGAACCGCACGCATGTAGAAATTTTGCTGGACCGAAACGTCATATGCCTCAACACCATGCTCCCACAACATCTGCAACTCACAGATTAATGGTTGGAGGAATATATCGAGCGACCGTCTTGGATGATCTGGCCCGGGAACTAGAATTGAGAGAAAGAGGAACTATCGTCGCATGCACATAGATGGAGGCAAATTGTAAGGTGTTACGATGACCGGCCACAGTGAATATTTTCTTCCATGCTTGCCAAACGGGTTGAAACCATCAGTGGATAAGCCTATGTATACATTCCGTCGTTCAGATGCAAAAGCTGGATATACGGATTGGAAGTGTTTCCACGCTTCGGCATCAGAAGGATGCGTGATATTTCCATCTTGATTATGCTCTGCATGCCATCTCATAGCCTTAGCTGTGCGGTTTGATTCGTACAGCCTCTTCAACCTCTCCGTTAAGGGTAAATACCACATCCGTTTGAATGGAATCTTCACCCTGCCGCTTGTGTCCTAGAACCGGGGTTTGTGGCAAAATATACATTTGTTTCGGTTCTCGTCTTCTCTCCAGTATATCATACAATTTTCGATGCACACATCTATAACCTGGTAGGGCAAACCAAGACCGGCGACAAGTTTTTGGACCTCGTAGTATGATCCTGGGGCCAGGTTATGTTCTGGCAAAACATCTTTCACGAACTCGGCGAATGCATCAACACATTCTTCTGACAAATTATAATCAGTCTTCAGGTTCATCATCCTAGTAGCAGAAGACAGCGGTGAATGACCATCCCTACAACCGCTGTATAGAGGTTGCTTTGCTGCGTCTAACATATTGAAAAACCTCAGAGATTCTAAATTAGGTTCTTCAAGCCTATTACCCTCATACCCACCCGACTGCAAATCCTCTATAAAATTATCTCTAACCATCGCAACCGTACTTACCCCAACATCTACTCCCGTTGTAGGTTCCCCTACGGTATCCGTTTCCCCTACGGTATCTGGAAAATAAGGTGCATTGCTACTAGTACTACCATATTCATAATTGGTTTCTCCATGTAAATATCAAACCTTATATCCCGGCCTAAAACCATATCTATATAAGTGAGTCCAAACATTATGAACGGCAACACTAATTCTATTACAACAATTGGAACAAGGACATTTGATATCCTGACCTTTTTTGGCTGCTTCTAGATTACTGGGTAAATTCATGAACTCGCATATTCCTTGAGCGTATTCGTTCCTTAATAAGTCCGAGCCCACATCCATCATTGGCTCGTCCATCCATGCCCGAAAATATGAACTCATCTTTATAATTTTGTTTGTTTGAAGAAATTATGATACGATGGAATGACGAATTCGGCAAGCTTATATAAAACAGATTCCCCTCGGAATTCCGTCGGAAATCCGTCAATACCTCCGACATCACACCCCACAATTTCCCATCGGCCACCGGAGACGATATGACAGCCACACAATCTTTGCCGACATCGAAGACCGTAGGAATTCCGTCGGAATGCTGTCAGCAATTCCGACGGCATCTGGCCGTCGGAAAAAAATTCTTAACCGGCGACCACTCAAAACTTTGCCGACATCAAAAAGTCTGATTTCCGTCGGTAATCCGCCGGAATACCGTCGGAATATAACGACAGCGTTTAACCGACGGTATTCCAACGGAATACTGACGGATTGGGTTACCGTCGGAAATCCGTCATATATGTCCGACGGATTTCCGACGGGATCGTTTTGGTCGCTTAACAGTCGGAAAACCGTCTGTTTTATCCGACGGATTTCCGACGGAATATAATGTTCCGTGGGAAATAACCCTGTTTTCTTGTAGTGATATGGTTTTATAATTTCCAAGGATTCTTACACATTTTAAATATGTAACAAAATGGAAAGTGTAGTTTATGGTATAAACTTGTAACTTTCTCTGTTTTGTTTAAAAGGTTATTTTCATGTACATAAATCTATGTGTATAATTTATTTGTGCATGTTGAAGCGTATATGATTGTCCGTAGATATTCACTTGCAAAATATCGCAAGGATGTAAATAGTATATATGTCTATATAATGCAATAAGCATGTGCATATATTGATACAAAGTCTGTTAAAGTGTCAATTCATTTAATCAAAATCATACAAAGTTACAAACCAATTAAATTTCAAACATTAATCTTAGAAGAGGTGACACAACGAGTCCAAAGTTCATCACTCTTTTTCAGATATAGACTTTCATTAGCACGAAGATGTGGTCTATCCAAAATATAGTGAATTAGTGTATCGTGACACACTCTTCCTTCTTGAACAAGGTCGTGGCAACAAGAATCAGAGATAGTTCCATTTCCGAAAACGTAAGCAATGATATCCAAAGCACATTTCGGAGTTATCTTAAGAAGACACGTATCCCACAGCTTTTTTGCTTCTCCTTCTTCGACTGCAAAGGCGGGCACTGATACATAGACCAGAGCTAGAACAACAAAGATGGTAGCCATTTTGGTACTAAGTTTAGCCATGTTTATCTTTTTGTTGTTCGTGTGATGTATGTTAGAAATTGTTTTTCTTTGTTTGATATTTCACTTATCCAAATATGATTCAGTATTTATAAGCCATACTACAATTACAACGGAAAACAAACAAAAAACTTTGTCAGCTCATTCACATATTAATTGAGTATTTATTAGTAAGTTATTTATTTGATAACTTACAGTTTAAAAGGTCTTTTTCTTATTAATTGTTTACGTTATAACCCCTGACAATTATGTGCCCCTAAGCTAAAAACTTTTTTGGCCCCATAAACCTAAATTAAAAAATAAAAAGATTTTCTTTTGGTGGATTTAAGGCAGTGGGATTCAAACTCCTTACCATATACCCTTATAAATTGGCCCCTACCACTAGACTATTGAGAACTCTATGAAAACATTACGGCCATAAAACTATATAAATATTTTAGGGCCCTAAGCACAAGCTTCACTTGCTTGTGCCTATGGCTGGCAATTTTGAGAGTTTGCTTTTGAGTTACATTTTCAGGAAATGTTTTTGACATACAAGAAGCCGCTGGTCACTACCATCTTGAAGATCAATGACTCGTGCTTCCCAACGAACACGAGCAGCAAGTCCACGTGCCATCACTATCACTCCAACCTTATTGCTTAGAAACAACCCGTCCCTAGAAGGTTAAGTTTCTCTCAACGTCTATTTGGTTTCTTGATTCCTAGTTAGGATCTTATAAAATTGTGAGCCGTAAGTAACACTTGTCTTCTTTTTCAACGGACTCATAACAAACTCTTTTCTCCTCCTTCTTCCCAAAACCTTCGAATCGTCAACAATGGTGAAACACGGATCGATTTTCCTATTATCAAGCATAGATTTTCTTCCTCTCGCTTTCATGTCGCTAATTTCAACCAAATCGCTGCTTCGCGATAATGAGTCGCTTACTTCGATTTCTCATTTTCTATACTGGATCTGCTTCGTTTTTCCAGTTTCATTCTCAATTGCTAACGATTTCTCTTTTGGTGGTTGCAAATTCGTATTTTCCTAGAATCGCTTGCTTCGATTTCGATAATCGCTTTCTTTGATTTCAATTTATTGCAGATTCGTTTGTTCCTACTTGCTATACTCTTTGTTGCTAGTTCACTGAATAACTTTCTTCGATTTTGTTTTTTGTGGTTGCAGAATTCTTTCATACTCGCTATACTCTAGCTGGTATTTGCGGTATTGGACCTTGTTGCTACCGTTATTTGCCTTGTTAAGCCAACCGTTGCTGATGGTTTCGCTCGGTGGAGTCATTATATGGCTTACAAATTTAGTGAAGGTATCATGAGTATATAGTTGTTTATGGCTATATCTGTTTATAGTAATCATGTGCACAGTGCCGGTCCAATTATTTTGGATGCCCTACGCATATATGTAAAAAAACGCATTTTCGTACATTTTCCAATACAGTAAAAATAGTAATCTAAATAAAAAATACATTAAAACTCCATGAAATCGTTTATAATTCCAAATAGTTAGTAAGAAATAAAAGAAAAACAACAAAATAGATTTTATTTTTGAAATATTGCTCTCCTTGTATTTTTGCCTGCAAAATCATTAATTAAACTCACATTGTCGAGTTTTTAACCATCTATGTTTCAATGGATGGCAAAGGTAACTCATTCAATCTTTCTTTGTCACATGGTAGATCGCAAATAATTTTGTTATCAGCTTAAACTTAGAATTTTAACTAATAATTTCAAATTAATTTTTTTAAATGAGTAATTAACATGTTTGCTTAGGGAAAGTCATAAACCTTAAAAAAACATTTGAGAAACAAAATCTTACGAATATTATTATTGTAGAAAAAGTTTATAATTTTTTTTGAATTATAGCTATTACAAAAAATTAACTAAAAATGCTCTAAATTTAGGACCCTAAGCGGTGGCTTCACTGGCCGGGTCTGGTTATAACATTTCCTTCATTTCTGTCATTGTTAGATCATATTCTTTTTCTATCTAGAAACTCCAAGAAATTTGATATATATTGATTGATTTTGATTGGACTCTACGAACTCAAGTTGGATTCGTTAATTACTTCATCTACATGACATTGAGTGAGGTCAAGGAATCCAACCAAAACTTAACAAGAAGAAGCACATAGGCACATCTATGAGTTTATATACTTCAATATCTCCTTTGACTATACATAATAATAAAGGCTGAGTTTTCAATAATACACATCCACAAAACCAAAGCGCACGGGAACACGGCTTGTAAACGGAATAAGTTATTGAATTTAGGAATCAGTCATATTTTTGAGTAGCAATCAAGGGCCTGCAACAAGAAGAAAGGAGAAAGATGCTAGTAAGGTGTTTCCAATTAGAAAAAAATTCCATGAATTGTTGAATAAAATATATACCTTCACTATTTTCTGAGAGATGATCATATGGTAGATATCCCAGTGATTACAATTCTCTGACTCTTTGATATATCCTCCCTATAAAGAAACATGCCAAATCTGACAAGAAATTGATATGGAGGTCAACCATGAACAAAGAACTCATGTTTTTTACCACCCATCTAGTCTCCACAACGATCCACCTTCTTCTTTAAGAACATTTTTGTTTCAAAAAGGAAAATATGACATATTAGAGAGAAAATGATCAAATTTTATCAAATTTATCAGAACTTAACCATAAAAGAGCTTGAGATCTTGTTCGATATACATTAATTCATGATTGAGTTCTGATAATTTAATAAAATTCGATCACTTTTCTCACTCATATTTTATCTTTAGAACAACAATGCTCCTAGAGAAGAAGGTGAATCGCTGTAGAAACTAAAGACTCATAACGAGATTTAAAAAAAGTAGTTACGATTTCAAAGCGGTTACGAATCAATTATTTTTATTAGACCCGTTTCTTACAAAGATTTTTTGGGGGTCAAAATTACAAAGGTTTCTCTGCTACTTATTTTCGTTTCATTGTATTTGATTTCTTTTTCTAGTTTTCTATGTATCATTTAAATTAATTTTACTTATTTATTTTTAAAATTTCGTAGTGGTATTGGTAAAAAAAAGTTTTAAAATAATATATAGATATAATTTTTATGTTTGACCAAAAAAAGGATTTTTATTTTCGGAAGATTCATCTTAAACATTTTATAACACAAAATGGGAATTATATTTTTTGTATTAACAAAGATGTTGTTTCCATGTACATTCATTAACGTAATGTAGGTTTATGATATATTTGTGCAGTTAAAAGATATGATTCTTTCATTTGCAAAAGATCGCATGTATGTAAATAGTATATATGTATATAATGCAATAAGCATGTGCATATATTAATACAAAGTAATGTTAAAATATCAGTTCATTCAATCATATTCATACAAAACCGATAAAGTTTTAAACAGTGTTGGAAGTCGAGACACAATGAGTCCAAAGTTCATCTCTCTTTTTCAAATATTGAGGTTCATTGGCCCGAAGATGTGGTCTTTCAGAAATATATTGAATAAGTGTGTCGTGACACATTCTTCCTTCTTGAACAAGATCGTGGCAACAAGAATCAGAGATAGTTCCATTTCCGAAAACATTAGCAATGATATCCAAAGCACATTTTGGACTGATCTTAAGAAGACATGTATCCCACAATTTTTTCGCTTCTCCTTCTTCGACTGCAAACGCGGGCACTGATACATAGACCAGAGCTATAACAACAAAGATGGTAGCCATTTTGGTACTAAATTTAGCCATGTTTATCTTTCTTTTTTTGCTGTTAGTGTAATGTATGTTAGAAATCGTGTTTCTTTGTTTGATATTTCACTAATCCAAGTATGATCACTATTTATAAGCCATACTACAATTACAACGGAAAACATTGAACTTTGTTAGTACAATTAATTTCGTTGAGTTATTTATTTGATCATTTCGGTTTAATATCAGAAAGTTTATTCTTATTAATTGTTTACGTTCTAACATTTCCTTCAATTCTATCATTCAGTTTATACTTATGAATCTTTTGGGTAATGTTTTTATTCTAGAAACCCCAAACCTTTGATATGTTGTTAGTTTCTTAATCTATACAACATTAAATGAGGTCCATAAGGTTCAAAAAAGTAGTTGGAGACTTATGGAACAAAACTATTGAGAACTCACACTAATCATTAAACAAAGCTATATATACTAATCCTTTAAAAGCATATGATCCATAATTGCATCACCACATTATGGAAACCAATAACTAACATAGTTTTGTGTATGTTTGCAGTACTCTACCAAACAGTTTCGCTCTTAAAAGACGATAAAACTCAGTCGATCTTGGCACCTGAAGTGTGAGATATCCAATTTGCTCTCCAAGTGATGGAAGGAGAAAGAAGACGCTCTGTTTTCCAACCTCCTGATCTCAGCTACAAAAGATAATAAAAATAGCGAAAATCAAACGTTAAAACAGTCTTTTTTTTGTAACAAGCACGCGGTTTACTTTGTCTTAATGACCATTACCTTGTGAAGAAATTCGTCATAGTGTTTATCCATCCAAGCTTCTCCTTCTGAATAAAAAGCTGTGGTTTTATCCATAAGATTTGCCAAAACAAGTGCGTGAAAATATGATTTCAACACGTCTGCAGCCGCTGAATCTTTGTGCAAGATCACACTAACATTTCCCTTTCTATGAGCCAGCAAGTACTTAGCTGCGAGAGGACAAGAACCGAGTTTACGCCAAATATTTCTAGAAGACAAAGTTAAGGGAAAGAAACTAATCAAACCATTCTTGTATGAAGAAGCTCCAACACCATTTAGCAGCTGCATCCTGCACACAAAAATGTGTCAACCTCACGCAGGTTATTACCCTTAAAGCTGCGATAATCTTAGTTTCTTGATTTGTGGTTTGATTGAAGTATAGAACTTACATTTCTAGACGAGGGAGAGAAGAAACTCTTAAACCTAAGTGCACTCTCCTATGCAAGGGATTTAAATTAGTTGAACTCAATGAAGTGGCCCACACGGGCAATACATCCTCCATTGATGAAACCTGTTCGGCAGAGAGAACTGGTGACATGTTTAGTTAAAGAAAGTCACTGATAAAATAAGATCAATTAAAGCGTTCCAAGAATTGATGATGCAATTTTGAAATTACCTTGGCCAGTTTGCATGAAATGCGTGAGAAGAATTGAACTCCTCTCGATGTTTAATGAATTCAATACAAGACACCGGACAGCTCTATAGTTTGCTAGGTACAAAAGAAAGTAAAACAGTAAGTGACCAAGTGGTTTATAAGCTACAATTTCCCCAAAAAAAGAAAACAATTAGAGAAATTCTGATTTGATCAAGGCTTTTAATCTTCATCTCTAACTTACCATACATGTGAAACACGGTGAGAGAGAGAAAAGAGAACCAAATAGCTAAAGGGTTTCCAGAGGTAAACCGAGCAAGCAACATTCCCAATGACATGCCCATCATAGTTGCCATAGTCTCTTGGCTTCCTTCCTTTCGATTGATAAAAACAGAACAAACAACAACTTAGCATTTAACAATGAATTCCTAAATCATTCACGATAGAAAAAAGTTAGTACCTTAGCAGAAATATCTGCTGCATTTTCTTGGAGAGCAAAGTGCTGAGTTAGAGCTGCTCTGGTTGCTCCACTTGCAACACCAGCTAATTCAAGTAACAAAGATCGAGAAAATGTTCAAAACCGATGTAACAACTAATGTGGAAGTCTTAACTCTAACGTTTGATGCAAGTAACGAAACTCACTAAATGATCTCGATAGGCTGCCTAAGCAAACCACAATGATAAAGGCAGATGGAAACAAAGGAGAAAGGAGGTCCATTAGCATTCCTGCAATGAAAGCAACAAAGCTTGTAGTCAATTAAAGTCTCCGAGAACCAAATACGGGGAATTATTTTTAAGTTACTGGCGTGGTGAATTAAAAGAATAACAAAAGAACATACCAATATCGTTCATAAGGTCAGCTACTAGACGCCACATTTTTGCATTACTATCTAGGTTCGAACCCTGAAGAACGGAAAAATCAGGATGTAGCCTGGTTATATTGTATAACGAACATAACCAGGCTACATCTTGAAGAAGTGGAAACGGAAAGAGAATCGACAAGTATATGACTGGAAAGAATCTACTACACTGGCACCTGATAAAATGTGAACAAAATGCCTCCAAGCATCCCAGTAAAATCCCTCAGAAACCACTGCACATTACCAAACAATATATAATCATCCATCGCGATTTCTACTGCTTGAGAGAGCCAATGAGTTCCAAAATAGGAGAAGAAGTATATCACCTGAAATGTAGCACCTATAACTGTTGCGGATTTCTCTCCAACCCCAATTGCACTCAAAAGAGCCTGAAAACAAATAGTCCAAATCAGAAACACAGAAAGCACACAAATTTTAAGAACTCAAAACTTGATTTCACCTGAGTTGAAAGCATCATCTTTATATATGTAGATAGCCCCTGCAAATAAACATAGCTTGGTTACACAAATTCAAACACTATAGTAGCCATAAGGCACACACACACATACCTGTAACGTGTCCCATAATTGAAACCCTACATAATCTGGAGTTACACTACCAGGAAAGCCCTGCAATGAGACAAATTACAATTCATTTACCTCAATGACCTAAGAAAACAAAATCTTAACCCAGAGGTACAAATCACTTGCCTCTGGTACAAATGCTTGAAGAACTCGTCTCCATACATGGTTAAAGCGATTAGCAGACCTATGAATGAATCACATACACGCAGGAGAACAACAAAACCCAAGAAAGTTTCTCAATTTTGTAGTGGAATTATCACTGAAGCAATCAGATTTTGGATTGGAATGAAAAAAGAGGAAGAAAGGGAGAACCTTTGGATAGAGAGAGAAGAGGAAGCAGGGATGGTTGCTGTTTTGAAAAACTTAGTAGAAGAAGAACCATTCCATTCTTCAAGCGTAATCGATCCACAATCAGAGATTTCTTCTTCTTCTTCTTCTTCTTCCATGGCGAATTTCGGCTTCTTCCCTCAAAATGTTTGTGAGAAAGATGGAGAATTTTGACTTTCAAATGTTTTGACTTTTTCAGTTTTGGGGCCTCAAATTGTGATTAAATGAAAAGTAGCCCATATTCTTTTTCATTGTTACAAATTAATCCAAATTTCAAAAGAAGAAATGATCCATTTGCTTGTTGAATTGCTTCTTCGTCGTCATACACATTTGCCTTCAAGCAACTAAAACCTAACCCATCTCTAAATTCTCCGACTTTTCTAGTTCCTCACTTGAAATTCTGCAAAGGAACATTGAAAGATGGGTTTCCCTGGAAAACTCCAAGCAATCATGGGTTTCTATTCAAATTCCGAAAGTTCAGTGTCTATGCAAAGAGCTACTTTTGAGAAAATCGTTTACGCATACACCGTAAAAGGTATTTTTTTTGAAAACGGAACTCAAGTAGTCTATATGTCAGCAATTGGGTTTCTAAATTTAGGAACTCTTAAACCAATAAGTCAAGAAAGTATGTGAAAGGAGAAGTTTATTCCATTAATCCTCATGTGACCATGTCTTAGGTGCTGTATGACTGTGTCTGTGAACTTTTTGAACCTGAAAAACCAGGAAAATTGATGGTTTTCTCAAGAAACCTCAATGCTTAAACAGTTTTCATCTCCAGCTATAAAAATACGCATAGTTTACACTAACTCCACATATCTCCTCACTAAAGTTCCCATCTTTTCATTTTCCTCTTATTGTGGTTACTGGTAAATGTTTCATTCTGTTTTGAATCTAGTTTCTTGAATTCATCATCATTCACCAACTTTTCTTAATTTTGTTTCATAGAAGTTATCATTTTCATTATTGTTCAGGTGACATATCTTTGGACATTTGTTTCAGGCTCTTCTTGTGAGAAATGGGAAAGCTTGTTGCTGTTTTGATGGTTATTGTGTTAGTTTTTGGAGCAATTCAAGAAGTGAAATCTCATAAAGACCAACCATTGTCAGGAATTGCTATCCATAAGACAACATTTGATCTGAATGAAAAAGCTTATGTCAAAGCCTCTCCAACAGTTCTTGGATCTAATGTAAAGCATTCTCTGTTTATACATATGCAAACTCTTTATCTCCACCATTGATCTAACTTGAGTGCTTATTTTCAGAGTCAAGATCGCGAATGGGTATTGGTTGAATATAGTTCTCCGCATCCATCAGATGATGATTGGATTGGAGTGTTTTCTCCTGCAAATTTCAAGTTTGTAGATGTAAACAACTTTCTCGTTTAAATTTATTCAATTCTAAAGTTTGAATTTATATTCTAAGATGTTTTGCTTTGCACCTTTTTGTTTCTACAGTGCTTCGATTTGTCCTGCAGAAATAAGATACGTTGATACGCCTCTACTTTACAGTCTCTGTGTAAAGTTTTAACCCAAAATAAATCCGCAAGTGCACAGACAATTGCAGTAGTGTAATAGGTATTAAATCCACAGAGACCATTGTTACACTATGAAATTATGGATTTTAAATTAAAGCTAAGATAAAATGGGGATTGGTTGTAATGAAACAAAGAAAACGAAACAGCAAATTAAACGATGTAAATTCAATAAAAAAAAAGCACTAGATCAAGGTCATTTGCCGGTGATTTCGGACTAAGGACTGAGCAACTATTCAGGATTCAATTTAAGTACGGTCTAGAACTCAAACATAAAAGTAATATTGCCCCACTGTCGTGATGCATCAATATCTTTGTCTAACAACCTAAATGCCTAAACAGTCGTTTGAATTCAGAGATGTTGACAAGCATTATCGAATGGGTTCAATTTGTTCACAATTGATGGTAACAATCAACTGTCGTTGGTTACACACCAATTGCTCACCAATGGCTTATCTAGCAACCTAGAGCACTGTCGTGAATAAGTTTAACTTCAATTCATAGACTAGGTGATCAAATTAGCCTAAGCATTACGATTTCCGATTGATGAAGACATATGATAATCTATCCTATTTGGCTCAGTCACTAATCAATCCTAAATCACCATTGAAAGCCCCTAATCTAGCTAATGGACTACTCGGTCATGGAGAGATCAAATGCAGCAAAACAATAGAGAGAATTCATGATGATGATGATATGAAAAATGATTAGGGTTTAGAATTCTTCTCAATAGGATTGTGGGATGATCCTCCAAATCTTGAATCCAAAAGCAAAGAACAATTGATCCAAGTCTCCCAACTTGTAAAAGAGAATCTAAAAAGAAGTCTGAAAAGTAACGTGCAAAAAAGAATTCGCGGATCCTCTTTTAGAGGTGGCTGCCCTCTTATTTATAATTAAAACTATGTTAAAATCGAATCTGGGTACGGGACCGGTCGGTCTGGTGATGGGACCGGTCGGTCCCATTCCCAGCGGGCCTTCGGTCTTCAAGTCTTCAGTCGGGACCGGTTGGTCCTTGGAAGTGGATCGGTCGGTCCCGATTCCAGGGAGCTGGCCTTTGTGTTCTCCAATGTGCGGACCGGCCGGTCCCTTGTGGAGGACCGGTCGGTCCCGATTCCAGGGAGGAGAATTCTTCAAGTCTCTAGCGAGCGGGTGGGGCGAGTAGGCGGTCGAGCAAACCGAGCAGGTGCTCGGTTAGGAAAAATCGCCTTTTTGCTCCAATTCTGCTTTGTTTGCTCCAATGAGCTCCAATAACTCCAATCCATGCTCGAGAGCCTCCCAGAACCTGAAAAGACACAAAAAGAACTAGAAAGAACCGAAAAACAATAGAAAACAATACGTAAAAGAGGCTAAAATACTAATATATCAGTAACGCTCAATCATTATCAAGAAATTCTTTAGCTTTCTTCTTATGTTCATCTTTAACCATTCCTTGGTTTTGTTTTTTCTTGTCTGATAGCCAAAGCTTGTGGCTATCTCAAACAAAGTAGCTTCTGAGAACCCGAAGGCACCAGTTTATACGCGATTGGTGCTAGGCAAAGAATGGGATGAAGTAAGATTTTAAAAACCCTTTGGAGTTTCTTTGTCAAACAGTTGTTCTTGAGAAATACACAAACCCGTTATGGGGATTAAACGAAAACTGAGATGCTTGTTTTAAACAGATGACAGTGACATGGACTAGTGGTTATGGACTCGACATAGCCGAGCCTGTTGTTGAGTGGGGCATTAAAGGAGGAGAACGTAGACTCTCACCTGCTGGTACATTGACCTTCAAGCATAACAGCATGTGCGGTGCTCCTGCAAGGACGGTGGGATGGCGTGATCCCGGATACATACACACAGCTTTTCTCAAAGAGTTATGGCCTAACTCCAAGTATTGCCATGTGGTTTTCTTGTCTGCTTCACAGAGGAACCTGATACTAATCACTAACCTATTGCTCAATCATTATATAGGTATACATATAGAGTTGGGCATAGATTGTCCAATGGTGCATTCATTTGGAGTAAAGAGTATCAGTTTAAATCATCTCCTTTTCCAGGCCAAGATTCTCTCCAGCGTGTTGTTATCTTCGGAGACATGGGAAAGGTTTGATATTTTGTCCAAAGCATATCGTTTGTTGATGTTTCCAGATTGTTCGTAGATATTCTTAAAACCGCGTTCTGTCTTTCTTTTGTGCCATTTTGTTGCAGGCTGAGGTTGATGGCTCAAACGAGTACAAAGATTTCCAACGCGCTTCTCTCAACACCACAAAGCAACTTATTCGTGATCTAGATAACACGGATGCAGTTTTCCACATTGGAGATATCAGTTATGCAAATGGATACCTTTCGCAGTGGGATCAATTCACGGGCCAAATTGAGCCAATTGCTTCCACTGTTCCATACATGATTGCAAGGTCTGCCTTTTTTTTCTCTCTGACAAAGTTGCTTCCTTACGGCTCATTAAAAATGGCTGTGAGTGGAAACCATGAGAGTGTATGGCCTAACTCGGGATCCTTCTATCAAGGTCTAGACTCTGGAGGAGAGTGTGGTGTACTGGCAGAGACAATGTTCTACGTCCCTGCTCAAAACAAAGCTAAGTTCTGGTACTCGAGTGACTACGGAATGTTCAGGTTTTGTGTGGCCAACACAGAAATGGACTGGAGAAAAGGAACAGAGCAATACAACTTCATCAAACACTGCTTAGCATCAGTCGATAGGCAAAAGCAACCGTGGCTAATATTTCTTGCTTATCGCGTGCTCGGTTATTCCTCAGCGGACTTGTACCGTAAGGAAGGCACCTTCGCTGAACCAATGGGAAGAGACAGCCTTCAGAAGCTATGGCGGAAATACAAAGTCGACATTGCAGTGTACGGCCATTCGCATAACTACGAGAGAACGTGTCCAATTTACCAGGTAAGAAAAAATATCCTCTACGAGCATATCAAAGAATGATTCGTAAGAAACAAACTCACTCCATTGCTCTGTTTGCTTTTTTTTTGCGTGTAGAGTGTATGCACAAGTGATGAGAAGAGCAAATACAAGAATCCATATTGTCGCTGGAGGTGGAGGAGCTGATCTTTCAAATTTTACTCCGCTGTTACTGAGATGGAGTCTGGTAAGTGATCAGGACTATGGGTTTGTGAAACTGACTGCAGTTGATCACTCTTAACCTCTTATTTGAGTACAAGAAGAGCAGCAACGGACGAGTCCATGATTCCTTCACGATATCGAGGGACTACAGGGACGTATTGGCTTGTGCCATAGATAGTTGCCCTGCAACAACATTAGTTGTCTAGAATCGTATCTTTACATGCGAATCGTAGCTGTCTAGAAACAGTTATGATGAGGCATATCGTACTATATACAATATTGAATGACATCAGGAAATGATTCTTTACATATGCGAGTGAAGATAAATCATATCATTTCTTGATTGTTACGGGGTAAAGCATTAAATGTATCATATCTCGAGTTCTCTTAGGTAAGTAATATCACTACACCTTTCTTGGACAGTAAAACACCAAATGCAACATCTCATGGATGGAAGGGAAATGGTGGGCAAAGAACTACGAAAGAAGAGCTTGGGAAGAACCATTGGTAATGGTGAAACCATGAGTACTGGACAAACTCTTGGCTATCACTCTCAAGTCTCAACCCTCCTCTAGCTACAAAAAAACAGTCAAAACATGGTAATATCAGACTATTCATAAACAACACAACATAATGGAATATAGAGAAAATAAGGGACTTACTTCCAAAGTCCGAGTTACACATCCTCAGTCTCAAACCAACTTTAAAGTTTCATGGGAGCAAAGGACAAATGGCCTTGGTTGGGGACTTCATCGGATATATACCAAGCTAAATAAAGATACCACCAGACACAAGGCTCCAGAACACAGTTGTAACGACAAGATATTAGTCAATTTTACGTATCATTTCATTAAACGGGACGATCAACGTTGAGAGGAGCAACTACAAGAGTCCATTAAACGGGACAATCAACGTTGTTCGTCGTGGTGGAGGAGCCGATCTAAATGATTTCTCTAGCGTACATTTGATCACTCCAACTTGCTGTTCGAATACAAGAAGAGCCTCGACGTACAAGTGCATGATTCTTTCACGATTATAAGAGATTATACAACTAGTTTACTAGGTTTATAAAACTTTTGGTAGCAAATCTAGAGCTTGGAGGTAAGATTAAAGTTAATTTTTCGTTTAAAACAAAAAAAAACTAATAATTCACTACATTTCCATATTTATTGGTAGTTAGTTACTAGTTAGCTAGTAACCAATTTTGGTTAGTCAATTCGAGTATTAATTAAAATTTCAATGCATTTCCGTATTTATTGATAGTGACTATTTTTGGTGAGTCAAAAATAAAATCTAGTACCAATTTAATTTCACTAGATTTCCGTATTTATTGATAATGATTATTTTTGGTTAGTCATAATCTAGTATTAATTAAATTTCACTACATTTCCATGTTTATTGACACGTGAATCTTGATAGTAACCATAATTAGTACAGTAGTGCGTAATTACACCCACAATATTTCCATGTGTAAATAAACAAACAGAACCTTCAATAATTTCTAGAGAAACGATCACCTAAACTGCACTATAAAAAATGATGAAGAGAAGTTTCAACTTCACCATTTAAAAAAAAAAAAAAAATTCATGAAGAACATTTCCTTTAAGTTTATTTTGTTAGTTTGTCTTCTAGTCGCCATGTTCCGTAAGTATACATACCTCACAACCAATATTATTTTCAAACGAACCAACATAGTTTAGCGTTTCTCTTTACCAATAACTAAAACCAATCTTTGTTAATAAAAATTTTCACAGAGGAATTGACCATGCAAAAAAATAAATAAAACTTTTCGTTTGAAATCAATTTTAGTTTCTTTTAAATTTTCTTTATATATTATTTTACTTTTTGTTTTTGTTTTAAAATTATTTTGGTACGTTTAAGGACAAAATCTTGCGGTCGGAGATTATTGTGAAGGAGACGCTGACTGCAAAGTAATTTGCGCACGTGGGCGTTGCGACATCAATCGTAACATGTGTGAATTCTGTCATGTGGTACCTCCTATGGATACAATTGATATCAATTCTTCCAAACAACATTGTGTTCCAGAACATAAAGGTTGTGGAGGTGGAGGACCTCCACCGCGGCGATTGAAATTAAGATTATAAAATCGTATGTAATATGTCTGATAAATACTTATATGTTGAATAAAAATATAATTTATTAAAAATTATGATGTGTTAATATGTTGATATTATATCATAGGTATATGAATACCATCTTGACACATTTAAGTAATAAATCGAAATGGATTAAGATCATACAAGTTGAAATATATAAAAAGAGTGATTTGACAAAATATTTTTTTTTCCGACAAATTATTTATGTTTTTGATTTTATGATCTTTAACCATTAACAATTTTTCCGAAAGAAAGACTTTCATGATGGGGACCAAATCTAGACACTTATTATGTATTATTCAGTAAATGCATTATCTTATGTTCTATGGTAAGTGTTCATATATCGAGCAAGTGCCAATATTTTCGTTACAAACGATGGATACAAGAGTCGACGTGAATTATCTAGGGCCATGTGACACAGACCTTGAGTGCCAAGTAGGCATGTGTAGTTGTGCCAGAGGTCCAAGATTTTGCGACAACGGAATTTGCAAGTGTCCTACGTTACGAGCGATGAAAACAAAAAGAATCGATATGAATCGCTCAGGGATATGTGACACATACCTTGAGAGTACATGCATGCAGTGTTTTGATTATCGTCAAGTGTGTTGCATAAATGGAAATTGTATGTGCCGCAAACAATTTGTGCCAATTAGCTCGTACTGAAATATGTAAACATACTTTACGAACAAAACAAATAAATTGAGTAATTTTACTAAGTTTCCATCATGAGTTCATGTTCAAACAAACAAATGCATCTACTATCTACGAACACTATCTGATATTTTATCAAAAAAAATCCGAACACTATCTGAGGTTGATATAAATCGTTGTTTAAATGTGAATATAAAAAACTACCTTTATAAAGAGAAAGAAACTAAAGAAAGAAACTAAGGTCTAATACTGCTTACTCGGGAATTCAGAAAAGAACTTCTGAGGCCCTGACTGCTCTAAAAGCCTCTCAGAAAGCTATGCTATCTTCTCCTTCCCCTGGCCAAGCTGAGCTAGAGATGCATGCTCTTAGAAAATGGAGAGAACTAGCTAAGGCTGAGGAGATATTTTTGAGGCAAAAGTCAAGGATTAAGTGGCTCAAGCTGGGAGACCACAACTCAGGTTTTTTCCACAGATGTGCGGCTGCAAGGAGAGCTAGGAACATGCTTTCTAGAATGAAGTTTAGCTCTGGTGTGGTTTCATCTGATATTGAGGAGATCAAGAATGCTTGTGTGCAGTTCTATACTCAACTTCTTGGACCAATTAAAACATGTAAGCCTTCCCTTATCTCTGTTGTTGCATCTATTCATCCTTTTAGGTGCAATGAAGCTCAGAGGCTGAGTCTATAAAGAATTTTCACTTTGGAGGAGATAAAGAAAGAGTTCTTCTCTCTACCTTCTGATAAGGTGCCTGGCCCAGTTGGTTACACTGGAGAGTTTTTCAAAAGTTGTTGGGAACTGATCAGAGAAGAAGTCTCAGTAGCAGTGCAGGGGTTTTTCATCTCCGGAAAAATGGAACCTCATTGGAACTCCACTATCATTGCCATGATTCCAAAGGTTGTGAATCCGGAAGAAGTGGGTGATTTCAGGCCAATTTCTTGCCTTAATACAATGTATAAAGTCGTGGCAAAGCTTCTGGCAAGGAGATTGCAAAGTTTGCTTCCTTTAATGATATCGGAGAACCAAACTGCATTTGTAAAGGGAAGGCAAATTGTTGAAAATGTCCTTCTTGCATCGGAAATGGTACAAGGTTATAACTCTCACTCTATTTCAAGGAGGGAATGCTAAAGATTGATCTAAAGAAGGCCTTTGACTTAGTGGAATGGACCTTTCTCTTGGACATTCTTAGGGCAATAAATTTCCCTAATACCTATATTAGATGGATCCATCAGTGCTCTTCTACCACTATAGGTTCTCAGTGGCGGTGAATAAAGAGCTATGCGGATATTTTAAAGGAACAAGGGGTATAAGACAGGGTGACCCCCTCTCCCCTCCTCTTTTTGTGATTGGAATGGATGTTTTCTCAAGGCTGATCGATCTCAGGTTCTCTATGGGTCTCATTGGTCCTCAATCTAAAGCCTCAAACCCATCAATCTCTCATCTTGTGTTTGCAGATGACATGATGGTGTTCTTTGATGGAACTCAACACTCCCTTCAAGCTATTGTAGATCTCATGAGCTACTTCTCTACTATCTCAGGTCTTACCATGAACACAAGTAAGACCTCCCTATTTATAGCTGGAATTCCTCAAGCACAAAGGCTTTTTTTGGCCACCCTATTTAGCTTCACTCTAGGAACGCTGCCTGTAAGATACTTAGGATTGCTGCTGTTGCCTAGGAGGCTTTCAAAAAATGACTATCAGCCATTGATTGATAAGGTTAAATCTAGGTTACACTCCTAGACTTCGAGGCACCTTTCTTTTACGGGGAGAACTCAGTTGATCTCTTCGGTCATCAAGATTATTATGGCTTATTGGTGTGCAGCTTTTGTTCTTCCCAAAAGATGCATTAAGGAGATCAATAAGCTCTGCAGAAAGTTCCTTTGGTCAGGTGTCCCGAGCTCCTTTTCAGGAAAAGTGATATATTAGTATTTTGGTCTCTTTTACGTATTGTTTTCTATCTGTTTTCGGTTCTTTCTAGTTCCTTTTGTGTCTTTTCAGGTTCTAGGAGGCTCTCAAGCTTGGATTGGAGTCATTGGGAGTCATTGGAGCAAAAGGGACGAATCTGGAGAAAAGTTGGCATTTTTCATAACCGAGCACCTGCTCGGTTTGGAGCGAGCACCTGCTCGCCCGAGGACTCAAAGATTTGAAGCTCCCTAGAAACCGGACCGGTCGATCCAACTACAGGACCGACCGGTTCACACCCGAAGTTCCGAAACCGAAGCCCCCTGGAATCCGGACCGACCGGTCCAGATGAGAAAACCGACCAGTCCCGACACTCGAAGACCCGAAGACCGTAGCTGCTGGAAGACGGACCAACCGGTCCGGAACCAGACCAACCGGTCGGTCACCCATAACCAAGTTGCCCTAATTTTTACTATAAATTAGAGGCAGCCACTTTCCAAAACATAAGTTCATTTTTCTGATATTTTTTCCATTTTCACATTTCTGAGAGGCTGAGCCTCATTTGTTCCAAGTTCTTGAGATCCTTCAAGTGTTTTTCATTCCTTGGATTATGCTTGTCAGAAATGGAGGATCATCCACAACTTTCTATTGAGAAGAATTCTTAAACCCTTATCTCTTTATTTTATCATGATGAATTCTTCTCATTTGATTGCTATGTTGTTGTTCTCCATGGTCGAGTAGTCTCATAGCTAGATTAGGGAATTTCAATGGTGAATTAGGATGATAGTGACTGAGCCAAATAGGAATGATATCATTTGTCTTCATCAATTGGGATTCGTATTGCTTAGACTAATTTGATCACCTAGTCTATGTTCTCAAGTTTAACTTATTCACGACAGTGCTCTAGGTTGCTAGATAAACCATTGATGAGCAATCGGTGTGTAACCAACGACAGTTGATTGTTACCATCAATTGTGAACAAATCAAACCATCTTGTTAATGCTTATCAACATCTCTGAATTCAAACGACAGTTTAGGCATTTAGGGTGTTAGATAAAGATATTGATACATCACGACAGTGGGGCAATATTACATTTATGTTTGAGTTCTAGACCGCGCTTAATTTGAATCCCGAATAGATGCTCAATCCTTAATCTGAAATCACCGGCGAATGATCCTGATCTAGTGCCTTTCTCTTATTGAATTTACATCGTTTTAATTGTTGTTTCGTTCATTGTTTCATTGCAAACCAACCCCCATTTTGATACGGCTCAAATTTACCCTCGAGCTACTCTCTCAAATTAAGAGATCATAGTTGTATTTAGGGATCGAATCCACAGGGAATTGAATACACAATCAATCTCAGTATTCAAATTATGCTAAGTAAAAAGATGTAAATGTAATCGCAATTTATAAAACAAGTAAACAAAAGATGGTTTAATTTCAAGTTCTCAAAGAGACGAAAGCTAGGCCATGGAAATTTCTTCAGGTAATGAATCGAAATCAAAGATATAACAACTGTCGAGGTTCAATTAAGCACCGTTCTAGAACTCAAACACGAGAGTATAGCCAATTAACTTCCGTTACAAAGGCTATCTATCCTTAAATCCTCAAATTCCAAATTCCTTTGCGAATTTATCGAATCTAAACAAGCAATTAGCACAAGTTCGATTTGTTCACAAAATCCCTAAGCCAAATTCCTTTGCAAATAGGTAACTTTGCTCATCTAGACTAGTTCAAATTGTCAATAACACTTCTATGTATATTGAGTCAATCTAAGATCAAGATTCTAGGTGATCAAGCTAGATTCTAGCATTAGAAACAGTCTAGATGAAGAACTAACGGATAAACCTCAACAGATATGCGATCTTAACGATTTCTCATCAAAACCCAAGAAATCCCCAAGACCTAACAAGTAATTTACTCAGAAATAGATGATGAAATCATAATAACTGAATAGAATTGCATAAAAGAGTTAGAGTAGAAGTTACAAAAGGGTTTGTAGTTACTAGATGTCAAGAACATATGGATCTCCCTCAAAGCTCTTCAAAATATCTCTCTCTCTCTCTCTCTCTCTCTCTAAGTCTCCACGAAAAACCCAGTCCTTTTGTCAAGAAAACAAGGATAAACTATTTATACAAGTGCCAAAATTAGATCAAGGTCTTTGGAAAAACAAATATTTTGCTTCTGCCGACCTCGTGTCGATCGACACTAGACTCTCTGCCTTAATATCCCCTGCTTCTACAGGTACATTGTCGATCGACAGAGACTCAGCTGCTCGATTCCACTTGGATATTTTCAGCTCCAAAATGCTCCAAATGTTTCCATTAAGCTCCAAACGACCATTTTCCTGCAAAACACTATAAAAATCACACAAATACCAAAAATACTATACAAAACCGACTTATATCATGGTTAAAAACGTGTAAAAACCATGATATATCACTTAGCTTTAAATATAAATCCATAGTTTCATAGAGTAACCTTGGTCTCTGTGGATTCGATATCCCTTATACTACTGCAATTGTCTGTGCACTTGCGGATTTTATTTGGGTAAAAACTTCACGTTATCAAGTTTTTGGCGCCGTTGCCGGGGACCAATTGCGTTGCCTTTGAAATTCGATTTTGTTTATAGTCTAAGACGTTTTCTAATTTTGCTTTTGTTTTTATTTGTTTTTGGTGTGTTTCAGGTGCATGAACAGAAGAAGAACAAGAAGAAACATCACCAAATCGTTAATCAGTGTTTGAAACGAAGAGTTGGCTCGCCTTGAACGTCAAAACCGTCGGCAAAGTAACTCACCTAATCCGGACATTATGGCTGATCAGGAAGAGATGAACACTCAGTTACAATTGCTAAGGGATCAAATTGCGGTGTTGCAAAGGAATCAACCATGTGCTCCACCTCTACAGCCGGGAATTGGGGATTCAGACAATCCCCATGCATTCTACCAAAACCGTTCGGCCATTGTTTCACCAGCAATTCAGAGGCAAGACTTTGAGATCAAGCCTCAGATGATCTCATTGGTGAAACAACACTTGTTCCATGGATTACCGGCTGAGATACCGATGGACCACAGCGAGAATTTCAAAGAAATCTACAGCACTACAGGTTCTAATGGGGTGCCGAATGAGTTTTTGAAATGCAAGCTATTCCCTTTCTCGCTCGCGGACAAGGCTCTTAGATGGTTGAAGTCGCTGCCGGCTGGTTCTTTTAGGATGTGGGATGAGGTTAGAGCTGCGTTCTTGGACAATTTCTACACTAAGTCCAAGACGGCATCGTAGAGGAACAAGACCTCATCTTTTCAACAACATTCTGGAGAAGCTTTCTGTGAAGCTTAGGAGAGACTTAAGGAATACCATAGGGAGTGTCCTCATCATGGTTTCAAGGATGAGCAGATTCTGGGAATCTTCTACGATGGAGTAGAATGGGACTATCGTAATGCCCTTAACGCTGCGAGCAATAGGGACTTCATGACAAAGACTAGAGATGGTGCATTCGAGCTGATCGAGAACTTTGCTTCGAGCTCCAACAACAAGGTTCCTGAATACGATAGGTCCAGGAAGGTTAATAGCATGGAAACTCAGAAGATTAATGAGTTGACAGCAAAGGTTAATCTACTTCTACGCAAAAATCAAAGACCAGTCAAGCTTGTGGAGGAGAATGAGGGTACTCTTATCCCTCAAGAGTTTGAGGATGATGAAGATGTTGGAGCTCAAGAGGTTAACTTCGTGAGTGGCTAAGGATATCAAAACCGTGGATTCAACCCCAACTATCGGAGTCACCCCAACCTCTCTTACCGAAGCACCAATGTGGAGAACCCACAAGACCAAGTCTACCCGCAGCAAGGAGGTACGAATCACAATGCACAAGGTCAAGGATTTCAGAAATACTACTCCAGCAACTCTCAAAAGAAGCAGTTCATCCTGAATCAGAATCGGTTCCAAGGAGGAAACCAACAACAAGCCACTCAATTCACCGCACCACAACAAGCTCCCTCCGCGTCTACTTCTCAAGACGAGTTGAAGAGTCTCATGCAGCAGCTGATGGTCAACCAACAGAAGGCATCCACTGAGATTAATACCAAGGTAGATCACATGTACAATGACCTGAATGCTAAGTATGAGGCCGTCACCGCACATATGAAGAAGTTGGATACACAAGTGGCTCAAACCGCTGAAGCTATCAAGAGACCAGTTGGGTCTCTTCCAGGACGTGGTGAGGCTAATCCTAGGAAGGAGTATGACGTCAATGCTATTGAGTTAAGGAGTGGAAGGGAGTTGGTACCGCCTACGGTTACAAGCTCTCAAGTGAAAGCTAAGGAGAAGTTACCCGAGCACCAGGCTCATGAGGATGGTTTATCAGAAGAAGATAGGCTTAAAGAGGTTGGATCAAGCTCAGGAACACCTCAGGTTTCTGTCCATGTCGATGCTGCGAAAAAAATTTCCGAGCACCTGGTCCCTACTGCCGAGCACCTGTTCACTCAGGATGCTCCTAAGAAAATTTCTGAAACTCCGTCCGAACGAGTTTGTATACCCAAGGTGCCTTACCTAGTACCTCCCAAGAAATCTAGGAAGGATTTGGAGAATACTAAGTGTAAGGAAATGTTTAAGGATTTGCCGGTAAAGCTTCCTTTAGCTGATGCCGTTCAAATGATTTCGTCACTCAAGAGGTACATGAAGGAGTTAGTTGCTGGAAAGGTCGTTGAAGACGAGAATGTGATGATGCTTTCTAAGGAATGTAGCGCCATACTTCAGAGTAAGGTGTTGACAAAGCAAGGTGATCCGGGAAGATTTGTGATTTCTGTGAAGATTGGGCCTTGCACGTTTGCATGCTCATTGTGCGATTTAGGATCCAGCGTGAATTTGATGCCATATTCTGTGGCTAAGCGTTTGGGCTTCACCGAGTTCAAACCCACCAAGATCTCATTGGTTTTTGCGGATCGGTCTACAAAGCTTCCGGTGCGTATCATAGAGGATTTGCATGTCCGAATTGGGGATACTCTAATCCCAGCTGATTTCGTAGTTTTAGAGCTTGATGAAGAACCGAAGGATCCGTTGATTTTGGGCAGGGCTTTCTTACGCACAGCACGTGCCATCATTGATGTCGAAGAAGGCATAGTGGATCTCCGTCTAGGAGACATGGTAGTCCGGTTCGAGATGAGCAAACTTCTCAAGAAACCGACGATAGATGGGCACACGTTTGTTGTCCATGATGAATCAGAGATGTTAGAGGATGGGATTGAAGAGATTCTAGCAAAGGATCTGCTTGAAGTCGCATTGACTAAAGCCGAGGGGGAATATGGTTTTCTGAGTGAAGACACCCAATGATTCGCTAAGTTTCTGGATTCTAACACCCGAGTGAAAAAGGAAGATGAATATCTGAGTTTGCGAGAGGATACAAAAATTGAAAACAAGCTAGCACCTGCTCAGACAGATCGAGCACCTGCTCAGTCTACTGTTCACAGTTCTTGGAGCGAGCTGGAAGCTCCAAAGCTGGAATTGAAGACCCTCCCAGCAGGGCTCAGGTACGCGTTTCTCGGTCCCAACTCCACTTATCCCGTTATAGTGAATGCTGAATTGAACAATGTTGAGATTACCTTGCTTTTGTGTGAATTGAGAAAGTATAGGAAGGCTCTAGGATATTCACTTGATGATATTACTGGGATATCTCCTGACTTATGCATGCACAGAATACACCTAGAGAATGAATCGATGACTTCTGTCGAGCATCAGAGACGGTTAAATCCAAATCTCAAGAATGTCGTCAAGAAGGAGATAATGAAACTTCTAGATGCTGGGGTGATTTATGCAATATCTGACAGTAAGTGGGTCAGTCCTGTGCATGTTGTGCCTAAGAAAGGAGGTATCACGGTAATTAAAAATGATAGGAACGAGTTGATACCGACTAGGACAGTAACCGGACATAGGGTGTGTATAGATTATCGGAAATTGAATGCTGCTACTCGCAAGGATCATTTTCCTTTATCATTTATCGATCAAATGCTTGAGCGTCTAGCTAACCATCCTTATTACTGTTTCTTAGATGGTTATTCAGGTTTCTTTCAGATCCCTATCCACCCAGAGGACCAAGAGAAGACGACGTTCACATGCCCTTATGGCACTTTCGCGTACCGACGCATACCTTTCGGTTTGTGTAATGCACCAACAACGTTTCAACTTTGTATGATGTCCATATTTACTGACCTTATTGAGGATATTATGGAAGTGTTTATGGATGACTTTTTTGTGTATAGGAGTTCTTTCTCTATGTGTTTGTCTAATTTGTGCAGGGTGTTGCAAAGGTGAGAGGAGAAGCATCTTGTTCTTAATTGGGAGAAGTGTCACTTCATGGTCCGAGATAGGATAGTGCTTGGGCACCGAATATCAGAAAAGGGGATCGAAGTTGACAAAGCTAAGATAGAGGTGATGATGAGTTTGCAACCGCCTACTACGGTTAAGGGGATCCGAAGCTTTCTAGGACATGCTGGGTTCTACTGTCGGTTCATCAAGGATTTCTCCAACATTGCTAGACCCTTCACTAGATTTTTTTGTCAAGAGGTGAAGTTTGAATTCAATAGTGACTGTTTGGCGGCGTTTCACACCATTAAGGGTGCCTTGGTTAATGCACCGATAGTACAACCGCTGGATTGGGAACTACCGTTTGAAGTCATGACCGATGCAAGTGATTTTTCTGTGGGAGCCGTTCTTGGTCAGAGGGAAGACAAGAAGCTCCATGTGATATATTATGCTAGTTGGACGATGGATGATGCTCAATGTCGGTATGCTACTACCGAGAAGGAGTTATTAGCGATTGTTTTCGCTTTTGAGAAGTTCAGGTCGTACCTCGTCAAGTCTAAGGTAATTGTTCACACCGATCATGCCGCATTGAAGTATTTGCTGACCAAGAAGGATGTTAAGCCCAGATTGTTGAGGTGGATTTTGTTGCTTCAAGAGTTCGATCATGAGATTCGGGATAAGAAAAGGTACGAAAATGGAGTTGCGGATCATTTGAGTAGGCTACACGTTGAAGATGAAACGCCTATGGATGATAGTCTACCGGATAAGCATATCTATTCGATCGAAATCTGCGATAATTTCCGACCACCAGATCGAGCACCTGCTCAGATGGAACGAGCACCTGCTCAATTGATCTTTTGCGGAATGATTCAGAATCCTCAACCTCCGAGTTTCCCTTGGTTTGGTGATTTTTCTAACTTCTTGGCTGCTGATAGGGTTCCTGAGAACCTAACGGGATGCAAGCGTAAGAAGTTCTTCCGCGATGTTAGGCGGTATTTTTGGGATGAGCCGTATTTGTACAAGCATTGTTCGGATGGGCTATATAGGAGATGCGTATCAGAGGCAGAGATCCCTGAATCTTACACCATTGCCACGGTTTGTCTTATGCTGGGCAGTTTGCCACATTCAAGACGGTTTCAAAAGTGTTACAAGCTGGTTTTTGGTGGCCAACGATGTTCCGGGATACGAATAGATTTGTGTCTAAGTGTGATGCTTGTCAGAGGCAAGGGAACATCAGTAAGCGTAATGAGATGCCTCAGAACTTCATTCTGGAAGTGGATTTTTTTGATGTATGGGGGATACACTTTATGGGACCGTTTCCATCCTCCTATGGAAACGAGTACATCTTGGTGGCTGTTGATTACGTGTCCAAATGGGTTGAGGCCATTGCTTCCCCAACAAACGATGCCGCTGTGGTTTTAAAGATGTTCAAAACCATAATATTCCCCCAGTTTAGAGTCCCTCGAGTGGTGATTAGCGATGGAGGAACTCATTTCATCAATAAGGTTTTTGAGAACCTTTTAAGGAAAAATGGTGTAAAGCATAAGGTTGCAACGGCATATCACCCGCAGACTAGTGGCCAAGTTAAGGTTAGCAACAGAGAAATCAAGAATATCCTACAAAAAACCGTAGGTACCACTGGGAAAGATTGGGCCGCTAAGTTGGACGACGCTTTGTGGGCGTATAGAACCGCATATAAGACTCCGTTGGGGACAACGCCTTTTCATTTAGTGTATCGGAAGGCATGCCATCTTCCGGTGGAGTTGGAATACAAAGCGGCATGGGCTGTTAAGATGCTCAACTTTGACATCCTTAGTGCATCCAAGAGGAGGTCTATGCAGCTGCACGAGTTGGAGGAGATTAGGCATCTCGCCTATGACAACTCGAGAATCTATAAGGAGCGGACAAAGGCTTATCATGACAAGAGGATGATTTCCCTTAACTTTGCTCCTAACGATCAAGTCTTGTTGTTTAATTCATGCCTCAGGTTATTTTCGAGCAAGCTCAAGTCAAGATGGTCGGGTCCGTTCACGATTAAAGAAGTAAGACCACACGGAGCTATAGTGTTGCTGGACACTAAAGGAGGAGAGTTTGTCGTGAATGGTCAGCGGGTCAAGCCATATCTCGCTGACACATGCATCGGAGAAGGTGGATCTATTCCCCTTAGCGACCCTCCTCAAGCTTAAACGCTCTACAAAGTCGAGCTACCAACTTAAAACAAGCGCTTGATGGGAGGCAACCCATCGGTAAGGTTTTTTGTACATAATTTGGTCT